>OZ012740.1:428560474-429760474 GCA_963859935.3 Lathyrus sativus
TATATATATATATATATATATATATATATATACACACATACACTAATACATTTCCAAGCATTATTTTCAATTCATCATATGAAGATGACAATGCACTCATAGAGACCGACACCTCGACCCTATGCAGCTACAACCACGGTACCGACTCATTCGTCCGTCAGATTCTCTTAGAATTCACTCCTCTCACACTTATACGGTTACACTATAACTCATCAGATTCTCCTAGGAATCACTATATAACCGTCGCATCAAGAGAGGTTCTGCAAATCCTTCAAGGGATCAAATATAACCATCGCATCAAGCGAGGTTCTGCAAATCCTCCAAGGGATCAAATATAACCATCGCATCAAGCGAGGTTCTGCAAATCCTCCAAGGGATCAAATATAACCATCGCATCAAGCGAGGTTCTGCAAATCCTCCAAGGGATCAAATATAACCATCGCATCAAGCGAGGTTCTGCAAATCCTCCAAGGGATCAAATATAACCATCGCATCAAGCGAGGTTCTGCAAATCCTCCAAGGGATCAAATATATACTAACATCATACACCGCAATGTATACTACACGTCACGTTCATCATTCATGTCTAAACGTTATGCATTTTTAATCGAATTAAACAATGCACGAAATTGCCCAAACGGCTTAAATTCCTAACCTAGGGTTCACGCTTATCGGCTACCCACAGTACGTCATGAACCATTACGCCAGCTTCTAAATCAAGTAAGGGTCGATCGCACTCGGAACCCCAAGCTACAACAGCACCCAACAGCAGAGAAGACTTATTCTGCTACGTTCGCTACACGCTCGCCTAGCGAGCTGCTAGCGAACGTTCGCCACCTTCTCGCCTAGCAAACTGCTAGCGAGCAAGAACAGAAGCTACAGACTTCGTTTGCTACCTTGTTCGCCACAGCAAACCCCCAGCGAGTCAATCGCTACTCCACTCGCTGCCAGCGAAGGAGACCAAAACACCATTGTCCCAAGTCTGGGACCATTCGCTACGCACTCGCCTAGCGAGATGCTAGCGAACACTCGTGACCTGCTCGCCTAGCGAGCTGCTAGCGAGCGCCTGCGGACTGAACTTTCCCACTGTTCAGAATCCAAACACCCAATGAAATCTCCCGATAAATCCCAACTCGTTTCCAATAGCCTTAGTCTAACATTCCTCGACTAAATTCTACCACTTATTCTCATTTTCGATCATTAAAACTCGGTCTCTACCGATCGAATCAATTTCGACCTAAAATGGAAGTTTATAGAAAACTCTCCAAAATTCTACCCGATCAACCATACACATACATAACCATACATATTGATTAAGGTAGTAAGATTTCACACCATTACCTTGGATTAATCGAAGCTTTGAGTTGCTCTTGATGATTCCACTCTTTTCCTCTTCTTCTCTTTTCTCTTCCTTTTTCCTTCTTCTCCCTTTCTTTCTATCCTTTTCTTTTTCTTTCCTCTCTTACTCTTATATCTTTTCTTTCTATTTCTATTCTTTATATTTCTTTCCATTCTATTTCCTCTAATATACCTATTATTCCAATCAATTTCCATAAATCATCCACTTAACTATTAATTAAGACTGTCCGAAATATTTACCACTAAACTTTCCAAAACTCTACAAATGATAAAATAGCATAATATGTAGACTTAACATATTATCACACTATCCCATAATTAAAATAATTCCAATAACTAAATTAATTAGTTAAACCGAAATTGGGCTGTTACACTTGACACTTTCTCCCCCTTTACAAACATCAAAAAGAAAGAAATACCTGTCAAGGAATGGTAAAGAATAACAGATGCACATCTCAAAACACGCACAACAGGTTAGACATTAACATACATCCACACATAATGAAGTTAATGAACAAAGAACAAAGAGATAAATAGAACCAAGCACAAACAAAGATAGTAATTATTTCTAGGATAGATAAACAAGTAACCAACTATAAGTTCATGATTCATGACATTAACCAATTAGAAGAACACTTAATACAAAGCAAGAATGAAAACAAAATGATGAGATGTAATATGCAGGATGCATAGCAACTTCAAGGTCTTCTCCCCCTGAAATGATGGCCTCACCCATGAGAGGGATACAGCGGAGGTAATTGGGTCTCGGCTCGTTCGGTGAAGTCCTAGACCGCTCTGTTTAAGGTATTGAAGCTGGTGGCAAGAGCCCTGTGTTGATTGCCGATTGTTTCAACAAGACCATCGAACTGTCGCATGACGCCGGAGGAAAATGCATTGAAATTTTCAGTATGAGTCTCAAATTGACTTTGGAGTTGCGAGATACGCTCATCCTGAGTAGTCATAAAAGAGCGATGTTCTAGTTGCATAGTCTGCATCATCTCAAGAAGTTCATCAGAATTTTGTTGTGGTGGATTCGTGAATATAGGAGGATGCTCATAGCTCTAATTCAGAGTTTCTTGATACTCTGAATGCTGTTAAGGCCTATAATTGTCGCCTAAAGAAGTCCAACAAGTATGCTGCCATTTGCCCCACCCTTGGTTGCTTGCATAATTCGCGGGAGGAGAGTGGTCAAACCACATTCCATCATCTTCAACCTCCATTGGTTGTCTCCCACCCTGTTCATCTTGGTCTTTGGCATGTTCCTCTTCATTTTGATCATCACTTTCATCTGATTCTTCCAGCCAAGAGGAAGTTGCTTTAACAACGAACTTGTAACGATGTTCTTCCTTAACCTAGATATATCCCATCATTGTAAGATTCTTTTGACATAAATCTTGATCCGAAGTGAGAGATGTATATGGAATACCCGGAACCGTGACTTTGGCATTATTTAAAACATCTTGAATGAAAGAACCATATGAAAGAGCAGTCCCTCGACCCGAGTCTCTGAGTGCATAAATCCTACTAGCTATATAATGAGGCCAACTAATTTTGATATGTTTCTTCAAAATGTAGATCAGATGTACCTCTGCTTGATCAAATCGCGAATATCCACCTTTCTTTGGACGCGAAATATGCGCCACAATCCATTGTAAAATTTGATCCATGGGTTTCAACTTTCCCGTAGTGACAGTTTTGGGAAAAAGATCACTGGCCACAGTGTCATCTGCATACGGTTTCTTCAGCATTGAGATTAAAGCCTCTTTGAACTTGAAGCCATGAACAATGTTAGTGCTAGTGGCCTTAATAATAGGCTTAGCAGACACATGAGACATGTTGAACAGTTTTTTAAGTGCTCTTGATTGGCTGCATTTTATGGCATAAACACTAGAGCATGTATGTATGTCATGTCTGTTATTAGTGCATACATAATATGGTTTGTGCAGGGTAAGTTAACTTAGCTAAAAGCAAGTTACGCTGAATGTCATACCCATTGTTGTGACATGGGTCGTATGACATCAAGCGCGGGTTTGTTATTCTGGTAGCTAGAAACCAGGAAACATAATAGGAGCTCAAGCTGGAATTCAGGAGAGCTCAAGCTGAAAATCAGGAGACTTTTTAGAATCCCTAGGCGAACTAAAAAGACCCTGGATCAATTGGCAAGTGTGCAGTTCATTACAGAGAGGTTTTATGGATAAAACCTAATTTGTGCACCAAGGCCCAAAGGACCAACAATTGCTATAAATAACAGATGGATCAATCCAGAACGGGAGCTCTAGAAAAAAAAAAGAATATAGATTGCAAAGCAGAGAGTCCTAGGAAGTGAAGAAGGCTAGTCTTCACGTGTAAAGTCTGTTTAGGAGTACTTGTAATCCAAGCAATTATTTGGTTGATGATTGTTTTGGTTAGGTAGATTCTAGGTTGTGTCTCACTCAAAGCTGTGAAGCAAGAGTGTGTGAGTTCCTTGATCAAAGCTGTGAAGCAATATCAAGGTGTGTATGAAGTGTCTCTTCATATTAATTTCTGTAATTGTTTAATATCACTGTTGTATGATTGAGGGGGAGTGAATGGGTATAATCAGACTTAGAGTGTCTCTAGGTTGAAGTGTCATTGGGTAGAGATTAAGTGAGAAGTGTAAATTGGTTGTTTGACTTTGAATTGATTCTGCTAATAGTGAATTTCCTTCTTGCCTTGGTAGCCCCCAGATGTAAGTGTTGTTGACACTGAACTGGGTAAACAATTACTGTGTATTTACTGCTTTTATTATTGCTGATTATTAGTTGTTAAGTAGCATATGTCATATTGGATGTTATAACCTTAGGAATAACATCCATCGTGTGCTGGCCAGAATTTTCAATTGGCATCAGAGCAGGCACCGTGCCTGTTTATTCTTGGTGAGATCTAGGGAAATTAAATTATGGTACTATGGATAAAGATATTGGATTCATCAATAGACCTCCAATTCTGGATGGTTCTAATTATGACTATTGGAAGCCTAGGATGATTGCATTCCTAAGGTCCTTAGACAGCAAAGCTTGGAGAGCTGCAAACTCTGGCTGGGAACATCCTGTAAAGACTGACAAGGATGAAGTATTTGTGCAAATTCTTGAAGAGGAATGGACCAAAGAGCAGGAGGCATTGGCTCTTGGAAACTCTAAAGCATTGAATTCACTCTTCAATGGTATAGACAAAAACATCTTCAGACTGGTCCACCACTGTGAACTAGAAAAGGATGTTTGGGACACTCTCAAAACCACTCATGAGGGAACTTCCAAGGTAAAAATGTCTAGACTTCAAATGCTGACCACAAAATTTGAAAGTCTAAGAATGAAGGAAGATGAGACCATTCATGACTTTTACATCAATGTTCTTGAACTAGCTAACACCTCAGGAGCTTTGGAGAAAAGATGGCTGAAGAAAAGCTTGTAAGGAAGATTCTAAGGTCATTACCTAAAAGGTTTTCCATGAAGGTAATCGCCATTGAAGAAGCTCAAGACATATGCCACATGAAGGTGGATGAACTCATTGGTTCCCTCCAAACCTTTGAGATGGGGATGTGTGATCAGGTTGTGGAGAAAAAGAGCAAAAGTATAGCTCTTGTCTCAAACACTGCTGAAGATTCAAATGATGAAAAAAAGGAGAATCTATTAGAGGCAATAGCCATGCTTGGAAGACAGTTCAACAAACTGGTCAAAAGGATAGATGCTAAGTCTAAACCTTATTCCAAAAGCTTGCCTGCAAACAAAGAGAAATCTAAGGAGAAAGTCAGTAAAGTACAGTGCCATGAATGTGAAGGATATGGACATATCAGAAAGGAATGTCCAACATACCTCAAGAAGAAGGAAAAAGGCCTGACTGTCACATGGACTGATTCTGACAGTGAATCAGAAGAAGAGTTAGCCAAGCATGTCACTGCTCTTAACAGTGTGTGTATTTCTGATGGTGACTCAAGTGAAGAGGAACTGAATTTTGAGGAATTTACAGCCTCATATCAAAAGCTTCACATCAGGAGTACTGAACTGTACCAACAAAGAGAGCTTCATAAGGAAGTCATCAAGGGGTTAGAAGATGAAAAGAAAGAGCATCTAGCCACTATAAACTCACTCCAAGGGGAGGTAAATGAGTTGAAAGGTGAAAAAGAGCAAATGACAAAATCCATAAGGATGCTCAACTCTGGGACTGACACCCTAGAGGAAATCCTTCAGAGTGGTCAGACATCAGGAGATAAATCTGGTCTAGGATTTGTTGGGAAACAAAATCCTGTCTTGAAACTCAATAGGTTGCAGCCTGACCTTCAAAAGCTAAAAAGGATGTCACGACCAAAGTCACAACATCCTCCACACAGAAATTGGAATCAAGTCAAGAGACAATTCCAAGGGCACATATGCTACCACTGTGGAAAACTTAGGCATATAAAAGCTGTGTGTTTTTGGCTGCATGGATTTCCAGGCCAAAGCAAGACCAAACAAGGTAAGCATGGAAAAATGCAGCATCATGCTACACATGGAAAAAGGCAGCATCATGCCAAGCCTGGCAAGAGGCAACATCAGTGTAAGAAGGAAGTGCATAACAAGAAAAACCAATGGATTTCCAAGACTGTTGCACTAGCAGTTCACACTTCTCCAAGGATGCCTACCAATGAAGATTGGTACTTTGACAATGGCTGCTCCAGGCATATGACTGGAATTGAGGATCTGTTGATCAAACTCAAACCTCATTCATCTAGTCATGTAACCTTTGGTGATGGAGCTAAGGGAGAAATCACAGGCGTTGGACAACTTGACAGTCCTAAAGCTCCAGAATTGAAGGATGCCCTGTTAGTTAAAGGACTAACTATTAACCTAATAAGCATAAGTCAACTATGTGATCAAGGTTTAAAAGTCCACTTTTCCAAATACAAGTTTGTGGTGATCAATGAAGAGGGTAAGGAAGAAATGAGGGGATCTAGATCCAAGAATAACGGTAACCTATGGGAGCCCAGAAGTAACATAAATGGATTGGTTAATGAGGAAAAAAGGACCACCTAGGGCTAGAGAAAAGAACCAGGTCCAAATCATCAGCAAAAGGAGCCTCAAAGTATACTTCAGAAAGAAGGACAGGTTGTAAGAAAAGTCAGGTGGGAAGGCTAGACAAGAAGGGATACCCAAAGATTGGTCATCAGGTAAAGATAGATAGGCTATATTGGAACCTGATGGAGTCCATGGAGGCTACCCTGCAGAAAAGAAGCAATGTCACTCCTGATGTCATGACCTTGTTCTGTGACATCAAGGGCACAATCCAACCAAGCTCTGCTGAGTTCAAGGGAGACAGGCTTAGGGGTAACGTGTGGAAATGGCAAAAAGCCCGTGCAAAACCTGGTGGCTATGTCTTAAATATTGCTGACAAGGATTCAAGAAGCATCAAGGAGCCTCAATTTAAAAAATTGAGTTCCTCTAAAAATAATGAGTTATAGCAATTAAAAGTAATGGGGAATTACCTTTTGAAATTAAATCAGTTAATGATAAATCAAAATGGTAAGTTCCCTCTGTTGCACCCTAAAAATTTGCTCAACCTTATTCCTTGGATTTATGTTTCATTATCATTAGCATTTGCATATAGAGTCATGTACATAGACTAACCATCTGCATAGCATAAGCATAGCAAGTCATTCAACAGGGGACCAATCATTATTTTCATCTCTAGAGGCCTAGCAAGAGGTTATTATCCTAATTCCATCCTACTCAAGTCATCAGGAAAGAATTTGAAAGCAAAGAGTTCAGCAGATCAAGCCTTGAGTCTATCTCCTAGCTGAGGGTATCTGAGGATCAACAAGAGGGTTATGAGCTGTGAAATGAAAGCATGGAGAGCATCTAGACATCTTGAGAGACTTATAAAGTCATTTGGAGAAGAAAACAAGTCATTGATGAAAGCACAAGAGCTATAGTGGAAGACAGTCAACTAGGGTTTCATCTGGGTCAACCCTAGGTCAATCCTAGGTCAATTGACTGATTTGAAGGGCATTCAAGGCTATTGGAGAGATGTGGGGATCAACATTTGACATATGAAGAAGGATATGGAGATATGCCAAGGAGAATTCAAGAGAAATCAAGGAGAAGAGGAGTTACTAAATTAGGGTTTCTCTGTAAAATCCCCTAGTTTAGGTCAAATTTCCAAGCAAGATAAGTCAAAATGCTAGCTTCAAATGGCTTCTTGGCCAACATGAAACTTGTAGAGAATCTCAAGACCTTTAATTTGAGTGGTGGAAGACATCAAGGAGATTTATGGAACTCAAGTTATGGTCCTTACAAGTTACAGGTCATCTGGGGTGTCTGAATTTTTGTCTGTGAAAGTGACTTGACTTCCAAGCTAGTTTTGCCCCTCAAGGAGATTTCAAATGAATTCTTGGTCAACATAAGAGTTGTTCCTCATTGTCTTAGCTTTCTAGAATGGTATGGTATGCCTTCATATGATGTGGAGAACTCAACTTATGGTCTTGACAAGCAAAGGGTATTTTGGGCATTTGTGAATTACAGGTCATTTTAACCTATGTCCAAAACTCATACAAGGAGGCCTCAAATGGAAAAACTTACAACATCAAACTTGCTCCAAATGGGATTTTAAGTCTAGAAAGAAGGTCACAAATTATTGGAGAAGCTCATAGCATGATGTTACATAATTGGTCAAAATATGAACTAAAAAGGCTTATAAAGTGAATAATTTCAAAGTGAAAAATGGTTTGGGAGATTTACAAGTCCAAATGGAGACTTCCAATATATGATTTTGAATGGAAAAACAATTCTAAGAACAATGGTTCACACACTTTTTTGAGTTTAGAAGGAAAAAATGAAGTTATCCATGGTTGCTTGCTTTTTAAGAAACATAATCAAAATGAGCCAAAATTTGAAAACAAGGGAATGTGCAAGATGGATCTAGAATGTACCATTGGGGTCTATATATTCATGAAAGGAGAATTTGGCAAGGGTTGGCCTCATTTGCACCAAGAATTCCACAAATTTTTCTCATGCTTTCTCATTAAGTTTTCATTCCAATTCTCCAAAATCTTCATCAATCTTCCTCAAAATCAATCCAATCATATTCAATATTCATCATAGATCAGAATTGAAGCAAGGATCAAGTGATTATCATCCATTTTCGAGTGCTTTTCTCAAGATCATCAAAATCACAATCTCAAGTGGATAGCATAATTCTGGCCAAGTCTCATCCAAAGCTTGCATACAGAATCAAGTTCCTCAAGGATTGATCAAGATTCAACACTTAGAAGCTTCAGATCCACATCTTCCATAGCTGTTCTCAAGGTTTTACATCAGGTAAGTTTTCCTTCGATTTGCTTAATTCAGTTAGTTTCACATGATTTTATTAGTGTAGACTTGATCTATGTGGTTAGGAGATTAAGTTAGATGATTTTGGAACGATTTGGTGATAGTTAGTGACAGGTGTAGCAAACTGTTAGTGTTCGAATCTCTTGGATTAGGGTGTTAGAATGTTAGTTTGATTCATCAAATTAATCTCCATTAGGTGTAGTTTAGTTTAGGCTAAGTTTGAGGAAGAATGGTGATGGTGCATATCAGTATGATTTCATGATGATCAGTTTTTACCTCGATCGGGTTGAGAGATTCTGTGAGTTTCAGACTGAGCTAGTGGTATAGGATTGTAGAGGGGAAGATCCTGAGCAACTTTCGTGTTTATGGCGTGATGATTCGTGGCTTGGAGATGGAGAACAGGTTGGGAGAAATTATGCTCGTGCATGGAGTCTCATGGTGAAACCCTAGATTCTAACAGATCAAGTGAGGAAGACGAAATCAGGGCCATTTATTTGGTGCAAGACCATTGACTTCCCAGGCAATCGTGTGGCCTGTATTTAATTTCAGAATTGGAGGGAGAAGCGCTGGCCAAAACGCACCGTTTCATTAATTGAAACGGGCGGGCCTGAGTTTATGTTGTTATCCCCACCCCCCAGTCATAGGCCCAATTGCATTTCAACATGATTTTGGTTTCTATTTTCACCCCCCTGCGCTGTTTCTGATTTTCTTTGTTTCTAAGTGATGCTGGGCTTAACTCAAGTTGCTACGCGCACCCCCATGGTGAAGGCCCATCCTAGATTCAACTGCGCGTAGTTACTCTTCTAACCCCCCTCCCTCATTTAATTCAATTTTATTTTTCTTAATTCCATTTTATTTTACCAATTTTCATAAAATCATAACTAATTCATAAAAAATGCTTTTTCATCCATTCTTTTTACCATATCTTCATTAAAATGTCTAGAATATTATAGGAAAATAAATTTTCATTTTTAGTTTTATTTCATATTTTTTACATATTTTCTAAATAAATGTCACATTAAATAATTCATTTCATGCATCATTTTTATGATTTTTGTTCTCTCACATGCTTTAATATTTTTTGATCATTCTTTTCATATTGTTTAGATGAGATATTAGGCTTGTAGAAATATTTTAGTTCCCATTTTTAGAGGTTAATTTTAGGTGATTAATAGATGCTTGAATATCATGAACAAAACTAGGGTTTTAGGTGACAACTTAGGAGTTTGATTTCATTTCCCTTAGGACTTAGGGTTTGGATAGATTAGTTATGGGACTATAGGGGCTATGGGTAGTTATTAGATCCCTTAGAGAACAGTTAGGATTCCCCTACTGCTATTATTACTGTCTGTATATCTGACTGTCTGGTGTGGTGTGCCCTCTGGGGATTGTTGCTTGATTGTTTGGGTATTGGGTTTGTCTGGGGCCCTGGGGAAGCTGAAGATTTGTGGAGATGAAGACCATTGGAGAGTCAAAGACTGAAGATCAACTGTCAGAGTTGAGGAGGAGTTTCTTGCTATCAGCTGCTGAGGAGACTAGAGTTTAAGAGCTAGGCAGAGCTCTAGATTAGAAAGATTGTTTCTCAAACATGGATTGCCTTGTCTGCATCCATTCTTCTCTGTGATTCAGAGTCTCTCTAAGACACTCACCCCCTTCCTTTGGAAGGCTTGGTGATAGTGTCTATGAGATAGAACTCTTGAGAGAAAATGTCTCTTGTGTTAGAAGCAGTCTGTTCACCACCTTTGGTAGTCAGCTGATTGCTTAACACCCATTCACTCTTGTGACTAATCCCTCATCCTGGAGGTTTGAGCTTGAAGAAAAGCCATTGCAGATGGAAGACTGATGATCAAAGCCCTTGCCTGAAGGTCATGAAGATGGAGATTGATGCTTGTTGAAGCTTGTGAATGATTGGAGATTACTTGAAGCCAGTTGTTGATTCAGAGCTGCTGATGTTGTTTCTTCTGCTGTATTTTATTTGCTGATGTATTGATTGGTTTTCTGAACTGTATTGTTTGCTGTTTACCTTGCTGGGTTGAAAGTGAATCCTGTTCACTTTTGCCTATTGTTTTCTAGGTTCGAGGTTGAGTGGGACTCCCTTGCCTCGCTTGTGCTGTTGCATCCATGCATTTTACTGCTTTACTGTATATATCTGGTATTGTTTCTGTTTCTGCCTATCCCGTAGGATCTCTGTTTCTCTCTGTGCAAGAGAGGAGCATGATAGACACTAGGTCTTAACCCATGCATGATAACATTAGGTTAGTTTGTTTCCCTTCGCACCCGTAGGTTAGAGTTCTGTCTCTTTCTTTCTCAAAACAAACAGAAAAACACATAAAGATTTCAAACACAATAAAAGACACTTCTTTCGTAAAAGAATGTGAACTCATCAAAACGTCATTTTTGTCCCCCTTGGACTGTTAATCAGAAAAACCTTTTTCAGAAGGAATAAAATCAACCAAGGCAAGCTTGTGTCGTACGTGGCCCGAACTACGTTTGCTCTGATCTTCCATGCTGTGTGGAAGTACGTAGGCATAGGATGCGATATCCTAGCGAGCAACCTTCCCCTCCTTTCCCGTAGGTAGGCGAACTACGTTGACTCTGATTTCTCGTTCCAGACGGGAATACGTAGGCATAAAGTGCGATACTTTGCCGAGTCATTTTTATTTTCATTTTATTTTCTTTTTAACCCTTGACCTATAGTTTAGATAGAATAACAATCCATACCCAAAAACAAGCGTGGATCCCGTCGAGTACGACGGACGTGAGGGGTGCTAATACCTTCCCCTTGCGTAACCGACTCCCGAATCCAGGTTTTGGTTGCGATGACCATACCTTTCCCGTGTTGTGCGAGGTTTACTCTGAGCGTTTCCTTTCCCTCCCGTGGGATAAATAACGCACGGTGGCGACTCTTCTGTCAGCCGGCGCCGATTTTCGCAGTAGCGACAGCTGGCGACTCTGCTGGGGAAATATCCAGCGTCCCCTGGCTGCTAAGGACTGCGATGGTTCTTATGCATTTGGGATCCAACGTCCCTTAAGAGAGTCAATCCTAACGCTTGTTTTCCCGTCGAGGATTTTGTATGGATTTATATTTCTAACCCTGTATTTTTCAGCTTTATATATATTGTTTATTATTGCTGTATCTGGGGTGTGACGGGTGTTCTGATATTGAGAGATAAGCCGGACCTGGGCTTGAGTGCACCTAGAATTAGAGTAGAAATTAGTGGGCGCCCGCTTGCTTTGCTTGCTTTGGTGTCCCATGAAATCTACACTCAGACGAGGTTCCTCTGGTTGGCCTCCTGCCCCTTCCTTTGGTTGGCGTGGGTTGCTGGTTAGTTGGATTGTCGACTCTGGGGACCGATCATTTGGAAGTTGGCTGAGTGAGGCCTCTTCAGGAATTGATGATGCCACTCCTTCTGGGAATCGTATCATCAACCCTGAAAGTCTGTGACGCCAACGACCGCATAGGATGCCATACCTTGTGCCAGTTATAGGGCCACCCACCTGTGAGGGGATTCAGGGTTATGCAGGTAACTAGACCTCCAGACTACCGGTTATTTCTTGATCAAAGATCCTGGTTATTTATGGAGAGTTATGAGGTCTGTCAGAGACCATTTGGAGATGTGTTCTGAGGTCTGTCAGAGACCAGTTGGAGAGTCATGAGGTCTGTCAGGGACCAGTTATAGATGGGATTTGAGGTCTATCAGAGACCAGTGAGTTATGGTTTGAGGTCTGTCAGAGACCAGTGTTGGAGTTCTATTTTAGGTCTATCTGAGACCATGGTTTGATGACTTCTGGATGGTCTATCTGAGACCTTTCTTGATTGGGTTTAGGCTATTCAGCTGCAGCTTTGGTCCCTGTTGAATGTTACTTGCATTGCATCCCTGCATACCCATTATCATTTGCATTTCACTAACGTGTGTCTGTGCTGCAGGTGCATTTGCATTTCCCTAGTTCTAGTGCCCAGACTCCTGAGTGTTTGATCATGACTAGCCTACGGAGAACAGTTGCTTACAAATTGCCTACGCCTGATATTGTTCCTTTACTAGGGTTGATCTCTCTTGCTGATGAGGGTGTTCGTAGGAGTTTCCGGATGAGCTATGGTAGATTATTGAGATTGGTGTGCAAACCTACAGAGGTAGAGTTAGATGGGCTGTATGCTTTGATGCAATTCTATGACCCTGCTTTGAGGTGTTTTACGTTCTCTGATTTTATTATGGGACCAACCCTGGAGGAATACGCTGAGTATGTTGAGCTGCCTGTGCAGAACCAGGTTCCATTCATTCATTATGATGCCAAGCCCAAGCCGGAGGAATTGGCAAAAGCCTTGCATGTTGATGCTTCTGAACTTGTGACTACTGTTTCCCGTGGAGTTCCAGGATTCTCATTTCAGTTCTTAGTGGGTAAAGCCCAAGAGTACGCCAAGAATGGGTGCTGGGTTGCCTTCAACGCTGTGTTGGCCTTGTGCATTTATGGCATAGTATTGTTCCCCAATATACCGGATTTTGTGGACTTCGATGCTTTCTACTTGTTCGCCGCTGGTAATCCTGTACCTACCTTACTCGGAGACCTCTATCACTCACTGCATTATAAGAATGAGAAGGGGAGAGGGAAGAATGTTCATCTTTGTGTACCCTTATTGAGTATGTGGTTTGAGAGTCATCTTCCTAAGAGAGGATCTGCTGCAGAGACTACAGTTCCAGTTGGTTGGCCAGAGCGTCTGATGAGGCTATCGTCGGAAGATATGGAGTGGTTTGATAGAGATTTGTTGGGATCTGAGCTCATCTTTAGCTGTGCTGGGTACCCTAATGTGCCATTGATAGGAAGAAAAGGGTGTATCAATTACAACCCTTCTCTATTCATTCGCCAGTTCGGATATGCGCTAAAGAATCCACCTCAGGAGGAGGAAGTACAGGAATCTCTGTACTTCACTGGAGATTTGAAGGGGGAGTTGTTAGCCAAGTTGCGACATGCCTGGACGCGTATTAATCGCAAAGGGAAGCCGTTGTTGGGAAAGAATGACTGTCAGGCCTATGCACCTTATAGAGCTTGGATTCAGGAGAGGGCTAGTCAGTCGAAGATGCCGTTTCCAGATGCACCAATTCTTGATCCTATTCCGGTAGAAGAGCCGACTACTGTTTCTAGAGAAGCATATGAACAGGTTGTGAAGGAGAAAGAAGCCTTGATGAAGATTAACGAAGGGTTGGAGCAAGAGTTAGCCCAGGCACGCAGCGAGAAAAACAAGGCCGTATATGCTTTCCAACAACAGATTGAGCTGGTAAACAGGTTAGGAGCTGAGTTGACCGAGGAAAAGAAGAAGCGCGAACGTCTGGGGCAAGAGTTCAGAAGTTCCCATGATATGCTGGAAGCCAAAAAGAAAGCGCTCGACGCAGCACACCGAGAGATATCTTCTTGCAATAAGACTTGGAATGCTACACTCACTAACAACAAGAAGAGGGAAGATAAGCTGAAGCAGCAAATTTCCGACCTCGAGGAGAAGTTGAAGTCTAGCATCAAGAAGTGTGAGGAGGAAGTGATGAACCGGTATAGTGTCCAGCACGCACTGAACAAGGCAATCAAATCCAGAGATGAAGCAGTGTCCCAGAAGCGAAAGTTAGAAGATTGCTTCGGAGAAGCAGCATGGGAAGAAACTGCTGAAGACGTACGCCGTGTCCTTAAGAAGAGAAACCAGCTTGTTGAAGGGCTGCTTGATCGACCAAGCCATCCGGAGACCAAGAAGTTGATAGAGGAGTACCAGACTTTTGGGAGGATTTGATCATTCCATTATTTGTATGCTTTATTTGCATAGTGCTGACCATCACCAGGATTGTTGGTTGAGGTCATGCCATCTTTGTACTCTCAGTGATATTGTACCCTGGGCTTATTGATTCTCTCTGATATATATGAGGCTTTCTATGATTCAGCTCCGGTATTCTTATTGTCAACACTGTCACTGCACCGGCACCTTCGCACTAGAACTGGGGGAATGAACTTCCCTAATGCACAGACACATTGCATTGCATTCATATTCATCTTGCATAACAGGTAATCTTTGAATGGTGTCTTATCTCTTGCTCTGTATCAGGTACTTAACAGGATTCCAGATCAACATCCGCACCGCTATTCTACACGATCCAACTGTCGGAAAGTCATGGACCAAATTCAGAACGAGATGCAGGATGTACGCGAGAAGCTCGCCCTCTTCATGCAGACCATGGAGGCTATAGCAAAAGGGCAAGAGAACTTGCAGGCCATGGTCCAGCCTCTGTTGGCTCGCAACGCTGGTCATGGTAACGAAGATCATCAGTCTGTCCGGGTTGATACTGCTCATGGAGATGGCACTCCAACGCCAGTGGCTCCGCCTGTCGTCAATGTGAATGCTGCTAACGTCAACAACGCTACCACTGCTGTGAATGGTAACGTCGGAGTTGGTAATGAAACTGCTGTCCATAACGCTGGGCTGGGTGATGTCAATGTGGGAGATAATCTCGGAGGCAATGGCTTTGTCAACGCTGGGTTCGGATTCAACGATCAGGGATTCGACAACACTGGCAAGTATGGCTTTAATGCTCAAGGCTTTGGGCAAGATGGTTATGGTATGGTCAATCAGGGCTACGGAGGTTTTGGAAACGGAAACGGTGCTGGTTTTATGGCTGGTGGGCCTGCTGGAGGTGTTCAAGGGTACGGCAACAGAGGCCGAGTTCCGGGGATGAATCAGGTCCGAGCTGGACGTAATAATGCGTATGATGGATACGGGGCTGGAAACGGTATGTGGCAAGAGGATCAGCAGGAGGACGCCTTCTCTGGAGGGGGTTTTGACGGGCCGATGGATGATTCTCAAAAGATTAGAATGCTGGAAGAGCAAATGAAAGGAGTCCTAAACCAGAGTGCTGTGGGTCTGGACATGGCAACTATGGGCTTGGTACCTGGCTTGAGGGTGCCCATTAAATTCAAAGCGCCTGCGTTCGATAAGTACAAAGGAGATACATGTCCGAAGGTTCATGTACGAGCTTATTACAGAAAGATGTCTGCATATTCCACTGACGAAAGAATGCTCATGCATTTCTTTCAGGATAGTCTATCGGGTCCTTCCTTAGAGTGGTACATGGGGTTGGAGCCCACTGATATCAAGACTTGGAAGCAATTAGCGGAGGCATTTGTAGCCCATTACAAATATAACAGTGACCTGGCACCCAATCGGGTCCAGTTGGCCGGGCTTTCGCAGAAGAAGGGGGAGAGTTTTAAAGAATACGCGCAAAGGTGGCGCGATATGGCTGCCAGGGTCCGTCCTCCTGTGGAAGATAAAGAAATGAACGATATGTTTGTCGGCACATTCACCGGGCTGTTTCATGATATGTTGTTTCATACTTCTCTGGCCAGTTTTTCAGACCTGATTCTGATGGGTGAAAAGATTGAGCGGAACATTAAGCAAGGAAAGTTCCAAGTCGATGAATCAACTGCATCTGGCAGTAATAGGAAAGCTTATGGTGGGCGCCGTCAGGGCGAAGCTAGCGCGGTATTTGGAGGCCGAGGCCGAGGCCGAGGCAGGGGAAGAAATCCATATCGTCAGCAGCAGCAAGTGTCGAGTGTCACCATCCCTTATCGGCAACAACCAATTCAGCAACAACAACAGGTTCAGCAGCAACCAATGCCACAGCAGCAGCAGCCTCAGCAGGGGGCACAGCAAGCTCAGAGAAAATTCCAGGGTGGTAAGCCGAGAAGGGTGTTCGAGAAGCCTCCCTCTAACTATGCTGATTTATTGCAGACCTTGTTGGGATTGAATCTGGTAGAGAAAAGAACCTTGGCACCAATAACGGGAACTCCCCCGTTCGGCTATGATGCAAATAGGCGCTGCGAGTTTCATTCTGGGGCCCCGGGCCATGATATTGAAGGTTGTCATGCTTTTAAGCACGTTGTGCAGGATCTCTTGGACAACAAGTCTATCAACTTCGGAACGACAGGTGCGAATATAGTCCAGAAACCCATGCCTAACCATGGGGCGAATGCCGTGCTGACTGAGGAAGGTCTGAATCTGATTATGAATGTTGAGGATTTAAGGACGCCGCTGAGCGAAATAAAAAGCCGACTGTTGCAAGGAGGTGTTTACCCGGGTTGTAATGAGTACTGTTTAGACTGTTGGGCCCTATCTGGGGGGTGTGAGGATTTGAAGAAAGGCATTCAGGCCTTAATTGATGATGGTATATTGCAGTTTGATAGAACAGCAACTGATGAGCCTGCAGGGGCAGTAATGGATAATCGGAGTGATGTGGCCATAGTGACAATTCCTAGGAAGACGATCACTATTTCAGCACCAGTTCAGCGACCACCGATTACTATAACTAAAGCCGGGCCAATCCCGTATGAGAACACGAAAGCAGTCCCATGGTCATATGGGCTAGAGGTGTATTGTGACGGGATTAAAATCGATGTTAACAAGCAGTCAGCGGAGATTGTGGATAATGTTGTGGGCTCGGGAGGCATGACGAGGAGTGGCAGGATCTTTATATCTCCTGAAGTAGAGGCCGAAAGGCTAGCGAAAGGAAAGGGGAAAGCGGTGGAAAATGTTCCGATACAAGCAAATGAAAAAGAAGCAGCGTCGAAGGACGTAGAGGAATTCATGCGCTTAATTCGGAAAAGCGATTATAAAATCGTGGAGCATCTGCAGCAAACACCGTCCAAAATATCTATCTTGTCATTGCTGTTGTGTTCGGAAGCTCACCGAAACGCTTTGCTGAAAGTCCTGGACACTTCTTTTGTACCACAGGATGTCTCCGTGAACCAGCTAGAAGGAGTATTGGCACATGTAAATGCAGGCCACAGTCTGGGCTTTACTGATTTCGACTTGACTCCGAAAGGAAGGGATCATAATATGGCACTACATGTATCTGTTGAGTGCAGAGGGTCGACAATGTCGCACGTATTGGTTGACACCGGGTCGTCTTTGAATGTGCTGCCTAAGAAGGCTATGATGAAGCTGGATGTTCGAGGGATTTTGTGTACACCAAGTGATTTGGTAGTCAGAGCGTTTGACGGCACGCGGAGAACAGTCTTCGGATCAATTACATTGCCTCTGCAAGTGGGGCCGGAAGTGTTTGCAACGGAGTTTTATATCATGGATATACAGCCTGCGTACAGCTGCTTGCTGGGAAGACCTTGGATTCATGGGGCGGGGGCTGTCACGTCAACCCTGCATCAGAAGTTAAAGTATATGGTCGGAGACAGTGTAGTCACCGTGTGCGGAGAAGAAGACATCCTGGTCAGCCATCTTTCTTCGTTCAAATATGTGGAAGTCGACGGGGAGATCCATGAGACGCCATGCCAGGCATTCGAAGGTTTGCGCATAAAGGACAAGAGTCCCGGGCCAAGCAAAGTGCCAGAGATAGCTGTTTCTTCGTATAAAGAGGCTCAAGCGCTAGTGAAGGCAGGAGAAGCCACGGGCTGGGGCAAAGTATTGGACATTCCGGTGAAAATGGACCGGTTCGGACTGGGGTACCGACCGTCGTCATCAACTCCTTCCGTGGGGGCCCCTCATTTCAGAAAGTCAATCACCATCTCTGCCAGTGGAGTATGCCATGAATCTGTCAATGCTGCTTCGGAATCCGATGAAGGGGACAGCGACTGTGATATGGATGCCTGGATTCAGCCAAGCACGCCAGGACAAGGACTGTGCAACTGGTCTATTCAGGAGCTTGTTCCTGTGACTTTTAAACAGTAATGCTTTGCTTTATTAATTGTTGAATAATCTGATGTCTTGCCCGGGGCATCAGGATTTGCTTAGGGCTGTGTTGTTATAAACATTGCTTCGTTAATCATTAAATAAATGGCGTTTTTTTCATGTGTAAATATTGTAATCCCTGTCTTTCTTGTTTTGTATTTTTTCAATAAAATGGCAACGTGGTTATCCGCTTTATACGCATTTTGAAGCACTTAACCCTTTCTTTTGCAGGATAACATTTTCAGATGACATCCTTGAACCACCTATGACTCGTCCCGACTTCGAGCACCCGGTATTCCAGACCGAAGAAGAGGTTGTCGAAGATAGCGACGTCCCTGAAGAACTGTCTTGGTTGGTGAAGCAAGAGGAAAGAGCCATTCTGCCTCACGACGAGGTTATCGAAATTATCAATTTGGGGACGGAAGGGGTTGAGAAGAATATTCGTATCGGAGCTGCACTGCAGAGTGATATCAAGCGAAAACTGGTCGAAATGCTCCGAGAGTATAATGATGTATTCGCTTGGTCGTATCAAGATATGCCAGGGCTCGATACAGATATGGTTGTGCATCGTCTGCCACTGAAAGAAGACTGCCCGCCTGTCAAACAAAAACTTCGCAGAACTCGCCCAGATATGGCAATGAAGATCAAAGAGGAGGTTCAGAAACAGTGGGACGCTGGGTTCCTGGCTGTGACAAAGTATCCCTCATGGGTTGCTAACATCGTACCAGTGCCAAAGAAAGATGGCAAGGTTCGAATGTGCGTGGATTATAGAGATTTGAATAAAGCAAGCCCAAAAGACGATTTTCCACTTCCTCATATTGATGTGTTAGTTGATAATACTGCTCAATACTCTGTATTCTCCTTCATGGATGGCTTTTCAAGATATAATCAAATTAAAATGGCGCCAGAGGATATGGAGAAGACTACTTTCATAACGCCTTGGGGAACATTTTGCTACAAAGTGATGCCCTTTGGTTTGAAAAATGCTGGGGCAACATATCAGCGTGCGATGACAACTCTTTTTCATGACATGATGCATAAAGAGATTGAAGTTTATGTTGACGATATGATTGCCAAATCCCAGACGGAGGAAGAGCATCTGGTGAATCTGTTGAAGTTGTTTAAAAGGCTTAGGAAGTTCAGGCTGAGGCTGAACCCTAACAAATGCACCTTCGGGGTGAGATCGGGTAAGCTCCTGGGGTTCATAGTAAGCGAAAGAGGAATAGAGGTCGATCCTGCTAAAATAAAAGCGATCCAAGAAATGCCGACGCCTAAAACAGAGAAAGAGGTACGCGGGTTTTTGGGGAGATTGAATTACATTGCTCGGTTCATATCTCACCTGACTGCCACGTGTGAACCATTATTCAAACTCTTGAAGAAAGATCAAGCTGTAACGTGGAACGAAAATTGTCAAAAGGCGTTCGACAAAATAAAGAAGTATCTGCAGGAGCCTCCTATTTTGATACCCCCAGTGGCAGGGAGACCCTTGATAATGTATTTGACGGTTCTTGAGGGAAGCATGGGTTGTGTTCTCGGTCAACACGACGAGACGGGGAGAAAAGAGCATGCAATCTATTATCTGAGTAAGAAATTTACAGACTGTGAATCTCGATACTCAATGCTGGAGAAAACTTGTTGCGCGCTAGCCTGGGCCGCCAAGCGTCTGAGGCAGTACATGCTGAATCATACAACCATGCTCATCTCGAAGATGGATCCAATCAAATATATATTCGAAAAGCAGGCGTTGTCAGGTAGAATTGCCCGGTGGCAGATGATCTTGACCGAATATGATATTCAATACGTCTCGCAAAAGGCAATAAAGGGGAGTGTGCTGGCTGAGTATCTGGCGGAGCAGCCTATTGAAGAGTACCAATCAATGAGATTCGATTTTCCTGACGAGGATATCATGTATCTCAAGATGAAGGATTGTGAAGAGCCGTTACCAGACGAGGGACCAGAGCCGGGGTCCCAGTGGAAGATGATATTTGATGGAGCTGTGAATGCTTACGGTAGCGGAATAGGGGCAATTATCACTACGCCGCACGGGTCGCACATCCCGTTTACTGCCCGATTGACCTTTGCCGTTACCAACAATGAGGCCGAATACGAAGCTTGTATAATGGGGCTTGAAGAAGCCATTGATTTGCGAATCAAACATTTAGACGTATACGGAGACTCAGCTCTGGTAGTGAATCAGATCAAAGGGGAATGGGAGACACGGCAGCCTAATTTGATACATTATATGAATTATGCAAGGAGATTGTTGCCTTTCTTCGACAAGGTTGAATTGCATCACGTACCACGGGCAGAAAATCAAATGGCTGACGCCCTTGCCACTTTGTCTTCCATGTACAAGGTCAATTTCTGGAACGAAGCTCCCCAAATCACTATCTCTCGGTTAGACAGGCCAGCTTATGTATTTGCTCTTGATGAAGCATCTGATGACAAACCGTGGTATTTCGATATCCTTAATTTCCTGAAGAATAAAGAGTATCCGGCTGGGGCATCCAGTCAAGATCAGAAAACTCTCAGGAGATTAGCGGGTAATTTCTACTTGAACCCGGATGGCGTCTTGTACAGAAGAAACCACGACTTGGTGTTGTTGCGTTGTGTAGACGAGAAAGAGGCAAAGCTTCTCATGGAGGAAATTCACGAAGGTGCATTCGGTACGCATGCTGGTGGGCATGCTATGACAAGAAAGCTGCTGCGGGCAGGTTATTTTTGGCTGACGATGGAAACTGATTGTTTCAAGTTCGCAAGGAAGTGCCACAAGTGCCAAATATACGCTGACAAGATACACGTGCCTCCGAGTCCTCTGAATGTGATGTCATCTCCATGGCCATTCTCGATGTGGGGAATCGATATGATTGGAAAGATTGAGCCGACGGCTTCTAACGGGCATCGGTTCATCCTAGTAGCAATCGATTATTTCACCAAGTGGGTGGAAGCAGCGTCTTACGCAAATGTAACGAAGCAAGTGGTGGCTAGATTCATCAAGAGAGATATCATTTGCCGATACGGAATTCCCGAGCGGATAATCACGGATAATGGTTCTAATCTGAACAACAAAATGATGAAGGAGCTCTGTCAGAATTTCAAGATCGAACATCACAACTCCTCCCCTTACCGACCCAAGATGAATGGCGCTGTCGAAGCGGCCAATAAAAATATCAAGAAGATCGTCCAGAAAATGGTGGTGACTTATAAAGATTGGCATGAAATGCTACCTTTCGCTTTGCACGGTTATCGTACGACGGTACGCACATCAACCGGGGCAACTCCGTTCTCGTTGGTATACGGAATGGAGGCGGTATTACCATTGGAAGTTGAGATCCCTTCTCTGAGGGTATTGCGAGACGTTCAGCTGGACGAGGCAGAATGGGTAACGAACAGATTGAACCAATTGAGTTTGATGGATGAGAAGAGGCTAGCTTCTCTGGCATACGGTCGTTTGTATCAAAGACGAATGAAGAAAGCGTACGACAAGAAAATACTTCCGCGAAGCTTTCAGACGGGCGACCTTGTGCTGAAAAGGATTCTCCCGCCGCAAGCAGATCACAGGGGCAAGTGGACCCCCAATTACGAAGGGCCATACGTTGTCAGTAAGGTTTTTTCGGGAGGAGCGTTATTGTTGTCCACCATGGACGGGGAAGACTTTGCATCACCTGTGAATTCGGACGCAGTTAAAAAATACTTTGCTTAAAATAGACCCGCTGGACAGAAAAAAGAGAGTCCAGGCAAAAATGGGGCATCCTGGCGAACCAAAAACAGAATGAAAGGTTCGGGCAAAAGTTAGGGATAAAATTGAAAAAATGTACACCCGCGAAGTTGAAAACCTACACTGGGCGGCTTCGGCAAAAAGGGGTATCCCGGTGAACTGAAAACCCGTAAAGGGCGGTTCACGCAAAAGTTAGGGATTTGAAAAGCAAATGACTGCGGTCCGAATTTGGTATTCAATGAGCATCAGTGCGGGAGAATATGTTTGAGGAGTCAGTTATCGAATACAACCTCTTCAGAAGTAGAGATACCGGGAAAGTATAAGAGTCGGACGAGTCATGGGAGGATCAGTTCGGGGTGTTCATCTGCATCCAGGTGCCGACATGTGTACAAAACTTAATTTGTCAATATTTATGCTTCTTGTGAATACTTGCATACTTGTATATTTGCTTTGCGTAGCTTCCTCTTTTCAGGAGTTACATCCCGTGTACAAAAAACTCCGCCCATTCAGGGGCCCAATCAATGAAAATGTGTTATTCAGTACTTGATGCCTGTTCTTTACTGTTTTGCGCATGATAAAACGCCTAAGTTTATTGAAGCTAGCATGAGTATAACATTACTGGCCCTTGCCAACAATTGTTAAAGCTTTGAATTAACTGAGTGTAACGTCACTAACCTGAATCGATTTGGATTGCATAGGCTTGCCGTGTCTTGTTTGTGTTGTTGCAGGTTTCATAACTATACGAAGAAGAGGATCAAAAGATTGTGATAACGAAAGGCTCGATCCCCACACAGGTCATGCATGTTCTTCCTGAAGAAGGATAGAATTCTCCAGCTAGCCGTAGCTTATCCAAAGGACGTGCTCCAGAGAAGTTAATCGACCTCAGCAGAGTTTAGTGATTCCGAGATCGTAAGGCTGTATTCAGACAGGTTCATCTTCCCCGTAGGGTCAGGCACTCTTCCCCAGTGGAGTCAGTTAATTTTCCCCAAGAGAATCCAGCCATCCCCAGCAGAGTTCTCTTTTCAGTAAATGTTCTTTCCTTCCAGTGGAATTCGAAGGTCAAGACTCTCCAAAGCAGAGTTGATGTTGGGTCCTGTCATTTATTTTGTCAGAGATACTGGTGATATCGGTTCACATTCCAGCAGAAAGTCCGATCGTGCTGTGCGCATCTGCTATTCCTCAGCAGAGTTATTGTCCCCAGCAGGGGTTACTTCAGCAAGACGTGTGGTTTGAGTTCCCAAATTCCCAGCAGGGTCGACTTCATCCTACCAGCATTTATTTTGCCGGAATAATTTTGTAGCATCAGGCTATCCCCGGCGAGTCGGCGTTACCCTTCCAGCATTTATTTTGCTGGAGCAGTTTCTGTACTCTAGTGGTTCAGGTGGAGAGAGCTCTTGCTCAAATAAATTACTAAACAGTCAAGATCTCGGCAGGAGATATTCAATAACAATGTCAGTTTCGGCGGTATTCCCCCACAGAGTTATCGTGATAAAACTCTCTTTGTCTCCAGCAGAGTCATTTATGCAAATGTATCTGATTTTCCCCAGCCAGAGTGGCCAGGATAAGAATCTCCTTATTCCCAAGCAAAGTTCGTTTGTCATCAACGAGTCGCATGAATCAGAATTTCGAAGCAGGTGTCCGATAGTTGGTTTTCAGACATCCCCAGTAGAGTTCATCTCGAAGTCGCTGTCACGTCAGTGCTGAGCAGTTTGTGGGTAAGGATCATTGAAGAATTAAATCCTGACGTGGACCATTTACTCCTAGAATGACGGGATTTCTTCAGAAGTGGGCGTCCTAACGTGGACAGGTTTGTTTTACCGGATTGGTAAGGTGTGTTAATCCTGACGTGGATAGATTCGGTCTCTCGAAATTTGGAGAAAGGGAGGTCATGACGTCGACAAAAGATTGGTTACTCTTCGTGTTGGTATCCTGACGTGGATCATTTTGTTTTCGGCAGATATCTTTATTCGTAATGGTGAAATGTGCGTCCTGACGTGGACAAGTTTGTAGTTCTTTGTGATGACAAGATACAAGAATCCTGACGTGGACAAATTTATCCTTCTTCGTGTTGTTGGCAAAGTGTAAGTCCTAACGCGGATATTTCCCCAGCAAGTCAAAGACGCGTGAGTCCTTACGTGGACAAGTCTTATTTCCTCAGTGAGTCGAAGACGCCTGAGTCCTAACGTGGACAAATCAAGACGAGATCAGTGTCCTAACGCGGACAGATCAAAGAGATTATTATTCCTAACGTGGAAAGATGTAGTCCTTACGCGGACATATCAACAGAGGTGATTCCTAACGTGGAAAGACGGAGATTCCTAACGCGGAAAAGATGGAGTCCATACACGGACGTATCAGAAATGATTCCTAACGTGGAAATGACAGTATTCCTAACGTGGAAAAAAGAGAGTCCTTACGTGGACAGATTAAGATGGCATTCCTTACGTGGAAAAATGAGTCCTGACGCGGACAAATCAGAGAGAAGTTGGTATTCCCTACGTGGAAAAGTTTAGTCCTGACGTGGACAGATCAAGGTTTGATTCCTAACGTGGAAAGATCAGAGTCCTTACGTGGACATATCAAGAGCATTCCTTATGTGGAAGAAAAATGGTTTCCTTACGTGGAAAGATGAGTTTATTCCTTACGTGGAAAGATTGAGTCCTCACGCGGACATATCAAGATTGATTCCTGACGTGGAAAGAAATGGATTATTCCTGACGTGGAAAGAGAGTTTAGTCCTGACGCGGACAGATCGAAGAAGATATTCCTAACGTGGAAGAAGGAAATTAGTCCTTACGTGGACAGATGCAAGAAAAGTTGAGTCCTGACGTGGACAAGTTCAGAAATGGTTGTATTCCTTACGTGGAAAGATCGGAGTCCTGACGCGGACATGTCAAATGGCATTGGAGTCCTTACGTGGACAGATTGATATAGTTTCCTAACGCGGAAAGAAGATTGCTTCCTAACGTGGAAAGATAAAAGCGTTACTCCTAACGTGGACGATGTGATTCCTAACGTGGACAGGTGTTACTCCTAACGTGGAAGAGTGTTATTCCTAACGTGGGCAATTCAGTTTACGGAAATGCAGATGAATTATCCCCAGCGGAGTTGCCGAGATTTTCCTGGGTTGGCAGTAAGTGGAGTCCTAATGTGGACAAGTTTTAGTTGAGATTTCTTCGTATTGATGACAGACAGAGTCCTAGCATGGACAAGCAAGCAATCTGTTATGACAAAATCCTCTTCAGAACGATAAAGACAATCCCCAGCACGGTCGCGCAAGATCAGTGGGTTACTCTAACAGTCAGATTCAGCTGATGAATGTCATTCCGCAAGCAGGAGCGCAGTTTATTTCCGCGGTTGGCAAATTTCTGGTTTCACTAGTATTCAACCGTCTCGTACCGCGAATGTCTGAAGGCTCCGGGCTCTTCATCCAGTCGGGTCCAAGTCGCTTGAATAGGGGCAGCTGTTGCACCCTAAAAATTTGCTCAACCTTATTCCTTGGATTTATGTTTCATTATCATTAGCATTTGCATATAGAGTCATGTACATAGACTAACCATCTGCATAGCATAAGCATAGCAAGTCATTCAACAGGGGACCAATCATTATTTTCATCTCTAGAGGCCTAGCAAGAGGTTATTATCCTAATTCCATCCTACTCAAGTCATCAGGAAAGAATTTGAAAGCAAAGAGTTCAGCAGATCAAGCCTTGAGTCTATCTCCTAGCTGAGGGTATCTGAGGATCAACAAGAGGGTTATGAGCTGTGAAATGAAAGCATGGAGAGCATCTAGACATCTTGAGAGACTTATAAAGTCATTTGGAGAAGAAAACAAGTCATTGATGAAAGCACAAGAGCTATAGTGGAAGACAGTCAACTAGGGTTTCATCTGGGTCAACCCTAGGTCAATCCTAGGTCAATTGACTGATTTGAAGGGCATTCAAGGCTATTGGAGAGATGTGGGGATCAACATTTGACATATGAAGAAGGATATGGAGATATGCCAAGGAGAATTCAAGAGAAATCAAGGAGAAGAGGAGTTACTAAATTAGGGTTTCTCTGTAAAATCCCCTAGTTTAGGTCAAATTTCCAAGCAAGATAAGTCAAAATGCTAGCTTCAAATGGCTTCTTGGCCAACATGAAACTTGTAGAGAATCTCAAGACCTTTAATTTGAGTGGTGGAAGACATCAAGGAGATTTATGGAACTCAAGTTATGGTCCTTACAAGTTACAGGTCATCTGGGGTGTCTGAATTTTTGTCTGTGAAAGTGACTTGACTTCCAAGCTAGTTTTGCCCCTCAAGGAGATTTCAAATGAATTCTTGGTCAACATAAGAGTTGTTCCTCATTGTCTTAGTTTTCTAGAATGGTATGGTATGCCTTCATATGATGTGGAGAACTCAACTTATGGTCTTGACAAGCAAAGGGTATTTTGGGCATTTGTGAATTACAGGTCATTTTAACCTATGTCCAAAACTCATACAAGGAGGCCTCAAATGGAAAAACTTACAACATCAAACTTGCTCCAAATGGGATTTTAAGTCTAGAAAGAAGGTCACAAATTATTGGAGAAGCTCATAGCATGATGTTACATAATTGGTCAAAATATGAACTAAAAAGGCTTATAAAGTGAATAATTTCAAAGTGAAAAATGGTTTGGGAGATTTACAAGTCCAAATGGAGACTTCCAATATATGATTTTGAATGGAAAAACAATTCTAAGAACAATGGTTCACACACTTTTTTGAGTTTAGAAGGAAAAAATGAAGTTATCCATGGTTGCTTGCTTTTTAAGAAACATAATCAAAATGAGCCAAAATTTGAAAACAAGGGAATGTGCAAGATGGATCTAGAATGTACCATTGGGGTCTATATATTCATGAAAGGAGAATTTGGCAAGGGTTGGCCTCATTTGCACCAAGAATTCCACAAATTTTTCTCATGCTTTCTCATTAAGTTTTCATTCCAATTCTCCAAAATCTTCATCAATCTTCCTCAAAATCAATCCAATCATATTCAATATTCATCATAGATCAGAATTGAAGCAAGGATCAAGTGATTATCATCCATTTTCGAGTGCTTTTCTCAAGATCATCAAAATCACAATCTCAAGTGGATAGCATAATTCTGGCCAAGTCTCATCCAAAGCTTGCATACAGAATCAAGTTCCTCAAGGATTGATCAAGATTCAACACTTAGAAGCTTCAGATCCACATCTTCCATAGCTGTTCTCAAGGTTTTACATCAGGTAAGTTTTCCTTCGATTTGCTTAATTCAGTTAGTTTCACATGATTTTATTAGTGTAGACTTGATCTATGTGGTTAGGAGATTAAGTTAGATGATTTTGGAACGATTTGGTGATAGTTAGTGACAGGTGTAGCAAACTGTTAGTGTTCGAATCTCTTGGATTAGGGTGTTAGAATGTTAGTTTGATTCATCAAATTAATCTCCATTAGGTGTAGTTTAGTTTAGGCTAAGTTTGAGGAAGAATGGTGATGGTGCATATCAGTATGATTTCATGATGATCAGTTTTTACCTCGATCGGGTTGAGAGATTCTGTGAGTTTCAGACTGAGCTAGTGGTATAGGATTGTAGAGGGGAAGATCCTGAGCAACTTTCGTGTTTATGGCGTGATGATTCGTGGCTTGGAGATGGAGAACAGGTTGGGAGAAATTATGCTCGTGCATGGAGTCTCATGGTGAAACCCTAGATTCTAACAGATCAAGTGAGGAAGACGAAATCAGGGCCATTTATTTGGTGCAAGACCATTGACTTCCCAGGCAATCGTGTGGCCTGTATTTAATTTCAGAATTGGAGGGAGAAGCGCTGGCCAAAACGCACCGTTTCATTAATTGAAACGGGCGGGCCTGAGTTTATGTTGTTATCCCCACCCCCCAGTCATAGGCCCAATTGCATTTCAACATGATTTTGGTTTCTATTTTCACCCCCCTGCGCTGTTTCTGATTTTCTTTGTTTCTAAGTGATGCTGGGCTTAACTCAAGTTGCTACGCGCACCCCCATGGTGAAGGCCCATCCTAGATTCAACTGCGCGTAGTTACTCTTCTAACCCCCCTCCCTCATTTAATTCAATTTTATTTTTCTTAATTCCATTTTATTTTACCAATTTTCATAAAATCATAACTAATTCATAAAAAATGCTTTTTCATCCATTCTTTTTACCATATCTTCATTAAAATGTCTAGAATATTATAGGAAAATAAATTTTCATTTTTAGTTTTATTTCATATTTTTTACATATTTTCTAAATAAATGTCACATTAAATAATTCATTTCATGCATCATTTTTATGATTTTTGTTCTCTCACATGCTTTAATATTTTTTGATCATTCTTTTCATATTGTTTAGATGAGATATTAGGCTTGTAGAAATATTTTAGTTCCCATTTTTAGAGGTTAATTTTAGGTGATTAATAGATGCTTGAATATCATGAACAAAACTAGGGTTTTAGGTGACAACTTAGGAGTTTGATTTCATTTCCCTTAGGACTTAGGGTTTGGATAGATTAGTTATGGGACTATAGGGGCTATGGGTAGTTATTAGATCCCTTAGAGAACAGTTAGGATTCCCCTACTGCTATTATTACTGTCTGTATATCTGACTGTCTGGTGTGGTGTGCCCTCTGGGGATTGTTGCTTGATTGTTTGGGTATTGGGTTTGTCTGGGGCCCTGGGGAAGCTGAAGATTTGTGGAGATGAAGACCATTGGAGAGTCAAAGACTGAAGATCAACTGTCAGAGTTGAGGAGGAGTTTCTTGCTATCAGCTGCTGAGGAGACTAGAGTTTAAGAGCTAGGCAGAGCTCTAGATTAGAAAGATTGTTTCTCAAACATGGATTGCCTTGTCTGCATCCATTCTTCTCTGTGATTCAGAGTCTCTCTAAGACACTCACCCCCTTCCTTTGGAAGGCTTGGTGATAGTGTCTATGAGATAGAACTCTTGAGAGAAAATGTCTCTTGTGTTAGAAGCAGTCTGTTCACCACCTTTGGTAGTCAGCTGATTGCTTAACACCCATTCACTCTTGTGACTAATCCCTCATCCTGGAGGTTTGAGCTTGAAGAAAAGCCATTGCAGATGGAAGACTGATGATCAAAGCCCTTGCCTGAAGGTCATGAAGATGGAGATTGATGCTTGTTGAAGCTTGTGAATGATTGGAGATTACTTGAAGCCAGTTGTTGATTCAGAGCTGCTGATGTTGTTTCTTCTGCTGTATTTTATTTGCTGATGTATTGATTGGTTTTCTGAACTGTATTGTTTGCTGTTTACCTTGCTGGGTTGAAAGTGAATCCTGTTCACTTTTGCCTATTGTTTTCTAGGTTCGAGGTTGAGTGGGACTCCCTTGCCTCGCTTGTGCTGTTGCATCCATGCATTTTACTGCTTTACTGTATATATCTGGTATTGTTTCTGTTTCTGCCTATCCCGTAGGATCTCTGTTTCTCTCTGTGCAAGAGAGGAGCATGATAGACACTAGGTCTTAACCCATGCATGATAACATTAGGTTAGTTTGTTTCCCTTCGCACCCGTAGGTTAGAGTTCTGTCTCTTTCTTTCTCAAAACAAACAGAAAAACACATAAAGATTTCAAACACAATAAAAGACACTTCTTTCGTAAAAGAATGTGAACTCATCAAAACGTCATTTTTGTCCCCCTTGGACTGTTAATCAGAAAAACCTTTTTCAGAAGGAATAAAATCAACCAAGGCAAGCTTGTGTCGTACGTGGCCCGAACTACGTTTGCTCTGATCTTCCATGCTGTGTGGAAGTACGTAGGCATAGGATGCGATATCCTAGCGAGCAACCTTCCCCTCCTTTCCCGTAGGTAGGCGAACTACGTTGACTCTGATTTCTCGTTCCAGACGGGAATACGTAGGCATAAAGTGCGATACTTTGCCGAGTCATTTTTATTTTCATTTTATTTTCTTTTTAACCCTTGACCTATAGTTTAGATAGAATAACAATCCATACCCAAAAACAAGCGTGGATCCCGTCGAGTACGACGGACGTGAGGGGTGCTAATACCTTCCCCTTGCGTAACCGACTCCCGAATCCAGGTTTTGGTTGCGATGACCATACCTTTCCCGTGTTGTGCGAGGTTTACTCTGAGCGTTTCCTTTCCCTCCCGTGGGATAAATAACGCACGGTGGCGACTCTTCTGTCAGCCAGCGCCGATTTTCGCAGTAGCGACACCCTCCTAGTGGGCAATCGTCTCTCATTCCCACTTATACAATACACTCCCTCTGCTCTTGGGATCACCTCAACATATTCAACTTCCATACCTATATAAACAGGAAAAGAAAACCCCGTCTCTCTCAACCAAGGTCACCATCTATGTCGCAACATCCAGAACCAAACCCAAGAATGAACACTAGCAAAAATGATTCAAAGCCTAAAGAGATTCTTGAGGTTGCTCCATTACACATGATGACACCTGAAGGAGTTTTGGTAAAGAAACCTAGTAAGGTGCATGCAAAAAGATCAAAAATCTTGCTTCAGATCAAGCCCCTCCTGTGTCTGAAAACCTAGAGAAGATGAGACAAAATCATCTTAAAATTGCAGAGATGGTTGCTAGTGCTCTCAATATTCCCATATCTTTTTCCATTAAGGGGACTGAACCTAATCCAGATGATCAAGATGATGTCCCACAAAATGTCAAAGCATTAAGAGACAACCCTCCAGAAGGGAATAATAAGGATGAAAGGCCTGATAAAGGGAATGATGATTTGCAAGGAACCAAAGCTGCTGAGGTAGTAGACCTAGAAGAGTATTCTAACAATGATCTCATAGAAACAATCAATCCAGGCATAGCCAAACGATTGATGAAAAGGAAAGGGAAAAAGGTGGCTGACCAAAGCTCACCCAAGAAAAGGGATGTTGAGAAGACTACTGAGCAAGAAGCTTCCACCAAGAAGGCTGGAACTAAGAGGGCTCAGGTTGGACCCTCTAGAGGGTGGAGCAAGGTAACCATCAAGAAGAGGAAGATTGAATCAAGACCAGAACAAGAAACAGATTCTGATGTTGCTATGGATGTCACTAACACCCAATCTAAGAGGAAACCTGCTTCCAGCAAGCTGGCTAAAAATGTTCCTGAGGTGCCTATTGATAACATATCTTTCCACTATCCATCATGTGTTAATAGATGGAAATATATGTATCAAAAGAGGATAGCTTTGGAAAGAGAGTTAACTCAAACTGCTTTTGACTGCAAAATGATCCTTGACCTTATTCATGAGGCAGGCTTGATGAAGACTGTCACTCACTTTCCACCATGTTATGAGATTCTTGTGAAAGAATTCATAGTGAACCTGTCAGAAGCATGTGCTGATAGGAAGTCCAGCGAGTTTGGAAAAGTATATGTGAGGGGAAAGTGTATAAATTTCTCGGACCCCATCATCAATAAGTATTTGGGGAGACCACATGCAGGACAGACTGAACTTACTGTATTTGACCATCAAGTGTGCCAAGAGATAACTTCTAAACAGGTCAAGAAATGGCCCTCCAAAGGGAAGCTAGTGGCTAGCAAACTCAGTGTGAAATATGTTATGCTTCACAAAATTGGTGCAGCAAATTGGGTTCATACCAATCATAAGACGACTATTGCTACTATTCTGGGAAGGTTTTTGTATGTTGTACGGACAAAAGTTGAACTCAACTATGGGACCTACATTCTTGAGCAAAAAATGAAGCATGTTGGGAGCTACAGTGTCAAGGGACCTATTGCCTTTCCATCACTCATATGTGGAATCATCTGTGATCAGCATCCCAACATCATCAAAGAAAGTGATATAGCATGCAAGAGAGAAACTCCTTTGTAATTCAATTACAAATTGTTTAAAGGAATGCATGTTCCTGACATTGATTTAACTTCAGTTGAGACATCCAAGGATCCCAAAACCAAAAAGGCTGAAGTCATGGAAATCATTAAAGAAACGTGCAAAGAACTGGAGGCAAGGAAGAAAACACTTGAAAAGCTGCTACAATCTCTTGAACAAGATGAGGATACATACAGCTCAGAAGATGCTACAAAGGAAGATGATGGTACTAGGGAAGATGGTAGTCAAGAAGCTGGTTCAGAAGATGCTGATGATTGCTCAGGGGAAGGTAGTGACACTGCAACAGACAACTCTGGAGTAACTGGTGGGGACGAGTCCAGTGTAACACCCGACTTCCCAAATTCAAATAAAATGCGATTAATTCAAATAAACATCAGAGTTTCTTCCACCAAGTGGGATATCACATCAAATAATTCCTCACATTTCCTTATCAAAAAGGTTTTCAAAATAAAACAGTGGAAAAATATTCATTAGTTCAACATTCATGGCCACCTACCCAAATTACATGAAAACAATCCTTAATAAAATTCATCCACATGATACGTCACAGGAAAATAAAACAAGTTCATAACAAAAACAAATAACGCCCAAGTCCCGTGCTACGTATCAGAACATCCTAAGACTCGACTCGCACACCTTTATCCAAGTTAGCTAAGTACCTAGATTATCTGTACTTCCGAAGAAGCACAGACCACAACAACAACAAAGGCGTGAGAAAACATGATCAAAATTATCGGTAATTACATACATGAAAATACAGGCAGTAATCACATAGATATCACCCAACCTACACCAATCATGACCTACTGTCCAAACATCAAACACAATATATAATAATGCAATTATGCAACTCAACACCATACATGCGGTACCGACTCATTGGTTCATTCAATCGAACCCCGGATAGATCACATACACCCCTCCTTGGCAATGATCTATCCCTCACCATTCTCCACAAAGGAGTACGTATGAATCACATACACTCCTCCTGAGCAATGATTCATCCCACAAAAACACCATGATATGCACGACACCAAATGCACAACAATAACATAAGCACATTAAGTGCACACGATCCTCCTGATCACATCATCATACATCATACACACATATTATTCACCAATTAATTAATTTAGTTAAAATCACACGATCCTCCTGATCACATCATCATACATTATATATACATATACACCCCAATCCATTATTTTAATTAAATTCACACGATCCCCCTGATCACCTCACCATACCTCATACACATCTCACACATCAATTTAATTATTTCAATTAAATTCAATACTACATAATTTCATCTATTACTCACTAAGTATATACTCTTCACCACCAAATATCACATATGTACTTGTCCCAGCCCAAGGGGTCCTACCAAATGAATTGTAACACAATACAACACAAAATCACATTCTGTCACGCTCGTTGGCTCATTCGCTTAGCGAAGCCCTGGCGAACGCTCGCTAGCTGGAATCCTTCGCTACCCATCTCGCCTAGCGAAGTCCTAGCGAACACTCGCTACTAGCTCTCCTAGCAAACTACCTAGCGAATCGCTCGCTAGCTACTTGCTTAGTGAGTTCTGAGATCTCTCAAAACCCTCACAGTCCAGAACTGTTATCTTGCTCAAATTCAAGCCTATCATTCTACTTTTAACTTCAGTCCTATCAATACTACAACCAATAAACACTACTCTATCATTTTCTATCAATTTTAACTCCAGAACCCACACCTATGTTCATCATCAGAACTACAGAAGTTACTCATAACTTCATCACTCTCACAACAACACGTACCCAAAGTCATCAATGGCAGCCATGATCATAAACACGTCAATGTACATACAATTCATCATACCAACAACAATAATCATTAACATTTCAATATATCATTCATATTCACCAAATTCCTACGGGGTTAAGGAATCCCTTCTACCTCGTTCATGCAATTTACCAATCTTAACCTGTTTCTCCCCCCTTACCTCGATTAATGCTCCGATTGACGAAGAACCTTCAAGAATATTTAGCCCTAGCATTCTTCCCTTCTTCCTCTTGTTCTTCCCTCTTACTTTGTTCTAAAACTAATTTTTATCGTGTTCTCTCTTTCTTCTCTCCAAAACTCCCTAATATCTCTTTAACTTCTTATTTTATTTATTTAATCCAATAATAACAATAACTAATAATAATAGCAATAATAATATTAATAATAATAGTCATAATAATAATAATAATAATAATACTAGTAATAATAATATTACCATTAATTATTATATTACCACCAATATTATTCATATTTTATTAATATCAAATTCCATACTTATCAAACAATCCCCATAACTTAAGGGTACCCACCATGCACTCAGACACACCAAACAAAATAACACCAAAAAGACTAAATAATTAAAATGGGTGTTACAACTCTCCTCGAAAATTACTTGTTGGAAACAATTCCGGATATGCTTCTCGCATCCTGCTTTCTAATTCCCAGGTCACACTGCCTCCTGCAGCACCTCCCCAAGCTACGTTTACCAAGGATATCTCCTTCCCTCGGAGTTGTTTCATCTTACGATCCTCGATCCTTAACGACATCGTCTCAACAGTAAGATTCTCCCAGACTTGAACTTCATATCTCGGAATCACATGAGATGGATCCGAGACATACTTTCAAAGTTGCGACACATGAAACATGTCATGCAAATTCAACAGCTCAGGCGGCAACGCCACCCTATAAGCTACAACACCAATTCTCTGCAAAATCTGATACGGTCCAATGAACTTAGGATCCAGCTTCTTGGACTTCAACGCACGACCCACACCAGTCATCAGGTTAACTCTTAGGAACACGTGATCACCTTCACTAAATTCCATCTCTTTTCTTTGGTTATCATGATAACTTTTCTGCCTACTCTGAGATGCTTTCATTTTCTCACGAATCATCTGAATTGTCTCAGTAGTTTGTTGTAATATTTCTGGTCCCAATACCACATTCTCACCTGTTTCATACCAACACAGAGGAGTTCTGCATCTCCTACCATATAAAGCTTCAAACGGCGCTATTCCGATACTAGAATGGTAACTGTTGTTGTACGTGAACTCGATCAACGGTAAATGAGTATCCCACGCACCACTCTTTTCCAACACACAAGTTCTCAACAAATCCTCCAGCGACTGAATAGTCCTCTCTGACTGACTATTGGTTTGCAGATGATAAGCTGAACTCAACTTCAATTTAGTACCCAAAGCTTCCTGCAAACTCTTCCAAAATTCTGAAGTAAACCTCGGATCTCTATCCGACACTATACTCGACGGAACACCACGTAGCTTCACAATTACCCGAATATAAATCTCTGCTAGCTTCACCAATGGAAAAATGATATTAATCGGTACAAAATGTGCAGACTTTGTAAGTCGATCCACAATTACCCAAATAGCATCAAATCCTCTTGCCGTATTCGGCAAACCCGTAACAAAATCCATAGTTATACAATCCCATTTCCAAACCGGAACTTCTAGCGGTTGCATCAATCCAGAAGGTCTCTGATGCTCCACCTTCGACTTCTGACATGTCAAACAGGCATAAACAAATTGAGCTATATCTCTCTTCATACCTGACCACCAAAATAACTTCCTTAAATCATGGTACATCTTCGTAGCTCCCGGATGGATACTCAAACTACTACGATGTCCTTCACTCAGAATTGACTTTTTCAATTCCTCATTATCCAGTACACAAATTATGCCTCGAAATCTCAACACACCTGCACCATCCAACTGAAAATCACTATCAGAGTCACTTCTCACTCCAGGCATCAAATCCACTAACTTCACATCTAGATTTTGGTTTTCCTTAATCAAATCCAAGAAATCATTATTCACCTGCAACTTGGCCAACATCACACCATCGGCCATAGTCTCACAAACCATGCTCAAATCTCTGAACTGCTCAATTAGTTCCATCTCTTTCACCATCAAAGCCGACATATGCATCATTTTCCTACTCAAGGCCTCTGATACCACATTTGCCTTTCCTGGATGATAACTCAAGCTGAAATCATAATCTTTCAAGAATTCCAACCATATTCTCTGCCTAATATTTAGCTCTTTCTGATCAAACAGATATTTCAGACTCTTATGGTCACTGAATACTTCAAATCTCGAACCATACAAATAGTGCCTCCAGATCTTTAACACGAAAACTACGCAGCTAATTCGAGATCATGAGTAGGGTAATTCCTTTCATACACCCTCAGTTGCCGCGAAGCATACGCCACCACTTTACCATTCTACATAAGGACTCCGCCTAACCCCATCTTAGACGCATCACAGTACACCACAAACGGTTCACTCGAAGTTGGCAACACTAACACCGGTGCCGTAGTCAACTTCTTTTTCAGTTCCTCAAAGCTTTCTTCACAAGCAGCATCCCACACAAAAACTTGGTTCTTTCTCGTCAACTGCGTCAATGGAAACGCCAAATTAGAGAACCCTTCAATAAATCTTTGGTAATACCCTGCCAAACCCAAAAAGCTTCTAGTTTATGTCGCTGTCTTCGGCGGTTCCCACTGCAACACTGCACTCACTTTTGTTGGGTTCACCGATACACCATCACCCGATATTACATGCCCCAAGAAACTCATTGTCTTCAACCAGAACTCACACTTTTCCAGTTTAGCAAACAACTTATTATCTTTCAACACCTGCAACGCAATTCTCAAATGTCCTGCATGCTCTTCTTCAGACTTAGAGTAAATCAGTATGTCGTCAATAAACACAATAATAAACTGATCCAAATAAGAATGGAAGATTCGGTTCATATACTCCATAAACACTCCCGGCGCATTAGACACTCCAAAAGGCATCACAGCATACTCGTAATATCCGTATCTGGTTCTAAACACCGTCTTTTGAATATCACCTTCTTTTACTCTGATATGGTGATAACCCGACCTCAAATCAATTTTACTGAACACACAAGCTCCTACCAGTTGATCCATCAAATCATCAATCCTTGGGAGAGGATATTTATTCTTAATGGTCACTTTATTCAACTGACGGTAATCGATGCACAGACGCATACTACCATCCTTCTTCTTAACCAACAACACTGGAGCTCCCCACGACGACACACTCGGTCTGATAAATTTTTTATCCAACAAGTCCCCAACCTGAGATTTCAACTCAGCCAATTCCACTGCCGACATCCTGTACGGCGCCATAGATATAGGTCTTGTACCAGGAACAAGATCAATACTAAATTCAACTTCTCTCGTCGGAGGTAACTCGGTAATATCATCAGGGAACACTTCGGGAAATTCATTCACCACTGCCAAATCTTTCATTGAAGTCTTACTGTCAACAGATAATGATGCAAATAAAGTAAACATTTCAGCTTCGTCCTCCAACAAGGTCCTCAATTCCTTATTAGACAAAGAATTCGCCAATGCTTCCTCCTCAGGAGTAAGGAACAATAACACCTTTTGAAAACAATTGATGTAGACTCGGTTGAAATCCAACCAGTTCATACCCAGAATAACATCCAAATTACCAAGTGGTAGAAAAATCAGATCCACTCCAAAGTCTCTACCAAAAATAGTTAGCGGACACTTCAAACACACCAAAGAAGTAGTCACTGAACCAATAGAGGGAGTTTCAATAGTCATCCGTCGCTTAAGAGTAGACGGCACCAATCCGACTCTCTTCACACAATCAACAGAAATGAACGAGTGGGTTGCACCCGTATCAATCATAGCAGTCAAAGGGATATTATTGATAAAACAAGTACATTTGATAGAACACTCCTCACTGGCACCTTGAGTTCCTACCACCGCAAACACTTTACCGCTAGCCTGAGACGCCTGGGACTTCTTCGGCTTCTTGCAATGCGTACTAATATGACCTCTCTCACCATAGTTATAATAGGTAGGCATATTGGCTCTACAATCAGCTATCACATGGTCTGGCTTACCACACTTGAAGCACTTCTTCACCTCCTTAGGACAATCATTAGCCCGATGACCCGTGCCACCGCACCAGAAACATTTCAAATTAGCAGATGATTTCCCTTCTCTGGGCTTCTTATCAGCAACAGTTTTATGTTTTACCTTATCAGCAGGAGCACTGTAAGGAGTACCACCAAATCTCTGTTTACCCTTGCGGTCATTCACAGCCTTATAATGTGCAATCCTGGCCCGGTTATCATTATCGTAAATTTTGCTTCTGCTTACCAGCTCAGGATAACTCCTGATCTTCTGACAAGCAATTATCAACTTGATCTCCGGACGTAGCCCATTCTCAAACTTCAAACACTTGGAAGTCATTGCCGCTTCAGTATTGTAATGAGGACAATACTGCACCAGCTCTTCAAATTTCGCAGCATACTCTTCCAATGTCAGATCACCCTGTTTCAGCTCCAGGAACTCGATATCCTTAACACTTCGTATATCTTCCAGAAAATACTTCTCCAAAAAAAACCCTTTCGAACCACCTCCCAAGTAACCGCAGTTCTTGCAGTCTCCAATCTCTGGCGACTGTTGTCCCACCAAGCCTCAGCTTCCCCTTCCAACATGTGAGTACCAAACCTCACCTTTTGCTCATCACTACAGTCCATCGTCTTGAAAATCTTCTCAATTTCCTTCAGCCACTTCTGTGCAGCTTCAAGATCCAAAATTCCTCCTTCAAACTTCGGTGGTTTGTTACTCCGAAACTGTGCCAAATCCCAGAATTGCGCACCCGCAACTTGGTTCTGATTAGCAACCGCCTGCGCCATTGCTTGCATAGCAGCAGCCAAAGCAACATCATTCCTTCTTGCAATACTGCTCAACAATAACAACACCAGGTTAACAAGGTACACAACCTCTATCCTAAGGACAGACTCAGACTCAACTACTACACTGGTCGGACGGACCGATCTGCTCTGATACCAATTGTAACACCCCACTTCCCAAATTCAAATAAAATGCGATTACTTCAAATAAACATCAGAGTTTCTTCTACCAAGTGGGATATCACATCAAATAATTCCTCATATTTCCTTATCAAAAAGGTTTTCAAAATAAAACAGCAGAAAAATATTCATTAGTTCAACATTCACGGTCACCTGCCCAAATTACATGAAAACAGTCCTTAATAAAATTCATCCACATGATACGTCACAGGAAAATAAAATAAGTTCAACATGAAAACAAATAACTCCCAAGTCTTGTGCTACGTATCAGAGCATCCTAAGACTCGAATCGCACACCACTATCCAAGTTAGCTAAGTACCTGGATTATCTGTACTTCCGAAGAAGCACAGACCACAACAACAACAAAGGGGTGAGAAAACATGATCAAAATTATCAGTAATTACATACCTGAAAATACCGGCAGTAATCACATAGATATCACCCAACCTACACCAATCACGACCTACTGTCCAAACATCAAACACAATGTATAATAATGCAATTATACAACTCAACACCATGCATGCGGTACCGACTCATTGGTTCATTCAATCGAACCCCGGATAGATCACATACACCCCTCCTTGGCAATGATCTATCCCTCACCATTCTCCACAAAGGAGTACGGATGAATCACATACACTCCTCCTAAGCAATGATTCATCCCACCAAAACACCATGATATGCACGACACCAAAATAACAACAATAACATAAGCACACTAAGTGCACACGATCCTCCTGATCACATCATCATACATCATACACACATATTATTCACCAATTAATTAATTTAGTTAAAATCACACGATCCTCTTGATCACATCATCATACATTATATATACATATACACCCCAATCCATTATTTTAATTAAATTCACACGATCCCCCTGATCACCTCACCATACCTCATACACATCTCACACATCAATTTAATTATTTCAATTAAATTCAATACTACATAATTTCACCTATTACTCACCAAGTATATACTCTTCACCACCAAATACCACATTTGTACTTGTCTTAACCCAAGGGATCCTACCAAACGAATCGCAACGCAATACAACACAAAATCACATTCTGTCACGCTCGCTGGCTCATTCACTTAGCGAAGCCCTGGCGAACGCTCGCTAACTGCTCGCCTAGTAAACTCCCTAGCGAAGGAAGACAGTGGATACTGGAAGCCTTCGCAACCCATCTCGCCTAGCGAAGTCCTAGCAAACACTCGCTACTAGCTCGCCTAGCAAACTACCTAGTGAATCGCTCGCTAGCTACTCGCTTAGCGAGTTCTGCGATCTCTCAAAACCCTCACAGTCCAGAATTGTTATCTTGCTCAAATTCAAGCCTATCACTCTACTTCTAACTTCAGTCCTATCAATACTACAACCAATAAACACTACTCTATCATTTTCTATCAATTTTAACTCCAGAACCCACACATATGTTCATCATCAGAACTACAGAAGTTACTCAGAACTTCATCACTCTCACAACAACACGTACCCAAAGTCATTAATGGCAGCCATGATCATAAACACGTCAATGTACATACAATTCATCATACCAACAACAATAATCATCAACATTTCAATATATCATTCATATTCACCAAATTCCTACAGGGTTAAGGAATCCCCTCTACCCTGTTCATGCAAATTACCAATCTTAACCCGTTTCTCCCCCTTACCTCGATTAATGCTCCGATTGACGAAGAACCTTCAAGAATCATTGGCCCTAGCCTTCTTCCCTTCTTCCTCTTGTTCTTCCCTCTTACTTTGTTCTAAAACTGATTTTTATCGTGTTCTCTCTTTCTTCTCTCCAAAACTCCCTAATACCTCTTTAACTTCTTATTTTATTTATTTAATCCAATAATAATAATAATAATAAATAATAATAATAATAGCAATAATAATATTAATAATAATAGTCATAATAATAATAATAATAATAATAATAATAATAATAATAATACTAGTAATAATAATATTACCATTAATCATTATATTACCACCAATATTATTCATATTTTATTAATATCAAATTCCATACTTATCAAACAATCGCCATAACTTAAGGGTACCTACCATGCACTCAGACACACCAAACAAAATAACACCAAAAAGACTAAATAATTAAAATGGGTGTTACATCCAGCCCAGCTGCAGAAGAGGATTGATGACTTGTAACACACACCACTGATGGCTGAGGTGGTGCACAAAGGAGTACTGCTGGTTGATAATTTAGAATCATGTGAATCTTATGTAAAACACTGATTTTTTTGATGCTCTGCTTGAGTTATCTTTTTGTAATATAACCCCTAACAATTGTAATGTAACAATGAATGCTCTGTGCTAAGTATTTAGTAGGATCCTAATTTATGGCTAAAAAGGGGGAGAGAGTGTTAGATAAAAGCATGAGCAGGTACAACAGATGGAAGAATTGGTTCAGATAACCAATATGTACCACATGTTATGTGGTAGTGGTAGTAACAGCAGGTGGAAGAACAAGACAACCATGAGTTGTGCTTGAGCATATGCACCATTGTGCATATGATATTAGGACTTTCATATGTGCAGGTGTAACTACAGGTGCTGCTGATGATCTGTGGTATAAGAACAGATGCTAGTGATGTGATGCCATGTATGTTAGAACTAGGAGCTATGTGCTGAAGTAGTTAGGAGCTAATCTTGTGTGAGTAGTGTGCATCCCTGCAGGGAGAGTAACACAAGTGTGACTTCAGAATATCATCATAAATGTCAAGACTTCCAATACAAGTTGGATGTGTATGCTGTGAGACTGCAAAATGATCTGCAGGTTGAGTGCCCAACTGATCTGATCAGTTGAGGAGGAGTACACCAGAGTGTTACTCAATTAGGTGGAACATCTGTAGTGGTTACTAACAGATGGTCAACAAGGAGAGCTACAACAGGGCTGAGAGCTAACTTGAGGACTCTGAGAGAGTGTAGCTAGGAACCTTGCTGCAGGACAGAGCATATGATAAGTCTTCTGTTGTGTGTAAAGCTCTGGTATAAGAACATAGTGTTTTAGCCAAAAAATTTCCAAAGGGGGAGTTTGTAAGTGCTCTTGATTGGCTGCATTTTGTGGCATAAACACTAGAGCATGTATGTATGTCATGTCTGTTATTAGTGCATACATAATATGGTCTGTGCAGGGTAAGTTAACTTAGCTAAAAGCAAGTTACGCTGAATGTCATACCCAATGTTTTGACATGGGTCGTATGACATCAAGCGCAGGTTTGTTATTCTGGTAGCTAGAAACCAGGAAACATAATAGGAGCTCAAGCTGAAAATCAGGAGAGCTCAAGCTAAAAATCAGGAGACTTTTTAGAAGCCCTAGGCGAACTAAAAAGACCCTGGATCAATTGGCAAGTGTGAAGTTCATTAAAGAGAGGTTTTATGGATAAAACCTAATTTGTGCACCAAGGCCCAAAGGACCAACAACTGCTATAAATAACAGATGGAGCAATCCAGAATGAAAGCTCTGGAAGAAAAAAAAAGAATAGAGAGTGCAAAGTAGAGAGTCCTAGGAAGTGAAGAAGGCTAGTCTTCACGTGTAAAGTCTATTTAGGAATACTTGTAATCCAAGCAATTGTCTGGTTGATGATTGTTTTGGTTAGGTAGATTCTAGGTTGTGTCTCACTCAAAACTGTGAAGCAATAGTGTGTGAGTTCCTTGATCAAAGCTGTGAAGCAATATCAAGGTGTGTATCAAGTGTCTCTTCATATTAATTTTTGTAATTGTTTAATATCATTGTTGTGTGATTGAGGGGGAGTGAGTGGGTATACTTAGACTTAGAGTGTCTCTAATTTGAAGTGTCATTGGGTAGAGATTAAGTGAGAAGTGTAAACTGGTTGTTTGACTTTGAATTGATTATGCTAATAGTGAAGTTCCTTCCTGGCTTGGTAGCTCCCAGATGTAAGTGTTGTTGACATTGAACTGGGTAAACAATTATTGTGTATTTACTACTTTTATTATTGCTGATTATTAGCTGTTAAGTAGCAGATGTCACAGTGGACGTTATAACCTTGGGAATAACATTCATCGTGTGCTGGCCAGATATTTCAAGTTTCTTCCAAACGACATTATTGACACACACCTTTGTAGTTCCTACCTTTGTGTTAAACTCAAAACCTTGAAACTTTCCATGAAGACCAGTGTAAAATATCCTCACAAGGTCTTCGTTGTATTTAGTATCACACTCTAAGAAACTAGTAAACCCTTGAATATCAAGAAGGTTTATTACCTGTGGGATGTGCATTCTCTCAGCAGAAAGTCGATTGTATGCATGCTGCTTTACCACAGAGCGCTTGTTGAAGTTTTTGGCATAACTCTCAGCAAAATCAGGCGGAACAAGTGATACAGCGGTTGCCGGAAGAGCTGCAGATGATGGTCCTGCAGATGAAGAAGCTCTGGTGGATCGTTTACCGGTAACTCTGCGGGTAGCCATTGTTTTTCCCTTTGTAGTAGATTTTAGGTTTTGGGAAGAGAGGAAGAGTAGAATAGCCTTTGATGTAGGTATCAATTTTCTATCCAAAATGTCATAATGCACATGAATTTGAATCATTAAAGAAATTAAGTGTGAAATGAACTGTTTCAGTTTTTTTTTTAAAGAAATCGCGCGATGCGTCGACCGGAAGGTCTATGCGTCGATGCATACTGTGTTGAAAAACACACGTTCAAAATAAAAGAGATATGCATCGACCGATAGGTCGACCTGAGCATTCTCGGGGCTAATGCAAAGAAAAAGTCATTTTTGTGAGTCGACCTCAACCTTGCTTAGGTCGACGCATGCATATGAAACTAGCAAATTTTCACATTTTTGACTATATTTGTATACGTTAAGACATAGATACAAAGCCAAAGCATATTTTAAGCGACCAATGGAGTAAAATACATACGACACGATATATGCGACAAACATAGCACATAATTTGATACATTTGCAATTTTTTGTGAACATGAATATTGAGAGAGAAGTTAGTTAAGGAAGGATATTACCTCAACTCCAAATATAGTGAGATGCACACACATATGACTTTCAACATCTTCATTTGTTAGTTATCAGATGAATAAAGTACAGATAGACATAAACATATATAATGTGCGTGAAATTTAACTAAACACAATCCAAAATATCAAGAACACCTAGTTCTTGTCGAATATGAAAGAAACGCTTAGTAGCAAGAGGTTTTGTAAAAATATCAGCTAGTTGATTTTTAGTATCAACATGCTCAAAAACCACATCGCCTTTCTCCACAGGATCCCTAAGGAAGTGGTGCAGAATTTCAATATGTTTGGTGCGTGAATGCAACACAGGATTCTTGGTAAGATTGATGGCACTCGTGTTATCACAGAAAATTGGAATACGCTCAAGTTTGAGGTTAAAGTCGAGCAATTGTTGCTTAAGCCATAAGATTTAAGCGCAATAACTGCCGGCTGCAACGTATTTCGCTTTGACGATTAACAAAGCAACAGATACCTGCTTTTTGATATGCCAACTTACTAAAGAGTTAGAAAATAAGTTACACGTGTCACTCGTAATTTTCCTATCTGATTTGCACCCTGCAAAGTCAGAATCGGAGAAGCCAACCAAGGAACAATCGTTTCCCTTAGAATACCATAGCCCATACTTTGGAGTACCCGAAAGGTATCTAAGTATGCGCTTAACTGCTTTTAGATGGGATTCCTTAGGAGAGGATTGATACCTAGCGCACATACATACACTAAACATTATGTTGGGTCTAGAGGCAGTAAGATAGAGGAGAGATCCGATCATACCTCGATACTTTTTCACCTCTACATCCTTACCGCTTTAATCTCAGCATAGATTCACACATGTTGGCATTGGCGTATCGATAGCTTTGGAGTTAGCCATGTCAAACCTCTTGAGAAGCTCAAGACAATATTTCATCTGGATCATAAAGGTACCTTCCTCACGCTGCTTGATTTGTAATCCTAGAAAATATGTGAGCTCCCCCATTATACTCATCTCGAATTCTCCCTGCATTAGATTAGAAAACTCCCTTACGAGATTCATGTTAGTTGATTCAAAAATGATATCATCAACATAAATTTGTACCAAAATTAAGTGTTTCCCTTGACTCTTAATAAAGAGGGTTGTGTCGAACTTGCCTCTTGAATACCCTTGATCAAGTAGAAACTTGCTTAGACGTTCATACCAAGCCCTAGGTGCTTGCTTGAGTTCATATAAAGCACGTTTTAACTTGTATATGTGATCAGGATATTCATGGGATTTAAAACCCGAAGGTTGGGGAACATAAACTTCTTCATTTATATAGTCGTTAAGGAATGCACTTTTCACATCCATTTGAAATAACTTAAAAATTTTCGCACAAGCGAAGGCAAGTAAAAGGCGTATAGCCTCGGGTCGGGCAAACGACGCATAAGTCTCCTTATAGTCGATGCCTTCCTCTTGGTTATACCCTTGCACGACTAAACGCGCCTTGTTACGAGTTATTACTCAGTTTTCATCCAGTTTATTCCTAAACACCCATCAGGTGCCGATTACTCGATGACCTTGCGGAGGGGGGACAAGGTCCCAAACCTCATTTCTCTTGAACCGGTTAAGTTCCTCTTGCATATATAAGAACCAATGGTCACCGAGTAAAGCCTCTTTTGGGTTTTTAGGTTCTACCTGGAGGAAGATCATCTTTTTCAGACAGATGAACTACCTCAGTTTCTTCATGATGGTCATCTTTTTCCTCCTCAATTTTGGCTAGGTCAGGTTGATCAATTCCCGGCTTAACACTTTTGAGTATGTCTTCCAAAGATACACCTGCACCATGAACAAAACTACCTTTTCCGACATTTCTCGGATAAGATTCATCAAATGTTACGTGAAGGGACTCTTCGACAATAAGTAATCTCTTATTGTATATTCTATAGGCTTTACTTGACTGAGAGTATCTGAGGAAGATACCTCCATTGGCCTGGGAAAATTTTTTACCTAAACTTTCTTTTCCATTATTTAACACGAAACACTTACAACCAAAGACATGTAGGTGAGACACATTTGGCTTGTGCCCTTTTAAAAGTTCATACGGTGTTTTGTTTAGAATAGGGCGAATAGGCACTCTATTCAATACATAACATGCCGTACTTATGGCGTCAGCCCAAAAATACTTAGGTAATGCACTTTCGTTGGTCATGGTTCTCCCTAACTCCTCCAAAATGCGATTTTTGTGCTCCACAACCCCGTTTTGTTTAGGGGTACACAGAGCGGAGAAGTTATGATCAATTCTGTGTCTACCACAATATTCCTCAAATAGATAATTCTCAAACTCACCTCCATGATCACTTCTAATTGATATGATGTTTGTGTTTAATTTGTTTTGAGAAAGCTTAGCAAATTTTTCAAAGGCTGTGAATGTAGCACTCTTGCTAGGCAAGAAGATGGTCTAACAAAATCTAGAAAAGTCATCAACTATTACAAAACCATAATAATTTCCACCTATACTTTTAATTCTAGATGGCTCAAATAGATCCATATGAAGAAGCTCAAGAGGTCTTGTAGTTGAAACAATATTTTTAGATTTAAAAGAGATCCTTGTTTGCTTTCCCATTTGGCAAGCATCACATAAGTGATCCTTGGTGAATTTGATTTTGGGCATGTCTATGACTAGATCTTTTGAAACTACCTTATTTAGCAAGTCAAAATTGACATGCGCTAAACGTCTATGCCATAACCATGAGTCCTCACTCATTGTCATGAGACATTTATCGCTAGTCAATGATACTTCATTCAAATCCAGCATATAGACATTGTTTACTCTTAGACCATTAAACACATCCTTCATTTTATCATTATGCTCAATTAGGAAACAATCTTTTGAAAACGATGATTTGTGTCCTTTGTCTCACAATTGGCTAATACTAATGAGATTATGTTTAAGGCATTCGACAAGCAATACATCGGAGATAGTAGTAGAAGAGGAATTACCTACACTACCTTTTCCAAGTATTGCACCTCGGTTGTTGTCTCCATAGGTTACAAATCCCTTCTTCTTTGCCACAAAGTCAATTAAGAGAGATATGTCTCCTATCAGGTGTCTTGAGCAGCCACTGTCGAGAACCCATCTTCTCTCGGTAGTCTCAATACGTTGTACCTATGAACACAATTAGCAAGAATAGGTACCCAATTTTTTATTGGGTCCTAGATTGTGAGTGAAAACATGGCCGCATTTAGGCAACCATTGATAAACCCCTTTAGGAACCAAAAATCTCCTAAAGCGACATTTAGCAATGGTCTGACCCTTCTTGCAACAATACAAACAAGAAACGTTAACTTTTGAATCACTTTTGCTATCATTATCTTTTACAACATATGTGTATTTTTTATAGGGATTAACCATACTCTTTCTAAAATGAGCTTTATCAATGGCAAAAGTAATTTTGGGCTCTAGAGCCTTGTTAAGTTTGGCATTTAGATTTCTAACATCATTTTGCCAAATGTAACAAGTATCACATCCAAAGTTAACAACTCTCTTTCTTTATTTTCTCACAATCTACTTTCGTACTTTCCACTATGGAAGCTATTAATGCCTCTAGTTTCTTTTCAGAATCACGAATCTTTTGCTCTAGGTGAGCAAAGATTTGTTTATTTGAGGCAAGCCTTTTAAAAGCTTCTTTTGCTTCATAATGTAAAGTATTAAAAATAGTTTACAATTCAAAATGAGACAATTTAGAGGAATTTTCATACTTCGCATGTCGTACCATTTTCTTTTTATTCTTTTGATGGGCAGAAAGATAAAAATTGTCGGATTCGTCTTCGTCACTAGAGCTGTCATCCTCGAATGATTCGCTGTCGTATTCCCAAGCGATATACGCTCTCCTTGGCTTAGGTTGCTTCTTATGTGACCTACTTGTTTCCTTCTCTTTATCCTTTTTCTTTAAGGGACAATCCGGTTTGTAGTGTCCGGTCTTTCCGCAATTATAACACGACCCTTTTGTTTTGTTTCATTTATTGTCGTCATTTCTGGAGTATCTTGATTGTTTCCGAAAATTGACAAGATTTTTCTTCGAATGTTAGATACCGTTCTTTTTAACATAGTGATTGTATCGCTTTACAACAGCCCCATATCCTCAGTCTTGCCATCATCTTCGTCATCACTCGTGGTGTAATCACTATGCTCTTTTGTTTGGGACTTTGAGCAAGAAGTCTTGAGAGAAATAGACTTCTTTTCAATATTTTTTGTTTTCTCCTTATTTTCCTTATTTTCATATTGCTCTAGACTAAAAAGCACTCGTTCATGCTCTTGTAGCTTTCCAAACAATGTTGTGAGATCCAAAATCATGAGATCGTTAGCTTCTTTAATGGCGGTTACCTTTGGTTGCCATACCCTGTTAAGACATCTCAAAATTTTGTTAGTAGCAACATCATTGGCAACTGGCCTACCTAGTGAGTATAGTCTATTGATGAGATGAGTGAATCTCTTTTGCATATCCGCAATGGTTTTCCCTTGCTCCATGTGAAAGAGATCAAACTCTTGCGTTAATGTATTGATCATCGCTAGCTTAACATCATTGGTTCCCTCATGGGCAACTTGCAATGAGTCCCACATAGCTTTTGCTGTTAAACAATGAGAAACCCTATAATATTCGTCAACTCCTAAAGAGGAGATCAAAATATTTTTGGCTTTCCAATCGTAATTATGTTTCTTCTTGTCATCATCATTCCATTGTGCTTCAGGTTTAGGCACAATCATGTTATTTTCATCGGTCATAGTTATTTCCATGGGACCGTTTAGAATAACATTCCACACCTTCCTGTCAATAGAATTTACATGCACATGCATACAGTCTTTCCAGTAACTATAGTTTTATCTATTAAAAACATGTGCTCTATTATAAGCCCCTTTAGGTTCGTTAGCCATTTTCGACTAAGTTATACTTGAAGCACGGAGTGAACCGGTGCTCCTGATACCACTTGTTAGACGATGGCGTGGATCTAGAAGAGGAGTTGAATAAATTACTTGCTTAAAAGAGTCGGCGCTACCATAAAATTGGTTTTTAAAAAATTGTTTAATTTGCGGAAGCGGCCGAGGAACTATACCGTCTAAAACGAACGGTTACTAGAAAACCGGATATGCGTTAAGCCTATGGAATCTGATAACGAAATATGAGAATTACTATGATAATCACACTATCAATTTTATTCAACTCACTATATAGTGTGACTAGTTCCAATGCCTTAAAAATATTAACACAATGAAAGGACAGCACACAAGGCGTTTGGTTCAGACAATTTATCAAATACTTGGCGTGCAGAGCACTACAAGTGAGTTTCGCTTTGAGTGAGTTACTCAAGTTTCCTTGTACAATCAATGACTCTACTAGATTCAAAGTTAGTTTAGCAATACTCAAACTAGACCTAGATTGATATAATTGTTTTCACTAAAACCACGAATATTAAGCAATATAAAGCATAAGGCAAAAGACACAACGATTTATTGAGGCAGTTCGCCCGTCGTCCTCGCTCGGGGTACGTATGCCCCCAATTCCAATAATAGAATTGAGACCTGTTAATATATAGATTAAACATGTTGTTGAAAGTTCATACAAGAAGTGAATATCAATCAAACACACGAACAGTCTTGTTGTTGTAGATACTATCTCTTATTTCCCCTTGATTCGAGTCGAATCAAGTACTTCGACAGCTTGTGAATAAACCTCTGATTGTGGCACTATCTTTGAACAACCTTCCGTTTTCAAAATCTAGCCCGGCTGATTTTAATCACCCACGTGTCGAATCCGAAACTCTCCTTCACAATCCTCCGTTTACCATTACTAAATCGACGGAACCCACCGCTCCTCAACTACCTTCACTCGGCTGAATATGTGTTGAGACGAATCGTGCAAAAAAACCCCCAAATTCAGAGAATCATAGAGGATAAAACCCTAGAGGTTTTATTCAAGAAAAACCTGTCGATTCCTCAACCCGAACCGGATTACCAAATCTTTGGCTTCGAACGTTATCACCTCTCACAATGCATAATGCACAACAAAGATTATTATGTGTGATTGTTGTGGTATGCTATGAAGAGAATAAAGATGATGAGAACCGAATCGACACCTATTCCACTTTTCTTGTTTTTCTCAATGTTATGAAGTGAAACAAGCAACTGAACTTATATACCAAACTAACTGTCATAACCACTAAAACCACTTTACAAAAATAGTAGACATAACAGAAAAATGACATAAAACAACGAGCGGTCGACCTATGCAGAGTGCAGGGTCGACCTGAGCTGACCCGGATGAAAAACTTGTGCAATTCACACAACCATGCGTCGACTGAAACAAGGTATGTGTCGATGCATAGCTTGAAATTTAGACAAATTAAAATTCCAATAGTATGATTCGACTGGTGGGTCGACGCAAGCTCTCCCGAAGAAAATTCACAAAATAAACTCATAGTGTGAGTCGACCGGAACAGAACTTTGGTCGACTCATAGACCTGAAATTGCTAAAATGCCTAATTTCATATTCTTGACTCTTTTTGATGACATCTATGATATGGCAAACGACACCAATAAAGTCTAACGCATATTGTGACTTTATTGGTGTCGTTTGCAAAACTAGAGCACCATGTTGCATTTGCATACCTCGTTTCTCATTTTGTGGGTGAAATAAAATGATATTGAATCTCTCTATTTATAGGCCAGATTGTAGTTTAAACTTGGAAATAATCCATTGGAGAAATAACTCACATAATCGATTAGGCTAATCAGTTATTGACCCTGAATAACCAATTATTCAAGTCACAAATGGAAGATTTTGATATTTAGCTCTTACCAATCATTAAGGAAGTAACCCAATTGATTTTGGACTCAACCTAGTGAAAATAATCTATTAGTTGATTAAGACTAAATAATTATTTAGTTGTAAAAAGTCTTCCAATCAATCAAATACTTCCCTAATTAGATGGTTGGGACTTTAAAATATTTACAGGTGGTTTACATAAAATATGAAAGCTTATCAAAGGTTTTTAATATGTGTGTTATTTTTCCTAAATATTTTCGGAAATAACCTTATGTTTTTATAAGAATTTGGTCACTCAGACGAAAATGACCATCGAGCTTTCACACTTCCTCTCTTTAAAAACTCTAAGCTTCAACTCTTGACACCATTATCTTTGAGATTAGCATCACAGAAGAACCTTGAATATTCTTAACGAGGCTTGAGATATATTTGCATTGATTACCATCATCACATAATTGAGAAGATAAACCACCAGTGAACCTTGAAACAAAAGTCTCACTAGAATTTCATTTGACCAAAATGTTTTCAAAGTTATAACTTGATATTCATTAGCATATTAAATAGGATATCTTGTTAAAATAACTTGAGAATCTTCGATCGCTTGAGCTGTCTTCAACAAATAAGGACTTCACTGGATATAGATTTATATTAAGTGTTATTATCATCAAAAGAAAAAAAAAACTAATCAGTTGATCAGAACTTCACTATCAACAAGCTTTACCACCTTGGATCCCCTTAACAATATCTGCAAGCACATAGTTCTACATTCTCTCCTTTTTTTATGATGAAAACACATCTCTAAGGGAGGGGTAAAAAAGAAAAAAATGGATAAATTTTGGAGTGGTTAAACTTTTCCTCACATGAGTAGAGAGTATACTCTACTCTCATAAAGAGTATATGTCTCCCCCTTTGGCATAATCAAAAAGGCAGGAAAAAATATGCTAGAGGGTAATTATAAACATGAAAGCACATAAATCACATAAACTAAGCAAATCTTAATGGAAGTAAAGTTTAGAGATCAAAAATTTGAGTTTTAAAATAAGGGACCAAAAAATTTAAAACATCTAAATAGGAAGACCAAAAGTGTATTTAAACATATAAACAATTCTGTAATTCATATCCATATAACAATAAAAAGTATATATATAGGGTTTATGGTGTCATAAGGACATCGGTCCAGATTTTCTGCATACACACCTTTAAACACATCAAGGAAGAAATTATGAAGATAATGCACATAGCTCTTGCCACAATAATTGGGGGGGGGGGGGGGGTGCTATTGCCACATCATGTACTCAGAGTTTTTCGAGAATCTTTGACCATGAAAAAAAATTTGTGGCCATACGAGGGATTCGACCTATATGCCTTTAACAACATGGTAACTCGCCCATGAGGGTACATTGAGCTAATGGTCACCTTGGAAGAATGAAGGCACATTAAGAAAGTTTACCTGCAATTCCCAGTAGTTCCATGCAAGGGCGTTTACAATTCCATTCTTTGTAGACCCTTCACAACATTATTAGATACAATGGCTTCTATGGCACACCTCAAATTGAAGTATCATGTTGTTCGTGATGAGTGTAACACCCTTTTCTACCCAAAAATAATAAGGCAAAATAACACAGACATCAGAGTAATTATTAAATTTCACAAAAAGCCACCAAAAGGACGTACATTTCCCAATGTCATCAAAATAGGTCATTGCTCCGTGTACAACGGGTTTTTCCCAATATACATCAACATTATAAAACAGCGGAATTCAAAAGGCATAAATAAAGGTTTTCCTCATCAGGGAACATAAGCAAAATAATTCAACAGTATATAGTTCAACTCAAAGAACCTAACCCGATGGTACATATTAGAGCAAGACCCTCTAAGTTAACCAAAAGGGCTAATGACTCAAAACTTCAAAAATAACTCCTCGACGGCGTCCATGGCTAAACTCAGTCATCTGCATGTTACCCACGTGGAGGTAACATTAAAACGGGCAGGGTGAGTAAAACATTTCATAAAAATTAATGTATGAAAATCAACATATAAATGGCATCATAATCATATTCAACCTTCATATTCATTAATAGGCCTCGAAGGCCACAACATCATAATTCATACAAAAAGACTCATAAATGCAGATGCGACACAACTCAATGCATGTGGTACCAATCATCACAGCTCGATGGACACTGGGCCATCAACCTTCCATAGATCCCCATCAATAGGATCGATTCTACTAGAGAACCAGAGCATATCAAAATACTTCACATCCATACAATGGGATTGAAGCCAAAGTTATCGAGGTCCTGAACCGAAGTCCGGATGCACATGAATGCATGATGCACACGTCAATAATCATCCTCATAATAACAGCGTAGGTGCATCATCATTCATCATATTCATCATCATCACAATCATTATCATGTCTCATGTCATCATATAATTCATCAAAGTCATGGTAATATCATCATAATACATCATATAATCCATCATGTAATCATATACACATCACATGTTAATCACATAAAAATCATAGTTACCCCCAAGGTAATTCATCAAAGAAATCAAAGAATCAAACATCAAGGCATCACTGCACACGATCGACATACGCGAAACTCTGCTACGTTCGCTGGCATGTTTGCTAGGCGAATCTGGGGCGATTTTCTTCGCTAGGCGAGTCTGGGAACAACATGGTTCGCTAGGCGAATAGTGCGATGACAGCAAAATCTGCTACGCACCAGAACGTAAATCCACTCAAATGCCCATACGATTCACTTACCCAATGCCCCTAAAACATCCCTAAATCATTCCTAAGGTCCTACGAGGATAAAGGCACAAAACCTACGGCTTATTAGGCCAATATTTTAATTACACCTTAAGGCATTAGAGTTACTCACTATCCAATATTTTATCCCTACAGGATTAGACATATAACAATTCATGGTTTTTGGCCACGAAGGCCTAAGGTCACTATTTCTCATATCCATGCTTTAACAGTCAGGAATACATACCACTAACCACAACCATCAGGGTCCTCACCATCAATTTCCCCTTTTCCCACAATCAACCCAAAATCTCTTAAACCTAAAATCATCCATAATTACATTGAAAGGCACACATGGAAAATCATGAAAAGCTATACTCCCCATACATTAATTGTCGATCGAAGTCTTCTCAATCTTTCAGGGAATCTCTCGAAGCTTCTGCCTCCAATCTTCTCCTCAGAGCTCTGGCCTCCATACTTTTCACAGTTAACAAAATGAATCCTAATTCCCTTCAGAATTCCTTTTTGTCAAACCTAGTCTTGGGCCACACAATTGGGCTTTTTCCATAACACCCTTACTAACTCCTCTTAATGCCCAAATTACTCTTATTACACTTATATTTATTTTAACTAATAATAATACTAATAATTCCATATTGTATACTATTAATTAAATAAATAATCCAAAAATGCATAATTCTCAATAATCCAGAAAAACCACCGAAAACCACCAAAATAGGAATATTATCAATTAAATAAATAAATTAAAATATTCAAATTAAATTTGGGGTGTTACAACTCTCCCCTACTTAAATGAATTTTCGCCCTCGAAAATTACCCCTAGGAAATAGAGTCGGATACGACTCCCTCAACTAATCTCAACGCTCCCAATTCCAACTTTCTCCAGCTGGTCCTCCCCACAATACCTTTACCTAGGCAATCTCTTTACCTCGCAGTGGCTTCTCCTTCATCAATCCGAACTAGCAATGCTTCAACAATCAGATTATCTCTCACTTGTACACCATCCATCAGAATTAGTGTACATCCTCAACTTAGGCACACGAAACACCTCATGCAATTTCACAAGCGACAGCGGTAAAACAGTCTAACATGCTACTTCTCCCACGCTTCCGTTGCGCCACTCTGATACGGACCAACAAATCAAGGTGTGAGCTTTCGAGACTCCAAAGCACGGACAACAGCAGTTACCGGCGTAACTCTTAAAAATACATGATCTCCCTCTTAGAATTCAAGTGTTTTCCTCCTCTTATCATGATAACTTTTCTGACAACTTTGTGACGCTTTCATCTTTATTTAGATCATCTTGATCTTTTCAGTCGTCTCTTGTACAATCTTAGGTCCGAGTACAACACTCTCGCCTTACTCAAACCAACACAACGGAGTCCTACACCTCCTACCATACAAAGCCTAATACGGTACCATTCTGATATTAGAATGATAACTGTTATTGTAGGTAAACTCAATCAACGGAAAATGACTATCCCCTGATCCACCTTGATCCAAGCTCTCAATAAAACCTCTAAAGACTGGATAGTTCTCTTTATCTGTCCATCCATCTGCGGATGATAGGCAGAACTCGACCTCAACTTAGTACCCAAAGCGCCTGCAACTCTCCCAAAACCTCGATGAAGATCTCAGATCCTTATCGGGCACAATGCTCAACAGTATCTCATCCAACTCCCAACTTCCTCAATATACACCTCAGCTAGCTTCAACATAGAATGATTAATCCTCATTGTTAAGAATGAGCTGATCTAGTCAAGCTATCCACAATTGCCCAAATCAAATCATATTCTTCAAAGCCTTCGGTAAACCCAACACAAAATCCATAGAAATAGTATTCCATTTCCACTCTGGAATATTCAACGGTTGCATCAGACCCGACGGTCTCTGATGTTTAATCTTCGACTTTCAACAAGTCTAACCATCACATACAACTCAACCACTTCTTTCGTCACACTCGGCCACCAAAACAATTCCATCAAATTCTGGTACCTCTTCATAGCACCGGTATGGATATTCAATCCACTTAAATTTCCCTCCTCAATGATACTCTTATCCAACTCACACTATATACAACACAAACTCTGTCACGACATCCCATGATACCATTTCCAATAATCCGAAATTCAACTCTTCGACTTTGATTCATCCCATCCAACCGATCTACCAATTCAAATCAAGTTTCTCACCTTCTCGAATCTCATGAAGAATTCCACTAGTAAGCTTCAACATACCAAGCTTAACTCCATAAGAAGTCTCTTTACAAACCAAACTCATATCTCGCAATTGCTCAATCAGTTCTAACTCTTTCACCATTATCATCGGTATATGCAAAGGTTTCCAAATCAATGCATCAGCTACCACGTTTGCTTTACCCGAATGGTAATTCAAACCAAAACCATAATCCTTCAAAAGTCCCAATCATCTCTTCTGTCCCATATTCAACTCTTTCTAATCGACCAAATACTTTAAGCTCTTAAGATCATTAAACATCTCAAATCTCGAACCAAACAAATAATGCCTCCAAAGCTTCGACACAACCACCACAACAATAACAACAAACTCTAAATCATGCGTCAGATAATTCCTCTTATGCACTTTAAGTTTCCTGAAAGAATAAGCTAAGACTCGCTGATGTTGCACTAATACATCTTCCAATCCCATCAACAAAGCATCACAAAATACAACAAATAGTTCTGCCGGATTCGGCGAAATCAAAACACGAGATATTATCAGCCATCCTCAAAAGCTCTAGAAACTTTCTTCATACTTTGCATCCAAAATAAAATCTTGAACCTTCCTAGTCCATTGCATCAATGGCAAAGATAACTTGGAAAAATCCTTCAATGAATTTCCAATACTAATCTGCCAACCCCAGAAAACTTCTAATCTCAAAACAAGTTTTGGAGTTCCCCATTGCGATACGACTTCAACCTTCGACATATCAACCATAATAACTCCACTTGAGATCACATGACCAAGGAACTTACTTCCTCCAACCAAACTCACACTTTGACAGTTTTTGCATACAACTGCTTCCCTTTCAACACTGATAACAAAAATTTCAGATGCTCATCATGGTCATCTTTACTCTTCGAATATACCAAAATATCACCTATTAACACAACCATCAACTCGCTCAAATAAGTATGGAAAATCTCGTTCATATACTCCACACACCCACATGGTGCCTTAGTCACCCCAAATGGCACTACTAAATACTCATCTTGTCTATACCTTGTTTTAAAAGCAGTCTCCTGAATATCTTTAGCCTTCACACGAGTCTGATGATACCCAGATCTCCCATCTATCTTACCTGCAACAACCAACTGATCCATCAAATCCTCAAGTTGACTCTTCAACTCTTTTAATTCCAAAGCATATACACTATATGGAGCCATCAATATCGGACTAGTTCCATGAACTAAATCGACCGCAAACTCCACTTCACATTCCAGTAGTAAATCACTTATCTCATTAGGAAAACTCCCGGACAATCAAAATTAATTGGCAACCCACTAACTTCCCCACTTTCATCAACACTCAAGGTTCCCATCAAAATAACCACCTCACCACCATCCCATACCGAATCATCAAAATAACTCGTAACCACTTATCTTAACTCAACAATTCACTGCACACGCCATCTAAGCTTGTAAGACATGCCTATCCCCTCAAACATGACTTTGTCCACTATCCGCAAGAGATTTAGGGTGATCAGTTCCTCAATTTGTCAATAGACAGCCAAAAATCATGATGGGACATAAACCATCTTTACCAAACTATAAGAGCGTTTAACAACACACTGAGCCGCCACTCCAAACTTGCAGCATCCTGGAGAAATACAAGCTCCTCCCCCATTTGTTTCATTACCACATCTGCAGACAAAGGTAAGAAAACAAACAAGTACCGACAGTGTTTTCACACACATGTCGCATACAAGGGAACAAACAACATTAGACAACTTGGCCGGACCGACCGACCTACTCTAATACCACTAATGTAACACCTTTTTCTACCCCACAAATAATAAGGCAAAATAACATAGATATCAGAGTAATTATTAAATTTCACAAAAAGCCACCAAAAGGGCGTACATTTCCCAATGTCATCAAAATAGGTCACTGCTCCGTGTACAACGGGTTTTTCCCAAAATACATCAAACAACATAAAACAGCGGAATTCAAAAGGCATAAATAAAGGTTTTCCTCATCAGGGAACATAAGCAAAATAACTCAACAGTATATAGTTCAACTCAAAGAACCCAACCCGATGGTACATATCAGAGCAAGACCCTCTAAGTTAACCAAAAGGGCTAACGACTCAAAACTTCAAAAATAACTCCTCGACGGCGTCCACGGCTAAACTCGGTCATCTGCATATTACCCACGTGGAGGTAACATTCAAATAGGCAGGGTGAGTAAAACATTTCATAAAAATCAATATATGAAAATCAACATATAAATGGCATCATAGTCATATTCAACCTCCGTATTCATCAATAGGCCTCGAAGTCCACAACATCATAATTCATACAAAAATACTCATATATGCAGATGCGGCACAACTCAATGCATGTGGTACCAATCATCATAACTCGACGGACACTGGGTCATCAACCCTCCATAGATCCCCATCAATAGGATCGATTCTACTAGAGAACCGGAGCACATCAAAATACATCGCATCCACACAATGGGATTGAAGCCAAAGTTATCGAGGTCCTGAACCGAAGTCCTGATGCACATGAATGCATGATGCACACGTCAATAATCATCCTCATAATAACAACATAGGTGCATCATCATTCATCATATTCATCATCATCACAATCATTATCATGTCTCATGTCATCATATAATTCATCAAAGTCATGGTAATATCATCATAATACATCATATAATCCATCATGTAATCATATACACATCACATGTTAATCACATAAAATCATAGTTACCCCCAAGGTAATTTGTCACAGAAATCACATAATCAAACATCAAGGCATCGCTGCACAGGATCGACATACGTGAAACTCTGCTACGTTCACTGGCATGTTCGCTAGGCAAGTCTAGGGTGATTTTCTTCGCTAGGCGAGTCTGGGAACAACATGGTTCGCTAGGCGAACAGTGCGATGACAACAAAATCTGCTACACGCCAGAACTTAAATCCACTCAAATGCCCATACGGTTCACTTACCAATGCCCCTAAAACATCCCTAAATCATCCCTAAGGTCCTACGATAATAAAGGCACAAAACCTACAGTTTATTAGGCCAATCCCATAACATATTTATGTCCTAAATCACAATTTTTCCTTCAATTACACCCTAAGGCATTAAAGTTACTCACTGTCCAATATTCTATCCCTACAGGGTCAGACATATAACAATTCATGGTTTTTGGCCACGAAGGCCTAAGGTCACTATTTCTCATATCCATGCTTTAACAGTCAGGAATACTTACCACTAACCACAACCATCAGGGTCCTCACCATTAATTTCCCCTTTTCCCACAATCAACCCAAAATCTCTTAAACCTAAAATCATCCATAACTACATTGAAAGGCACACATGGAAAATCATGAAAAGCTATACTCCCCATACCTTAATTGTCGATCGAAGCCTTCTCAATCTTTCAGGGAATCTCTCGAAGCTTCTGCCTCCAATCTTCTCCTCAGAGCTCTGGCCTCCATACTTTTCACGATTAACAAAATGAATCCTAATTCCCTTCAAAATTCCTTTTTGTCAAACCTAGTTTTGGGCCACACAATTGGGCTTTTCCCATAACACCCTTACTAATTCCTCTTAATGCTCAAATTACCTTTATTTCACTTATATTTATTTTAACTAATAATAATACTAATACTTCCATATTGTATACTATTAATTAAATAAATAATCCAAAAATGCATAATTCCCAATAATCCACAAAACCACCAAAATACGAATATTCTCAATTAAATAAATTAATTAAAATATTCCAATTAAATTTGGGGTGTTACAATGAGTTGATAATGATGTGCACTAACCTATCTAGATCATGGAAGATACCCAAAGCCTTGAAGCACAACCAGAAAGGAAAATGCAAAAAGAAGGTAATGGAGTTCAACATGGGCTCCTTCGCCAATAAATTAGAAGAAATGGAAATCAAAACCAAAAAAGACAAGACTAGGGATCCATACAAGTATGTCACGAATCTGGCCTGGCAGATGCAGAGGACAACTCCAAATAAAAACCAAGGTTGGATGAGGAATGTCGTATCAGTACACCTGAAGGTGAATAAGCAATAGTCATTAGTTCTATTTTTATGATGATAAAAGATAGTCGCGTCTATTTTACTTAATCACGTGTTTATGTAATACTCTTTTTTCAAAAATGAATGAATAAAGTTTCACTAATTCTCTTCTTTATGATCATAGGATATAGTTTTGTGTATTTTACTTTATCACATGTATATGTGATACTATTTTTTTTCAAAAATGAATGAATAAAGTTTTACTAATTTTCTTATTTATGATTGTTGTACCCCAAAATTTGCTCAACCTTTTCTTAACTTGGTTTATGTTTCATTAGCATTTGCATTGCATAGCATATTTCATTTTACAGGGGATCGAGATGTTGTGCATAGCAAGAGAAGTCTTCTTAGAGGGTTTATCCTAAGCAAGGGGTGTTACTCAAGCTTGAATGGTCATCAGGACATCTTGAAGTGGTCAATGGTCTTGTGAAAGGATGGTTGGATGTATCTGGGTCAACTCCTAACTTGGAGGCCAGTTGAAGAGCATCAGAGGGTTGTGAATGCATGATTATGGATATAAGATGGTGAGAGAGCTCATGGAGTACCTTGAGAGCCATTTGGAGCTTATTCAAGTTGTTGTATGAAGTGGAACAAGCCACAGTCAAGAATGTTGCATCTAGGGTTTTCATCTGGTAAATCCTCAATTAACTGTGAGATTGATAGAAGTTACAACTCAATTCCAAGTCTCTATGGTCATGGGATATTGTGTTGAGATGTCTAATATATCATTTCAAGATCAATTCATCAAGGATCAAGAGTGTGAGAAGTTACTAAATTAGGGTTGTCAGGGTAAAATCCCATGTTTAGTGCCTAACTTCAAGACCACATATCTCAAGATACAAGTCTCATATCAACTTTTGACCAACATGGAACTTGTAGAGAATGTTCTTAGCTTTTTTTTGAGTACTAGAAGTCCTTGATTGTATTTATATAACTCAAGTTATGATGCAGACAAGTTACAGGTCATCAGATGAATGTGATTTTGGTCAACAAAAGTCAACCAACTCCCAAGCCATTTTTGACCTAGAAGGATGTTTATCCTCAACTTTTGGCCAACATTAAAGTTGTAGAACAAGGTCTTAAATTTCTAAAGAGTACTAGAAATCTTTCATCTGATTTGTAGAACTCAAGTTATGAGGCTTGCAAGTCAGGGGTATTTTGGGAAAGTAAGATTATAGGTCATAAAATTATAGGTCCATTTCACAAACTTGCACAATTCAAATGAAAATCTTTTCAACATGAAACTTGCTCCAAATAGGGCCATTTGCATTACCAAATCATCTCTTGTCATGGTTGTGTCGCTACCGCGAAAATAAGGTTCCGTCAAAACAGAAGAGTCGCCACCTTTCGTTATTTATCCCTCAGAACGGGAAAGGAAACGATCAGAAAAACTTGACGAAAAGGTATAAGACAAGGTCATCGCAACCATTGTTTGGGTTCGGGAGTCGTTTACGCAAGGGGAAGGTATTAGCACCCCTCACGTCCATCGTACTCGATGGGATCCATGCTTGTTGTGTTTATCTGACAGGTTGGTTTTATCTATCTACCTATCAAGGCTGGTCTAAAAAGAAAAGAAAATGACTCAGCAAAGCGTCACACTTTATGCCTATGTATTCTCATCAGAGAATGAGAAATCAGAGTCAACGTAGTTCGACTAACTACGGGTTACGGGGAAGGTGGCTCGCCAATACATCAGTATTGTGCCTACGTACTCTCAACAGGCTTGAGAGATCAGAGCTTACGTAGTTCGGGAAAATTCGGATTACGGGGATTCAGATTCATCTGTTTCTTGAGTAGGGTTAACAAATAGTTCCAGCAGTCTGGTGTACACAGCTCGACCTTTGGAGACTTAGGCGTTACCGTTTGCGGTAGAACTAGGAGTTAACGACACTCTTTTTTTCAGAAAAGCTTCCATTGAATTATGGGCCCACGGGGTAAAAAGGTTTGAAGTTTGTTTTCTGTCTTTTACGGAAGAACTGTTTTTTAGTTGTCTGTAGTTTGTACAGCACTATAGACTATGACCTGGGAACGAATGCGTCGCATATCGTCCAAAGGACGTATACTAAACATTCTAGACGATTGAGAGGAGGCCGCTCAATTATCATTACCCAAGTAGCTTAAGGCCCGTATCGCGCTTATACTAACTGGCCTTTATTACATTTTTTACTGTTGTTTGAGATGAGAAGAGAGAACAGGCTCAACTAAGGGGGGACTATCAAGTCCTAACAGTTGTCATGCCAAGGATTCATCCTATGGTTGAGGTTTGAAACAGGGAACTCCTAGAAGTTGTCATGCATAGGCTTCAACCTAAAGTTCTAATCATCACTTCCTTATCAAAGGAAGTGAGATTCCTAGGGGATCATGTCAATGTAAACAGAAACAGATAAAGCATCAGCTTAAATAGTAAACAGTAAATCACTGTAACATGCATGCAATGCAAGTGAGGGAGGAAATGTGTGTGGGGCATCAGCCTCCACAAGCTCATCTCAACCTCAAGCCAAGTATGAATGACTGCAATCATGAAAGAAATAAAATGCCATCAAGCAAATCACAAACCACATAGGCAAGGGAGCATGGCTCTACCGAATACCCGCAAGCAAAGCCATACAGTAAAAATACAAGCAGAGGGAGCAACTCAACCTCTAGTGCAATCATGCTCCTAGCTTAACACAATCTAAACATGAACTTATTCTAATGCATCAAGCAAATCACACAAGTCACATCAATATAGTTGCACAGCAAACAAACAGACAGGAAAGAAAGCAAATCAACAGCTTCCACAGCTTTACAGCAAAGCAATCTTCTGACAGCAGTTCAGTCCTCAGTCTGTAACTGTTCTTCAAGTCTATCCTCTTCAAGAGAATGAAAGGTACTCTATTTTCAAGCTTCAATCTTCAATAGCAAGTATCAACCTGCTTCTTCAAGCTTTCAATGCATCTAATACAAGTATCAACTTGTCCTCCAACTTCAAGCTTCAGCTCTTTCTTCAATCTTAATTTGATTTTCTTCACAAGTGTCAACTTGTTTTTCTGGATCTTCAAGCTTCAGCTTCAAGGGAAGTCTTCAAACACAGGGAAGTGGCAACCTCTAGCATCTTCAATCTTCTAACAAAGAACTCCATCCTCTATCAAGGGACAAAGATCCATCTAACAAGAGCAAGGTGTGGATAGTGGTGAGCAAAGTGAAGACCAAAGGTTACCTCTAAGCACTCCACCATCAAGGAAAGGAACTCTCAAAGGTTCTACCAATTTGTGAGGAGCCAATCATCCTACCAAAGGAGGGATGGGGCCTTCACAATGGGACCTTACATCATAGGGAGGAATGGAAGTGATCAATATCTTCCATGTTTTATGAAGGAAGAAAATCTATTCTAAGAGATCTCCCTAAAAACCCTAATCCTTAACCCTAAACAAACTACACCAAAGGAAGAGCAAACTTCAAGTCCAAGCTCCATCATGCATTCCACAGCAGCCCACACATGTCTTCATCATCATCCAAGAGCAAGGGAAGCCACACCCTAATCTAAGGGCACTGATGAAGTCATTCTAGTTGAGTTAGCAAGTTAGGATCACCTAAAACCTAGTACTAAAGTTAATCCTAACTAAAATACTAAAACCAATTGTAAAATCCTACCAAAATAACTATGGGAACCTAAGTCAATCATGACTCTACCATGTTAATTCCAGAGATCAAATCATCCAATAAGTCTTAGAATTAAATCCTAAACTATGGGGTACCAAGGTTAAACCCTAAAACTAGAGCACCTAAAGTTCAATACAAAATCCAGTCCTGAACGTCTTTACAAAAATGTGAGATAATTACTAGAGGAGCATACATGTCTAAAATAGCTACACACAAAAAGTCAGTCCAAAAATCATCATCAAATGATCACACAAAAATTTACAAGTCAAGGTATCAACTATCATGAATTATTATCAAATAAAAATGCAAAAAATGTAATTAAAATAAAAAATGAATGAATTCCTAATCTTTTAATTCAACAAAATTCTAGATTCAATCATGAATCAGGGGGAAAAAATCTGGGATTAATTGACTAATTTTCCTATTTTCTATGAATTAATTCCTAAACTACATGAAATGAGTAAAATAAAAGAAAACAAATGAAAATCATAAAACCTGCGTGGCAATTAGCAATCCATTCTAGTTCAATTCCAAACATGGGCCAAAACGGGGGTGTGGGTATCAGTTTTAACACTAAGCCCAAACCAAACCTATTAATGAAACGCAACGTTGCGTATCAATTCCAAGTCTTCAGACTTGTTCAAGCAATCGTGGCCATCCATTCACGCCCTGAGTCAAAGGTCAAACCCTAATCCAATGGCCATGGTCTTTCGTCCCCAATTTGAACTGAGGTTTGGAGGGAGTTCAGACGGTGGCCTGAGCTGTAGCGCCACCGTCTTCTCTGGTGGAGTTCTCATCACAGGTCGTGAAAAACACTAAAACAAATCATCATCTCACTCAGTTTTTCTCACTGAACACGAATCCATCATCCAAATTCTTTGATTCTTCCTCTAACTTCAAACCCGATCACATTTTCAGAAACACACCAAATCTTTGATCATCTTAATTCTCAACAATAATGGTACTAATGTAATCTACACTATTCATAGATTAATCTCCACTATCCAAACATGAATATCTCTCCAAGAATCACAAGAAATTCGTCTCAATAGAAAACGATCCATAACCTAAAGTGTCTATATTCCTCAATTTCTTATGCTAGAATCCATATACATCATGCTATGAACCTAACCACCTAAAAATTTCTAGCTATCTCTCCATAATTTATGCAAGAATTCGATTGGTACAAATCTGGTTTCAGATGAAAAACAGGTACAGCTTATGCTCGATTCTTCCTCCAAGCTTGTCCAAAATCACTCCAAATTCACTCCTGAAACTTTTGCACACCTTGATTTGCTCTGAATCTTCCTCAATCTCAGAATCCGATTGTGAGTTGCAGCTCTGCAAAATTGATCCCTTGCTCTGGTTTCCACTTCAATCTTCTCCAAAAAAGGCTCTGAATTCACTCAACTAGTTATATAGAAGTGAATGGAAATGTCTAGAAACTTCTGTAACCACCCAAATGAGATTTTCAATTTCAATTTCTCTTCCAAAATCTCATATGCACAGTCACGAAACCAAATGAGATTTTTGGCATGAAAACACTTGGAATCTTCATCTCATGAGATATTGAATTGATTGGTTATGATCATTTCCTTGTTTGCAATCCAAGGGTGTGAATTTGATATGTTACTTCATCATGAAGCAACAAAATGCAATGGCATGAATTTGACCTCAACCCAAAAATGTAATATTGCCATTGTTTCTAAAATGATTTTTCCAATCAATTTGACCTATAACATTGCCTTGTTTGGACATAAATCAATTTATTTTAATTTTTGGTCATTAAATGCCTTTAATCCTTCCTTTTTCACAACTCCTTGAACCAAGTCCTTCCTTGAGCCATTTTAATGTCTTCTTGATACATGGTCAAGGTTAAAACCCCATTTTGAGCAACTTTCAAGTTGAACAAAATTTCATTTGAGGTGTCTAAGTTGGTGAAAATGACCTATAACCATAACTTCCCAAAATACCCTTGACTTGTGAAAGCCATAACATGAGTTCTACAAATCCTATCAAGGACGTCTAGTACTATATGGAAAGCTAAGAGAATAAGGAACAACATTCATGTTGACCAAAAGTTCATAGGAATCATCCTTCTAGGGCAAATGTGTCATGCAAGTTGGGTAACTTTCAAGCTCCAAATTCACATGCCTCAAATGACTTGTAACTTGTCTGGCTCATAACTTGAGTTCTATAATACCTATTAAGGACTTCTAGTACTCAAATTAAAGCTAAAAACATGCCCTAAAACAATCATGTGGGGGTCAAGATGAAATGACAATCATGTCTTGAGTTAAATGGCCTAGCAGTCAGGGGTCAAGCTAGGGGATTTTACACTATCAAGTCTTAGAAACCCTAGCCTGAAACTTCTCAAACTCTTCAATCATGATGAGTTAACCTTGGAATCATCCTTATAACATCTCAATGTATCAATCCATGATCACATGGCCCTTGAATTAGGTCTTAACCTTCTTCAAATCATCAGTTGACTTAGGGTTGACCCAGTCAAGCCCTAGCTGTACCATTCATGGCTGAGCCTTCTTAATCTTGCACAATGACCTGTCTAGGCCTCAAAGTGATCTTCAAAACTTCTCATGAGCTCTCTAAAGACATCAAGTCCAACTTCATGACCTCAGAATCATTTGATGGCTTCCCACAACTCTCAAGTTAGGAGACCTACACACTTGGCTTCAATCAGTCTCTCTGAGGATCTTTTAACTTCTCTGACAATGATATCAACCCTTGAGCACCTAAATAAGCCTCCCAGCTAGCTTCAAAGTCTTGTGTAGCCCTTGATTGGTAATCATACCTCTTGATCTCCTGCATACATGTCAATGAAATTCAAATGATAATGCTAATGTGCGTGAAATGAAACATAAGCTAGGTGAAGAAATGTTGGGCAAATTTTGGGGTGCAACAGCTGCCCCTATTCAAACGGCTTGGATCTGACTGGGTGAGAAGCGAACGGTTCTCAAACAATCAAGGTACGAGACGGTTAAATACCAAAAAACCCGGAAATTTGCCAACTGCACAAGTACACGGTACTCTGATGGGGACAAATCTTCGGAAACTGAAATAATAGCTGCACATCAACTAGCTGGAGAAATACTGATCTGAATCTTCGTCAGGATGATTCTCTGATTCCAATGTAGATCTTCATCCTCAAATCATCAAGGGATCATCGGTTACACGGTAACTGGTGATTTGCCAACCGCACAGGTAAACGATACTCTGATTGGTATGAATATCTTCAAAACTGAGCATGACAGTTGCACGACAACTCTGCTGGGGAATTGGTCACACGGTAATTGGTGAAGGGTCTAATCTCAAATCTCCATCAGGATGATCATCTGATTTTGCTGTAGATCTTCGTCCTCATGTCATCAAAGGAACACCGGTTACACGGTAATTGGTAATGGATAGCTGGATTCCTTATCGTCGCCTATGGACTCATCATGTCGCTAGGAACGTCGACAACATCCTTGTCAGACTTCATCAGTAAGTTAATAAGGGATCCCCGGTTATTCAATAACTGGTGAATGATGGCTGATTCTACCGTCAGGCATTCTGCGCTACTGCAGAAAAATTCCTTATTGTCGCCTATGGACTCATCATTTCGCTAGGAACGTCGACAGTACCTTTGTCGGACTTCATCAGTAAGTCAGTAAGGGATCACCGGTTATTCGGTAACTGGTGAATGATGGCTGATTATGCCGTCGGGCATTCTGCGCCACTGTAGAAGAATTCCTTATCATTACCTATGGACTCATCGTCGCTAGGCACGTCGACAACATATTCGTCGGACTTCATCAGTAAGTCAATAAGGGATCACCGATTATTCGGTAACTGGTGAATGGCTACTCTCAAATCTCCGTCAGAATGATTATCAAATTTCGCTAGCTTCTTCCTCAAATCATCAAGGGCTCACTGGTCACTCGGTAACTGGAGATACATAACTGATATTGCCGCCAGGCATTCTGCGACACTGCGGCAGAAGGATTCCTCAGGACTTATCAGGTCATTAGGAACTTTTTAACAATCAAGTTAATTATGCCATCGGGCATTCAAAGAACATCTCGGGCGTCAGCCGGACTTCGTCAGTAAGTCGGGAATGGAATCCTCGGTCAATCATGAACCAAATAGGGATATCCAAACTTCTGCCATCAGGCACTCCGCATCAGCTGAGAGAACTGCTTCGACATCACGGTTGGACTTCGTCAGTAAGTCTTGATAGTTTGGCACTACTGCTAGATTTCAATCATTAAGTCTTCAAGGAAATCTCAACTTCTCTGTTCAAAAACCTATTGGGGATGACACATCTCCGCTGGGGATTCTGGAGAACTATCAAGTAACTCTACTTCAAGGATACAGAAATCATCCTAGATGAATCAACTCGACTGAGGACTTCAAGAATCATCTTGGACAAATAACTCCGTCGGGGACATCAAGAATCATCTTGAACCAATAACTCTGCTGGAGATTTCAGGAATCATCCTGAGCAAACACTTTGCCGGGGACTCTAAGCATCAACTTGAGCAACCAACTCTGGTGACTTCACTGGGGATTTTAAGAATCATCTTAAACAATCCACTTTGCTGGGGAATCTAAGAATCATCTTGAGCGAACCATTCTGCGAAGGAACACCTGCAAAACAAGAACGGTAACGACCTAGCTCATGTTTCATATGCATATGTTTGACAATAGCGCAATGCTCCACACGGTGGAAATGCTACGCATTTTTAGGGTAAATGCTATGCAATGATGCAGGATGCTACGACCCCATTAGCAAAATAAATGCTGAAGGGAGAATCCTCCTGTCAAGGGGAAAGAACCACTTTGGTGGAGGAAGGAATCGTCCTGTCGATAAGAAGGGGTCACGCTAATCTCAATTGGATTCCACCTGGGGAAACGAACTTCAGTCGACTGCTGCAGGGGAATAAGGTTCTTCGAGAACCTGAACCCGCTCAACCAGGTATTCAAACCGTAAACTGTCGAGGGAAACGATGTCAATCGCAGAAATAAACTGTGCGGCCTTCGCGGAGAAACTTTCCGGGAGATAACGACTCCGTTGGGGGAATACAACATCAGCTATTCAACACTCTACTGGGGAAAACCAATCATGGCCCGCACGACTTCCAAGGACTCGGCTCTCTTGGGGATTTGCCAGCTCGGCTGGGGTAAAAGGAATCATCCTGCTTACTGGGGAGAGTACAACTCTGTGGGGAATTTTAATTCCGCTGGAGGCTTCAGTCTGGATTTACCGAAAGCTGCATACTTGCGAACAGTCTTCTACGAGACACTGCATACTGACCCAGTGCGGAGGAATGAATCTACACTTCAGTGTATGACTCAACTGGGGACATGATGTTCCTTCAGGATACATTTGATTGGGGAGAATCTTCTCGGCTTGGGGGAGTCATATCAATGCTCTTGGTCCTATGTTCACACTCCGTGGGGAGATACTGCCGAACTTGCTGGGGGAGAAGGAATCATCCTGCTTGGGGACGCAGACGGCGTACTGCCTGGAATAGGCTGTACCTGCAACAACACAAACAAACAGACAAGATACCCTTCTCAAAGGGACCTATCGAGGTTATCATCTTATGACAATGTTCAAGTAATTCATTGTTTCAACAATCAGTGGCCTAGGCCAGTAAGTTTATGTATGCGCATTTTATCAAAAACATCGGCGTTCTTTTTTCGCAAACAAAACAGATAGATGCTAAACAAACAAACAGGATTGCTGAATAGTATATATTTTATTGATGACGAACCCCTGAATGGGTGAAAATGTTTTACAACAGATGCAAGCTCCTGGAATGAGGAAGCTGCGCAAATATAAAAACATAAATATACATCAGTATATACACAAATGTCGGCAATGCGGCGTAGACGAACACCATGAGTTGATCCCTCTATGACCCACTCGACTTCGATACTTCTCTGATGCTTCAGCTTCAGAAGAGATTGATTCAGATAAACGGCCCTCAGGTCTTCCAATCCACTAAACAATGAAAGTCCACACGCAGAACGCAATCATTTGCTTTTTCAAATCCCTAACTTTTTCCTAAATCGCCCTTTCGGGTTTTTGATTCACCGGGATTACCCTTTTTTGCCAAAGTCGCCCTTCCGGGTTTTCGACTTTGCGGGTGTACATTTTTTCATTTATATCCGTAATTTTTGCCCGAACCCTTTTCCTTTTTTATGGTTCGCCGGGATGCCCCATTTTTGCCTGGATATTTTTTTTCTTTCCAGCGGGTCAATTTTTTAAGCAAAGTATTTTTTAACTGCGTCCGCGTTCACCGGGGATGCAAAATCTTCGCCATCCATCGTGGATAACAGCAAGGATCCTCCCGAGAAGAACTTGCTGACGACATACAGACCTTCGTAATTGGGAGCCCACTTTCCCCGGTGATCGGAGTGTGGAGGAAGAATCTTCTTCAGGACGAGATCACCCGTCTAAAAGCTTCTAGGACGCACCTTCTTGTCATAGGCTTTCTTCATTCGGCTTTGGTACAGACGACCATATGCAATCGATGCTAACCTCTTTTCGTCCATCAGGCTAAGTTGGTTCAGTCGGTTCTTAATCCATTCTGCCCCATCGAGTTTCACGTCAACCAAAACTCGTAAAGAAGGAATCTCAATTTCTAACGGTAAGACAGCTTCCATACCGTACACCAGTAAGAAAGGAGTTGCCTCGGTTGATGTACGTACCGTCGTACGATAACCGTGCAATGCGAATGGCAACATCTCGTGCCAGTCTTTATAGGTCACAACCATCTTCTGTACAATCTTCTTAATGTTTTTGTTAGCCGCTTCAATGGCGCCATTCATCTTTGGCCGGTAAGGAGATGAGTTGTGGTGTTCAATCTTGAAACTCTGGCACAGCTCCTTCATCATCTTGTTATTCAGATTCGAACCATTATCACTAATGATCCGCTCGGGAATTCCGTATCGACAGATGATGTCCCTCTTTATGAATTTAGCCACCACCTGCTTGGTCACGTTAGCATACGAGGCTGCCTCCACCCACTTGGTGAAGTAGTCGATGGCTACTAGAATGAAGCGATGACCGTTAGATGCAGTGGGCTCGATCTTGCCTATCATGTCGATGCCCGACATGGAGAACGGCCACGGGGAGGACATGACATTCAACGGGCACGGCAGTACACGAATCTTATCAGCATAAATCTGGCATTTATGACATCTCTTCGTGAATTTAAAGCAATCTAATTCCATCGTCATCCAGTAATATCCTACTCTCAGGATCTTTCTTGTCATAGCATGCCCGCCGGCGTGCGTACCAAATGTGCCTTCATGGACTTCTTCCATGAGCATACTCGCTTCTTTCTCATCTACACATCTAAGTAGCACGAGATCGTGGTTTCTTTTATACAAAACTCCATCAGGATTGAGATAAAAATTTCCAGACAGCCTCCTCAGAGTCTTCTTATCCTGGGTTGATGCTCCCGCAGGATAGTCCTTAGTCATAAGGAAAGTCTAGATATCATGGAACCATGGCTTGCCATCGGAGGCTTCCTCGATCGCAAATACGAATGCAGGTCTATCAAGACGAGAGAGGACAATCCTTTGAGCTTCGTTCCAAAAATTGACTTTGTACATCGAAGCCAACGTGGCTAGGGCATCAGCCATTTGATTTTCAGCTCTGGGCACATGATGGAGTTCCACTCGATCAAAGAACGGAAGCAGCCTTCTGGCATAATTCATGTACGGCACCAAATTCGATTGACGAGTCTCCCACTTCCCTTTAATCTGGTTGATCACAAGTGCCGAGTCACCATATACATCTAGATTCTTGATTCTCAAATCAATCGCTTCTTCTAGACCCATGATGCATGCTTCGTACTCTGCTTCATTATTGGTGATCGGAAACGTCAGTCTAGCAGTGAACGGGATGTGGGATCCGTGGGGAGTCGTGATGATTTCCCCAATGCCACTTCCGTAAGAATTAACCGCCCCGTCAAATATCAATTTCCATTGGGATTTCCTGTCCGGCCCCTCGTCGGGAAACGGTTCATCACAATCCTTTGCCTTGAGAAACATGATATCCTCATCAGGGAATTCGAATTTCATCGGCTGATAGTCCTCGATCGGCTGTTCGGCAAGGTATTTAGATAATACACTTCCCTTGATGGCATTCTGGGAAACGTACTGAATGTCATATTCCATCAACACCATTTGCCATCTGGCAATCCTGCCCGAAAGTGCTTGCTTCTCGAAGACGTACTTGATCGGATCCATCTTCGAAATTAGCATGGTTGTATGGTTGAGCATGTACTGTCGTAAACATTTGGCAGCCCAGGCTAGTGCACAACACGTCTTCTCCAGCATCGAGTAACGAGATTCACAATCGGTGAACTTTTTACTCAAATAATAAATGGCATGCTCCTTTCTGCCCGTCTCGTCGTGCTGACCGAGGACACACCCCATACTATTCTCAAGAACTGTCAAGTACATGATTAAAGGTCTTCCGGCCACTGGGGGTATCAAGATCGGAGGTTCCTGTAGATACTGTTTTATCTTATCAAATGCCTTATGGTAATCCTCGTTCCAGATAATCGCCTGATCTTTTTTCAGTAGTTTGAACATCGGTTCACACGTGGCTGTGAGCTGAGAGATAAACCTTGCAATGTAGTTTATTCTGCCCAGGAAACCATGAACTTCTCTTTCAGTTTTTGGCGCTGGCATTTCTTGTATTGCTTTAATCTTCGCAGGATCAACCTCAATGCCTCTTTCACTCACGATAAACCCCAGTAGTTTTCCAGACCGTACTCCGAAAGTACACTTGTTAGGATTCAGCCTCAACCTGAACTTCCTAAGCCTCTCAAAAAGCTTCAGCAAATTGACCAGATGTCCCTCATCCGTTTGGGACTTCGCAATCATGTCATCAACATAGACTTCAATCTCATGATGAATCATGTCATGAAACAAAGTAACCATTGCTCGTTGGTAAGTGGCCCCTGCGTTCTTCAGACCGAAGGGCATTACCTTGTAGCAAAATGTTCCCAAGGTGTAATAAACGTAGTTTTCTCCATGTCCTCTGGCGCCATCTTGATCTGATTGTAGCCATAGAAGCCATCCATGAACGAAAACACGGAGAATTGAGCGGTATTTTCTACCAACACATCAATATGAGGGAGCGGGAAATCATCTTTAGGGCTAGCCCTATTCAAATCCCGATAATCGACGCACATTCGCACCTTACTGTCCTTCTTCGGTACAGGTACTATGTTGGAGACCCACGGAGGGTAAGTAGTGACCGCTAAGAAGTCAGCATCAAGCTGTTTCTGCACTTCTTCTTTGATCTTAACGGTCATATCTGGTCGTGTCCTCCTAAGTTTCTGCTTAACGGGAGGACAATCTTCTCGCAGCGGCAAGTGATGGACCACGATGTAAGTGTCAAGTCCGGGCATATCTTCGTAAGACCAAGCAAAGATGTCACTATACTCTCGAAGCATCTCGACTAATCTCTGCTTGACATCACTCTGCAATGCGGCCCCTATCCTGACGTTCCTGACCAGTTCTTCAGAACCCAAATTCACAATCTCAATCTCTTCCTCGTGAGGCAGAATGAATTTCTCTTCTTGTTTCAACAAACGGGCCAACTCTTTGGGAAGGTCTTCGTCTTCATCAATCTCTTCTTCGGCTTGATAGATCGGGCAATCAAAGTCGAAGTGAGTCGTAGAAGGTCCAGAGTCGATGTCATCTGCTATGTGGATCCTGCAATAACAAGGGTTAAGCTTAAAACAAGGATATGCAGGTTAGCACAAACCCTATTTCCATTTTATTGTTTTTCAAAACAAATATAAAATAGGAATAACAGAGATCTCAACATTTGAATGCGAAGAAAAACGCCTTTTGATTTATTGGTAAAATGCATGTACATAATCAAACAAGGCCCTGACAATAAAACCACCATGCCCCGGGTAGGACATAGGGTTGTACAATAATTGGAGAAAGTAAATCATTACTTTTTGCCTGTCACTTGGATGGTATCCCTGATGGACCAGTTGTTGAGGCTCTGGCCTGGTTTGCTTGGCTGGATCCAAGAGTCTAGGTCGCAATCGTTATCTCCGCCGTCTTCAGACACTGCGTTGACACTTTCAAATATCACCCCGTCGCTTGTAAACTGGATCGGCCATTTACCTCGCAATGCACTGTGAGAAGAAGAGGCTTCACCCGTAGGAGAGTATCCTAACCCAAACATGTCCTGTTTGTTAGGTATTTCTAGAACCTGCCCCCAGCCTGGGGTAGATCCGGCTTGAACAACGGCCCGAGCTTCCTTGAAGGAAGAGAGAGTCATCTCTGGTTTTTCAGTCATTACTGGAGCCACGTCTTTGACCTTAACAGCTTTGAACGCCTGGCATAGGGTTTCGTGGATTTCCCCATCCATCTCAACATATTTGAAGGACGACAAATGGCTCACCATTATATCTTCCTCACCGCAAACAGTTACAATGCTGCCCCCTACAGCATACTTGAGTTTTTGGTGCAACGTGGAGGTCACGGCGCCAGCAGAATGGATCCATGGCCGGCCTAAGAGACAGTTGTAGGCAGGCATGATGTCCATGATGTAGAAGACTGGGTCGAAAGTTTCCGGCCCAACTTGGATTGGCAGAGTTACCTCTCCAAAGACATGATGCTTGGTTCCATCGAACGCTTTCACAACCAGGTCACTGGGTGTGCAAATCAATCCTCGAGTATCTAACTTCATCAATGCCTTCTTCGGAAGAATATTGAGCGATGACCTAGTGTCCACCAACACGTGAGACATGATTGTTCCCCTACACTCTATCGAGATGTGCAGGGCGTTGTTGTGGTTTCTTCCCTTCAACGTCAGCTCCAGGTCAGTGAACCCTAACCTGTTTCCAGCATTCACGTGGGCTACTACCCCTTCCAACTGGTTGACCGAGATTTCCTGAGGTACATACGTGGCATTCAAAACCTTTAACAGCGCGTTGCAATGTGACTCTGAACACAGCAACAAATTCAGGATGGAAATTTTCGAGGGCGTTTGATGGAGGTGATCCACGATCTTGTAATCACTCTTCTTGATCAACCTCATGAACTCTTCAGCGTCCTTTACAAGTAAGTCCTTCTCTACCCCACGAGGGGTTTCCTCAACGACTTTACTCTTTCCCTTGTCAGTTTTCTCAACTTTGTCCGCTTTGTCAACCACAATCTCAGGTGGAGAAAATACTCTTCCGCTACATGTGATTCCGCCAGTTCCCACTAGGTTATCCACAGACTGCCCAGATGGTTCCAGTTCTAATTTTTGTCCGTTACAGTAGACGTCTGCCCCATAGTGCCATGTGACCACATTGGTGCTTTCAAAAGGTATTGGCCCAGCTTTGGTGATGGTAATTATGGGCGGCCTGAGTGCAGAAATGGTTATCGTCTGGCGAGGGATGGTGATTGTGGCAACCTCATCATCCTGCTTCAGCATTACCTCTCCAGATCCACATTCGGTCCTTTGGCTAAACTGCAAGATTCCTTCGGTCATCAGACTCTGAATCCCTATTGTCAACTGTTCGCATCCATCAGGACGAGTCGTACAGCCCATACACAATTCTCCACAGCCTGGAAAGAAACCTTTCTTCATCAGCTTGACTTTAACGAAGCTAAGCGGTGTCTTCAGATCCCTGACATCAGTCAGTACATCTAAATCCTCTTCTTCAATAATGGCATTCACCCCACCTCCCCTATGATTCGGCATAGGGTTCTTTGTGACATTTGGCACATTATCTGAGAAATTGATGATCTTAGCATCCACTATATCCTGCATCTTGTGCTTGAAGGCTTTACAGTTTTCTATCGTGTGGCCAGGTGCCCCTGAGTGAAAATCACATGTTGCATTCGCATCATAACCCTGCGGAGGTGCCCCTGTCAAGGGAGCCAGGGTTCTTTTCTGGACTAATTGTAACTGGAGCAGAGTCTGTAACAACTGAGCATAATACATGGGCGGCGTCTCGAGGTGACGACTTGACAGAGGTGCCCTGTTTTGATACTTTCTGTACCCTTGCTGATTTGGCTGCGGCTGCTGCTGTGGTTGGGGTTGTTGGATAGCAGGGATGGTTATGCTAGCCACCTGCTGGCGCTGGCCTTTACCCTTCCTTCGAGCATTAGACACGGCGCTCGTCTCTCCTTCACGCCTTTTGTTACCATATGGTTTCTTTCCTCCTCCAGCTGAGGATAGATCACCACCTTGAATTTTCCCCAACTTGATCCCATTTTCAACGTGCTCTCCAGTGATGATGAGATCTGAGAAACTCCCTGACATACCGCTGACCAATTTCTCGTAATAGAACCCCGGGAGAGTGGCTACAAACATCTCAACGAGCTCTCGTTCAACCATCGGCGGATGGACTCTAGCTGCTAGTTCACGCCATCGCTGGGCGTATTCTTTGAACCCTTCGTTGTTCCTCTGTGACAAGTTCTGCAGTTGCACCCGGTTCGGAGCCAAGTCACTGTTATACTAATAATGGTGTACAAAGGCCTCAACAAGTTCCTTCCACATGCGCACACTGGTGGGTTCCAAACTCATGTACCATTCCAAGGATGGCCCGGACAAGCTGTCCTGAAAGAAGTGCATCAGCAGTTTTTCGTCTTCAGAGTGAGCGGACATCTTTCGGTAGTATGACCTTAAGTGGACACGAGGGCAAGTGGTTCCCTTGTATTTATCAAAGTCGGGTACCTTGAATTTATGAGGCACCTTGAAATCAGAAATCAATCCCAATTTAGACATGTCGACCCCCATAGTGTTCAGGTTCTCGAAATTCCTCATTTTGTCCTCAAGTGCCTTAAACCACAGACGTGCTTCAGCAGTCAGTTCTCCTTCAACACTCCTCTGTGAGAACAAATCTTCTTGACGATCTTCTAGACATGGATGAGGCCCATACAGATTTCCAGCACCTGTGTTGCCATTGCCCAGTCCAGCATTGCCATTAGCTTCAAAGTTTCCATTACCGACGCCAGTCGTATTACCATTGAGCCCGATGTTAGTGACCACATTGCCGTTACCACTATTCCCCCCGGTCACGGGGATGCCACCCTGTGGAGTTTCAACGGGAGGAGGGGTTGGAACACTCCCACCATGGAGTACACCGTTGTTGTCAACCCTTGAGATCAGAGGCTGGACCAATGTTTTGAGCTGGTCTTGGCCGTTGGCAACCACTTGCATGAGCTCCATGAAGCGGTCCATCCTCTCTCGGAGTTCCTGGACGTCAAACTGAACTTGTTCCATTGCTCTAGCTTGATTCGCTCTGGTCGGATAGTGGTGGATCGGTCTTTGATCAATCCTGGAACAACCTGCATACACAAAGGGTTAGAAAAAAATGACAAGGTGCTCGTCATGCAAATGCTTCATGCAAATGCAAACGTGTGTCTATGCCTTGGGGAGATTCCCCCCCCCCCCCCCGATCCTAGTTTTCGAGACAAATAAAGTCTATGATCCAATCATGGAAAGGAAATCCTCATATATTCATCTGAAAATCCCGCTCGGGTAGCGTACAATTGTAATCACATACAACTGAAGCAATAAGGCATGACCCCAACCAACAGACCTGGTGGTGATCAGCATATCAATGCATAAAATGTACAGAAAGAGATACAAAGGATCAGGCGTGGCCATGGGCATGAAAATCTTCCATCAATTTCTTTGTAGCGGGGTGATCTGACTGAGTAGGCAAACCACGGGCCAGCAGGTCCCTCTGCCTGATGGACTCTAGGAGGTTATCGGCAACGCTCCTAAAAACACCTTCTTCAGAATGGTTCTCGACTCTTCTCCTTTTAGCATCAGCTCGGAGTTGAGAATCTTGCAACTTCGCCTCGGCTTCAGCCAATCTATACTGGACGTCTTGTCGCAGGGATACTCTAGCCTCTGTACTCTCGTCTTTCACCATGATCTGAGCTTCCAGCTCGGCTACTCGCTGCTTCAGCTTTTCTTCCTGCTCTTTGTACTTGGCTATGGTGCTGCTCCAGACCCTTTCGTATTGGGTTAGCTTCCAGTACACTCTGTCCAGATCTTGTTTCTTGGTTGTCAACACGCCATGCACTAACTTTAGATCCAACCCCAGACGTTCCCTAGCATCAGTTTCTTTGGTTAGGTTGGAGCCCAGATGGTTGATCATCTCAGTCTGCTTCTTGCAGGTATAAACGGCTTCGCTTTTCTCTTTCCGAAGTTGAGCAATCTCTTTCTCCAACTCTTCGTTGGCTTTTCATAGCTCTTCCTTCTCTTGGACTACCTGGTTGAATCTCTGAATATCAACTGTAGTAGGCTCTTTGTACACAAGGGGATACAATGGTTCCACGGCAGGAAACGACATTAGAAACTTGGCGGCTCTCTCTCGAACCCAAGTCACGTACGGATCAAAGGCCTTGTTGTTGCTTTTTCCAAGCAAGACTTTCCCCTTCCGGTGAATTTTACTCCAAGCATTCTGTACCTTGATCAAAGTGTCACCTTCAAGCAACCCTGTGAGATACAGAGATTCCCGTATCTCTTCCTCTTCAGGTGGACCTCGTAGTGCATACCCAAATTTCCGTACTAGCAAAGATGGATTGTAGTTGATACATCCATTCCTTCTGACCAGGGGGACGTTCGGAAAGCCACAGCAACTATGCACAATATCTTTTCCCAGCAGATCTCTATCAAACCAGATGATATCGTTAGCAGTCAAACCCATCAAACATGCAGACCAAGGTGAAGACTCAGCAGAATCAATGAACGGCCCTGACTAAGAAAGATGGCTAGCAAACCATTTATACAGTAAAGGAGCACAACATGCCACGTTCTTCCCCTTTTTGTTTTCGTTCTTGTTGTGAACTGAATGGTAGACGTCTCCGAGGAGAGTGGGCACTGGATTCCCGGAGGCAAATATGTGGCAAGCATCCATGCTTATGAAGTCCGGGTGACTCGAGAATAGCACGATCCCATAGATACAGAGGGCTAAGAAGGCATTGAACACATCCCAGCGATCCTTCTTGGCAAACTTTCAGGCTTTTTCCATCAGGAAAGGCAAAGGGAAACCATGAACTCCAATCTTTCTGGATACCATCCCTTCCAATTCAGACTCATCTACATGAAGTACGTCAGTCAGCTCACTCAGTTTGGGCTCACCCTCAACACGGTAATAAGGCATTTGATTCATCAAAGGCACCCCCAACAGGTCAGAGTACTCTTCTAAGGTCGGGGCTAGGACATACTCTGGAAACACAAAGCATCTGAGCGGTGGGTCGTAAAACTGCAGCAGGGTGTAGAGGCCATTCAACTCGTACGTGGGAAGCTTGTACACAATACTCAGAAGTCTCCCATAACTCTGTCTGAAACTCTCCATCGCTGTCTTATCAGCCAAAGAAATCAAAGCTCGTAATTCTCGGATGTCAGGTGTTGGTAGCTTGTAAGCCACAGTCTTCTTCAGAGATGCCATATCTACCATGAGGATCAAGATCACTAGAACCAGGGGAGAAATATGCACCTACAACACAGACACACGTTAATGACATGCAAATGAGGATGCAAACAATGCAAAATGAAATCATGCAGCAGGAGATCAAGATGACTGTGTTGTTGAGGAGATGAAGGCTTTGTATCAACAAAACCACAACACTGCTCTATCAAGAACAACCATATCTCCGATGAGAAGAACCCCTTATACCAGACCATAAATCTGCTCTGTCAAGAACAACCACATATCTGACGATGAGAACCTCTGATATCAGACCATAAATCTACTCTGTCAAGAACACACCTATATCTGATGAGAAGAAACCCCTGATATCAGACCATAAGTCTGCTCTGTCAAGAACACACATATATCTAATGAGAAGAAACCCCTGATATCAGACCATAAGTCTGCTCTGTCAAGAACACATAAATATCTGATGAGAAGAAACCCCTGATATCAGACCATAAGTCTGCTCTGTCAAAAACACACATATATCTGATGAGAAGAAACCCCTGATACCACCAAAACTGATTCACTGTCAAGAAAACCGGGTGATCTGAAGGTTAAGGTTTCCTGCAATAACCCGAACCTGCTCACAGGTATGGACCTAATCACGGAAAAGGCTCGGCATCCTATGCGGTCATCAGCATCACAGACTTTCAAGAAATGATGATACGATACCCAGAAGGTGTGGCATCATCATCTCTTGAAGCGGCCTCACTTAGCTGAATTCCAAATGATCGGTGCCCAGAGTCGACAATCCTCAGATCCAACAACCCCTCGAGTCCAAAGGACCGATAGGAAGCCATCAAAGAGAACCACGTTTGAGTGTGGATTACGTGGGAACAGCTGCAAGCAAAGCAAGCACGCCCTCCACTAACCCACTCTAATACTATGTAGCTCTCAAGCCTGGGTCTGGCTTCTCACTCATCAGAATACCCCTCCCACAATAATGCAGATAATCATATCATACTGAAAATAAAGTGCGGGAAATAAAGTGCGGGAAATAAACACGACCCGACAAGTAATCATACAAGCGCTAGGATTGACTCTCACGGGGGACGTTGGATCCCCAAATTGACTCGCATAAGGGACGTTGGATCCCAGGAAACTATCACGTCCCCAGCAGAGTTGCCAGCTGCTGGGGATTGCCCAGGAAGCTAGGAAGAGAATCCAAGACAAGACTCGCTTAGAGAACCAGTATCCCCAGTAGAGTCGCCAGCTGTCGCTACCGCGAAAATAAGATGCCGACAAAACAGAAGAGTCGCCACCTTTCGTTATTTATCCCTCATAACGGGAAAGGAAACGATCGGAAAAACCTGACGAAAAGGTATAAGACGAGGTCATCGCAACCATTGTCTGGGTTCGGGAGTCGGTTACGCAAGGGGAAGGTATTAGCACCCCTCATGTCCATCGTACTCGATGGGATCCATGCTTGTTGTGTTTATCTGACGGGTTGGTTTTATCTATCTACCTATCAAGGCTGGTCTAAAAAGAAAAGAAAATGACTTGGCAAAGCGTCGCACTTTATGCCTATGTATTCTCATCAGAGAATGAGAAATCAGAGTCAACGTAGTTCGACTAACTACGGGTTACGGGGAAGGTGGCTCGCCAATACATTAGTATTGTGCCTACGTACTCTCAACAGGCTTGAGAGATCAGAGCTTACGTAGTTCGGGATAATTCGGATTACGGGGATTCAGATTCATCTGTTTCTTGAGTAGGGTGAACAAACAGTTCCAGCAGTCTGGTGTACGCAGCTCGACCTTTAGAGACTTAGGCGTTACCGTTTGCGGTAGAACTAGGAGTTAACGACACTCTTTTCTTCAGAAAAGCTTCCATTGAATTATGGGCCCATGGGGCAAAAAGGTTTGAAGTTTGTTTTCTGTCTTTTACGGAAGAACTGTTTTTTAGTTGTCTGTAGTTTGTACAGCACTAGAGACTATGACCTGGGAACGAATGTGTCGCATATCGTCCAAAGGACGTATACTAAACATTCTAGACGATTGAGAGGAGGCCGTTCAATTATCATTACCCAAGTAGCTTAAGGCTCGTATCGCGCTTATACTAACTAGCCTTTATTACGTTTTTTACTGTTGTTTGAGATGAGAAGAGAGAACAGGCTCAACTAAGGGGGGACTATCAAGTCCTAACAGTTGTCATGCCAAGGATTCATCCTATGGTTGAGGTTTGAAACAGGGAACTCCTAGAAGTTGTCATGCATAGGTTTCAACCTAAAGTTCTAATCATCACTTCCTTATCAAAGGAAGTGAGATTCCTAGGGGATCATGTCAATGTAAACAAAAACAGATAAAGCATTAGCTTAAACAGTAAACAGTAAATGACTGTAACATGCATGCAATGCAAGTGAGGGAGGAAATATGTGTGTGGGGCATCAGCCTCCACAAGCTCATCTCAACCTCAAGCCAAGTATGAATGACTGCAATCATGAAAGAAATAAAATGCCATCAAGAAAATCACAAACCACATAGGCAAGGGAGCATGGCTCTACCGAATACCCGCAAGCAAAGCCATACAGTAAAAATACAAGCAGAGGGAGCAACTCAACCTCTAGTGCAATCATGATCCTAGCTTAACACAATCTAAACATGAACTTAATCTAATGCATCAAGCAAATCACACAAGTCACATCAATATAGTTGCACAACAAACAAACAGACAGGAAAGAAAGCAAATCAACAGCTTCCACAGCTTTACAGCAAAGCAATCTTCTGACAGCAGTTCAGTCCTCAGTCTGTAACTATTCTTCAAGTCTATCCTCTTCAAGAGAATGAAAGGTACTCTATTTTCAAGCTTCAATCTTCAATAGCAAGTATCAACCTGCTTCTTCAAGCTTTCAATGCATCTAACACAAGTATCAACTTGTCCTCCAACTTCAAGCTTCAGCTCTTTCTTCAATCTTAATTTGATTTTCTTCACAAGTGTCAACTTGTTTTTCTGGATCTTCAAGCTTCAGCTCCAAGGGAAGTCTTCAAACATAGGGAAGTGGCAACCTCTAGCATCTTCAATCTTCTAACAAGGAACTCCATCCTCTAGCAAGGGAGAAAGATCCATCTAACAAGAGCAAGGTGTGGATAGTGGTGAGCAAAGTGAATACCAAAGGTCACCTCTAAGCACTCCACCATCAAGGAAAGGAACCCTCAAAGGTTCTACCAATTTGTGAGGAGCCACTCATCCTACCAAAGGAGGGATGGGGCCTTCACAATGGGACCTTACATCATAGGGAGGAATGGAAGTGATCAACATCTTCCATGTTTTATGAAGGAAGAAAATCTATTCTAAAGATCTCCCTAAAAACCCTAATCCTTAACCCTAAACAAACTACACCAAAGGAAGAGCAAACTTCAAGTCCAAGATCCATCATGCATTCCACAGCAGCCCACACATGTCTTCATCATCATCCAAGAGCAAGGGAAGCCACACCCTAATCTAAGGGCACTGATGAAGTCATTCTAGTTGAGTTAGGAAGTTAGGATCACCTAAAACCTAGTACTAAAGTTAATCCTAACTAAAATACTAAAACCAATTGTAAAATCCTACAAAAATAACTATGGGAACCTAAGTCAATCATGACTCTACCATGTTAATTCCAGAGATCATATCATCTAATAAGTCCTAGAATTAAATCCTAAACTATGGGGTACCAAGGTTAAACCCTAAAACTAGAGCACCTAAAGTTCAATACAAAATCCAGTCCTAAACGTCTTCACAAAAATGTGATAAAATTACTAGAGGAGCATACATGTCTAAACTAGCTACACACAAAAAATCAGTCTAAAAATCATCATCAAATGATCACACAAAAATTTACAAGTCAAGGTATCAACTATCATGAATTATTATCAGTTTTAACACTAAGCCCAAACCAAACCTATTAATGAAACGCAGCATTGCGTATCAATTCCAAGTCTTCAGACTTGTTCAAGCAATCGTGGCCATCCATTCACGCCCTGAGTCAAAGGTCAAACCCTAATCCAATGGCCATGGTCTTTCGTCCCCAATTTGAACTGAGGTTTGGAGGGAGTTCAGACGGTGCCCTGAGCTGTAGCGCCACCGTCTTCTCCGGTGGAGTGCTCATCACAGGTCGTCAAAAACAATAAAAAAAATCATCATCTCACTCAGTTTTTCTCACTGAACACGAATCCATCATCCAAATTCTTTGATTCTTCCTCTAACTTCAAACCCGATCACATTTTCAGAAACACACCAAATCTTGATCATCTTAATTCTCAACAATAATGGTACTAATGTAATCTACACTCTTCAGAGATTAATCTCCACTATCCAAACATGAATATCTCTCTAAGAATCACAAGAAATCCGTCTCAACAGAAAACGATCCATAACCTAAAGTGTCTCTATTCCTCAATTTCTTATGCTAGAATCCATCTACATCATGCTATGAACCTAACCACCTAAAGATTTCTAGCTATCTCTCCATAATTTATGCAAGAATTCGATTGGTACAAACCTGGTTTCAGATGAAGAACAGGTACAGCTTATGCTCGATTCTTCCTCCAAGCTTGTCCAGAATCACTCCAAATTCACTCCTGAAACTTTTGCACACCTTGATTTGCTATGAATCTTCCTCAATCTCAGAATCCGATTGTGAGTTGCAACTCTGCAAAATCGATCCCTTGCTCTGGTTTCCACTTCAATCTTCTCCAAAAAAGGCTCTGAACTCACTCAACTAGTTATATAGAAGTGAATGGAAATGTCTAGAAACTTCTGTAACCACCCAAATGAGATTTTCAATTTCAATTTCTCTTCCAAAATCTCATATGCACAGTCACGAATCCAGCTCTGTTTTGGCATGAAAACACTTGGAATCTTCATCTCATGAGATATTGAATTGATTGGTTATGATCATTTCCTTGTTTGCAATCCAAGGGTGTGAATTTGATATGTTACTTCATCCTGAAGCAACAAAATGGAATGGCATGAATTTGACCTCAACCCAAAAATGTAATATTTCCATTGTTTCTAAAATGATTTTTTCAATCAATTTGACCTATAACATTGCCTTGTTTGGACACAAATCAATTTATTTCAATTTTTGGTCATTAAATGCCTTTAATCCTTCCTTTTTCACAACTCCTTGAACCAAGTCCTTCCTAGAGCCATTTCAATGTCTCCTTGATACATGGTCAAGGTTAAAACCCCATTTTGAGCAACTTTCAAGTTTAACAAAATTTCATTTGAGGTGTCTAAGTTGGTGAAAATGACCTATAACCAAAATATGACTTATAACCATAACTTCCCAAACTACCCTTGACTTGTCAAAGCCATAACTTGAGTTCTACAAATACTATCAAGGACTTATAGTACTCTATGGAAATCTAAGAGAATAAGGAACAACATTCATGTTGACCAAAAGTTCATAGGAATCATCCTTCTAGGGCAAACGTGTCATGCAAGTTGGGTAACTTTCAAGCTCCAAATTCACATGCCTCAAATGACTTGTAACTTGTCTGGCTCATAACTTGAGTTCTATAATCCCTATTAAGGACTTCTAGTACTCAAATTAAAGCTAAAAACATTCCCTACAACAATCATGTTGGGGTCAAGATGAAATGACAATCATGTCTTGAGTTAAATGGTCTGGCAGTCAGGGGTCAAGCTAGGGGATTTTACACTGTCAAGTCTTAGAAACCCTAGCTTGAAACTTCTCAAACTCTTCAATCATGATGAGTTAACCTTGGAATCGTCCTTATAACATCTCAATGTATCAATCCATGATCACATGGCCCTTGAATTAGGTCTTAACCTTCTTCAAATCATCAGTTGACTTAGGGTTGACCCAGTCAAACCCTAGCTGCACCATTCATGGCTGAGCCTTCTTAATCTTGCACAATGACCTGTCTAGGCCTCAAAGTGATCTTAAACACTTCTCATGAGCTCTCTCAAGACCTCAAGTCCAACTTCATGACCTCAGAATCATCTGATGGCTTCCCACAACTCTCAAGTTAGGAGACCTACACACTTGGCTTCAATCACTCTCTCTGAGGATCTTTTAACTTCTCTGACAATGATATCAACCCTTGAGCACCTGAATAAGCCTCCCAGCTAGCTTCAAAGTCTCGTGTAGCCCTTGATTGGTAATCATACCTCTTGATCTCCTGCATATATGTCAATGAAATGCAAATGATAATGCTAATGTGCATGAAATGAAACATAAGCTAGGTGAAGAAATGTTGGGCAAATTTTGGGGTGCAACAGGTTGGAGCTTGGATTGAAGATTGGGTGTTTGAATTTTTCATAAAAGAAGTTTAAAATGAGGAAATTGAAATTAAATGATTTGGAACTTTTTCAAGGCAAATTTATGCATATTTTGATTGCAAATGATGTTCTAAATACAATGCAAAGTTTAATTTTACAATTTGAGGTCATTTGGTTGGTCATTTCCATGGTTTCTTCACCATGAAGTAACAAATGGGAAATCCACCATATAATCAAAACAAGGCTCAATTCTTGGCCCTTTGATCAACTCAGGCCATGTGCAATTGATTTGGAACAAAATTGAGGCTGGTGCAGTGGACAAAGCACGAGTATGGCAAGTGAAAAAGTGAAGAAATTTTGATTTTGCAATTAGGATTTAGGGCATGAATTAAGGTTCCATGTGCATCTGAATCCAATATATAAAAGGTTAGGAAACTTCCCAAATCCTCAAAGCTCAAATTGGTGGTGGAATTGCAGAAATAGAAACTTGAAAAAAGGAGAGAAAAGTGAGAGTTGGTTTTGGAGTTTTGGCCATTATCAAGTGAAATTGAGCACACTAAAAGCTTCCTTCAAGTATTTGGAACGATTCTGGGTGATTTGCTTGAAGGTTCAGCCAAAGACAAGACCCAGTGGACGTTCTCCATTAGGTAATTTCCAAATCACCATATCTCTCTATTTATGCCATGTTTCTGTGCCATTCTTGCATATTTGAAACATATGAATCATGTAGACCATTAATATGTAAAATGAACTGGCATTTGGTTTGATTTCTGTTTGGAGCACAAAACTTGTTGTTTGGATTTTGACTTGTTCTTGAGTTTTTAGAGCAAAATGATTATGGATTTGAACTTTACTTGAAGTGTAGATGAATTCTGGACGTTTTGGTTGGTTGATTTTGAGTTTCACAGTTTATGCACATTTTACATTTGTCTTCGATTTGATCTATGTGTTGCTCAAACATGAAAACCAAGGTTGGATTTGAGTTCCTCATGATGAGAGGATGAATTTGGACTATTAGTTTGTTAATTTTGGTGGAGTTTTGGTAACTGTGTTTTTCTGGGAACTGTTCACGGTGGCTGGGTGGCCGGAGAAGATGACCGGAAGGGATCTCCGGCCACCATCTGTTTTCTATGGTTTTGGTTGACTTCTCATTGGAGAAGATGATGTCCTGACCACACGATGCGTTTACTTTTCACACGGGCGCTTGAGAGTAAGACACAACGTGCACTTCATTTGACCATGCACACATGATTTCATTTGAATAGTTCATTAATGTGCTGGCATGCTTATATCCACGTGATGTGCTTACCAGATGATCAGACGACTTTGATTGCACTCCACGCTGGTCCTTTTGTTGACCATCCCTAGTGGATAATGTTTGAACCCTGAACTTTATTTGGGCGCATTGGGCCTCAGATGCTGTTTGCACCCCCCTTCCTGGCCCAATCTCATTTTCAACTGGATTTTCTTACTATATGCACCGTTTGTCTTTTTATTTTATTTTTATTTCCATTTTATTGTTTGTTTATTATCTGTTTGCATTTAAATCAATTTTAATTACTTCCAATTATCCAAAAAAATCACAAAAATATTTTTTAGATACTTTGAGATGTATTTTAGTTTTGGAAAATTTTTATTTTATTTTTTGTTTTGTTTTTCAAGTAAAATTGGATTTTAATATTGGAAGTGTATTAATTGATTTAAATTGTTACATTGTGTGATCTTTTATTTGTTTCTTCCATTTCCTTTGGGCCCAATGAATAAAAATTGATCCTCATACACATGATGAGTTGAACAATGTTTGAGGACCATTTTGCCCCTGGTTGGTTGACGTTAGGGTTGACTTTTGGTGCTTTCCTTTTGACCCTCGATTCTCCCATTTCAAAGTGGTACATCTTGAATTTAATCTTCATTTGATGGTGCTTTGAGGGGATACTGGCCTTGTGCTTTTGGATTCTGTTTGCCAACTTGTTTAGCTTTCTTGTGAATTTTATTTGGTAATTTTTGAACCATTTTCCTAATTTTGAGGTAACTTGCAAGTCAAGTTACCTCTAAGGGAGGTTCATACATGTACCTTGACCTAATTTGATTTGGATATGAAATTTTTGGATCCTTTGAGCTCTCAATCCCTTTTGTTTCATGTTGCTAACATGTTAAGGATGATGTTTGTTTAATTTTAGGTCATGATATTGTTTTTTCGTTATTCATTTGTTTGTTTGCTTTTGAGCTTTCAAGTAGGGTTTCATTGTGTTAGTTTGCTTGCATTTCTTTATGTTCTAGCTTGCATTTATTTTTGTTATGATTTGCTTTTGCTTTTGAGCTCTCTTCTCTCATCTTCTCTTCTTTCCAATGACTTTGGAATGTTATTTAAGGTAGCTTGGTCCCTCCTTAGGAGGAACTTGAAGCTTACCTAAAGTAATGAATCCATGAGGACTTTTCCTAGTGACTTTATCACACTTGTTTGTTTGCTTTTGATGCATCTCTTTCTCTTTTCTCTTTGCATCCTCATATGCATGCTTGGTTGAGATGAGCTTGTGGTGGCTACTGCCCCACACATATTTTCCTCCCACTTTCATTCTATGTGTTCTTACTTGTGTATTCCATGTATGCATTCTCTCCTTTGCATGTTTCCTTTGTTCTTTCTTGTTCTTCTTTTGTCTTCCTTCCCTTAACATTTCTAATCTCTCTTGTTTAAGAGAGGTTATGATAGACATTAGGATTCTAACCATGCATGATAACATTAGGTAGATGTTTCCCTTTTGTGATCCCAACTTTAGGTGCACCTTGCATGACAACTTCTAGGGTTCGGTCTAGTCCCCCTTTAGTTTGCCCCTTTCTCTTATCATCTTCAAACAACTTCAATCCACTTAACAAAGATAATGGATGTTGTGCCATGAGCCTTATACTTGGGAAATGGTGATTGAGTGGCTACCTCTCAATTGCCTAGAGTGTTTAGTATACGTCCTTAGGACGATATGCGACGCATTCGATCCTGGGTTTTAAACTTTAGTACAACATACATTATAAACACTCTAATTCAAAACACTTCTTCTCTAAAAAACACAAAAACACTTCAAACCTTTTTATCCTTCGGGATCTTAATCAGGAAAACCTTTTTTTTCATAAGCAAGAGTGTTGTTAACTCTTAGTTCTATCGCAAACGGTAACGCCTAAGTATCCAATGGTCGAGCTGCATACACCAAACTGCTAGAACTATTTGTTAACCCTACTCGGGTAAAACTTTTGAATAACCCGTGTTCTCGTTAGCCCAAACTACATTTTCTCTAATCTTTCATACCAGATGAAAGTACGTAGGCATAAGACGCGATGTCTTAGCGAGCAACCTTCCCCCCTTCTCTAGCCGTAGTTGGTCGAACTACGTTGACTCTGACTTTCCCATTGCACGAGGGAGTACGTAGGCACAGAGCGGCGATGCTCTTCCGAGTCAGTCCTTTTTTTCTTTTCTTTTGTCCATAAGCCTTTAGAGTAGATATTTTACACACCCTTTTAGATAGACAACACATGCGTGGATCCCATCGAGTACGACGGACGTGAGGGGTGCTCATACCTTCCCCTTGCGTAACCGACTCCCGAACCTAGGACTTGGTTACGATGACCTCGTCTTTTCCCGTTTTTGTCAGGTTTTTTCCGATCGTTTCCTTTCCCCTCTTTGGGATAAATAACGATAGGTGGCGACTCTATTAGTGATTGTCGGCCTTCTTTTTTCGCAGTAGCGACAGCGATCATAAAAGATATTGCAAATCAGGGGTGTTGTTGCAAATGCCACTGACGCATGACTAAAAGAATTGAAACCCCCGCGACAAATGACTCTGCAACTTTATAACAAACGACATAAGCGTACAACCAAAGCAATCAAAACACCACAGTAAAAGTCAAGTGGATTAGAATAACAAATCACAAGTGTTTATTACGACTCGTTTCCTTCTTTGTAACTAGTCACTCTAAAGGAAAAGGTCATTCCTCAATACGTCGACCTAAAACCAAGTTCAAACTTAGGGGCATGTAAGGGGTACCGACCCATGGTCAGGCATAGCCCCCAAAGATGCCCACCCTAATAGATAAAAATAATGGCAATATTTAAAAAAATGAGAAAATAGCCATAAAGCAAAAATCATGGGACTTAAAACAAATATTACATAAGGTAGATTCTTCTCGAACACAAAAAAAAAACTATAAGGTTGGCTTTTTCTCAATAAAGACTAGTTTCCCATCCATCATCTCTAAGATCCACTTGCTACAGGGCATTTTCAAAGGATGCTAGAAGAACAAAATATCTGTCTTCCACTGACTTTACATTCTCTTTGGATATCTCAAGGTTTTAGTGACACATCTCTCAGAGAGTGTCCTCAAATTCCTTCCAACCTTCCAAAGCATCGTCCAGATTAAACGTTAAATCATACACCTTCATAAAGGAAGATTTCAATTATAGGTTCACTTCCACGAGAGAGCTTTAGTTATGGATAATAGTGACCGAGCGGATTATATAACTTCATCTTTATCCTTCATCTATTGCACGAGATATTGCACCCTTTCATCCAATAAGGGAGATTATATGAAATTTTGCACTTTAGTCTCTATCTTTCTCAACAAACTAATCGTCCTAGTGAACTCTTCAAGATATTATTCCCGCTGAATAGTAAAAGTATTAACGCATTCACGAAACACTTCTTTATGCTTCCTAAGATGGTCAAATAAGAAACTATCTCCCTTTCTGGATGATCCAAAGGATAAAATGGACGATGTTCTATGAGTTTGGAACGCCATTTCAACAATATCCTCTTGACGAACAACCTCATCATTGCCTTAAAAATATGAGTAGTCTTCCTCAAAAATAGAAAATCAAAATTTCATGATTGTCTGCAGGCTAGGATGAGCAAGACGTGAATGTGATGGTACCGCAGTGTTTGTCGTTGGACATATACTAGGATCCAACCTTTCTAAGTTTTACTCAAGTGTCCAATGTCGGACAAACGACCCTTCTTCATAAGACACCTTGGAAACCAGCTTAATAACATGAATGATTGTAACGAAGACCCAATGATTGTAAATTGTGATCTATCTAGAATTGTGATCTATCTAGCTCTACTCACTCTTTCTATCTCAAATATTTTTTTTACTTTCTCTCACTTAAATTTAGCCATAGACTTTTGAGAATGTACTTGTGTTTATGAGAGTAATTTTTTTCTAAAAAAGGGTGATATTGTAAATTCACCAAGAGCCATTTTTGCTTGGTTGAATATATCTTCTTAAGGGAGTGTTTGTTTGGATTCAAAGCTATACCCAATAAAATCTTTGTTTGGGGATTTAGTATTATGTCAATCTTTCGTTCGTGAGCTGAGCCACTTAAGGAAAAGCTCTCTTTGTGAGTTCTCGAAGATAAATAGTGAAAATTTTCTCGCCGGTTTGTGATCTTAGCCTAGTATAAAATATCTACTTTATTCAAGATCAACCTGGTGTGAAATCTTGTTTCAGTTAATTCACAACCCGTATAAAACCCCAGTTTGGTTCGAGGATAACCAGTTCGAAAATCCGCATTGGTTCAAGATAATTTGGTATAAAATCCCAATTTAGCTTACGGACTAACCGCTCTAAGTTTTGTTTGCGTTTGGAAAGAAGACTAATTGCTTCAATCCGTTGTTCTCTATTTGGTTGGAAGTTAACCTGTAACTTCATTTTCCTTGTATAGAGGGGTTTATGAGCTTAACCTACTAAAAGCTCATAAGAATTACTAAATACTCTCAAGATAAAGTCTTGGGGAGAGGAATAGATATTTCATTTAAATAAAACCTCTATAAATTCTAGTGTCATCTTGTTTCTCTTATCTTTTTTATATTCTGCGTATTTTCTTTCCATTACTGTATTCAAAAGTTTGTTTGAAATATTTTTTTAAACTCTGAAATTAAAAATAATTTTGTTTTAAATAGACGTTTCTCAAACCACCATAATTCACCCCATCTTGTGTGTGGAGTCACATGTTCAACGAGTGACATTAATTCCTAACTCTTATTCAAAGACTAATCCTCTCAGGAGGAGGATGACTTCCAACACTTTTTTTAACAAGGGATCTTTCCAAACACACCACCACCTTATAATGGCGATAGGTTCTATAGTGTTATATTTATGAGAGTCCCAAATAGAGTCGACACCAAGGCCCTCACCTAGTGAGGTATAACCCAGACACTACCTTTACGAAGCATGGGGTGTTTCCTTTAGGACATATGTCGTGTATAATATTGTTATCTTCCCGCTAGTCACACAAGAATGAGTAGTTACATGACTCCTTGATGACTTGTAACGGCTTTATATCAGATATTTCCATGTTGGGAAAAGCAATTGATTAAAAATGACTAATCCATTTGAGTGGGTCTTAAGCCAATTGATTGGCTAGTCAATTATGTCCATGGATTATTTCCTTTTCTAATTTTCCAACTCCTATATAAAGGAGAATCACCTCCTCTTCATTTCACACAGCTTTCCAAAGTTTTACATTTTCTTTAGAACTTCTCTCTCTTTCTCTCTAAAATATTTATTTCTTTCACTTAAATTTGTTGTAGTGCTTTTGAGTGAAACCTTGATTATGAAGAAGAGTTTATAAGTGGTTGTGCTATTTGTGTAATTTCTTAATAGTGTGATATTGTTGAGAAGACTGACTTAGTTCATGAGAAAATCCAGTTAGAAAATTTAAATAATTTGGTTCATTGAGCTTTTCTGAAAAAGGTTCTGCTTTTTGTTATTGAGATCATCCTAAAAAATGTTTAAGAAGGTTTGTTAGATTAGTATGTGATAAAAGCTATCTTTGGTTGGGGATAAGCCTGTAAAAATCTCAAGATCAAATTGTATAAAGGTTCATGGTCATAACCTTCAAAAGCTCAAAGTTTATAGTCAAACTCTTCGAGCAGATCTCTTGGAAACAGGACAAGGCCAATGTTGGGCCAAACATGTATATATCTCTAGTGCAATCTCTCTAACCTTATCCTTTTAATTTCCTCCATTTATTGTTTTATTTTTGTGTTTCTATTTACTATTAAGAAATTACTAACAAAATTTTAAGTTTAATCAATAAGAGTTTAAAAGTACTCACGACTTTTAAATACCACAATTTACCCCCTCATTGGCTTTAAGTCACTTGTCCAACATAAGGGAAAACATTATAATTTCTAATGGTTAGTGAGCTTAACCTTATGTTGGTTGGGGAGGACTCCGTAGTTAAAACTCTTAATGGTTAGTGAGCTTAACCTTATGTTAAAAAAATCTCTTAGTTGGTAGTGGAGGTCTCCATAGTTAAAACTATATTATTAGTTTGGTAGTTAGCCATTGAAAAAATCAAATCCTTGTAAACGAAGGTTTGATGGGAAAACCTGTTAAAAGCATTCATCACCATGTTGGAAACTCTTAAGAAGAAATTTTTAGGGAGAGGAGTAGGTCACTTCATTAAGACCAAATCTCTATAATTTATGATACCATTCTCTTATCCCTTAACTCTTTAATTTAAATTCATTTTGTATGTTGTAATTTTTTCTTCATATATGTGTTATTTTACTCTGTTTGTTTTACAAAAGCTTTTGTAAATTTATTTTTTTGTAAAAGATTTTGTTTTGAAAATGGATTTTCAATTCCGCACAATTCACCCTCCCTATTGTGTTTGGAATTTCATATCTAACGAGTGGAATTAGATACTAACTCTTGTTTAAATACTAATCATCTATGGAGGAAAACGATGATAACTACAACACTTATGTTTTCAACAAGATTATTTTCATGAATTCACATCTACCTTTTAATGGTGATAGGTTTAACTTATGGAAATCAAGATTTGAAACTTTTTTCAAAGCTAATATTTTAAAATATCGGATATTTTAAACAATGTTCAGTTTATTCCTACCTTATCCTTTAATGATGAGGTAGTAAGTAAGCCCCATTTTGATTGGACCCAAGAGGATTTAAAAACACAAGCTTGGTTTCAAAGTCAAACTACTTTTGATAAACACTTTACATTCCAAAGAATTTTATTATGTTTTCTTAATTTCGAACCCATCAAGGAAGTGTCAGATGTAACACCCTTTTTTACCCCACAATTATTAAGGCAAAATAACACAGATATCAGAGTAAATTATTTAACTCAATAAAAATCACCTCAAAGGGTGTACATTTCTCAATAGCTCAAAATAAGTCAATGCTCCGTGTACAACGGGTTCTCTCAAAATACATCAAATTGCACAAAGCATCGGAACTCAAAAGGTATAAATCAAGGTTTTCCTCATACGGGAAGATAAGCAAAATAACTCAATAATATATAGTTTAACTCAAAAGAACCCAACCCGATGTTACATATCAGAGAAAGACCCTCTAAGTTAACCAAAAGGCTAACAACTCAAAGACTTCAAAATTCCTCAACGGCGTCCACGGCTAAACCTGATCATCTGCATGTTACCCACGTGGAGGTAACATTCAAACTGGCAGGGCGAGTAAAACAATTCATAATAATCAATGTATAAAAATCAACATATAAATGGCATCATAATCAAATTAAACACATTCATATCCTTCAATATGCCTCAAAGGCCACAATGTCATAATTCATACAAAAGGACCCATAAATGCAAATGCAACAAGACTCAATGCATGTGGTATCAATCATCACAACACGATGGACACTGGGCCATCAACCCTCCATAGATCCCCATCAATAGGATCGATTCTATTTGAGAACCGGAGCACATCAAAACACTTCACATCCACACAATGGGATTGAAGCCAAAGTAATCGAGGTCCTGAACCGAAGTCCGGATGCACATGAATGCATGATGCACACGTCACAAACGATCCTCATAACAACATCATAGGTGCATCATCATTCATCATATTCATCATCATCAAACGTCATAGCTCATCATCATACGTCATGTCATCATAGTTCATCATAATAATCATCACCATACATCATGTCATCATATAATCATAATAATCATCATCATACATCATAGAAATCATCATATAATAATATACAAATCACATAGCGCTCACGGTCATACTCATATTAATTCATCATATTAATTCATAATTATACTCACAGTAATTCATACTATCACCTATTAATCACATAAACTTCACAGTCCTACTCATTTTAATTCATCATATTATCACAGTTACCCTCATGGTAATTCATCAGGAAAATTGCAGCATCAAAACATCAAGACATCACTGAACCAAAACATGATTCATTAATAGAACATATACACAATTGACTTCTCAAACATAATTAGATATAAAAATATTAGGAAACCAACTCCCTTATCTATACTATGTAATAGCCCTATTCATTAGCTTTCCAATGCTTCGAACAGGGGCCAAAATGGACTTACGGATCAAAAGTTACGTTCAAAACGATTTCGACCGAAAACATGAACAGTCGTGACGGACAGCAAAATGATGTTACGCTCCAGAACCTAAATGAACCCAAAAGTCCACACGATTTCCTTCCCCAATGCCCCCAAAACATCTTTTAATCATCCCTAAGGTCTTACGGCGATAAAGGTACAAAAGCTACGGTTTACTAGGCCAATCCCGTAACATATTCACGCCCCAAATCATAATTCTTCCTTCAATTATACCGTAAGGCATCAGAGTTACTCACTATCAAATATTCCTATTCCTTCAGGGTTAGACATATAAAAATTCAAGGTTTTGGCCACGAAGGCCTACCTTTCCCTTTTTTCCAACGGATTTTAGGTTAGATTCACACTAATAGTTTTAGGCCACGAAGGTCAAAGATCACTATTTCTCATATCTATACTCTAACAGTCGGGAATACTTACCACTACACCACAACCATCAGGGTTCTCACTATCAAATTTCCCTACAAGGTTAGAGTCAAATCATAGTTTTTGGCCACGAAGGCCTAGTTTCCCTTTTTCCCAAATAAATCCCTACGGTTAAAATTCTCAATAATCGATTTTAGGCCACGAAGGCCAAAAATCCGTTTTTCTCATTATTCGTCTCAAAACTCTTAAACCCTTAAATCAACTTAAATACACTGAAAGTCACACATGGAAAATTATGAAAGGCTATACTCCCTATACCTTAGTTGTCAATCAAAGTCTTCCCAATCTTTCAGGGAATCTCTCAAAACTTCTGCCTCCAATCTTCTCCTCAGAGCTCTGGCCTCAATACTTTTCACGGTTAACAAAACGAATCCTAATTTCCTTCTGAATTCCTTTTCGTCAAACCTAGTCTTGGGCCACACAATTGGGCTTTTTCCATAACACCCTTACTAACTCTCTTAATGCCCAAATTACCCTTATTTCACTTATATTTATTTTAACTAATAATAATACTAATATTTCCATATTGTATACTATTAATTAAATAAATAATCCAAAAATGCATAATTCCCAATAATCCACAAAACCACCGAAAACCACCAAAATACGAATATTCTTAATTAAATAAATAAATTAAAATATTCCAATTAAATTTGAGGTGTTACATCAGACACTCTTGAAATTATTTATGGATTTTCTTCAAGCTTAAAGCAAGAGGGAACAAACCCAGAAACCCAGAAACTTGGAACATCACATGAATGTGATGGTTATCTTGATATATGATGCTTAGCCATTGGAATCCTTTGAGGATATATTATAATGTTTGTTTCTGACAAATATCTAACATTTAAGAATTGGAATCACAAACCTGATCCAATATTTAAATCAAGAGATGATAGTGTTTACAAGTTTTAGAAAAAAAATCTAGAAAAGAATAAATCGTTGAAAATTTCAAAGAGTTAATTCAACTATTGAAGAATAAAGTAAAAAATTTAGAAGAAATGTCATCAACTTCACCAAGAGGTTGTTTTGAAGAAGAAGAAGAAGTATACTCAATCGTTGTGGTTTCATTTGAAAGAAAAAATTTAGTAGATGAGTGATCATGTAAAGAATTGTCATCTGATAAGTGTCATGGGAAAGCAACATCCAAAAGGAATGATGAAGAAGCTTTATCAAGTGTAACATTTGAATTATATCTATCCAATGAAAGAAGAGATCATGCAGAAGCGCTGATCAGTAGGATATTTGAAAGGAGAAATGATGGAAGAGCTTCATCATGCAAAGTTTTGGATTTTCATCAAATGAAGAAGATGAAGAATTGTTCCAGAGTTATTTCAACAACATCTCGAACAATACCTCTGAAAATTCATATGAGGAATCTCCTAAGGAATTATTAAATATGTCTAAAGAGGATGAATGTACCCTAACATGGAAAAAAAAACTCTAAGGTAACTTTTCTATCTCATAATCAATTATTTCAGCTTAATTTAAGCTTGCTAAAGAAAATGAGAAGTTAGGAAAAATAATTATTGAACTTAAGGATTATGCCAAATTCTTAAAAAATAGCAAAAAGAATCTCTGTGAATAAATTGCTAGCATAAGAAGCGAATCCTTAAAATCAACTAAATGTGGTTCTTATGATTCATTTAAAATTGAAGTAGTTAATTTGCAAGAAAACCTAAATAAAATTACAAAAGGGAAAGAAAACCTTTATTTGGTATTATCAAATCAAAGGAATTCCTTTAATAAAAATGTAGTAGGTTTCAACTCAAATAGATTATTTGGAAAGATAACTAAAAATAGGAAGAAATTGAATCACCTTGTTTATAAATATTCTTTCTGCAATAAGCTTGGCCACTTATAGCCTTTTTGATATGATAAATTAAGAAGGTACAAAAGGAATAACTCTATAGCTCTTAGAGACATTAATGCACCAGAACCTAAAAAAATTTGGGTACCAAAGGAGAAAACCTAATTTTGTTTTGCAGGGATCGCTTTGCAACTTTGAAAATACTTATTACAAATTTGATAAAGTTGTGCAAAGTGTGTGCATAGTGTGAGTATACAAAGAATTTTATTGGTACATAGTAATATTGATGATGTAGCTGTTGGCATCTTCTGTGGTGTTCAATAGTTGTTTGTTAAGCATCGATGGTGGTGATAAAACTGTGTTGTTGCTAGTATTGGTGGTAATTCTCAACTATGTGTTTGTTAACATCAGTAGTGGTGCTCAAATGTTGATTTTTAAAGCACCGATGATGGTGTTTAAAACTTTTCTTTTGACCTATATGTTCGTTTGCATTGACGGTGATGCTCAACAATCTTTACGATCCTATTGATTTTGGAGTCCAAAGCTTGATGGTGATCATATCACTCTAGATAATGTTTAGCTAGCTCTCGTATCAAATGATTCGTAGTGTTGGAGTTTTGATGTCTTCATATATTTACCTCTTAAGGGGGAGTGTTTCTCAACTTATCTTAAAGTTTTAGGTAGTACACTTAATAGAGGTTGAAAAATTGGAAAACTTTGATTAATCCTCTAAAAAGTGGTTTATTAAATGTCTAGTCATTTAAAATGTTTTTACTAACCTTTAGGTTGAGTTTAAAGTGTTTTATAAGAAAATGGGTGCAATCTGAAAGGAAAAAGGTGCCAAAAGTTGTATGCCAAGGCTCAATATTAATCCAAGACTCAAAAGGGAGCAATGAAAACTGAAAACTTCCCTATAATCGATTAGTCTAAAGGGATAATCAATTATAGCATCCTTCCTTTTCAATTTTACTAGCGAGATCATATGAAATCTCCTCCAAAAATGATCTAGTCAACTCTTAATAAGAGATTGTGCCAAATATCAAAAATAATAAAGACTTAATCGATTATGCCTTAGACATGATCAATTAGAGTACTCATTTTGAAAAGATTTATCAAACATCTCATTTCTAGTGCAAATCATTATTAAATTCATGGATTTTATCACTAAAATAAACCCAGAAACAACATTATATAAAGGTATGATTTCATTCATTATTTTTAACCTCTCTTATTCCCCCTTCTTTGTGTATTCTTTTATGAGTTTCCATTATGCGCCATTAGTATCCTCATCAATGGCTCAAAAGAGAATTCGAACATCTGGGAGTTCTTAAAATGTAAGTTACTCTTCAGAATCATTTTCATCTCAATAAAAAGAAGTTCGGTTCACTTGAGACTTTTCAAAAAGTAGGATTCTCAAACCTTATCAAATGATAGAAACATTTTTCAAGGATTGTGATTTTCTAAAGTGGTTTGAAGATGCATCTCTGAAGAGTTTCATTTACGATGTCCTAGAGGAGATGTATTCAACTCTAGTAAGGATGTTTTACTATAACCTCGGGTATGGTCGAGGCATTATCACCAGTTAAGTAAAGAAGCACTAAATCAAGCTTTCAAGAATTTGTGAAATCTATAATATCCCTTCCTCAAAACTAGAAACTAAAGGTATCAAATATTGTCATTTATCTGCTACGACTTCCTTCCTTCTTGATCCTAATTCTAGTATTCCTACCTCATTCAACACGAGGTTAGTATTCTCTAATATTCACATCACTTATTTTGTGGTATCACATATCCTTGCTTCAAATAAAAATAACTTTGGGAAACTATCAAAGACTGAGGTTGTCACTGCGGTCTAGAAAATTTCCAAAAAAGTGGAAAAACTTTAGGCAAGTGTTGTAATCACTCACATGGTTGACAAAAAAAGTTAAGGATACATGGTTACCATACAGTGGGTTTGTAACATAATGTTTTCCGATCACATCGATTTCAACTTTAAGGGTCAGGAAGCTAACCAGAAATACATTGAGATAGGAGATGGCATGCTAAATAAAAGTGGAATAGATATCAAAGCAGGTGTGCTACCCTACAAAACCAGCAACAAAGCAAAAGAAAGATCCTCTAGTGAGGCAACTCCTCCTCAAAAAGGAAAGGCATCTCTATTGGAGGATTTTGATTTTTAAATTTCAAAAAAAAACTCCAACCAAAGCTTTCTTGAAAAAAATTATGAAGAGGTATAAGAGGGTTGATAAAAAGATCAATGTTATGGCCCAATTGCTCATTAAACTTGGATCTCACAGTCCTTCTGGGGTGTTCAGTGATGATGATGATGATTTGTAATAGCTTGCTTAGTTGTGCTTATGTCTTTCTTTTATTTTAGGTTCCTAGTTAGTTTCATTTTGTACTTGATTTCAATTAATTATGTTTTCCCTTAAACATTTGTGCATGATCTATGAGGTTGTATACTTTCTATACTTGTCTACCTATTTATTTTCCCCGTCGTTTTTATAATTCCAAAATGGGAGAAGTATCCTCTTAAAAGGAGTAGGGTATAATCTCTTTATTTGTCAGTTGAGTTTTACAACTTCAAGTTATATCACCCTTGTTTCTTTGTTTGTCTACCCCTTTAACAGATACATTGTCATCATCAAAAGGGGAAAATATGGATCTATGTGCTTATATACATGAATATTTGAGCTACCTGGTATTTGATTTTAATGTTGACAATGCTCTTAGAGAAGTCTTCATCAGTCTTGATGTTCAAGGTTTTTTGATTCAAATAATATCATCTAATATATTGATCAAGTGATAACTCTTGACATGTTGTTGATCAAGTGATGGTGCTTGATATATGGGTCAACTGATGGTACTTTATATGGTGCTGAAGTGATGGTGCTTTACATGTTGATCAAGTGATGGTGCTTGATATAACCAATTAATGGTGATTTATGCTTGGAGCTCAATGTGTGCTGATCAATATATGTTGATCAAGATGAAGCCTGGATATTATATTATATGACCAATTGATAGTGCTTGGTGCTTGAAACTCAAGATGTGTTGATCAAGATATGTTTCTCAAGATGAAGCTTGAAGATCATTTGATGAAGTAATCAAGTGGATGTGCCTGAGTATCAACATGTGAAGATCAAGTTGTACTAATCATTGAATATATACTTGTATTGGTCAAGTTGTGTAGATCAAGTGATGTTGATCAAGTTGTGGTGAACAAGTTCTTGGAGATCAATTTATAAATGACTTTCTACGAAGGAAAAATACTTATGTCAAGTGGAGTTCGGTGAAGTCAATAAGGAGTATCAATGAAGAGTTATCTCAAGCCTTATAACAAGAATATCCAAGGTTCTAGTTAATTTATAAAGTCAAAGATAATATGGCAAGGAACCATAAGCTTTAGAGTTGTGAAAGAGAGGAAGTGTTAATGCTCGTTAGCTCTAGGTCGAGTGGATAGTGTCTATAAAGGTATAAGACTAACTCTTGATTTTATTAAGGAAAATCACACACACACACACACACTTCATTTGTGAAAACCACCTAAATTTTTTTAAATCCATAGCCAAATGATGAGGGAATTGTCTGATCAATTAGAAACATGTTTTACAAAGGGATAATTAATTAGGCCTTTGGATAGTCGATTATAACATTTTGTAACACTTAAAATCGACTTGAGAAGTCCTTTAATGGTTGTCTAAGACAAGAAATAAAACCCTTCCATTTTGGAGTGCCATAATCGATTATGCATTCTAATAATCGATTATGCATTTCTGATAATCGATTATGAGATTTTAAAAGTCCATGGATTGTTTCCATAATCGAGCCACATGTTGTCATATAAAGAGAGAACTCATTTTCTCATATCTAACCCACCAGAAAAGATGTTTGATATACCTTTCTCTAGTTCTCTTTTCTCTCTTTTTATTTCTCACATTTACCTTAGTACTTTTGAGAGTGAAGTCTTTATATTTGTGAGGTAGTCTAGTTTGGTGTAAGGAGTAAAATTGTGATTTTACATTAGGAGAAAATTTGCTTTTGTTGTAAGATAAACCAAGTGAAAAAAATCTCTTTTGGTTGTTGAGGTGAACTAGTTAAAACCTCTAGTTAGTGGGTGAGAACTCTATAGTTAAAACACTCAATTGGTTTGTGAGCTTAGCCTGCTGTTAAAAAAGCTCTCAATTTGTTATGAAGGTCTCCCTAGTTAAAACTCCATTATTGATTAGGTAGCTAGCGATTCAAAATACCAAATCCTTATATAAGGAGCTTTGATGGCAAAGCCTGTTAAGAGTTGTCATCATCATATTGGAAACTCTCAAGAAAGAATTCTTGGGGAGAGGGGTATGTAACTTTATTAATACCAAACCTCTATAATTTCTTATGCCTTTTCTCTTACCCCTTAACTCTTTAGTTTACAGTAATTTATTTCCACTGCAATTTTGTTTTTATTTTTCTGCTTCTTTTGCTCTGTATGTTTTACAAATGTTTTTTAAACTTAGTTTTTGTAAAACATTTTGTTTTGAAAATGAATTTTCAATTCCACACAATTCACCTCTTGTTATGTTTAGAATGCTTTATTGTCCAACAGAAGAGTTTCTGAAATGACATGCCTTTCTTTTATTTGATTTGCATTCGTACTGAAATACTTGATATAATTCCAACTTATCAAATATAGTTGTGAAGGAGAAATTACCATATCGTTTAGAGCGCCCACTTCAAAGTCGTTGAAGGGGGAATACCCTTATCAAAATAAAATAAGCATTCATGGAGAGGGATGACTCACTCGTCATATTTGCTGCAAATTGTCTTATCCCCTTCGGGAGAAAGCACTCCCTAATCCTAGGAAGGATCCACTTCAATAAAAGCATGGTCTAAGCCTCCTTCACCCACGAAGGTAGAAACAATGTCCGATGTCTCTTGATCCACCAATAATGCAGAGTTGTCTCACCATCACTACTACGGAAAAGTCATTTAACAACGGTTGGAAAAGATATATAACAATGTGGGACCAGGCGTTGTTATGTAGCGTGTCGTTGTATATGTGGTACTTACAATCATGGTCCTAGGACCGTTGTTGTACTCTAGAAAGTGCGCGTCATATCACAAAGGTTAGTTAATCCAACCATTGTGATAGAATCTGGCCAGCATTCAATATCACAATGGTTAGTTGTTGTGATAGAATCTGGTCAGCATTCAATATCACAACGATTAGTTAATCCAACCGTTGTGATAGAATCTGATCAGTGTTCAATATCACAACGGTTAGTTAATACAACCGCTCTCAAAACTTCCTCTGTTTTAAATATGCAATTCTCTGCTTTTCAAATTCTTCCCATTTTTCATCTGTAACTAATATAACCATATCAGAGAATTTACAACAACCTGTATTTTTGTTAAGCATGCATAAAGAGCATAAAAACAACTAACATTGTGCATAAAAAGCCAAAAGTAATATTTAGATCAAACACATGTACAATATGTTTAAGTCAAAAGTAATATTCACACCATCAATACAGAAAATACGTCATTAGCACATCTCAATAAATTAATCAATCATCTCCAGGACCCTTAAGCACATTGTGGATATACACCCAATGTTTACGAAGATCTACTAAGTCCTCAATGGGGAATGGGGTTTCGTCGTTAAACATCTACATAAGAAAGAGTAAAAAATTGAATATCATGCATGATAATAATTCAATAGTCAACTTCTATATTAATATATGTAAACATTTTATGACATATATACCTTATCCCATGAATCAACAATGCCGACAAGGATAATGTTTAACATGTGTTTCATGACATAATACTCACACTCGTAAGTCTCAGGTTGTCTCCTCATCTACAAATTTAATCAATAATTACATGAATATAATCACACATTAATGTAAATGAAAGAGATAGGTAATCAAGCCACTCACTTTAGGAAAGATCCATGAGGGCTTTCTTCCAGCATTGTTCATCATATTCACTTGTCGCACAACACTGTACATTAAACATGAATTAAACATATTACATGATAAACTAATTACAATGTCAAAGAAAATGATTTAAACATACACTTACGAATTAATAATCTCTTTCATTTTCTTTTCGAGTGGATCATGCAAGGAACACAGTACATCTATTGTATTTGTCTTAAATGATATGATGATCAATTGCCAATGACCACTGAGTAAACACGAGTGTATATTATTATTATTATTTGCTAAAACGAAAATAAATATAGAATACATAAACATCAATTCCAAAAATACTTACGCACAGAGAAATGGTGCTAATTAACATTCTTTTCCTCCTTCATTTAATCGTTTTTTCAAGTAATCTCGAATGTCTTTTGGTTGATTAAACGTCCATCGAATGAAAAGCAGATCCAAGATTCCATAAATACTCGATTTATTTTAACTCTATACAAACACGGCGAATGTACCTAAATGGTTAAAGAAAATGAATAAATTAAGGGAGGAAATACAAAAAATGATAGTGTTTTATAATGACATGTATATTAAACTATATACTTACGTGCACCAAACTTGCAATATCCCTATGTCCAACAACTTTTATCCACCGAGAAAATCCCTTACATTATCAAGATTGTAATAGAATAACTCCAAACATGGACATTGTTCTAGCGGGAGAGGTTGCACATCATTTATCACCGCAACGTTCAAGTATAGCATGGTGATTTCATTTTTGTTAGGGTCTATTATGTCATTGCGGTTCTCTGGAGGGGGAGGGGCTGGACAACTACTTCTTTTTGTATAAGCACGACGTACAAAACTTCTACTTGGAGTTTGATCATCATCATCATCACCATCAACATAAAGGTGATATTCATTTGTACATATCGAATATAAGCACGACGTACAAAACTTCTTCGAGGTTTTCACTTAATCTCTACATCATAATATTCAATTAGAACATAAAACAAAAATAAACATAATATACATCAAGTAAAGCACTAACATCTCAAGTAAAGCACATATCGAATATAACTCTTGAAACCTTTCCAAATCTTTCTCCCTTTTTTCCCTCTCCTCTTGTAACATCCTTCTTTGTTCTTCTTATCGCTTCTCAACATTCTCAATCTTTTGTCTTTGTGCATTAAATTCTTGGTTTTCGGTACTTTTTCTTTGAGACCCAAAGAATTACCTCAAGCCGACACCTTCTCTAACACCACAGACATACCCACCATGCTCATTTGTTCTGATAGCTTCTACTAATATGTCATGTCGTGCTTCTGAAACAAATGTGCCTTCATGGGCCGCCTCAACCAACTTATCCTACACAACATTATTACTAACGCTTTTAAATAACATAAGCAAAACAAATCATACTTACAATTTTCTCAGCAACTACTCTTGACGCCTCAGAGGTGTACTCTCCACTTGGTCTTAATTGAGCCATCTTCCATTTCTCATGTCTTGACGGTGGAGATGGGATGCGATCATCTCCTATTTCTTTATGTTTTTCAAGCATGATTCTTTTCTCAAGTTTCCTGTAACCCCCACGAGACAATCTATGGGGGTACATGTTCTTTGCCTTGTTTTGTATTCCTACTTCGCTTTTAACCAGTTAATAACATAGTGGAAAATATATATGATTAGTACTATAACTCATTAGCATAACATTATCAGTTACATAAGACTAGTACTAACCTTGAATTCCTCAGAATGATGTATCTTCACAAACTTGGTCCATTGCTTCTTCGATATGAAACTATATCAGGTCCATGGAAGAGCAAGACCTCTCTTAAGCTTCCTAATGTAGTCATCCATGAGTTGTGACTTAAATCCCCTCCAACGAGTACCGGCATAAGATATCCACTTTTTTTCCAACTTTGAGTCAACTACATTTAAATCAATATATGAGTACGTATTAGAAATTATAGCTAGCGATATTGAATATATGAAAATTATAGTATGTAATACCTTACCGTCTGTCCATATGGTTTCTTTGACTTTATCATCCACTTGTTTCTAATCATCTATCAGTATACTGGCTTTGCTACATGCAAGGAACACAACATAACTCTTAAGAGTAGAGTAATGTTCACAACCCACTACTATGTAGAACGAATCAAACTTGACCGAAAGTTTTTGACCTGAAGAGTTGCAGAGTAATATGAATTAGGGCATCGTTATAACACCTCTTTGTGATCTATCCAATTGAGTATCAATTGTTTGAGTTTCATTCGCACAAGTCTCATTTGTTTGAGTTTTTTCGCTAGTATTTGATGTAGAACTCGACAAGGTCGACATCCATGTTCAAAAACAAAAACAACAACAACATGAACAACAAGAACATAAATAACAACCACAACAATGGCAAATGAAGTTTACTATAGATGCATGGCAAAAATATTTTACATACCCTAAACGTGATGACTAAGTAAATGATGTTGGTGTTGGTGTTGGTGCCGTCTTCCTTCCTTACAGCAGCGACGGTGTTATTGTTGTATTCCTTCTCGACGGTGACAACTTGGTTAAAATCATGATTGTGATGGTCTTGTCAACCTCCTTGGTGATGATGACGAAAATGACAAATACACAGTGAAGAATGGATATTGAAGAGACAAGCTAAGGTGAACGATGTTGTTTTGACTAATCGTGTATTGCTTCATAGTATTGAACGTTATGGTTTAGGGTTGAAATCTTGTATTGTTTCACATTATTGTTTCTATTTTCAATGGAAAAAATGATACTGAAGATGCAAGCTAATAAGAGTGTATAATATTATGAAGCTACCACCACGGCCAATACCAGCAACGGTTATGATATATTACTTTCATAGTGAAATTTCATAAAGAAGCGTCAGAGTTTAATTTACAATTAAATTTTCTAAATAAAAAACAAAAATGTATCACAACGGTGGAACTCATCAATCGTATTCATAACCCTTTAAGTTTTTTATTTAAAAATAAATAAAAAAGAAAAGGTGTGCCTTAACATTAAAGGAATAATTTATATGAGGGCGCTGAGGTTCGAACCCATGAAAGCTTGATGGTATCACCATGGTTGGCTCCTTAACCATTTTTATATACAAATAATATTTATAAAAAAACATAATATGATAGAACATTAGTTTAGAGATGTCACCACGGTGTAGGGAAGGACCATGGTGACCATGACATTGTTGTTTATGCATTTTGTAGTAGTGCATGCTCTCTGAACTTTGAGTTGAGAGTTGTCCGTGTCAAAAGCAGTTGTCAAACACATTGAAGAAATGATCATAAGAAAAACACAACATTAACACAGAAAAAACATTGTGCATCACCAAAGTCGTCCATAGCAAAATAAATCACCAACATATGAAACAAATAATAAAAACCCATAACTCCCTAGAAACCCTAATTAAGTAAGCAAGTGTGAAAAAAAAAGTTCAGACTTAGGAGTTACCTTGAAAATATAAACTCAAATACCTAAATGCAGTATGTTATATCAAAAGAGGTGTTGCAAGCACAAGTCAATGGCTAATGGGAGGAGATTTACGAAGATATAGGAGGTTGTAGATGCAAGAGAAAAGGTTTCAAATATTCTCAAATGGAAAAAAATGGTAACCACTGAAATCTTTGTATATCCCCTAGGAAATATGAACCATGCAATCCTTGGAGTTGGGATACACAGATTGATCGGGTGTAAACAAACTAATTACAAGTGCACAGTCTATCGTGTAGTTTTAAAAGATATTGATCCCATAGAGACCAATAGTCAAAGATTATTGTTCCTAGTTGTTACATTGGTTAGCTAAGGCGAGTGAAATAGTTTTAAAGGAAGGAAACGAAATAAAAGGATTTAAATAAAACAAATAAATAATAATGTTGAAATGTAATTCACATCAACCGAGAGTGTTTTGATCATCTCCACTAAGATAGCTTACGGGGCAATGTTTCCTACTTATAAAAGAACTAATTTAACAGGTGTTAGTTCCATGATTCTATGATTGTCCATGGTTCTATGATTGGCTAAATTTTTGTAAAACATGATTCTGCACTGATGTTAAGCAAGATGTTATAACATCTTCATCTACTGTTTTGACAGTACTGCTATCATGTGTTTTAATCAAGATGTCAAGACAGAACTGTTGTCATGTATTTTAATCAAGATTTCGAGACAGATGTCATGACATCTTTATCTGGTACAGCAGGAGCTGCTATTTTATATCTCTTGATAGAGGTGTTTTGGTTTGATGTCATCAGTATGCGCAGGTCAAAGAGATTTATTAGGAACAAAGTATAGATTTAATTGGATTTCATAAAAAGGATCTTTGAGACTTTTTAGGAAACTATAAAATATTTATTTCTACTGTTATGAAGAAGATTCTGCAGAAGATTTGGAGTTTGACTTAATTGGCAGGCATTTTGGTAAAACTAGGTGTAATCACAAGATGTCCTACAGGATGTCGTGACATTTGTCTGTCATGAATATATTTGTGTGTCCATATCTTTATGTGCAAGCTGGCTGCACTTTTCTGGTACAGAATATGCGTGTTTTTAATGGCTTACTATGGGCGTTTCTAATACACTTGTTGTGGATCATATTGGATTTAATATGGAGTTATTATCAGAAGATTGATTGAAGATTGGAAGAATGATATGATTAGATTTGATTGATCAAATCAAATCTGTTGTAATTTATGAAGATTGAAATCTTCTCTTCCTGCTGTTACTTTTGACCAGCCCAAGCCTAGTATGCATTACTATTTAAGGAGGCGAAAACCCTAGTGAAGACAAGTATTCACAACAAGAAGATCTTGAGTGCAAATAAGGGTTTAGTATTTTGAGAGTCTCTTGTGTGTGTGACTTTGTAAGTCACCCTTTGTATCTTTTGATGCATTGTGGTAGACATATTTAGGTTGTTGATTGTTAATTGTTAATTGTTCACTCAAAGTTTGTAAGCAAGAGTGTATTGTTCTTGATTGAAGTTGTTAAGCAAAATCAAGTATTGTGACTTTGAAGAGTGTCTTCTGAAGTCTTTTTAGTGTGTTAAATTGATATCACTGTTGTGATTGTAGGGAGTGAGAGGTGTCTCTTGTCTAGTGGGTTCTAGGCAGAAATTGCATTGGATATGGATTAAGTGAGGGGTTGTAAACTGGGAGTTTAGCTCTGAATTAATACTACTAATAATGGATTTCCTTCCTGGCTTGGTAGCCTCCAGATTTAGGTGATGTTGCACCAAACTGGGTTAACAATTCATTGTGTTATTTATCTTTCAGCATTTACAATTCTGCACAATTTAAATGGTTAGATAAATAGTTATGTCAGTCTGCAGATGTTACAGCAGATGTCATGACACTGTTAATTTTTAAAGGGATTTAAATTGCTCATGTTCTGTCCTTGTTTTGTTTTAGCAGAGATCAATGTTCTTAGCATCTCTTAGGACATCTGAGATCTGCATACCAGAATTTCAACAGGAACTATCGCTTTCGCGTATTCATAATCGAACTTACTCTCTAATTTATACCCCTCATTTGTCACTTATGGAAAGCGCTTACCGCGTTAAAGTAGTAAAATCACTTTTAAGAAATTAGAATCTTTACTTAACAGAAAATTAATTTTGATTGGAAAGATAAACTTAAAAGGGTCCCTTAGATTTCGCTTAAGTACCGAATCCTAAACCAATAAACGCGTCCGCAAGTAGTTTGAAAACCTCCTTCTAGAAAATTTAAAGTTTCCTAATTGGTTAACAAAACGCTTTCGCGGTGTTTGTTAACAAAATACCAACCAATTTTAGTCTTCAGTGTCGGAGACTTTCAATCTTACCCGACCTTTCACTGCATCACTTTCATGAAGGAAGATTAAAATAAGGTCAGAAAAATTACGTTTAAACCAAAATAGCCCACAAAGGTAATCCTAGGGAGACGACATGTAAAGCTTCGTCTAGTGACGTTTATCACATCTCAATATAAAGTAAATTAGTCAGACATGTTTAGGGAAAACAAAACATAAATGATTTTAATTTATGAAGTAAACATAATGGCAGGTAAAGAAAAGTAATTAAGACGGGGGAGTTAAGTGCGATTAAATAAGGCAAGGAAAATAAAGGGCAAGGAAAAATAAGGGTAAATGTTGAATAAATAAATAAACCTGCTCCGAACGGAGTCTTGAATCTGATACAGACTACGGTGCTAAAAGTAAATATTGAAGGAAAGTAAACGACTGAAATAAATTGTTGCAGAAATAAAGGGTGCTCCAAACTTGATACAGACTCAATCGACACTGCAATACCTCTTCTATGTGAAGAGAATATCGCTTTACAAATTCGACGGTATAAAGGCTTAAGTTTGCATAGATTTTGGATGGTTGAAAAATGGTATGAAAAGAGGTATTTATAGGAGTCCAAAACCCTAGAAAATACCTAGGAACTGCTTCAACTTTGTGGAGGAAAAGTAGGAACCATTTGTGATTCCTTGGAGACCAAGCTTTGTTGGTTTGTAACCGTTTGGAGATTCCAAAAGGTGGCGATCGCCACACCTTTATTGCGATCGCCATGCCCACAAAGTGGGCATGACTAGCTCATCCCACTACTTGGTACGTGGACCACCCATGGCACCCCTATGATAAACACCATGGGGGTTACCAGAGGTGCTTGTCTGCTCCATTTCCTTGCTTTTTGTTTGTTTTGCCTCGTTTCTTTGCAAACAGCTCCTGATTAGTGAATTTCATGAAACAAAGTAAATAACTAGCATAATAGTAGAAAAATGATTAAAAACAATAGGAAAACTGTTAGATACCAAACTTTGCTTATTTGATCTATCAAATGTTGGCATCTTTCATTCTTTTTGTAGGTGAAAGTGATTAGAATCACTCATGTTTTAGATGATATGCTTCATTGTTGGAAAATGCCTCGGTTGCTTTGATTTGTGTGTTATTGTGTAGGAATTAGGAACAAAATAAAAGAAGAGTAAGACACAAGAAATCGGGCAAGGAAACCAAGACAGCAGAAAATCATCAAGAAGTTCGTCGTGCGAAGCTCCTAGCGAACTTCCCCAGAAAAATCATCACCAACTTCGTACAGCGAGCTTGCCAGCGAAGACCCTTGGGAGACTGGGTACTGTTCACTTAGAGAGAAAAGAAACTGAACTAGTTGTGCACACTTGTAGTGAGATGGTTCACAGTGCGAAGAATTGCTCGCACAACGAAGTTTATATATTTCTCAAGGGTGGTTTAACTGTTCAGAGGCACCTCAGGTTTCTAATTTGATGTTAGCTAGGCAAAGGGTCTGTTCGCAGTGTGAATAAGACAAATCCTGAATGTATTATATAAGGACTTTTCTTGCTTTTTAGGTGACAACGCTATTTTTTTTTACATCAGAACTTATCTCTCTTCATTTCAAGTTTATTTTAGAGAGAGAAATACAAAAACCCTAAGAGGGAGGAGGTAAGATATTTGCTCTCTTGTTGGGGTTTGGATGTAATCTTTTGATACCTTATGTGTTTCATCTAATATATGTTTGTGAACTAGTTTGGATTCTCTATTGATTGATTATCTTTGATTGCTTATTTGTGGGTCTTGACAAAACCTTTTCACATCTTTGATCTAAGATTTTCATCTATCAATGAACAAACTCTTAACATGGTTTTGTAAGTTGATATTCATTTTATCTTCTATTTTATTGTGTTGATTAAGTAGCATGAGTAGGATCAATACAATATCGTGCGGGTGCATGATAATAGTGATGAAGAACGATGTTCACAACCATTCGACAGATTAGGTGAATACATGTAATAAGGGTTAAGCATATGTACGTATTCCGATCGTTGTGTTTTATTTAAAATAATCGTTTATCTGATATGGGTGTCATCTTTGTTTATCTGTTTATCTTTGATTTGAACCATTATAAACATGTACTCTTCAGATCTATATCTAGGATGATTACCTATTAGGTCCTAAACTCTAGACATAGATTTAGACTTAACATTTGCATGAGTATTAGTTCTTAATGTTATGTGTTATTTTTTTGTTTCGTGAGACATCACCAATGAGACAATACAGTTGTTCTCTCGACGTTACGTTAGAGATGACCTCTGTTGTGGGTGATACGTAAGGATATTAGATGAATGATTGAGTTGTGTTTAACATGATCAAAAGAATGCATGTGTTATCAATTGATGAGATCTAATCCCAACAAGGCTCCGTTTATATTTCAGTCTTTACTTTATATTTTTCGTCTTTATGTTTTCTGCCTTTTATTCATGGTTCCTTGAACCTTTTAAACCAAACCTTTTGAACAACAAGCATAGAAATGTAGAGACCATTGAGCGGTGTTCTTTCATTGCACAGATCCCTATGGAGACGATATAAATCCTAGAGGGAATTCCTTCAAAACTAAATTTTTGCATCTTGTCGCTTTACTGTAGTTCGAACAAAATGGCGTCGTTGTCGGGGATTGATGTTGAGATATTGAAGTGCATTGCAACTGTTTCTATAATTTTAAGCTTTGCATATTTTTTTATATCGTATATATTTGTTTCCTTTTATGTTTTCTCTAGTGTGATTAGGAATGATTATAACTCCTTCTAGAATGGTTGCTATCTATATAAAAGCATTCAATGAAGATTCGACCGAGTTTGGATGGCAATGATAGTATGAAACAAGTGAATATTGTCAAGGTACATGGTTACCTTTGCTTAGAATTTTAGAATGCTTAAGAACTTAAGTCTTTGTCTAAATGAAATTTCTTCTTTTAGCAACTTGTTTGAATGATTGTTTCACTTAGGACCAAAATCACAATTTTTGAGAAAGCTTCCATTGTTCACTAAATGTTGGATTACTAATAAACTTTGTTGATTCGTTTGATTCATGCTTTATCTTGTAATTATTGAGAATTTGTGGAAGCATTAGAAATGATCAAGGCACTTGTTTATATTGAGCACAACCATGTCCAAATGCAACTTATCCGTGAGCAGAGAGAATCTGTTAACCCCCTTTGAGCCTAAACAATACGAATCTCATTCTGAATTTTGTGAGATTCTAAAATTTTTCTTGAACCCTTGAATTTTGTTTTAATTGTCCTATTTGCCATAAAAATTCAAGAGCATTCACTTGAGGGTTGAGTAAAAGTCAAGTTGGGGAGAATGAAAAAGAATATGGTAGGTTGCTACAACTTTTGAAAAATTCAAGCAAGCATTGAAAAAATTGTTATGTGAATATGAATGTAACAAAAAAAGAGAAAAAAGAATGATTGCTTGGAAAAGAAAAATAGTGAAAGAATAAGTTGTGAAATAAAGTTGGGAAGGTTTTCAATTGAGAAACAAATGGAATGAAGTTGGGATGTGTAAATAATGTGTACAGTGAATGTCTCTTTTGTGTCGGCAATTTCGTTTCAATGGCCCTAGAAATGTCCCTTGGTTGTAAACCCGACCAAGCTACAACCTTAAAGACCTTAGTGATCTTCTTGCTTCCATATTTTCACTTTTGATTGTTAGATATTATATGAATTGAATTTATATTGGCATTGTTTGTTAGGTGAGTGAAATTGTCCCCGCGGTTGCAAATGCGTAATTTCTTCAATCTTATTCGAAGAGAAGAGATATAGTGATTCATTCACTACAAACTTAGTTGTTGATTGATGCATGGATTAATATTTGTTTTAAGAATTTAGTTCTTGTGCATTGTTTGATTCTCAACATTTGAAACTATTGCTTGTTTTCATTCTTTGTGTTTGAGCCATTTTATCCATTCCTGGAATTTTAATCTTGAGCATATCCTATTGTTGCAAAATGAGAGACATACTTTACTTGAGGACAAGCAAAAATCTAGTTGGGGAGAGTTGTTAGATGCCAAACTTTGCTTATTTGATCTATCAAATGTTGGCATCTTTCATTCTTTTTGTAGGTGAAAGTGATTAGAATCACTCATGTTTTAAATGATATGCTTCATTGTTGGAAAATGCCTTGGTTGCTTTGATTTGTGTGTTATTGTGCAGGAATTAGGCACAAAATAAAAGAAGATTAAGACACAAGAAATAGGGCAAGGAAACCAAGACAGCAGGAAATCATCAAGAAGTTCGTCATGCGAAGCTCCTAGCAAACTTCCCCAGAAAAATCATCACCAACTTCGCACAGCGAACTTGCCAGCAAAGATCATTGGGAGACTGGGTACTGTTCACTCAGAGAGAAAAGAAATTGAAACTCCTTGTGCGAACTTGTAGTGAAATGGTTCGCAGTGCGAAGAATTGCTCGCATAATGAAGTATATATATTTCTCAAAGGCGACTTAACTGTTCAAAGAGACATCAGGTGCCTAATTTGATGTTCTCTAGGCGAAGGATCTGCTTGCAGTGTGAATAAGACAGATCCTGAATGTACTATATAAGTACTTTTATTGCTTTTTGTCGCTACCACATAAATAAGGTGCCGGTAAAATAGAAGAGTCCCCACCTTTTGTTATTTATCCCTCAGAACGGGAAAGGAAACGATCGGAAAAAACCTGACGAAAAGGTATAAGACAAGGTCATTGCAACCATGTCTGGATTCGGGAGTCGGTTACGCAAGGGGAAGGTATTAGCACCCCTCACGTCCATCGTACTCGATGGGATCCATGCTTATTGTGTTTATCTGATGGGTTGGTTTAACTATCTACACTAAGGGTCTGGTCTGAAAAGAAAAGAAAATGACTCGGCAAAACACAGCAGTTCTATGCCTACATATTCCCGTCTGGAACGAGAAATCAGAGTCAACATAGTTCGCCTAACTACGGGTTACGGGGGAAGGTTGCTCGCCGAGATATCGCATCTCGTGCCTATGTACTTTCACACGGCGTGAAAGATCAGAGCAAACGTAGTTCGGGACAACGAGAGACACATGTTTGTCTTTTTTATCCGAGTAGAGTTAACAGACGGTTTCAGCAGTTGGTGTATGCAGCTCGCTCGATGGAGACTTAGGCGTTTACCATTTGTGGTAGAACAGGGAGTTAAAAAAACTCTCCTTATGAAAATGGTTTCCAAGGATTAAAGGTCCAAGAGGACAAAAAGATATTTGATCTTTGTTTTCTGTTTTTTAAAAGAAGTGTTTCTTATGGATGTTTGCAACTAATATCGCACTAGAGACTATGACCTGAGAGTGAATGCGTCGCATGTCACCCAAAGGGTGCCATACTAAACATCCAAGTTGTTGAAAAGAAACTCTCCAACAACCCTTTCTCAAGTAGCTTAAGGCTCGTAGCATACGACATCAGTTAACCTTTATTACTGTATTTTGATTTGTTTGAAGATGAGAGGAGAAAAGACGCACTAAAGGGAAACTGATCCAATCCTAAAGTTGTCATGTAAAGTTGATCCTATGGTTGAGGTTAGGAGGGAACTACCTAATGTTATCATGCATGGTTAGAACCCTAATGTCTGTCATAACTTCTCTTGAACAAGAGAAGTCAGAGTTCATAGGGGAACATGGCAAAGGAAAGCAACAGAAACAGAAATAAACTGTAAAGAAGCAACTTGTTGCGGTGGAAATAGGATATCAAACTATTAATTAGTTTGAATCACAATTCTTAATTCACAACTGCTCTTTGATTTATCCGAAGGAAAAGGTCAAAAGAGGGAAAACCTATTTTTGCATCGTAAACACAATGCGGGGAGAGACCTAGGTAAGGGGTTGGTTAAGCTTAGGGAAGGTACTAGCACCCTAAACTTCTGTAGTACTCTACAGGAACCTTTTGTTTATTGTATGCTTTTTTATTTTATTATCTGCTTTAATATATATTGAGCTAAGGGATAGAGTGACCTAAAGACCTAAGGGTTAGTCCTAAGTTTACTCGGCAAGACATCGCATCTTGTGCCTACGTATCCTGGATAGGGAATGGAATCAGAGTAATCGTAGTTCCCCTCGAACGGGAGGTTAGAAACTTCTTGACTCTGGTCAAGGTTTCAATGGGGAATAAACATATCTTAAGGACATGCTTACGTGGAGTCTTAAACTCCTATTTCTACGTTGAAATTGTTAATTAAATTAGGGTTAAATTAGGGATTCCACGGCGGGAAACCCTAAACAGAGCACGACGGCTCTTTGACCTAAAAGGTAGGGTAAAGGGCGTTTTCGTCCACGGCGGGACACCTAGGCTATTAGGGTTTTAAAATGGTTGAAACTAGGGTTATTGACTCGGCGATCGAACTGTCAATCCTAATTCCTTCGGAGGGCAAAACAGTAAAAGCGTGCAAGCAACAGAATTATTACATGGCAGACATAAGAAATATGAAAAATAAAGCAAGCAGAAAAGGAAGGCATCGCGACCACTCGCGTAAATTACAAATTCCTAAAAAACGAAATAAAACCGCGACCATGGCCTCGCGTAAATTACATCCATGGAACAAAAAAGTGGACGAAGAAAATAATAAGCTAAAACAAATAAATTAACGAGGGTTAGACGAAAATAAAACGGCTAGGCTAAGAACTCTTTATTTTGGCATTTCTGTTAATAAAAGGAAACTTGAATTTTTTTTTTAATTTTAAGATTTTAATTATGAAAATATTTTAATTTTTATGATGGAAAATTTTTGCTATCTAAAAAAATGGATTTGTTTAGTTAATATACTTTTTTTAATTTTGGAAAAAGGAGTTTTAAGTTAAATTATGAAAACAGAGGTTTAAGTTTTAATTAGAGTTTTTAAAAAGATTTTAGTTTTTAATTAAAAGAGATTTAAGTTTTAATTTTAAAAGAAAGTTTTAATTTTAAACGAAAGTTTTAATTCTAAAAAAAGGTTTTAAGTTAGTTAAAGAATGTTTGAAGTTTTAGTTATAGGAAAGTGTCTTAAGTTTTATAAAAAAAAAAAATTCCTTTTTTATGAATGATTTTTTGTTTGTTTTAAAATGTTTAAGTTTTTATATTTTTTATTTTTTAGAAAAAAAGAAAAGTTATATCAACTTATTAAAAAAATTTGACTAGAGAGTTCTATTAACCGTTTAATCTTGGTACTTTTATTAAAAAGTCTTTTCTATTAACCAACACCATAGATTAATTAATTAGAAAAAAAATCCTCTTAACACTATATTAACTAATTGACACAAGTATTTAACTTAATCAACCAAAAGTTATATTAACTAGAACCTACTAATTAATTAATTATTAAATGTGATGATGAATTAAGGTAATGCGGTGGGATAAATAAAACATAAGCCAACGAAACAAACATAAGTTAAACAGGGACGGCTCTTTGCATTCTTCTCCCTCGCGAGATGCCGGCGGTGCCATTAATGGCCTCCGAAGCTCCTTTGTTTCATTTTTATCACTTGCATGTATTCCTTCTTTGCTTTCTAACCTGAAAACACAATAGAGAAAGAAAAGAAAAAAATCAATCACAATGGATCCTTACTCCTTTTTCGACCGCCGGTAGAGTTCTTCTGAAACGGTGCCGATCCGTCTTCGTTCTTCTCTCTCCGGCGATGATGATTTCGGTGAAATCTGAGCCTCGAAGCTTTGATGGAGTTCGCGGTAATGGTTGAGCAAGACGATGATGAAGGTGAGGCAAAAAACTCCCTTTGAGTCCGATTACAAAGGCAATATGGTGGTAGTGAGGTTGAGCTTCGCGGCCGCCGCGGTCCGTCTTTCATTTTCGATTCGAACGCGTGAGGGTCCCGGATTCTTTATTCTTAAACACGCTTTTCTTCTTCTTCTTTCTGGTCCAAACGGTGATGATGATGAACTTGAAGAGTTCTTCTTAGCCTCCTTCGATTTTGCGCCGCCGTTTTGGGTTAGCTTTTTTCGGATCCCCTTTTGGATTCTTCTGATGATTACTTATATGGCTTTGTTTGTTGGTTTGTGGGCTTGCATTTTGCAGATTTTTCCGGGATGGATTCTGATGCATTTTGACCGAATAGTTTTGCCATATTGTTGCTGAGCTTTTGTTTGTTGTAGCTGTTACTTTTACGAAACAGTGGCGGTTGATTTTTCCCGGATGATTTGTAGCTGTTGAACTTTACTTGGTTTGCAGCTTTTGGTTCGTTTATGCTTGCTGGTTGGTGAAACTGGTTTTTTCCGTGAACTGTTTGGATTGAAACTAGTTCTCTGGAATGGTTTTCTGAACTGAAGTTTGAATTGTTTTTTTTTTTTCAGGAAAGGGTGGCGTTATGGTCCAACTCTGGGCAAACCGCCTAATCCGAAAACAAATCACTTCTCAAACCGGCTTTCGAAATAAGCTCTTTTCGGCAAAATCATTTTGACCCACACTTCCTTTTTTACTCTCTTTCTCGGCTGTCCCAACAATAAGAAACAGATGCTATTGGTTTATAGCCGCGGTCGAGTTTGGAAATGGGAGTTCGGCTGCGGCATCTGTCGTACCCTCCCGACACCCGATGATGTGTAACTGAGGGTGTTCGGACCACCAAAATAATTTTTCCATTAACAATCTACTTGCTCTGTTCTTGTTTGTCTATGCAGGTATGAAGAAATTAATCGGAAACATCGGCGCAAAGGAATGGCATGAAGACTACTCTTAGAAAAAATAGCACTTAGGATAGAAATGTATATATTGTTATTTTCCTTTTCATAAATTGTAATAAAATATTAAGGAATAAAATTCAGTTATATTTCTATCCAATTTATTTAAATCTTTTACGCAATTCAAACTTGTCGCAACCGAATGACCCAAAAGAACATATTCGACTAAATCCCTCTTATCAAGTACCTCCGAGTAAATTCAACTAAATCACAGATAACTCAATTAACTTGAACCAACAGATTAATCTTCACCAAACAAATTTGTAGAGGAACCGTAAATACGACTTTGAGTGAGCATAAAAATCCTGTTAACGGTGAAACAGAAACCACACTCTATACCAGGAAAAAAATTCCAATTAATTTCTGAGGACTGAACACAAATTTCCTGAGTTGAGCCGGCTAGAAATCATGATTTGATCCTGCATAGTAACTTCCAACTCGAGTCGAAACAAAACTCCAACTGTTTCTTCTTTTGACAATTTAAATAGCAGGAAGCAGGAGAGCAGAAAAAAACATGCGCCGTATCTCGAAAACTCTGATGCCAAAATTCACTGTACTTCTGTTTATCCTCAAAATAAAGAATTCGAAGACGGAATTTTAATTATCCCGAAGAACCCGGGCGACAACTCATCCTCCCCAACTGTCAGTAAATACTGCACCAATTACCGTTTTTCCCTTTTCACCGGTGAAGTACACCTAATGCCATTCCTGCACAATAACAGACTACGTAACCTGTTAGTATTTAGCAGATGCGAAAATGAGATGTCATGCGACCTGATTCGATTAATCTGAGGGTAAAATTTGGGGTATTACAGTTTCCCCTATTTAAATAGCTTCACCGGATGATTTGATCGACGAAGGATCGAGAAATCGTGGTGGAGGGATTTAAATATAGATAACCGAAAATTTTGCCCTTAGATGCAGTGATATGCAATGCTATGGACAAAACAAAACAACAGGTAATGCTAAGAATGCCATGAATGTAGTATGATGCGTATGATGGAATGGTAAATGCAGAGATGCAGACAACACGACGACATCGGGGAAAGACGCGACGAACCACACTAGGGAATACGACGCACTGGGTTGACGGCACGACACTGGGGAATACTAGAGTGATGGTCAACTGGTGCGAGCGCGACCAATTGTCACTTTCAGAAAGGGAGCGGTACGAACGGGATCCTTAATGGAGATGGCACCGATGAGACGGCCTCCATTGAGGAATATTTGAGAGTAATTATTCAACAGATTCAGGCGTGACCGACTGATACTCTATGGTAAAAAGTAAAACTGGATCTACACGACTGCAGGATCGATTAACAGAATGCTGGAGCATTGAGCAAAGAATAACATCCGAGCTTCTGTAAACTTTCCCTCGTGACAGGATCAAACGGAATTTTCAGGAATCTGTAGAAAATATACAGGGTAAGACTGGATGTATGCCAAAATAAATGGACTTTAATGGGAAATGCCCTGATAAGCCTCTCGAGAGAGAATAGCCACTTATCGTTGGAAGGAACTTATATGCCAAACTGGATAAGCTCTCAAATAAAGAGGTTGTTGCTTATCTAATTAATAAACCTCCTCATATCTAAGGTCGACGCCTTGGACATATGATTCAGATTCTTCTTTTACTAAAGGATAAACTGAACTTCCTCATACTTCAAGATTCACACTCTCCTGAATATGATTCCGCTCCTTCTTTTACTAAAGGGTAAACTGAACTTCCTCATACTTCAAGATTCACACTCTCCTGAATATGATTCCGCTCCTTCTTTTACTAAAGGGTAAACTGAACTTCCTCATACTTCAAGATTCACACTCTCCTGAATATGATTCTGCTTCTTCTTTTACTAAAGGGTAAACTGAACTTCCTCATACTTCAAGATGCACACTCTCCTGAATATGATTCCGCTCAAACCTCCCCTTTCTTCAAAATGATACGGGAAATGGAAACCAAACTGCTCGCTGGAGATGGCCATTTGCTGCAAGCCATAACGAAGATAGGATAAGCTTCTTGGGCGAGAAATGTCGCTTATTTGCAAGAGTGGCAATAATAAGCTTCTCGGGTGAGAACTGCTTGTAGAGGTGGTAACAGGTAATGTAAATTGTAAAGAAAGTTGTGATGATGGCAAACATCTAGATCACTAAATGATAGCAGGTAACATAAATTGTAAAGAAGGTCGTGATGATGGCAAACATCTAGATCACTGTAATGTAAATTGTCAAGAATGTTGTGATGATGGCAAACATCTAGATCACTGTAATGTAATAATGAGCTCCTTGTATGAGAAGATCAATTGTAGAGTGTATTGTAAAGTGTAAGGTAGGTGATAAGCTCCTCGGCTGGGAACTGTTGCTTGTCTGTTGTGTAATGTAGGGACAAGCTTCTCGGCGAGAATTGTCGCATATCTGCAAAGGATTGTAAATGCTTTTCTTGAAAGATAGCGCAAAATAAATGCACGTCCAGGTAGGTTCGACGACCGACATGACTGAAATTCGATCTAGAATTGGGCTAGAAAGAACTGACAAACAAAACTCCATTGAGGAAACGGACTCGGATGGGGACTACCTTATCCTAATGCGGAAAGGTAACGGAAATAACCATCGTCCACGAGGTTTAAACTCTGTGGGGAAACTGGAAACAAGTAGGTATTTTATGCTTAGGGCTGAAGATCTACTTGGAGAGAGCGGATAAACCCAGTTACTTGGTGGTAACGACAAGGATGACGACAAATAGCAAGCATGTAAATGCTAATGCGTATGCCAACGTGTATACTAATATGTATGTTCATGAAACTGTCATGCAATGAGTATGCCATGCTTATGCTTATGTTTATGCTGACAAAACAGATGGGAGAGGAGACAGGAGATGAAATAAACATCCTGACAAGAATACCCGGCGGCTTCTGTGTAATACCCCAAATTTTGCCCTAAGATTTGTCGTCGCATTTCATTGCATTTTTATTGCATTTAATCAATTACTAACAAATTTGTGTAGTCGTTTGACTTTTTGCAGGTAAATATCATATGGCATGCATTTTTTTTCTAAAAAGTAAAAATGGCACAATTGGGAAGAGGACATGTGTAAGGAGTTGTGAGTGTGAGAGGTTGAGAGTTTGAATCTCACCTTTGTCACTTTTTGTTTTTTATTATTTTTACTCTAAATTTTTCTATCTTTCATTAAAAAATAACAAAAATAGTTTTTTTTATTATTATTTAATTATTATTTTCGTATTTTAATTAAATCATTTTTTAAAATATTATTTTTTTCACCTTTTTCTAAATTATTCATAAAAATATCCAAAAAATCATAAAATAAAAAATATTGGAAAAAATTTTGTTCTTTTTATAATATTTTTGATTTTAGGAATCAATAGGATTATTAGTTTTTATTTTAAGTTTATTTTAATTATTTTAAATTATTTAAATTTTATTTTTTTCTTAACTAATTATTTAGTTTGGGCTTTAAAATGGGCTTTAGGGACATTATTGACAATTTGGTGTTAACCCTAATTTGTTCCCTATATATACATGTGTTGCCTTGTTGAAAAGAGGTCAGAAGGTTTTCTTCAGAAAAGAAGAGAGAGGGAGAAACAAAGGAGACCCAGAGAAGAAAGGCGGTCGTTCCCACTCGTCAGAAGGATTGGAGCTCTCCAGTGTTCCCTTATTCAAACCTTTTTCACATTTACCGAAGCAAACCTCCGCTTCGTAGGTTAAATTACTAAACCTTTTGCCTTTTCATGTTTATGTGCATATTTTGCCATGTTAATGTGTTTAGGTCCGTTAAATTACTAAACCTTTTGCTTTTTCATGTTTATGTGCATATTTTGCCATGTTAATCTCCATGTGTGTTTAGGTCCGTAGATTTTAGTATCAAAACCCTTTTTTAACAAAACCTTTTTTTAAAATCAAAACCCTTTTTTATTTATTATTAAAACCTTTTTTTTAGTAAGACCTTTTTTAAAAACTGAAAAGCCTTTTTGTTCCGAAGAAAAAAACAACTTTTTTGTTCCCAAAAACCTTTTCCCAAAAAACTGAAAAGCCTTTTCCCAAAAAACTGAAAAGTCTTTTCCCAAAAAAACTGAAAAGCCTTTTTTTGGGATGAAAAGCCTTTTTTGTTCTAAAAAAACTGAAAAGACTTTTTCCCAAAAACGTTTTTTTTATAATTTAAACTTAATTTTTTTTATAATTTTAACTTAAATATTTTTTATTAAAAAAATTAAAACCTTTTTTTTTATAATTAAAATATTAAAAAATTAAAACCTTTTCGTAAGGAACTCCTGATGTTTGATGTTTGTCGTGTCATTTTATGTACCCTTTTATTACTTTTCTTTCTTTTAGCATTTCATGTGCATGCTCGAGGTTGAGATGTGTTTGTGGTGGCCACAGCCCCACACTATTTTCCTCCCTCACTTCATTCTAAGTGTCATTACATATTTTCATATTCTTCATGTTTTCAAAAATGTTTCTTTGTTTCTTTATACCCTCTGCCTTTATTGCTTTTCTTATTTCCGTACCTTAATTATTCCTCCATATAATGATTTGTCATATTTTCACATTTTTTACAGTTTTATCCTTCCGAAGGATTAGGTCCAGCCTTTTGGCCGCCGAGTCAATAGCCTTACCCCTTTAATGGATCAAACCCTGTTTAGCCTAGGTGTCCCGCCGTGGGCAAAATTGCTTTTATCCTAGTGTTAGGCCAAAAGATTCGTCGTACTCTGTTTTAAGGTTTCCCGCTGTGGAATCCCTAATTTAACCCTATTTTAATTTTAATTAACATTTTTTTAACATAGAGATTGGAGTCTCTGAACTCCACTAAGCATATCCTTAAAGATGTGCTTACTTCCCCATTGAAACCTTGGCCACAGTCAAGACGTTTCTAACCTCTCTTTTGAGGGGAACTACAGTTACTCTGATTCCATTCCCGTAAGGATATGTAGGCACAAGATGCGATGTCTTGATGAGTAAACTTAGAATTAACCCCTAGGTCTTTTTTAATTTTCAATCCTTTGTATATACCCTTAAGCAAAATAATTAATGAAATAAATAAAAAAAAAATAAACAAAAGGTTCCCGTAGAGTACTACGGAAGTTTAGGGTGCTAATACCTTCCCTAAATTTAACCAACCCCCGAACCTTAGATCTCTCCCTTTTAGGTTTTTCCTTTCTTTAACCTTTCCTTCGGATAAATCAAAGACCGGTTGTAAATGAATTAAGATTCAAGTTAATCAATAGCTTGACATCCAAATTTCACCGCAACAGAAAATGGCGACTTCACTGGGGAGTCCTAACTATTGAGGGTTATCCCTATTTTGTTTATTTTTCTTTATATATTTGTTTTATTATATATTTTGCTCACTTGTATGTATATATTGGGGTACCTTACTTGGAGTTACTGTGTTGTGAGATAAGTCCTACACCCGGACTTGAGTGACATTATTATAGGATGGTGATATATTCGACGAGGCTTATAGGGAGTGAGTCCCGACTAAGCTAAATCGAGAATCACCGCTCAGTTGAGACACTTTCGAAAATGGTTCGGTTGATCGAGTGTAGTCGTGAAAACTTTTACCGTTATCGATTGGAGTTTGTGATACTGGGAACCGTAATACCTTTACACCATCTTGGCCTTATCTAGGACGTAGTGCGGGAACTATGTGGGAGTAGTCCTACAATGGTTGCTACGCGATACTACACTCGAACGAGGTTCTCTTGAGAATATTATCGACCCTTGAGTCAGTCGAGAAGTTGATAATATCCAAAAGATGGGCTGATGACTTTGGGCACTTTTTAGAACCCTTGTTCTGCAGGTACAATTAACCTATAGTACACACCACTTTGGGAAGGGTAGACCTTGACTCCATTCATTGTTCCTCTAACTTAGGACCTTTTGTTTGCTTATGTGTATTTGTGCTTCGCATCCATAAAGCATCATATCATTTCTAGTTTCAAGGAATTCAGCAGTCCTTTGCAAATTCGAAAAGCCTTACATTTTAAAGTCTAAAATTGTTTCCAACTTTCTTAAAAAGCAATATTCGCAATCGACCGTTGAAATTCTTGAAACCATTGCATGGCATCAGCATCACATTTTTGCATTGCATTTGTCCCCCAGTTTCTCCTTCTTGGTCCTATCGTCTTCTAGTGTACCTTTGAGTCGTCAAGCTGATTCCTCGACACAGATATCAGACCAGAAACGGAACAGGAGTCACTTTGATCCTATTCTCATGACTTACACAGAGCTATATCCTGACTTAGTTCGACAAGGGCTGATCACTACAAAGGATTTACCACCTCCTCTTAATCCTCCAGCTGGATTTAGGGTTGATCTAAAGTGTGCTTTTCATGAGGGTGCCTCAGGCCACGACTTGGAGCATTGTTTTGCATTGAAGGCTAGAGTGCGTGAATTGATTAGATCTGGAATACTTGATTTTACGGACAGTCGTCCGAGTGTCCAGAAGGATCCTTTGCCAGCACATCAGAATTGAAGCTTTATCACTAGGCCTTTTGTTTCTCGTTGTTTGCACTTTCCTTATTTTGTTTAAGTTGTTTGCTTTTAATTATGTTTGTACTTTGATTAATGAAATAAGCATTGCGACTTTTGATTCAATTCATTTCCGTCCATTTATTTGCATCTTTATGCTTTATTTTTCAAATGTTTACTTCTTGTCCAAAATTTTGATATGCTAAGATTGGAGGGAGGATGATGAAAACGTTATACCCATAATTGCTGTCAGTATGCTTTCAATCAAACCTTGTTGACGATGTAAGGCATTGTTTCAATTCCCAAACACTGGAGAAATAAGGAAGTTAATCCCTCGTTACCCCCTTCGAGCCTAGAAGTTGGAGTTTCTTTCGTTACAAAAAACCCACAATTTTAACCTTGGGATGGGTAGTTCTCAGTTAACTTGGTTGTGTGTTCATACGATACACCTTTCATTAACAAATTTTCCTTCGCACACGTCAAACAAGTGTCGAAGATGTTTTCTAATCAAAAGGTCGATGATGGTTCACCGTAATCATTAAAATCAAACAGTCACTTTCCTTCACACAAAAAAATAATATAAAAAAATCAAAAGAAGCCCGCTAAGTCAAAACCTATGAAGGAGACTTAGGCAAAACTGGGGCATCCCGCTGACTGTAAACTCTAAAATAAACAGTTCAGGCAAAATTTAGGGATAATACAAAGAGATTTTTAAATCCTTATCTTGAAAATCCTCAATGTCAAAACAATCAAATGTTATAGGGGAGTAGTGGCTGCCTTTTCATAGGTCCCTTTGACTTCTGAATCATCACTGCTACGATCAATGAAATCCCTAACTTATGGGAACCTGAATGCATAGTATGAGTTAACTGAGCATAGGACTGAAGATCATCGCGTAGATTGGGTGGGTACAAATAAATTTTGAGCCTTTATCTTTTGTTTCATAAACCGTGAACCAGGCCACATTACAACCCTCAAAAGACCTAATTGAAGCAAGGTTATTTTGAAAGTATACTACAGCAAGGTTGCGTAACCTGACTCCTAAAGATCCTTGGGAATCATTTATTTTGGCAATGCACTTTTATTTTAAACTTTGAGTGTCTTGAACCGCCTTGTTCTGACTAACGACTCATGTATTTTCCATCTTTCAAAAATAATTTTTCAAAAATCGCATGAACTTTGCATTACCATGTTTGTATGAATATTTTTGTTTGCAAACTGGCTTTCCTCTAAGGAATTTTCAAACAATGAGAAACTTGGTCAAGGGATCTTATCAGGGGCAAGTTCCTTTTACATCCTGTCAAAGAATCAGTTCAAGATTTGTTCAAGGAAATATCTTCTCAGATTTGGTTTATCCAGAGAATTGTTCAAGACCCAGACTGGGGCAAGCCCTCCGAGGATACAGCAAAACAGTCGATTCCATGAATTAGACAGCTGAAGCAATTATCAGTTCATTTGACCTGGGGCAGTTTACTTGCATAATCCCTAAGCAGTTATTCATCATTCCTACAGTGACTATCAACTTGATACAGTTTAACAGAATGACAGTGATCTCCGTGTTGAGGAATCAGTCCTCCAGTTTTGTCATCTCACAGAAAGAGTCGAGTCTTGTCGTCGACGTCTGCATTTGCATTTGATCATATGTCATAGCATAATTCCTATACATGTGCACATCTTGGGTGCTTTACTCCCCATTTACATTTCTAGCTTGGGTGCTTTACTCCCCATTTACATTTCTATCTTGGGTGCTTTATTCCCCATTTACCTCTCTATCTTGGGTGCTTTACTCCCCATTTACATTTTTATCTTGGGTGCTTTACTCCCCATTTACATTTCTATCCTGGGTGCTTTACTCCCCATTTACATGTCTATCTTGGGTGCTTTACTCCCCATTTACATTTTTATCTTGGGTGCTTTACTCCCCATTTACATTTTTATCTTGGGTGCTTTACTCCCCATTTACATTTCTATCCTGGGTGCTTTACTCCTCATTTACATGTCTATCTTGGGTGCTTTACTCCCCCACTTACCTTCTATCCTTGGGTGTTTTATCCCCCATGTACCTTTATCCCGGGTGTTTTATTCCCCGTTTACCAGATATTCCTGGGTTTACCTAACGTCATGGTGTTTTACCCCCATTTGCGTTTTTCTCCTGAGCTCGTGTTTTACTCGCGTCTTACCTTGCGGACAATTTCTAATTTACTTGGCACCTATCAACAATTCTGTGTCGTGTCTACCCGACGTTCTTCCAGATATGACCTGTCTTCTTCCCTAGTGCAATTCCTCGGTGGGTCGTCCCCTGTGACGTTGTTTCGTCTGTATCCGTGCATTTGTCATTTTCATCATACGCATCATACCAGATTCATATTATATTTAGCATTATAGTTCGTTTTGTTTTGTCCATATCATTGCATAGCACTGCGTCTAAAGGGAAAATTTTCGGTTATCTGTATTTAAATCCCTCCACCACGATTTCTCGAGTCTCCGTTGCTCGAATCACCCGGTGAAGTTATTTAAATAGGGGCAACTGTAATACCCCAAATTTTGCCCTAAGATTTGTCGTCGCATTTCATTGCATTTTTATTGCATTTAATCAATTACTAACAAATTTGTGTAGTCGTTTGACTTTTTGCAGGTAAATATCATATGGCATGCATTTTTTTTCTAAAAAGTAAAAATGGCACAATTGGGAAGAGGACATGTGTAAGGAGTTGTGAGTGTGAGAGGTTGAGAGTTTGAATCTCACCTTTGTCACTTTTTGTTTTTTATTATTTTTACTCTAAATTTTTCTATCTTTCATTAAAAAATAACAAAAATAGTTTTTTTTATTATTATTTAATTATTATTTTCGTATTTTAATTAAATCATTTTTAAAAATATTATTTTTTTCACCTTTTTCTAAATTATTCATAAAAATATCCAAAAAATCATAAAATAAAAAATATTGGAAAAAATTTTGTTCTTTTTATAATATTTTTGATTTTAGGAATCAATAGGATTATTAGTTTTTATTTTAAGTTTATTTTAATTATTTTAAATTATTTAAATTTTATTTTTTTTCTTAACTAATTATTTAGTTTGGGCTTTAAAATGGGCTTTAGGGACATTATTGACAATTTGATGTTAACCCTAATTTGTTCCCTATATATACATGTGTTGCCTTGTTGAAAAGAGGTCAGGAGGTTTTCTTCAGAAAAGAAGAGAGAGGGAGAAACAAAGGAGACCCAGAGAAGAAAGGCGGTCGTTCCCACTCGTCAGAAGGATTGGAGCTCTCCAGTGTTCCCTTATTCAAACCTTTTTCACATTTACCGAAGCAAACCTCCGCTTCGTAGGTTAAATTACTAAACCTTTTGCCTTTTCATGTTTATGTGCATATTTTGGCATGTTAATGTGTTTAGGTCCGTTAAATTACTAAACCTTTTGCTTTTTCATGTTTATGTGCATATTTTGCCATGTTAATCTCCATGTGTGTTTAGGTCCGTAGATTTTAGTATCAAAACCCTTTTTTAACAAAACCTTTTTTGAAAATCAAAACCCTTTTTTATTTATTATTAAAACCTTTTTTTTTAGTAAGACCTTTTTTAAAAACTGAAAAGCCTTTTTGTTCCGAAGAAAAAAAAAACTTTTTTGTTCCCAAAAACCTTTTCCCAAAAAACTGAAAAGCCTTTTCCCAAAAAACTGAAAAGTCTTTTCCCAAAAAAACTGAAAAGCCTTTTTTTGGGATGAAAAGCCTTTTTTGTTCTAAAAAAACTGAAAAAACTTTTTCCCAAAAACTTTTTTTTTATAATTTAAACTTAATTTTTTTTATAATTTTAACTTAAATATTTTTTATTAAAAAAATTAAAACCTTTTTTTTTATAATTAAAATATTAAAAAATTAAAACCTTTTCGTAAGGAACTCCTGATGTTTGATGTTTGTCGTGTCATTTTATGTACCCTTTTATTACTTTTCTTTCTTTTAGCATTTCATGTGCATGCTCGAGGTTGAGATGTGCTTGTGGTGGCCACAGCCCCACACTATTTTCCTCCCTCACTTCATTCTAAGTGTCATTACATATTTTCATATTCTTCATGTTTTCAGAAATGTTTCTTTGTTTCTTTATACCCTCTGCCTTTATTGCTTTTCTTATTTCCGTACCTTAATTATTCCTCCATATAATGATTTGTCATATTTTCACATTTTTTACAGTTTTATCCTTCCGAAGGATTAGGTCCAGCCTTTTGGTCGCCGAGTCAATAGCCTTACCCCTTTAATGGATCAAACCCTGTTTAGCCTAGGTGTCCCGCCGTGGGCAAAATTGCTTTTATCCTAGTGTTAGGCCAAAAGATTCGCCGTACTCTGTTTTAAGGTTTCCCGCTGTGGAATCCCTAATTTAACCCTATTTTAATTTTAATTAACATTTTTTTAACATAGAGATTGGAGTCTCTGAACTCCACTAAGCATATCCTTAAAGATGTGCTTACTTCCCCATTGAAACCTTGGCCACAGTCAAGACGTTTCTAACCTCTCTTTTGAGGGGAACTACAGTTACTCTGATTCCATTCCAGTAAGGATATGTAGGCACAAGATGCGATGTCTTGATGAGTAAACTTAGAATTAACCCCTAGGTCTTTTTTAATTTTCAATCCTTTGTATATACCCTTAAGCAAAATAATTAATGAAATAAATAAAAAAAAATAAACAAAAGGTTCCCGTAGAGTACTACGGAAGTTTAGGGTGCTAATACCTTCCCTAAATTTAACCAACCCCCGAACCTTAGATCTCTCCCTTTTAGGTTTTTCCTTTCTTTAACCTTTCCTTCGGATAAATCAAAGACCGGTTGTAAATGAATTAAGATTCAAGTTAATCAATAGCTTGACATCCAAATTTCACCGCAACACTCTGCAACAGTACATCTATTGAGAATAGGAAAAGTTAATGGTAGAACCAAATCTGGCTTTAAAGTTCTAACTTCCCTGGGGAGAAAATCTCATGACTTCCACATAGGGATGCGATACGACTTCACCGGAGAGTATGATGCCCTGACTTCAACTAGGGATTCATGACCTCCGCATGGGGATAAGATGTCATGACTTCACGTGAGGGATTGCTATCATGAACCATAATCAGCCCAAGAACTCTTGGATCATAGACTTACGGGAATAAAATAAATATCCGCTGTATGGGGAAGGTGTGGAGCTAGACAGCTTCATGGAGATAGTGTAGCAACTTCCTGGGAAAAGTACCTCGGCTTCCTGGGGAAAAGGTATATCCGACTGGGGATAAGATGTATCAAACTTCCCTGCGGAGAGTTCATCAAAATTACTGGGGAGAAATCAACAGACATTCTTGGGGAAGCTATCTTGACCTCTTGGGGAGAATATGGCAGTCTCTTGGGAAGTATTTCTTGAGGAAAGTAAGGCAATTTCACTGAGGAACAGATGCTTCCACTGAGAATGGGTCTTCAAGAACATATATCACTTGGAAGATACCGGGGATATCCCTGCAGTCTTGAGAGTCACTGGGGATTTATCGGACGGATCCCAAAAGTGTTGACAGCTTAAAGTCTCGCTGGGGACTATCACTGGGAAGATGCTGGTAAAATCTCTGTTGTCTTGGAGATTACTGGTTCGGTCCAAAATGTTGTCAGCTTATAGTCTCGCTGGGGACTGTGTCAATGGTTTAGATGCACTTTTGCAACGATGACTTACTGGGGGATGAAGACCGCCGGGAGTAAAATATATCGGGTGCGTGAAACACATTGCGAAATAAAGTAGTTCTGATCTTAATGGACTCTGTAGTAGTCGCCATTTTGAAAAATACAATGCCCCAGAGCACTTGCCTCGTGAGGAAGAGTAATATCAAGAGGATTTTACAGAGAAACATGGAGTTCGATTGCCCCACTGTTTTCAAACTCTTGGAGAGATTCGTCAGATCTCGACGTAACTGGCTCAGATCGACGGTGACATGAATGAGTCTTCAAAAATAGCTCTTAAGAATGTCAGGCTCACATTGATGAGAAAACTAGAAACCATCTTCCCCTGTTTAGCAGGATCTGTGACATATATATGTAAGTTTCTAAGATATCAGGCAAAACCGACACGCGTGAAATGTTATCCTGAAACTATCAATGCAACAATATATTTGTCTTGAAATTTTTGTTTTTGAAAAAGATATCGCTGTAACTCGTGACCGAAATCACTAGCTAGGATATGAATTTAACTTGTAATGCCAACATGAATTTTTAAGCATAGCTCGTAGGAGTCAGGAAACGTTATCTTGCCGAGTATGCTTTCAAGAGAATTCCTACTTCAATTAGGTCTTTTAAAGGTTGTATCGTGGCTTGGTTCACGGTTTAGAAACAAAGGATAAAGGCTCAAAATGTTATTTGCACCCACCCATTCTTCGTGATGTTCTCCAATCCTATTCAGTTAACAGGATACGAGCACTCATATCTCAATCGAGTTTGATATGGTCGAGAACTCATTAAGGCTTTGGACATGGCAGTCACTCACCTATTGTCTTTTGTGTTTGATCACATGACTTTGTTCTTTATTGGGAATTCTTTATGGTAATCCTTTTTTGTTTTTGCATTTTTATTCCCTAACTTTTGCCTGGACAACGTCTTTTGGATTTGACTTTGGAGTCCAACGGGATGCCCCAGTTTTGCCTAAGTCTCCTTCATAGTTTTTAACTTAGCGGGCTATATATTTTTATTTTTATTTTTGCTGAATAGGTTGTGTGACTCCTTTGAAAGGCTTGTGACTGCCCCACCCTTTTAATATTAGAGGGATAGTCATTAACTTCTAAACTTCCTAAGATGTTAGGGATAAATTCTCGAAGGTTCACTCCTCCTTTCTTTTTGAGAGTCTGAGCGCTCGATTAATTTAACTGAAAAACTACCCTGCCCCAGGTTAAGATGATGGTTTTTTTTTGGAAGAGAAGAAAACTCCTACTTCAAGGCTCAAAGGGGTTAAAGAGGGATTATCATCCTTATGTCTCCAGTGTTTGGGATTTGAAACAATGCCTTACATCATCAGCAGGTTTCAGTGGAAAGCATATGACAAGAGATCTGGTGTTTTTGTTCATCATCCTCCTCCCAATTCTCTATCGAAGCAAGAGATCGGGTAAAGTTGGCATTATAGTTTATGGAAAAAATATTTTTAATGAGTGAAACGAATGGATTTATTCAAGACAAATATGTATTGCATTAATTATTCCAAAATAAACAAGTTCGTACATGATAATTATGCTTAATCAAAGAAAATAAACATATAAATAATCAAAATGTAATGTCTCAAAGTCCTTCAAGATGTGTTTATAACGTCTTCGTGTCTGAGACCGGCATGGTAGTGGTTTCCTCTGGCAGAGCCTCACTAGAAGGAGTCGTCTTGCTTGCCCCAGCTACTTCTGTCATTACTTTATTATCGGTCTTCAAATCTTCACTCAGAATAACTCTCCCAGATTCTTTGTTGATCGGGGTCGCATCATCTTGAGGATTGCTGAAATGAAAAGGAATAGGCATCTGAAGAACTACCGGCTTCGACTGATTCACTATATGCGTCACTGGCTGAGATCTATTGAAAACAAGCTTTGCAGAGCTTGATTCTGGCCCCTGGGATGCCATGAGAGGAGTCTTGACTTTCGGCTGAGGATCGTCAAAAGATAGGACCTTCTTTTCTAGCAAATCTCTGACAATATTCTTAAGCGCGTAACATCCTTCCAAATCGTGACCAGGAGAACCCTCATGAAATAAACAATGAGCGGCAGCGTTGTAATTGACAGGTACCGGATTGGGAGGTGGACCCAAAGTTTGGGTAACAACCAGACCTCGTTGCACTAAGAAAGGATACAACTCAGTGAACGTCATTGGGATCGGAGGACAAGGCTTGTATGGTCTCTTATTTTGATAAGGTATCGTCTCCTCTGATGGTTGGCACACGGGAGCGTTGGGCACTTGTTGACAGTTGGTAGGAGCTTGTGCAGGCTGATAAACCGGATGCTGATAGACCGGAGCCGGTTGCACATGCTGATATGTAGGAAATTGCTGACTAAAAGGAGGTGCAACAGTAGCTACATAGGGTTGTGGAGCATACTGAACTGGATAACCTTGAACATAATGCTGCTGAGGTTGCCAAGGTTGGTGAGTAGCCATCGAGCGATTCCTCGGACATGTAGGTCCTTTATGGTGGTCAACGCTCGGAGTTTTGCACTTCGGAGGAGTAACTCGTCGAACTGGTTGAACAATAGTAGGATTCACTGAATTGGATTGACGATTTTGAGGAGGTATGTTCTTGATAGTAACAGCTGGTTGAGGATCCACAACAGTATCGGTAATTTCAGAAACAACGGTAGGTTGATTATCCATCTTCACCTTAAGGGCTTGCAACATCTCCATAATCTGCCTCACACTTCCTCGAAGATCTTCGAGTTCATGGCTGACACGGTCAATCTCTTGAGCTTGTTCTTCCATCCTTTTTTGAGCTTGGGCTCTAGCGTTGTACTGATGCGGAGGACCCAGGGTGACGAAACTGGCAGGCGAGAGAACCGGGAATAAGAAACCGGGAGACACATGGAATGCAAAAATATGATGCTAAGATGCGAATGAAATGATTTTATGGAATTCAAATATTTACGAATATCGCAGAATACCACAACTTTATTTATTAATTTGAAAACAGATTACAAATAACATTCTTAGAAAAGTCTTGGCATAATAGCTAAATAAAAGCTAAAAATGACCCTAAGGAAGCTTCCTGTTCTGCCCCTTTGCTCTGCTCTTCGGGCTAGGCCTTTTTGAGGATGAGCCTATCTTCAAAAGATAGATCGATAGTTAGAGGAAAATAAATCCTTCATCAAAACCAAACAAGGGTACGTTGGAAAAGTCTTCACGATTGTTGGTGATTAGTGTCCTTGATGTCGGATACCTTTAAACATATGGCTTTAGCAATGTCTTGTTCTTTAGGATTTACCTCCAAGAAAGGGAAGAAAGACTCCTTCAGAATAAATAACCCCACCAATTGAGAGTACTCTTGTAGGGTAGGCAAGAGCTGATACTCGAGGAATCTAGAGGTAAAGATCATGTGGATCCTAGAACTGTAACAAATTCGAAAGGAAACCTTCGTCTACTTGAAGTTTCAACAGAGATAATGGCCTTCCATACTTGTTTTTGAATCCTTTGTTGATCTTGAACCAAAGTTCCTAGCTTCCTTAGGTCCTCTAACTTAAGACTTTTAAAAGAATATCTCAAAGTGTTTTTTTTTGTAATTCATGGTATCCTGCAATATTCATAAATAAGGTTTGAATTCCATGAAATATGATGCAATGTGATGCTTTGATGGATGCAATGCACATATATTCACAAGTCCTAGGTTAAAGGTATGTGCAAGGAGTTAGGGTATACCCATCCCAATTAGGTATGTACTAAGGTTAGTTGTACATGTAGAACAAGGTTCTAAAAAGTGCCCAAAGTCATCAGTTCATCCTTCGGATATTATCAACTTTCCAACTAACTCGGAGGTCGATAATATTCTCAAGAGAACCTCTTTTGAGTGTAGTATCGCATAGCAACCATTGTAGAAATACTCCCACATAGTTCCCGCACTACGTCCTATATAAGGCCAAAGTGGTGTTAAGGTACTACGGTCCTCAATATCATAGACTCCAATCGAAAATAGTAAAAGTTTTCACGACTAACTCGATCAACCGAACCATTTTCGAAAGGGTCTCAACTGAGCGGTGATTCTCAAGTCAACTTGGTCGGGACTCACTCCCGGCAAGCCTCGTCGAATATCTCACCTTCCTATAATAAGGTCACTCAAGTCCGGGTTAGGACCTATCTCACAATAACAGGGTACCCCCCAAGCAAGGCACAATAATAATATATACAAGAGAATAAATAATGAAAAATATCATACAATAAATAAAATAGGGATAACCCTTAAAAGTCATGGCGGTCCCCAGTGAAGTCGCCATTTTCTGTTGCGGTGGAAATAGGATATCAAACTATTAATTAGTTTGAATCACAATTCTTAATTCACAACTGCTCTTTGATTTATCCGAAGGAAAAGGTCAAAAGAGGGAAAACCTATTTTTGCATCGTAAACACAATGCGGGGAGAGACCTAGGTAAGGGGTTGGTTAAGCTTAGGGAAGGTACTAGCACCCTAAACTTCTGTAGTACTCTACAGGAACCTTTTGTTTATTGTATGCTTTTTTATTTTATTATCTGCTTTAATATATATTGAGCTAAGGGATAGAGTGACCTAAAGACCTAAGGGTTAGTCCTAAGTTTACTCGGCAAGACATCGCATCTTGTGCCTACGTATCCTGGATAGGGAATGGAATCAGAGTAATCGTAGTTCCCCTCGAACGGGAGGTTAGAAACTTCTTGACTCTGGTCAAGGTTTCAATGGGGAATAAACATATCTTAAGGACATGCTTACGTGGAGTCTTAAACTCCTATTTCTACGTTGAAATTGTTAATTAAATTAGGGATTCCACGGCGGGAAACCCTAAACAGAGCACGACGGCTCTTTGACCTAAAAGGTAGGGTAAAGGGCGTTTTCGTCCACGGCGGGACACCTAGGCTATTAGGGTTTTAAAATGGTTGAAACTAGGGTTATTGACTCGGCGATCGAACTGTCAATCCTAATTCCTTCGGAGGGCAAAACAGTAAAAGCGTGCAAGCAACAGAATTATTACATGGCAGACATAAGAAATATGAAAAATAAAGCAAGCAGAAAAGGAAGGCATCGCGACCACTCGCGTAAATTACAAATTCCTAAAAAACGAAATAAAACCGCGACCATGGCCTCGCGTAAATTACATCCATGGAACAAAAAGTGGACGAAGAAAATAATAAGCTAAAACAAATAAATTAACGAGGGTTAGACGAAAATAAAACGGCTAGGCTAAGAACTCTTTATTTTGGCATTTCTGTTAATAAAAGGAAACTTGATTTTTTTTTTTTAATTTTAAGATTTTAATTATGAAAATATTTTAATTTTTATGATGGAAAATTTGTGCTATCTAAAAAAATGGATTTGTTTAGTTAATATACTTTTTTTTAATTTTGGAAAAAGGAGTTTTAAGTTAAATTATGAAAACAGAGGTTTAAGTTTTAATTAGAGTTTTTAAAAAGATTTTAGTTTTTAATTAAAAGAGATTTAAGTTTTAATTTTAAAAGAAAGTTTTAATTTTAAACGAAAGTTTTAATTCTAAAAAAAGGTTTTAAGTTAGTTAAAGAATGTTTGAAGTTTTAGTTATAGGAAAGTGTCTTAAGTTTTATAAAAAAAAATTCCTTTTTTATGAATGATTTTTTGTTTGTTTTAAAATGTTTAAGTTTTTATATTTTTTATTTTTTAGAAAAAAAAGAAAAGTTATATCAACTTATTAAAAAAATTTGACTAGAGAGTTCTATTAACCGTTTAATCTTGGTACTTTTATTAAAAAGTCTTTTCTATTAACCAACACCATAGATTAATTAATTAGAAAAAAAATCCTCTTAACACTATATTAACTAATTGACACAAGTATTTAACTTAATCAACCAAAAGTTATATTAACTAGAACCTACTAATTAATTAATTATTAAATGTGATGATGAATTAAGGTAATGTGGTGGGATAAATAAAACATAAGCCAACGAAACAAACATAAGTTAAACAGCGGCGGCTCTTTGCATTCTTCTCCCTCGCAAGATGCCGGCGGTGCCATTAATGGCCTCCGAAGCTCCTTTGTTTCATTTTTCTCACTTGCATGTATTCCTTCTTTGCTTTCGAACCTGAAAACACAACAGAGAAAGAAAAGAAAAAAATCAATCACAATGGATCCTTACTCCTTTTTCGACCGCCGGTAGAGTTCTTCTGAAACGGTGTCGATCCGTCTTCGTTCTTCTCTCTCCGGCAATGATGATTTCGGTGAAATCTGAGCCTCGAAGCTTTGATGGAGTTCGCGGTAATGGTTGAGCAAGATGATGATGAAGGTGAGGCAAATAACTCCCTTTGAGTCCGATTACAGAGGCGATATGGTGGTAGTGAGGTTGAGCTTCGCGGCCGCCGCGGTCCGTCTTTCATTTGCGATTCGAACGCGTGAGGGTCCCGGATTCTTTATTCTTAAACACGCTTTTCTTCTTCTTCTTTCTGGTCCAAATGGTGATGATGATGAACTTGAAGAGTTCTTCTGAGCCTCCTTCGATTTTGCGCCGCCGTTTTGGGTTAGCTTTTTTCGGATCCCCTTTTGGATTCTTCTGATGATTACTTATATGGCTTTGTTTGTTGGTTTGTGGGCTTACATTTTGCAGATTTTTCCGGGATGGATTCTGATGCATTTTGACCGAATAGTTTTGCCATATTGTTGCTGAGCTTTTGTTTGTTGAGGCTGCTACTTTTACGAAACAGTGGCGGTTGATCTTTTCCCGGATGATTTGTAGCTGTTGAACTTTACTTGGTTTGCAGCTTTTGGTTCGTTTATGCTTGCTGGTTGGTGAAACTGGTTTTTTCCGTGAACTGTTTGGATTGAAACTAGTTCTCTGGACTGGTTTTCTGAACTGAAGTTTGAATTGTTTTTTTTTTTCCGGAAAGGGTGGCGTTACGGTCCAACTCTGGGCAAACCGCCTAATCCGAAAACAAATCACTTCTCAAACCGGCTTTCGAAATAAGCTCTTTTCGGCAAAATCATTTTGACCCACACTTCCTTTTTTACTCTCTTTCTCGGCTGTCCCAACAATAAGAAACAGATGCTATTGGTTTATAGCCGCGGTCGAGTTTGGAAATGGGAGTTCGGCTGCGGCATCTGTCGTACCCTCCCGACACCCGATGATGTGTAACTGAGGGTGTTCGGACCACTAAAATAATTTTTCCATTAACAATCTACTTGCTCTGTTCTTGTTTGTCTATGCAGGTATGAAGAAATTAATCGGAAACATCGGCGCAAAGGAATGGCATGAAGACTACTCTTAGAAAAAATAGCACTTAGGATAGAAATGTATATATTGTTATTTTCCTTTTCATAAATTGTAATAAAATATTAAGGAATAAAATTCAATTATATTTCTATCCAATTTATTTAAATCTTTTACGCAATTCAAACTTGTCGCAACCGAATGACCCAAAAGAACATATTCGACTAAATCCCTCTTATCAAGTACCTCCGAGTAAATTCAACTAAATCACAGATAACTCAATTAACTTGAACCAACAGATTAATCTTCACCAAACAAATTTGTAGAGGAACCGTAAATACGACTTTGAGTGAGCATAAAAATCATGTTAACGGTGAAACAGAAACCACACTCTATACCAGGAAAAAAATTCCAATTAATTTCCGAGGACTGAACACAAATTTCCTGAGTTGAGCCGGCTAGAAATCATGATTTGATCCTGCATAGTAACTTCCAACTCGAGTCGAAACAAAACTCCAACTGTTTCTTCTTTTGACAATTTAAATAGCAGGAAGCAGGAGAGCAGGAAAAAACATGCGCCGTATCTCGAAAACTCTGATGCCAAAATTCACTGTACTTCTGTTTATCCTCAAAATAAAGAATTCGAAGACGGAATTTTAATTATCCCGAAGAACCCGGGCGATAACTCATCCTCCCCAACTGTCAGTAAATACTGCACCAATTACCGTTTTTCCCTTTTCACCGGTGAAGTACACCTAATGCCATTCCTGCACAATAACAGACTACGTAACCTGTTAGTATTTAGCAGATGCGAAAATGAGATGTCATGCAACCTGATTCGATTAATCTGAGGGTAAAATTTGGGGTGTTACACAACTGTACATAAAATGCATGCAATGCAACAAACAAGCAGAAGGAGCCAAGCACAACTTCTAGAGCAAGCAAGCCCAAAGGCAACATACAAAGCATAGGCAAGGGAGACAGACTCCACCTTAAACCAGCAAGCAAAGCCAATCAATAACAGTCAAGCAGAGGGAGCCAGACTCAACCTCTAATGCAGACAAGCAAAGGGAGCTAGGCTCAACCTTTAGGATGCTCTTAGGCCTAAAATCCTCTACATGAGACCTAAGCTAATGCAACACACCAAACAGTCACACAAGCAACAACACAGCAATCAGAAGTCACATCAGACAAGATAGCAGACAAACAGCTCAACAGCAAAATAAACAAACACCAAAACAAATCCTACAGTCTGCAATCAACTTCAAGTCCAAGCCATCTTCGAGAGAAGGAAATGAAAGCTCCAACTTCAAGCTCCAACTAGAGAGAAGATAATTAACATCAAGATTATTGATTGATGATGGGAATCATGACGGAAACCAAGGGAATCCATCATGGCACTCAACCATACATCTGAGATAGACATCCTCAAAGGTTCTACCTCTTGTGAAATGCCACACATCCTTCCAAAGGAGGGAATAGGCTTCCACATAGGGACCTTGAATCATAGGATGGGAATGGAAAGAAATCAAGGCAATCCATGTTTATTTGAAGAAAGAGAAATCAAACTAAGCTCTTCCTAAACCCTAATTGATCAAGCTACAAGAAAGCTACTAAAAGGAGGAAAAACAACAATTCAAGCCTAGGTATTCAAGCTAAAGAAACCTCAAGATGTCTAATGAACCACCACAAGAGACTTAGAAGCTTATTTGCACTAAAATCCACCTTTGAGATTCAACTAAGGGAAAAGCTACACTAGAAGCAACCTAATCGACACCTTAAATGTTAAATCTACTTAAAATCCTAAAACACTTTCTAAAATTCCACCAAATTTTCTAAGGGATCCTAACCATGTTATTGATCTGTGGGCAAAGGATCAGAGCCTTAATCTAAAGGGAAGGCACCTACAGAAATCCTAAAACCCAAAGAGGTCAAAAGAAACCCTACAAATGGGAGGTCAAGGGAGCTAGTCCTAAACAGAACCTAATGTTACCTAAAAAATCATGAAATAAATCCTAAGGGATCATGCATCTCTATACTAGTAACCAGCAAAAAATCTCATCCAAATTCAATACCAAATGGCCATACAAAAATCAGCAATAAAATGAGAAAATAGGCCAAAATTAAGGAATTAAACAAAATGCAAAAAATCAAATTAAATTGAAACTTGCATGAAAATAAAATGTAACAGCACCAAAAAATCAGAAATTAAATCTAGATTATCCACATATTTTTATCATATTTTTCTGATCAAAATTGGAATTATTGTGAATTTAAAATGAATAAAGCAATTAAAATAAAAAAAAAAGGAATTAAAAACAATAAAAGCCAGGAAAATATCAGGCGCGTTGGATTAGGAGACCTAGTATGCTAATCTAAGGGATCTGGTGCTGCCACCTAATAAATGAAACGCAGCGTTTGGGGGTCAAAGGTCCAACTCTGAAATTAAATCACAAGCGTACGATGGAATGACTTGGTATTCGCTCTAAATAGATCCAATGGCTCACAGCTTATCTTCCTCGTTCAAACTGGAAATGGAGGGAATGACCTCAGGTGAACTAGACGGTGGCTCCGGTGGCTGAGCCACCGTCTTCTCCGACGAGCCATAAATTACAGGTCAACAAAAACATCCAAACCTTACATCATTTCACTCCATTTTTCATGTTGATCTCAAATATCACATTCATTCATCCTAATTCCTTCTAGGTTTTGAGATTCGAACGCAAACAGAAAACACACCAAATCTTCAAGTGTCACCAAACCTCAATCCAAAGCCATAGATCTATTCCTCATGCTTCATAGATCATCATAAGCTATCTAGATCATGTTAACTCTCAATAATCAGACCAATTCGCATCCAAACAGAAAATTGCTCACACCTAGAATTGTCTCTAAACTCCACAATTTTGATCCAAAATCCATCTATAATCTCTCTTAAACCTTAACCTCGTGCTAAAACATGCTAGATCATCATGAATCTACAGCAATTTTGAAAGCTGCATACCTGAGTTGCAGCTTCAAATTGGAGCAGTTAGGGCACGACCCTTGGCTTCAAACTGTGCAGCAACCTTGATCCCTTAATTCCATCATGAATCTCTATGATTGTTGCTGAAGATGATTGGATCCTCAATTTGCCTTGAATCTCTCTTGAAATCAAAACACGATTTGCACTTGCTCCCTTAAAACTCAACTTGCACTCTCTGGTTCTAGCACGAAATCAGCACCAACCTTGATCCCAATGCATTTCTGAACTTATATAGAATTGATTTTGATGAGTTGGAGGCCCATTGGAGGCCCAAACTCAGAAATCCAAGTTTCACCTTTGCTTGAAAATCCAACTATGGCTATGCACAATTCTGGGCTCAAAACTTCTCCAAAAAGCTTCAATTCCCTTGCTTATGGACTATGGAGAGTGTATGGATCACTTTGAGTCCTTAATTCCATCATAAGGCCAACCTTTGATGTGTTACTTATTTATGAAGTAACAAAGTAAAACACCATGAATTATGCCTCAAATGAAATTTATAATATTGCCATCATGTTCAAAATGATTTTTCTAATTAAAATGAGCACTTATTTGCATTGGTTTGAACACATATGAATTAATTTGAGTTTTTTCACATAAATGCCTTTTAATTCCCCTTTTGTCAATTTCCTTCAAACCAAGTCTCACTCTAAGCCAAATCAATACATATTTGATACATGGTTGACCTAAAAATTCCATTTTGAACAAGTTTCATGTTTTACAAAACTTCATTTGAAGCTTGCAAGGTAGTGAAAATGACCTATAATGCCAAATGACATATAATCTCACTTTCCCAAAATACCCCTAACTCGTAAACCTCATAACTTGAGTTCTATAAATCCAATGGAGGACTTCTAGTACAATTTCGAAAGCTAAGATCAAGACCTACAATTTTCATGTTGGCCAAAAGTTGAGGAGATACACCCTTCTAGGTCAAACGTTCCTTGGAAGTTGGTTGACTTTTGCAGACAAATTTCACAATCATCTGACGACCTGTAACTTGTCTGGATCATAACTTGAGTTCTATAAATACAATGGGGGACTTCTAGTACTCAAATTAAAGCTATGAACATGATCTACAAGTTTCATGTTGGCCAAAAGTGGAGATCAAACTTGTATCTTGAGATAAATGGTCTTGAAGTCAAGAACTAAATAGGGGAATTTACCCTGAGAACCCTAGCTTAGCAACTCCTCACACTTTGAATTCTTCTTGGATTGATCTTGGAATATCACCTCATGTATCTCAAAACAACTCTCCATGACCACAAAGACTTAGAATTAAGCTTTGATCCTCTTCAATTGCACAGTTGACTTAGGGTTACTCAGATGAAAACCCTAATTGCAACACCCTCAACTGTGGCCCTTCACACTTGGCATAATGACTTGACTAAGCTATCTCATGACCCTCAAGGCACTCCATGAGCTCTATCCACATACCCTATCCATGAACAAGGCTTCACAACCCACTGATGGTCTTCAATTGGTCCTCAGTTTAGGAGATTAACCACATACAAACAACCAAACTTCTCAAGAACCCAACCCTCTCCCTGATGACCTTGGTGACATCTCAAGCTTGAATAAGACCTCTTAGATAGGCTCCTCTTGATATAAACCACACTTGATCCCCTTCTATATGAACAATGCTATGTTATGCAAATGCTAAATCAATTGTATGCTAATGCAATGAAACATAAACCAAGTGAGAAAAAGGTTAGGCAAATTTTGGGGTGCAACAGCTGCCCCTATTCAAACGACTTGGACCCGACTGGATGAAAAGCGAACGGCTTTCGGCCAATCAAGGTGGAATATGGTTGAATACCAAAGAACCCGGAAATTTTCCAACCAATGAAATAAACTGCACAAACTGCTTGGGGAAAACATCCAGAAAATTGAATCTGGTTGTCATGGTAACAACTGATCAATCATCTGATAAAGAACCTGATCTCAACATCAACCACCTGCGTGATGCCACAGGCGTTGAATCCACACTCTAGATTAACAACAAACAATCTTCAAATATACGCTACAATAAGTGGGAACCGAGTCACAAGACCCTATCAAAATGTTATCCTTGACCTTCCATCTCAGAAGAAACGGGAAAAGCACTACGTAAAAGTGTGAATCGTCAGTATCTTTGACCTTCCATTTTCGCAGAAACAGGCATACGCTAAATAAAAGCGAGGATCCTCAATATCTTTGACCTTCCATTTCTGCAGAAACAGGAATGCGCTAATAAAAGCGAGGATCATCAATATCTCTGACCTTCCATTTCCGCAAAAACGGGCATACGCTAATAAAAGCGAGTACTGTCAATATCTCTGACCTTCCCTTTCTGCAGAAACGGGCATACGCTAATAAAAGCGCGTACTGTCAATATCTCTGACCTTCCCTTTCCGCAGAAACGGGCATACGCTAATAAAAGCGCGTAATGTCAATATCTCTGACCTTCCATTTCCGCAGAAACTGGCATACGCTAATAAAAGCGAGTACTGTCAATATCTTTGACCTTCCCTTTCCGCAGAAATGGGCATACGCTAATAAAAGCGAGTACCGTCAATATCTCTGACCTTCCATTTCTGCAGAAACGGGCATACGCTAATAAAAGCGAGTACTGTCAATATCTCTGACCTTCCCTTTCCGCAGAAACAGGCATACGCTAATAAAAGCGAGTACCGTCAATATCTCTGACCTTCCATTTCCGCAGTAATGGGCATACGCTAAATAAAAGCGCATACTGTTAATATCTCTGACCTTCCATTTCCGCAGAAACGGGCATACACTAATAAAAACGCGTACTATCAATATCTCTGACCTTCCATTTCCGCGGAAACGGGCATACACTAATAAAAGCGCGTACTGTCAATATCTCTGACCTTCCATTTCCGCAGAAACGGGCATACGCTAAATAAAAGTGCGTACTGTCAATATCTCTAACCTTCCATTTCCGTAGAAACGGACATACGCTAATAAAAGCACGTACTGTCAATATCTCTGACCTTCCATTTCCGCAGAAACGGGCATACGCTAAATAAAAGTGCGTACTGTCAATATCTCTAACCTTCCATTTCCGTAGAAACGGACATACGCTAATAAAAGTGCGTACTGTCAATATCTCTGACCTTCCATTTCCGCAGAAATGGGCATACGCTAAATAAAAGCGCGTATTGAGCATCCGAAGACTTGAACAAACAACTTTGCGGGGAATTTTTGACATCAGCTACCAGACATGCATCTTGAACAAAAATGGGTAACAACTTTGAAGGCATAATCATGAAGCCTTTTAATGCTGACATAACAGCCATCCGAGGAAAACTCTACTGGGGAAATCCTAACGTCACCTGCTAGACATTTACCTTGACAACCAGTAACGACCTCAAAGGTCTAATCCCTGAAATCTTTCCTTTTAAAATGTTGACTTAACAGTAATCTGAAGAAAACTTCGCTGGGGGAGAAGAGAAACTTAACCAAGTAACTCTGATGAGGGAACATAGGATAAGACGAACGTTATCATCACATATCTCATGCCAAGAATTTGAACATTCGAAAACCATCCTGAACAAGAATTCCAATTAGCTGCAGGGAAAACACCTAAAAACAAAGATGTAACCAACCTGGCTTATGTTTCAAAATGCATATGTTTGAAAATGGCGTAATGCTCCATACGACATGGAAATGCTACGCGTTTGGGGTAGATGCAAATATGATGCAGATATGATGATATATGCAAGATGCAAATGCAGGCTCGGGCTGCCGGAGAAAAGCTGGATACATAACCGCTTTGGAAAAATAAATGCTGAAGACAAAGCCAACTCCGCTGGGGATAACCGGGTATCATAGAATTATTCCAGCAAAATAAGTGCTGGAAAGGTGAACTGACTCCGCTGGGGAAGAAGAGACAATCCTGCTGGGGGATAGCTTAACAAATCCGTAGTTACGAACTCTGCTGAGGATGATCAACCTATTGGAGGAAAGACAACCTGCTGGAGAATAGAAAGAGCCATCCTGCGTGGGGACGATCCTTTTCAAAACCACTGACAACCTGGTTGTACCCTGTGAGGTCTTCACTGGGGATTAAATGTGCACATGACTACTGCTGGGAGTGCGCATCATCGCCTGACCACTTGCTAGCTCGCCTCCAACTCTTCTGGGGATAAAAATGTGACTTCCAACTGCTGGGGAGTAATAAGTTTCACATAGAGTCTGCTCATATGCTAAGGGACTCTGGCTGGGGGAAACACGATCCCTTGACTGTTTGCTACAAAGATAACAACCCTGCAAAATACGAGCAACAACAAGATATCCTATACAAAAGGAAATATCCAGGTCAGTATTCGTGACAATTGTTCAGTCAATTCAAGTTTTTAACAATTATTGGTCGAGGCCAGCAAGTTTATGCACGTGCAAGTTTATCAAAAACATCGGCGTTTTCCACAAACAAAACAGTAAAAGTTAAAACAAGAAACAAACATCAAGTACTGAATATGCGTTTATTGATAACGGGCCTGTAAATAGGCAAAGTTTTTACAATGGATGCAACTCCTAAAAAGAGGAAGTTACAAAAATAAATACAAATATGTACAGAGGTACAAAAAAATTTGTATACATGTCGACAACGTGGTACAGACAAACACCATGAGCTGATCCTCCTATGACTCGCCTGACTCCGACGCTTTCCCGATACTCTGTCCTCGGAAGAAATTGACTTGGATAATCGACCCTCAGGCACTCCCAAACCACTAAGCAATGCAGTATCAAACTCGGACCGCAGTCATTTGCTTTTTCAATCCCTAACTTTTGCCTAAATAACCCTTTACGGGTTTTCAATTCACCGGGATACCCTTTTTTGCTGAAGTCGCCTTTTCAGGTTTTCGACTTCTTGGGTGTACATTTTTTTCAATTTTATCCCTAATTTTTGCCCGAACCCTTTTCTTTTCGTTTTTTTTTGTTCGCCGGGATGCCTCATTTTTTCCTGGACTTTCTTTTTTCTGTCCAGCGGGTCTCTTTAAGCAAAGTATTTTTTAATTGTGTCCGAGTTCACAGGGGATGTAAAATCTTCGCCATCCATGGTGGACAACTGTAAGGCTCCTCCAGAGAAGACCTTTCGAACGATATATGGACCTTCATAATTGGGAGTCCATTTGCCCCTATGATCTGTTGTGGTGGGAGAATCTTCTTCAGCACAAGATCTCCCGTCTGAAAGCTTCGAGGGCGCACCTTTTTGTCAAAAGCTTTCTTCATCCGGCTCTGGTATAACCGACCATATGCGATAGATGCAAGTCTCCTCTCGTCCATCAAACTGAGCTGATTCAGTCTATTCTTTATCCACTCCGCCTAATCAAGTTGGACATCGAGCAATACTCTCAAAGAAGGAATATCAACTTCCAATGGTAGGACAGCCTCCATACCATACACCAGTGAGAAAGGTGTTGCCCCGGTTGATGTGCGTACCGTTGTACGATAACCGTGCAAAGCGAAGGGCAACATCTCGTGTCAGTCTTTGTATGTTACAACCATCTTCTGAACTATCTTCTTGATGTTCTTATTGGCCGCTTCGACAGCGCCATTCATCTTGGGCCGATAGGGAGATGAGTTGTGATGCTTAATCTTGAAATTCTGGCACAATTCCTTCATCATCTTGTTATTCAAGTTCGAACCATTGTTAGTAATGATTCTTTCGGGAATGTCGTAACGACAGATGATGTCCTTTTTGATAAATCGGGCTACTACTTGCTTGGTAACATTAGCGTAAGACGCTGCTTCGACCCATTTAGTGAAGTAATCGATAGCTACCAAGATGAACCGGTGTCCGTTGGATGCGATGGGCTCAATTTTGTCAATCATATCTATGCCCCACATGGAGAAAGGCCACGGGGACGCCATAACGTTCAAAGGGCTTGGCGACACCTGAATCTTATCTGCATAAATCTGGATTTTATGGCATTTCTTCGCAAACTTGAAACAATCTCTTTCCATCGTCAGCCAATAATACCCTGCCCGTAATAACTTTCGAGACATAGCATGTCTGCCGGCATGCGTGCCAAAGGTTCCTTCGTGGACCTCCTCCATGAGCAGATTAGCTTCTTTCTCATCCACACATCGCAATAGCACCAAATCATGGTTTCTCCTATACAGAACACCATCTGGATTCAAGTAGAAGTTGCCAGCCAATCTCCTAAGAGTCTTCTTATCGCGGCTGGATACCCCAGTCGGATACTCTTGGTTCTTTAGGAAATTCTGGATATCAAAATACCACGGCTTGCCATCGAAAGCTTCCTCAATGGCGAATATGAAAGCGGGCCTATCAAGGAGAGAGATAACTATTCTGGGAGCCTCATTCCAGAAGTTAACTTTGTACATCGAAGACAATGTCGCAAGAGCGTCAGCCATATGATTTTCTGCCCGTGGTACATGGTGAAACTCTACCCTGTCAAAGAAAGGCAGCAACCTCCTCGCATAATTCATGTACGGTATCAGATTGGGCTGACGAGTCTCCCACTCTCCCTTGATCTGGTTCATAACTAGCGCGGAGTCTCCATACACATCAAGATTTTTAATCCTCAAATCAATAGCCTCCTCGAGACCCATGATACACGCCTCATATTCAGCCTCATTGTTGGTAACTGGAAATGTCAATCTGGCAGTAAACGGGATGTGTGTCCCATGGGGAGTCGTAATGATTGCCCCAATTCCACTTCCGTATGAATTAACAGCCCCGTCAAAAATCAACTGCCATTGGGAACTCCACTCAGGACCTTCACCATGCAATGGCTCCTCACAATCTTTCATCTTTAAGTACATGATATCCTCGTCAGGAAAATCAAACTTCATTGGCTGGTAATCATCGATTGGCTGCTCAGCCAGGTACTCTGACAGTACGCTACCTTTGATAGCCTTTTGCAGAACATACTGTATATCATACTCTGTCAGTACCATTTTCCATCGGGCAATCCTTCCTGAAAGTGTCTGCTTTTCAAAGACATATTTGATCGGATCCATCTTCGAAATCAGCATGGTTGTATGATTCAGCATGTATTGTCTCAGACGTTTGGCAGCCCAAGCAAGCGCACAACACGTCTTTTCGAGCATTGAGTAACGGGACTCACAATCTGTGAACTTTTTACTCAAGTAATAGATCGCATGCTCTTTTCGTCCACTCTCGTCCCATCGAGAACACAACCCATACTGTTCTCAAGAACCGTCAAGTACATGATCAGTGGTCTCCCAGCTACTGGGGGTATCAATACCGGAGGTTCCTGCAAGTATTCTTTTATTCTTTCAAATGCCTTTTGACAATTTTCGTTCCAGACAATTGCCTGATCTTTTTTCAATAGTTTAAACATCGGCTCACACGTTTCTGTGAGGTGAGATATGAACCGGACAATGTAGTTCAACCTCCCCAAAAAGCCACGAACCTCTTTCTCCGTTTTTGGCGCTGGCATTTCTTGTATGGCCTTTATTTTTGTAGGATCAACCTCAATTCCTTTTTCACTAACAATGAACCCCAGTAGCTTTCCAGATCTCACCCCGAAGGTGCACTTATTAGGATTCAGCCTCAGCCTGAACTTCCTAAGCCTCTCAAACAATTTCAGAAGGTTCACCAAATGCTCTTCCTCCGTCTGGGATTTGGCAATCATATCGTCAACATAGACCTCAATCTCCTTATGCATCATGTCGTGAAAGAGTGTCGTCATAGCATGTTGATATGTTGCCCCAGAATTCTTCAAACCAAAGGGAATCACTTTGTAGCAGAACGTTCCCCACGGGTAATAAAAGTTGTGTTCTCCATATCCTCGGGCGCCATTTTAATCTGATTATAGCCCGAAAAGTCGTCCATGAAGGAAAACACAGAGAATTGAGCAGTATTGTCGACCAATATGTCAATATGAGGAAGCGGGAAGTCATCCTTAGGGCTCGCCTTATTCAGATCCCGATAGTCAACGCACATCCGCACCTTACCATCCTTCTTTGGTACATGTACTATATTGGCGACCCAAGGAGGGTAAGTTGTAACGGCTAGAAAACCAGCATCCCACTGTTTTTGTACTTCCTCTTTAATCTTTACGGCCATATCTGGTTTCATTCTTCTGAGCTTTTGCTTGACCGGCGGACAGTCTTCACGCAATGGCAAGCGGTGGACCATAATATCAGTGTCTAACCTAGGCATATCCTCATAAGACCAAGCAAAGATGTCACTATACTCTCAAAGCATCTCGACAAGTCTCTGCTTGATATCGCTTTGCAGCGCAGCCCCTATCCAGACATTCTTGACAACTTCTTCCGAACCTAAGTTAACGACTTCAATTTCCTCCTGATGAGGCAGAATGATCTTCTCTTCTTGTCTCAAAAGTCAAGTCAGCTCTTCTGGTAAGTCATCGTCCTTAACAATCTCTTCCTCAGCTTGAAGTATCGGATGCTCAAAGTCGAAGCGAGTCATAGGGAGTTCTTGATCGGTGTCATCAGAAATATGAATCCTGCAAGAGAAAGGGTTAAATGCTTCAAATGATATGCAAACGAAGCATACGACCACATTGCCATTTTATTGTAAAAAATAAAAACAGAAAAACAGGGATCACAAAATTTGCATGAGAAAAACGCCTTTATTTGATGATTAAAATAAAGCATACACATAAACAAGTAGGCCCTGAAATAAAATCACTATGCCCCGGGTAGGACATAGGATTGTACAATAATCGAAAAAACAAGGCATTACTGTTTTGTCGTCACTTGAATAAAGTCCTGGATAGACCAGTTGCATAGGCTTTGTCCTGGCTCGCTGGGCTTGATCCATGAATCCATGTCACAGTCGCTATCTCCATCTTCACTGTCAGACACAGAATTAATCGTTTCAAAACTGACTCCTCCTGGAGTAAACACAATCGGCCCTTTGAACTTTGGCGCGCTCTATGATGAAGATGACGACGACGGGCGATACCCTAAGCCAAACTTGTCCTGCTTAACAGGAATCTCCAGAACTTGACCCCAACCTTTGGTTTCCCCAGCTTGAACTACCGCTTGGGCTTCTCTGTACGAAGACATAGCCACCTCTGGCCCACTGCTTATGACAGGAGTTTTTTGTCTCGGATCTGCACCCCTTCAAAAGCTTGGCACAATGTTTCATGGACCTCCCCATCCACTTCAACATATTTGAATGATGACAGGTGACTTACCAGGATATCTTCCTCCCCACATATGGTGACAATGCTACCACCGACCACATACTTAAGCTTTTGGTGCAACGTAGACGTTACAGCCCCTACAGAGTGAATCCAAGGTCGTCCGAGCAAGCAGCTATAAGCTGGCTGAATGTCCATGATGTAGAACACAGTATCAAACACCTCTGGACCAACCTGGATTGGTAAAGTCAATTCCCCAAATACGGATCTTCTAGTCCCGTCAAAATCTCTCACCACCAAGTCGCTTGGCGTGCATATTATGCCTCGGGTATCCAGCTTCAACAGTGCCTTCTTGGGCAAAACATTCAGGGACGAACTAGTGTCCACAAGAACATGAGACATAACAGTGCCCCTACACTCAACTGAAATATGCAACGCACTGTTGTGGTTGTGGCCCCTGGGTGTTAAATCAAAATCAGTAAAGCCAAGGCCATGCCCCACATTCACGTGCGCAATCACTCCCTCGAGCTGATTAACGGATATCTCCTGAGGTACATAGGCAGTGTCAAGTGCTTTCAGCAAAGCGTTCCGGTGGGCCTCGGAACAAAGCAACAATGACAAAATTGAGATTTTGGAAGGCGTCTGCTGCAGATGATCAACAATTTTATAATCACTCTTCCGGATTAGTCTCATAAATTCTTCCACATCTTTAGTCAAAGCCTCTTTTTCCTTCTCCTGAGAAGGTCCTTCTTCATTAACTTTACCCTTCCCTTTGGCAATTCTCTCAGCTTCTACTTCTGGCGACGCAAAAATTCTACCGCTGCGGGTTATGCCCCCTGCCCCCACAAGGTTATCAACTGACCCTACTGGCGGGCTTTCTAGGTTAATCTTTTCCCCGTTGTAGTAAACTTCCGCCCCATAGTTCCAGGGGATGGCTTTAGTGCTTTCATATGGAACGGGTCCAACTTTGGTTATAGTGATAGTCGGTCACTTGGGAGGCGCCGATATTGTGACAGTCTTAAACGGGATCGTAACTGTTGCAACTTCACCCTGCTTTTCAGCTACTGCCTCAATAGGCTTCTCTTCAGCAGTACGGTCGAATTGCAGCGTTCCTTCATCAATCATCCCTTGAATACCTCTTCTTAAACTATCACAACCCTCAGGCCGGGCCAAACAGTCAACACAATCTGCATCACACCCAGGGAAAACTCCCCCTTTCAGCAACCTGCTCTTTACACAACCCAGAGGTGTCTTCAATTCATCTACATTCATAACCAGATTCAGACAGGTATCTTCCAAGATTGCACCCACCTGTGCAGATCTGTGAGACGGCATCGGATTTTTCTCAATATTGGGCGCCTCATTACCAAAGTTTATAGCCTTGCTATCTATCAAATCCTGCACCTTGTGCTTGAATGCTTGACAATTCTCTATGCTATGACCGGGTGCCCCGGAGTGAAATTCACAATATGCATTAGCATCGTAACCAAAAGGAGGTCTGCCCTTCGGCGGAGCTAGCGTCCTTTTCTCAACAAGTTGTAGTTGTAACAAAGTTGGAAGAAGCTGAGCATACGGTAGTGGAGGTACATCAAATACTCTTTTCACAGCCCTATCACGACCTTAGTACCTTTGCGGAGCAAAATTCTGTTGTCCCTGTTGCTGTTGTGGCTGTTGTTATTACTATTGAGGTACAGGAATTGTCACACTGGCAACCTGTGGCCTGCGTCAATTCTGACTTCTATCCCTTCTCCGATTACTACATACCGAATTATTGTCTCCTTGCTTTTTATTCCCAAAAGCCTTTTTACCACCTCCAGCTGAGGTTGATTCTCCTGCTTGAATCTTACCGATCTTAACATCGTTATCTATACGTTCCCCCAAAAGTATCAACTCAGAAACGTTAGTCGTCGTGCAATTGATAAGCCTGTCATAATACAACCCAGAGAAAGTTCCCACAAACATATCCACCAACTCATGCTCTACCATGGGTGGGTGCACCCTAGCTACGAGTTCACGCCACCTCTGGGCGTACTCTTTAAAACTCTCGCCATTCTTCTGAGAAAGATTTTGGAGTTGGACCCTGTTCGGCGCAAGGTCGCTGTTATATTGGTAATGCTTTACAAAGGCTTCCGCCAACTCTTTCCAGCTACCAATCTGAGTAGGCTCTAACCCCATATACCATTCCAATGACGATCCCGACAAGCTATCCTGGAAAAAATGCATCAGCATCTTTTCAACGTCAGAATAAGTAGACATTCTCTGATAGTAAGACCACACGTGAACTCTTGGGCAAGTATCCCCCTTATACTTGTCGAAAGTAGGCGCTTTGAACTTGAGTGGCACCCTTAAGCCAGCAACCAACCCCATATTGGCCACGTCCAACCCCGTGGAATTTTGATTAGCAAGATTTCTCATCTGTTCCTCCAACATCTCGAACCTTCGGTCATTGTTAGTGGGATCTCAAGATTCCTGCCCGGCGGAGGGAAAGCGTCTTCTTGACGATCCTCACCCCAATGAGAATCCCCATTATCATATCCAGCATATGCAGCATTAGGACCAAAGCCATTCTAATTGAACCTGGGACCATACCCCATATTACCAAAACCCTGATTACCAGCACCTGGACCAAAACCAGCGTTGTAGGCACCCATTCCAACACTGTTGTTGCTTGCGTTGCCAAAACCTGCGTTACCAAAGCCCTTATTGTTGTAGCCCTGATTACCATAGCCCTGATTACCACCAAAACCAGCATTGCCAACACCAATACCTACACCAGTGTTCCCAACACCAACACCAAACCCAGCATTTCCGGTTCCCACATTAAAACCAGCATTTCCAGCTCCAACATTCCCGTTGGTTTCCACATGTCCGTTACCATTACCAGACACATTCCCATTCCCAGCTCTATTACCGTTCTCATTCGTATTGAGGACAACCACCGGTAGAGCATCACCCGTCAGAGGATTCTCGCCATGAGGAGGATCGGTAGCAACTCTGCCATGTAGCACACCCTGACTGTCAACCCGGGCAATCAGAGGTTGCACCAGAGTTTGGAGCTGCTCTTGGCCCTTGGCCATAGTTTCCATCACCTGCATGAATTGCACCATCCTGTCGTGCATCTCCTGCATCTCAGTTTGCATTTGATCCGTAGCTTTCTTGCAGTTACTTCTTGTAGAGTAGCGATGAATTCGCTGATCGGAGATCCTGAAACCTGCATCGGCAGAGGGTTAGGAAACAGCTCAAGGTACCTGTCATGCAAATGATTTATGCACATGCAAACGTGTGTCTGTGCTTTAGGGAGATTTCTCCCCTGATTCTAGTGCCAGTGCTGATAGTGAGAAGTCCGGATCCAGTCACTGAAATAACATCTCATATATATATGGCCCAACAAGGCAGCAATACAATGTCACCGAATACATGGGGAATCAATAGCATGACCTCGACCAACAAGCCTGGTGATGGTCAGCCTACAGCAAAGATCAGAAAAAATACAAAGGGTTACAAAGATAGTCAAGTGCGACAACGGGCGCGAAACTCTTCTAGCAACTCCTTTGTCTTGGGATGATCAGGCCGAGTGAGTAACCCTTCAACAAGTAACTCTCTCTGCATAATAGTGCACTGGAGACCTTCAATAGAATCTTCCCACGCTCCCTGGCCAAAGCAATCTTCTAACCTTCGCTTCTTGGATTCGAACATCTGCTTGCGATCTTTCAGGTTAGCAATAACTTTGTTTAGCATGTCTTCAGTGGCATATCTGCGAGCAGTTTCCTCATCAAACCTCTTTTCACTGGCCTTCACCTGAGCCTTCAACTTGGAGATCTGCTGTTTCAGTTTATCCTCCCTCTCTTTGTTGCTGGCTATAGTGGCATTCCACTGCTGGTTGAATTTGGATATTCTCTGGTATGCTTCATCCAGATTCTGCTTCTTGGTGGCCAGCACATCGTTGACAGATTTGAAGTCCAGATCCAAACATTCCCGATCAGCTATCTGCTTGGTCAAGTCCGTGCCTAACCAGTTTACCAGCTCTGTCTTCTTTTTGAAGGAGTGGACGACTTCGTTTCTCTCGCTTCTAAGTTGTGCCAGCTCTTTCTCCAACTTTTCGTTGGCCTTTTTCAGTTCTTCCTTCTCAGATAACACCTGATTATACTGCTGAATAGACACAGTAGTAGGCTCTTCAACCATTGGAGGGCACTCTTGCGTAGCAGGTGGAAAACACATTCCTATTGTCTTTGCTCTGGCCTTAATCCAGGTTACATAAGGAGCGTAAGCTTGGTTATTACTCTTACCCAACAATGATTTTCCTCGTCTACTGGTATCATTCCAGGCATGCTGAAGTTTAGCTAACATATCCCCCTCTAGAAGACCTGTGAGGTACAGAGATTCCTGCACCTCTTCATCTTTTGGCGGACCACTCAAAGCATAGGCAAACTGTCTGACAAGTAGAGAGGGATTATAGTTGTTACAGCCCTTTCTTCTAATCAAAGGCACATTTGGAAACCCACTGCAGCTGAATATGATTTCAGTACCTAACATATCTTGATCCAACCAAACAATGCTCTCTGCTGACAAACCCATCAAGCGCTCAGACCACTTAGCTGTGGCTACAGATGAAGCAAAGAGACCCTTCTTGGGCAGGTAACTATCAAACCATCTGTAGAGTAAGGGTACACAGCACGATACATTCTTACCCTTTCTATTTTCGTTCTTGTAATGGACGGATTGATATACATCTCCAATTAAGGTAGGAACTGGATTCCCTGATGCAAAGATGTGGAAGGCATCCAAGTCTACAAAATCAGGCATGTTGGGAAACAAGATGATACCATAAATGCAGAGGGTGAGAATGGCGTTGAATACGATCCAACAACCGTCTTTGGCACACTGTTGAGCTTTCCCAACTAGAAACTGCCGAGAAAATTCAGGAACCCCATTCCAAATGGACAGAAGCAACTCAGAGGCATCCAAATGAAGAGTAAGAGCTAGACTAGCCAGATTAGGCTTAGCCTCCATGTGAACAAACGACATCTGATTCTTAATAGGTACACCCAACAACTTAGCATACTCCTCCAATGTAGGTGCAAGAATGAAGTCCGGAAAAGTGAAGCATCTCAACGGAGGGTCATAGAACTGTAGCAAGGCATACAACCCATTCAACTCATATACCAGAGGTTTACGAACCAGACTGAGCAGCTTCCCATAAGATTTCCTGAATTCCCCTCTCACTGTATCATCTGCCAAGGCAATCAAACTGGATAACAAAGCAACATCTGGGGTAGGGAGCTTGTAGGCCACATTCTTCTTCAAAGATCCCATACTAGCACAATAGAAGGCAAGAATACCTGAACCGGGGGATAATGTATGCACTTGCAACACAGACACACGTTAATGATATGCAAAATGCAATCATGCAACAGGGGATCAAGATTGTGCTGTTGAGGAGACCGAGGCTCTGTTCCAACACAATCACAACACTGCTCTGATAACACAACCCTGAAGAGGACCAATAATTATGCACTGTCGAGAACAACCATATCTCTGATGATAAGAACCCTCTGAACCCAACAATACTGATTCACTGTCAAGAAAACCAGGTAGTCTGAAGGTTAAGGTTTCCTGCAATAACCCGACCCTGCTCACGGTTATGGACCTAGTCACTGAAAGGTATGGCATCTTATGCGTTTCCCAGCGTCACAGACTTTCAAGAAACGATGATACGATACCCAGAAGGTGTGTCATCATCATCTCTTGAAGTGGCCTCACTTAGCTGAGTCACAAATGATCGATCCCCAGAGTCGACAATCCTCCAAACCAACAACCCCTCAAGCCCAAAGGGCCAGAAAAGAAGTCAACCGGGAGAATCTCGTCTGAGCGTGGATTTCGTGAGACACTAGTACCTGCAAAGCAAGCACGCGCCCACTACTTTCCACAACTAATGCTAGGTATACACTCAAGCCTGGGTCTGGCTTATCACTCATCAGAGCCCCTTCCCACAACAGGACAATAATGATATCATACTGAAAATAAAATGTGGAAAGTAAAGCGATAAATAAACAGAACCCAACAGGTAAACACACAAGCGCTAGGATTGACTCTCGTAGGGGATGGGAAACGGTCCCAGCATAGGGGATGGGAAAATTCCCCAGAAGCTATAAGTCCCCAGCAGAGTTGCCAGTTGTCGCTACCGCGAAAATAAGGTGCCAGCAAAATAGAAGAGTCTCCACCTTTCGTTATTTATCCCTCAGAACAGAAAAGGAAACGATCGGAAAAAACCTGACGAAAAGGTATAAGACAAGGTCATCGCAACCATGTCTGGATTCGGGAGTCGGTTACGCAAGGGGAAGGTATTAGCACCCCTCACGTCCATCGTACTCGATGGGATCCATGCTTGTTGTGTTTATCTGACGGGTTGGTTTAACTATCTACGCTAAGGGTCTGGTATGAAAAGAAAAGAAAATGACTCGGAAGAACACAACAATTCTATGCCTACGTATTCCCGTCTGGAACGAGAAATCAGAGTCAACGTAGTTCGCCTAACTACGGGATACGGGGGAAGGTTGCTCGCCGAGATATCGCATCTCGTGCCTACGTACTTTCACACGGCGTGAAAGATCAGAGCAAACGTAGTTCGGGACAACGAGAGACACAGGTTTGTCTTTTTTATCCGAGTAGGGTTAACAGACGGTTTCAGCAGTTGGTGTATGCAGCTCGCTCGACGGAGACTTAGGCGTTTACCATTTGCGGTAGAACAGGGAGTTAACAAAACTCTCCTTAGGAAAATGGTTTCCAAGGATTAAAGGTCCAAGAGGACAAAAAGATATTTGATCTTTGTTTTCTGTTTTTTAGAAGAAGTGTTTTTATGGATGTTTGCAACTAATATCGCACTAGAGACTATGACCTGAGAGTGAATGCGTCGCATGTCACCCAAAGGGTGCCATACTAAACATCCAAGTTGTTGAAAAGAAACTCTCCAACAACCCTTTCTCAAGTAGCTTAAGGCTCGTAGCGTACGACATCAGTTAACCTTTATTACTGTATTTTGATTTGTTTGAAGATGAGAGGAGAAAAGACGCACTAAAGGGAAACTGATCCAATCCTAAAGTTGTCATGTAAACTTGATCCTATGGTTGAGGTTAGGAGTGAACTACCTAATGTTATCATGCATGGTTAGAACCCTAATGTCTGTCATAACTTCTCTTGAACAAGAGAAGTCAGAGTTCCTAGGGGAACATGGCAAAGGAAAGCAACAGAAATAGAAATAAACTGTAAAGAAGCAACTGTTAGAACACAGATTGGTTCTTAATAATATCTCTATGTTTTGATGATAACTATTATGAAATTTTGTATTTAAGAATTATATACTCTAAAATTTGCTTGAGAGTTTTTACTGAAGATAGTAAAGGAATTAACACTCCAGAAGCAAATTAGAATTGAACACAAGAAATTAGCTAGACTCTGAAGCGCCATATGCATTAATTAGAAGACTCTGATTGCTGCCAACAGAAGATTCTGAGCGTAGCCTCCAGAAGGATCTGAAGCAGAAGCTCCAGAAGGATCTGAAGCAGAAGCTCCAGAAGGATCTGAAGCAAGTCAGAAGCATCTGAAGCAAAGAAGAATTTTGTATGAAGAGCTTTTCAAATCATAGTTTCTACAGAAGATTCTGAAAGTACTAAAGCTGCCAGTACTAAAATTCTGTCTCAAATATGCTCTGATATTTAACACGCTGAAAGCACACCTGCTGCAGAAGACTCTGATTCAGCAAGACTCTGATCATCATTAGAAGACTCTGATCAAATTAGACTCTAATGAATTTGCTGAAAAACTGAAGAAGAAATATTCAAAGATTATATCCATTGGAGTAAATCAAACGTCTCTTTCCTTATTTATGCTAGACACAAGAACACAGACAAAAAGGATTTTTCTGTGCTTTCTTCTTCTAGGAAAGGTCACTTGATGTGAAGACAAAAAGGCTCAGACCTTTTGGACACTCTTCTCAACGTCAGCTCACCTTGGATCAGTTGCCTATAAAAGCAAGACTCCACCAAATTCTTCAGTTGACGTTTTGCATTGAAAAGAAATCAAATATTCAAGCTCTCATACTTTCATATTCATTCTTAGAATTTATTTCATTGTTCTTAAACTTAAGAGAAATGTCATAGTTGTGATAATAGCTTTTTAGAAGCATTCTTACTCTTGTAATAGTTTTACATTGATTGTAAAAGATTTTCTTAAGAGGATCCAGTTGGGATCAGTAGCTCTTGAGAAGACTAAGAACAGTTGTTCTTAGGTGTTACTATTGTAATCTGTTTGATTAAATAGTGGATTAAGTCCTTGATTGAGAAAGGCAAATCACTCTAGGAAGGGTGGACTGGAGTAGTTGAGTCCAACGAACCAGGATAAAAATACTTGAGTTTTTTATTCTAAGTTTTAATCTTTCATAGAGCATCAGAGCTCCCCCTTCTAAGTATTATCTCACCTTCAGTTGGCATCATAGCTCCGGTTTTGTGTGTGCTACCACTTAACAGTGACAGTAAAGATCCAGAGAGAAATACTTTGATATATATTTGGTTGTTACTATGGCTGATAATACAATATCTAACACTAACAACAAATATGAAGAAAGGGACAAAATCAGCACCAAACCCCCTATGTTTGATGGGGAGAAATTTGATTATTGGAAAGACAGAATTGAAAGTTTTTTCCTTGGATATGATGCTGATTTATGGGATCTAGTCATAGATGGATATGTTCATCCCACAGAGGGGAATGGCAAGAAGATAGACATAAAATCTATGACAGATGCTCAGAAGAAAGATTTTAGAAATCATCACAAGGCCAGAACAATATTGTTGAATGCAATATCTCATACTGAGTATGAAAAAATTACAAACAGGGAAACTGCATTTGACATGTTTGAATCCTTAAAGATGACTCATGAGGGAAACTCTCAAGTCAAGGAAACAAAGGCTCTGGCTCTGATCCAGAAGTATGAAGCCTTCAAGATGGAAGACTCTGAATCTTTTGAAGCTATGTTCTCCAGATTTCAGATCCTCACAGCTGGTCTAAAGGTTCTGGACAAGGGATACTCCACATCAGATCATGTAAAGAAAATCATCAGAAGTCTACCTACCAGATGGAGACCTATGGTAACAGCGCTGAAGATAGCTAAAGATCTGAACAAAATCTCTTTAGAAGAACTCATCAGCTCACTGAGGAGCCATGAAAATGAGCTTGAGGAAGATGAACCTTAGAAGAAAGAAAAAGGTAAATCTATTGCTTTAAAATATAATAAATCTGCTAAAGCTTTGCAGGTTATTGAAGAAAGCTCTGAAGGATCTTCTTCTGAAGAAGAAGATGAGTTATCCATGTTGTCCAGAAGGATCAACAGACTCTGGAAGCGCAAGGGAAAGAAGTTCAACAACTTCAGAAAATTTAATCATAGAAAGGAATCTTCTGGGCGCAGAAGATCTAGCAAGAAAGAAGTTGTATGCTATGAGTGCAAAGAACCTGGGCATTACAAGAATGATTGCCCCAAACTTCAAGGAGAAAAACCCAAGAAGAAGTTTAACAAAAAGAATAAGGTTCTAATGGCAACATGGGATGACTCAGATGAATCTGAATCATCTTTTGAATCAGAAGAAGAATGTGCTAATGTTGCACTGATGGCCAGCACAGAAGATCAGGAAGAAGGAACGTCAGGATCTGAATCTAATTCTGAATCTGACGATGACGTTGAAGAGGTAATGACTAAACTTACTAAAGAAGAACTTTTCAAAGTTTTATCAGAAGTTCTGAAAAGCTATAACAATATCAAACTCAAATACAAGAAGCTGAAAAGCAGTCTTGAATCTGAGATTGATCTTCTGAAGACAGAACTTGTTAAGCAAAATGAAATTAATCTGAAAATCAAAAATGACTTTGAAATAACTCAACAAGAATCTGAATCTGAGGCTAAGTCATGTGAAAACATTTTAGAAAAATATGACTCTAGCTTTCAGAGATTCCTTAATAAGAGCATAGACAGAAGCAAGATGGCTTCTATGATCTATGGTGTTAGTGGGAACAACAGAAGAGGTATTGTATATGAATCTTCCTCTGGAAGTAATCCAAAATCTGTTGACAAACTCTTCATCAAGAAGACACCTCTGTACTCTCAATTTAAGTTTGGTCACTTAAATGACATTAAACACACAAGCTCTGAGAAGAATACTTATGTGTTTAAACCCAAGGCAAGTCAGAATAAACATTATGTTGAAAAACAGGAGTTTAGACAAACCTCCAGAACCACTAACCCTAAAGGACCCAAGAAGATCTGGGTACCTAAAAGTAAAATAATTCATGTTGCAAATGTTCTTAGCAGCAAGGTCAGGACGCCAATCATGGTACCTGGACTCTGGATGCTCACGACACATGACAGGAGAAAATTCTATGTTCCAAAGCCTGGAACTTAGATCTGGAGGTGATGTGAAGTTTGGAGGGAACCAGAAGGGCAAGATCATTGGATCTGGCACCATTGGAAATGGTAAACTTCCCTCTATTACTAATGTTTTACTTGTTGAAGGGTTAAAGCATAACTTATTGTCCATAAGTCAATTAAGTGACAATGGTTATGATATTACCTTTAATTAAAAATGTTGTAAAGCTATTAGTCAAAAGGATGACTCTATCCTATTTAGTGGTAAGAGGAAAAACAACATTTATAAAATAAATCTTTCAGAACTTAAAGTTCAAAATGTTAAATGCCTCTTGTCTGTTAATGAAGAGCAATGGGTCTGGCACAGAAGATTGGGCCATATTAATATGAGACGTATATCTCAGATTAATAAACTTAATCTTGTCAGAGGACTCCCTAATCTGAAGTTCACTTCAGATGCTCTTTGTGAAGCATGCCAAAAAGGGAAGTTTTCAAAATCATCTTTTAAATCAAAAAATGTTGTTTCTACTTCCAAACCACTAGAATTACTTCATATTGATCTGTTTGGACCAGTGAAAACTGCATCCATCAGAGGCAAGAAGCATGGATTAGTCATTATTGATGACTATAGTAGATGGACATGGGTAAAGTTCTTAAAACACAAGGATCAGTCACATTCTGTGTTCTTTGACTTCTGCAAGCAAGTCCAGAATGAAAAAGATTTCAAAATTATAAAAGTCAGAAGTGATCATGGTGGTGAATTTGAAAATAAATATTTTGAAAAATATTTTTCTGAAAATGGCATTGCTCATGATTTTTCCTGTCCTAGAACTCCACAACAAAATGGGGTTGTAGAGAGGAAAAACAGAGCTCTGCAAGAAATGGCCAGAACCATGATCAATGAGACAAATCTAGCAAAACACTTTTGGGTAGAAGCAATCAACACAGCCTGTTACATTCAGAACAGAGTGTCTGTAAGACCTCTTCTGAAAAAGACTCCATATGAACTGTGGAAGAATAGAAAGCCCAACATTTCATATTTTCATCCTTTTGGATGTATTTGCTATATGTTAAACACTAAGGAAAATCTGAACAAGTTTGATTCCAAAGCACATAAGTGTTTCATGCTTGGATATTCTGAACGCTCTAAAGGCTACAGAGTATACAACACTGAGACACAGATTATGGAAGAATCCATTCATTTCAGATTTGATGATAAGCTTGGCTCTGAAAAGCCAAAACAGTCTGAAAACTCTGCAGATAGAGAAGTAGTCTTCATTGACTCTAAAGTCCCAGAGGCAGACAAAGCTCAAGTGAAAGAACCAGAAGCAACGCCAGATGATATTCCTTTAACTTCTCAGATGAACAATCTAAACATTTCTGAAGAATCAACTGTTAGAGGATCATCATCTAGAATTAAAGCTTCTCATCCAGAGAAGTCATTATTGGAAAGAAGGATGATCCCATCAGAACAAGATCCTTTCTAAGATCATCTGAAGCATCACTATTTGGACTGGTGTCAGAAATTGAACCATCTTCTGTAGATGAAGCTCTGCAAGACAATAATTGGATTATTGCCATGCAAGAAGAGCTGAATCAATTCACCAGAAATGATGTATGGGATCTAGTTCAAAGACCACAAGGATTCAATATAATTGGAACAAAATGGTCTTCAGAAATAAGCTGAATGAGAAAGGAGAAGTTGAAAGAAATAAGGCAAGGCTTGTTGCTCAAGGGTACAGTCAACAAGAAGGTATTGATTACACTAAAACATATGCACCAGTGGCAAGGTTAGAATCTATACGCCTTCTTATTTCATTTGCTGCACAAAATAACATCACTCTGTATCAGATGGATGTTAAAAGTGCCTTTCTAAATGGTATTATAGAAGAAGAAGTTTATGTCCACCAACCCCCTGGTTTTGAAAATGAAAAATTTCCAAATCATGTTTTCAAACTAAAGAAATATCTATATGGTTTAAAACAAGCTCCCAGAGCTTGGCATGAGAGATTGAGCAATTTTCTTCTGGAGAAAAATTTCATCAGAGGCAAAGTGGACACAACACTCTTTTGTAAATCAATTAAGAAAGATCTTCTAATTTTTCAAATTTATATGGATGATATAATATTTGGTTCTACCAATACTATGCTGGGAAAGGAGTTTGCTACATGTATGCAGGCAGAATTTGAAATGAGCATGATGGGAGAACTCAGATTCTTTCTAGGAATCCAAGTCAATCAAACTCCAGAGTGCACTTACATACATCAGACCAAATATGTTAAAGAACTTCTGAAGAAATTTAACATGACTGATAGTAAGCTGGCAAAGACTCCCATGCATCCAACTAGTTCACTAGGCAAGGAAGAGGTAAGTAAGAAAGTAGACCAGAAGCTCTACAGAGGTATGATTGGTTCTCTTCTTTATTTAACTGCTTCTAGACCTGACATATTGTTCAGTGTATGCTTGTGTGCTAGATTCCAATCAGATCCTAGAGAATCACACTTGACAGCTGTCAAGAGGATTCTAAGGTATCTGAAAGGTACTTCTAATGTGGGTTTGTTTTACAGAAAATCTGATGATTTCAAATTAGTTGGATTCTGTGATGCTGACTACGCTGGAGACAGAGTTGAAAGGAAAAGTACTTCTGGAAGTTGTCAATTTCTAGGAAGAAATCTAATCTCTTGGTACAGTAAGAAGCAACCCACAATTGCACTTTCAACCACAGAGGCAGAATATATTGCTGCTACTGGATGTAGCACGCAGATGCTCTGGATGAAAAGTCAGCTACAAGATTATCAAATTTTTGAAAGTAACATTTCTATCCTCTGTGATAATATTTCTGCTATATGTTTGTCTAAAAACCCCATTTTACACTCTAAGGCAAAACATATAGAAATTAAGCATCATTTCATCAGAGACTATGTTCAGAAGGGAATCATAAATTTGGCCTTTGTTGATACAGATCATCAATGGGCAGATATTTTTACAAAACCCCTTGTTGAAGATAGATTCAAATTTATTCTGAAAAATATTGGCATGGATTTTTGTCCAGAATGATATTTGTCAGAAGCAAATTTTTACAGATGCAAAATGCCTAATGCTCTGAAGTATTTCTTCTGACTGCTTATTTATTTTATTAATTTGGTTTTGTGAAACTATGAACTAACAATCCTTAGAGGATCTGAACGTTGGTTAACGTTTTATTTCTCAAGAGAATTCAGAACACATGCAAGCAAACACGTGTCACTCCAATTCTGCAAAGGTGGCGTGTACTCTACTGAAGAGACGTTTGAGGTGAAGTTTGAATAGTGAAAATCTTGATTTTCCCCCAATTTGTCAGAAGCAATAAATGCTTGAAATGATTTTTATTCTTTTCATTTAATGCTTTGATTCAAACGTACAAAATATGATTGTTTGTATGCCTACTTGTTTTAGTATAAATACATGACTTCTCTTCACATTCACACTTTTCACATCTCAGAAAATTTATGCATTTTCATCTTCTCTTCTCTCTGCATAAAAACCTTAAGTGTGTGACAAAACCATCTTCAATGGCAACTTCATCATCAACTGTTGCACAATTTCAATCTTCAATGGCTGCAGTTACCTCTGCTAACATGGGTGTTACTCCTTTTTCTCCACCAAAAAGAACATTGTTAACCCCTGTTGAAAAGCTGGAAGTTCTGTGTGAATCAATGGTGGAATTTGATTCACTTGCTGAGAATGGCTTTGAGTTTCGTTCAATCATAGGTGCTCAAGGATGGGTGAAATATTTTGATAGACTGTTTGGACCAGTTTACCCCCTTCTTGTGAAAGAGTTCTGGATCCATGCTGCAGTTTACCCTAAGTTTATCTTATCTTCTGTTCTGGGCAAAGAAATAATAATAACAGAAGATCTGATCAGAAAACTTATTGGCTATGAGGAAACAGATGGAGTTTCACACTTTCCAGCTGGGCGTGTGGATATGGATGAAGTGTATGAAGAAGTGATGGTTGTTGGTCAAGCTTCTAACAAGTTCAAGGATCTGAAGCCTGACTACAAGATCTGGGCCAAGATCTTCATGGGATGCATTCATCATAGGAAGTCAACAAACTCTCCAGACTATGTCAATAATGAACAGCTTTATTTCATGTATTGCCTCAGTCAGAGCACCAAGGTAGATCTTCCATATATTCTCTTTATAGATCTTTGGAATCATATAAATGCCTCTAGAGAGTATGTGAAAGAAAAAAGACAGAAGATCAGAACCTGGATTCCTTTTGGAAGGTTAATCTCAGATCTCCTAACTGAGAATGGGCTGGTTACTGCTCTGTACGCTGCTGGAGTTACAGCGGAATTGGAATTCATTATGGGAAAGCCTCTGAATGCCAAAAGTCTTCAGAGACTTAAAATAGTGGATGAACTCACAACAGCTCCCAAGAAGCTGAATGTTTCAGAACTGAGTAAGAAGAGAACTCCTATAGATGATTATCCTTTGTTCTATGCTAAAGAACCAAGGCACATTGTTGTAATGTATATTGATGAATGCAAGAAAGAAGGAAAGCCTGTTCCTGCAAACATTATACAGCTAGTAAGACAACCACTGCCTGTTGTAGAAGAAGAAGAAGAAGAACAACCACAAAGAAAGAGGACTCAACCAGAAGCAAAAGCTGCACCTGTTCAGAAGAAGATCAAGATTGCTGAGAAGCCACATAAGCTCTTAAAGAGGAAAGAATCTGGAGACACTCCTTCTGTACCAGCCAAAAGAATCAAAATCAAAGGTACTAAATCTTCTGTATCTTCTGCAAATCTTGTTGTTTTAAATGATTCTAATATTAAGTCTATTCCAAAACCTCCCTCTACACAAAATACATCTGTTACTGCTCCATCTCATGTTTCTACACCATCACCATAAAAATCTTCCAATCCAATTTCCATTTCACCTGAAAAATCATTTGTTCCAACACCAATAACAACAAAAACAAGTCAACCAAAAGTCTCTGTACCACAAACAAAACAACCATCAGAACAACAACCTACAGAACAACAACCACAACCATCTACTCAACAAAAATCCTCTGAACCATCTAAACAAAAGCCATCTGAACAACCAAAGCACCCACAAGAAAAACAACCAGAAAAATCATCTGAAACCCTACCAGAAAAAGCCTTTGAACATCAAACACCATCAGATAATCCACCATCCAAATCATCTGAACCCACTGCATCTGTACCTGTTATTTCTAAACATACAAAAACAACATCTGTTCCAGTTTCATCTGATCCACCTACCTCAGAACAACCATCAAAACCCTCTGAAATTCCTTCAGAACCAACCAATACTTCTGAACCCAACATTCCTGAGACAGAAGTTCTTGATGTCACACCATTAAAAATTGTGTTTCAAGTATCTTCTACCTCCTGCACACCAACCACCTCATCAAACTCTTCAGAATCTGACATTCACCCAGATTTTCTAATCTCTCCTTCTCACAGAGATTCTGAAGTAAACCAACCAGAACCTCCTGTATCTTTAAAAGTTCCTATTTTAGATCCTATTCCCACACCTGCACCATCATCTGAAATCCTGATTCCCAATTCTAACCCAACATCCAACCCAAGAAGATTTATTTCCTGTGCACAAGTCTCTTCACTGTTTCACAATCTTGCTTATGGTTTCAAACTCAAAGACTTTTATGACAGAGTTGAACCATCTGACCCTATCACCCCTCTGAAACCCAAACTCACAATGACCCTTCCATCTGTCCTTCTCACCTACATTCAATCCATGTCAGATGTAGGTTCATTAGTAACTATATCTTATTCTGCTAAATCTGACAAAGCTGTTGCTTCAGCTATACCAATTTCATCTGATAAAACTGTTGTTTTTGATGAACCTCCAAAATCTGCATTCCAACCTTACTCCAATCAACCCTTTGATGTGGTTTCCTTTCACCCCAGAGCCAAACCTCATCTGTTAAACACTTTAAACAGATCCAAACCTAATAAACCTGAAATTCCTTTCATTCCATACTACCCTCCTCCTCTGATCTCCATTCAGAAATCTCTTTTTCCACCTACTCCCCAACCAATACCAATAACCCTGGAGACTCTGTTACATCCCAAGCCCAGACTTAATGTTAATCATTTATTTCAATCTTTTTTGCAAGAAATACAGTTGTATTTAGGTACTGTACAGAAGAAGTGCTCAGCAACAATGGATGCCCAAGAATCTGATGTCATCTGGAATGGATTCATCAACAGATTCAACTCTGTGGCCTCAAATCTGAAGAACATATGTTCTGATGATGCGAAGCTCAGATTTGCTGAAGCTGCAAGAAATTTTTTCTAGACCGTAAAGAGATCTGAACCACTGCTCCTTACAGATGCTCCTCCACCATCAGTAGAAACTGCTGAACCTGCATCTGAAGATAATCCTTTGGCCATGACTTTGGTAGAATTTCCTTCTGGCTCCAATGCTCCAGACTCTACAGATCCTATGGAAATTGACTATGTTCAAGCTCCAGAAAATGTTCAACCTTCATCATCTGAGATTGAGAAAGAACATCCAGATTTTGAGGATAAAATTGCTGCTCTGGAAGCTGGTCATTCAGAGATCAAGTCTTGGATGGCAAAACAGGATAAGGTCACTTGATATGAAGACAAAAAGGCTCATACCTTTTGGACACTCTTCTCAACGTGCAGCTCACCTTGGATCAGCTGCCTATAAAAGCAAGACTCCACCAAATTCTTCAATTGACGTTTTGCATTGAAAAGAAATCAAATATTCAAGCTCTCATACTTTCATATTCATTCTTAGAATTTATTTCATTGTTCTTAAACTTAAGAGAAATGTCACAGTTGTGATAATAGATTTTTAGAAGCATTCTTACTCTTGTAATAGTTTTACATTGATTGTAAAAGATTTCCTTAAGAGGATCCAGTTGGGATCAGTAGCTCTTGAGAAGACTAAGAATAGTTGTTCTTAGGTGTTACTATTGTAATCTGTTTGATTAAATAGGGGATTAAGTCCTTGATTGAGAAAGGCAAATCACTCTAGGAAGGGTGGACTGGAGTAGTTGAGTTCAACGAACCAGGATAAAAATACTTGAGTTTTTTATTCTAAGTTTTAATCTTTCATACTTATTCAACCCCCCCCCCCCTTCTAAGTATTATCTCACCTTCAGCAACTGTACATAAAATGCATACAATGCAACAAACAAGCAGAAGGAGCCAAGCACAACTTCTAGAGCAAGCAAGCCCAAAGGCAACACACAAAGCACAGGCAAGGGAGACAAACTCCACCTTAAACCAGCAAGCAAAGCCAATCAATAACAGTCAAGTAGAGGGAGCCAGACTCAACCTCTAATGCAGACAAGCAAAGGGAGCTAGGCTCAACCTTTAGGATGCTCTTAGGCCTAAAATCCTCTACATGAGACCTAGGCTAATGCAACACACCAAACAGTCACACAAGCAACAACACAGCAATCAGAAGTCACATCAGACAAGATAGCAGACAAACAGCTCAACAGCAAAACAAACAAACAGCAAAACAAATCCTACAGTCTGCAATCAACTTCAAGTACAAGCCATCTTCGAGAGAAGGAAATGAAAGCTCCGACTTCAAGCTCCAACTAGAGAGAAGATAATTAACATTAAGATTATTGATTGATGATGGGAATCATGACGGAAACTAAGGGAATCCATCATGGCACTCAACCATACATCTGAGATAGACATCCTCAAAGGTTCTACCTCTTGTGAAATGCCACACATCATTCCAAATGAGGGAATAGGCTTCCATATAGGGACCTTGAATCATAGAATGGGAATGGAAAGCAATCAAGGCAATCCATGTTTATTTGAAGAAAGAGAAATTAAACTAAGCTCTTCCTAAACCCTAATTGATCAAGCTACAAGAAAGCTACTAAAAGGAGGAAAAACAACAATTCAAGCCTAGGTATTCAAGCTAAAGAAACCTCAAGATGCCTAATGAACCATCACAAGAGATTTAGAAGCTTATTTGCACTAAAATCTACCTTTGAGATTCAACTAAGGGAAAAGCTACACTAGAAGCAACCTAATCAACACCTTAAATGTCAAATCTACTTAAAATCCTAAAACACTTTCTAAAATTCCACCAAATTTTCTAAGGGATCCTAACCATGTTATTGATCTGTGGGCAAAGGATCAGAGCCTTAATCTAAAGGGAAGGCACCTAAAGAAATCCTAAAACCCAAAGAGGTCAAAAGAAACCCTACAAATGGGAGGTCAAGGGAGCTAGTCCTAAACAGAACCTAATGTTATCTAAAAAATCATAAAATAAATCCTAAGGGATCATGCATCTCTATACTAGTAACCAACAAAAAATCTCATCCAAATTCAATACCAAATGGCCATACAAAAATCAGCAATAAAATGAGAAAATAGGCCAAAATTAAGTAATTAAATAAAATGCAAAAAATCAAATTAAATTGAAACTTGCATGAAAATAAAATGTAACAACACCAAAAAATCAGAAATTAAATCTAGATTATCCACGTATTTTTATCATATTTTTCTGATCAAAATTGGAATTATTGTGAATTTAAAATGAATAAAGCAATTAAAATAAAAGAAAAAGGAATTAAAAACAATAAAAGCCAGGAAAATATCAGGCGCGTTGGATCAGGAGACCTAGTATGCTAATCCAAGGGATCTGGTGCTGCCACCTAATAAATGAAACACAGCGTTTGGGGGTCAAAGGTCCAACTCTGAAATTAAATCACAAGCGTACGATGGAATGACTTGGTCTTCGCTCTAAATAGATCCAATGGCTCACAGCTTATCTTCCTCGTTCAAACTGGAAATGGAGGGAATGACCTCAGGTGAACCAGACGATGACTCTGGTGGCTGAGCCACCGTCTTCTCCGGCGAGCCACAATTCTCCGGTGGCCAAGTTTCACCTTTGCTTGAAAATCCAACTATGGCTATGCACAATTCTGCGCTCAAAACTTCTCCAAAAAGCTTCAATTCCCTTGCTTATGGACTATGGAGAGTGTATGGATCACTTTGAGTCCTTAATTCCATCATAAGGCCAACCTTTGATGTGTTACTTATTTATGAAGTAACAAAGTAAAACACCATGAATTATGCCTCAAATGAAATTTCTAATATTGCCATCATGTTCAAAATGATTTTTCTGATTAAAATGAGCACTCATTTGCATTGTTTTGAACACATATGAATTAATTTGAGTTTTTTCACATAAATGCCTTTTAATTCCCCTTTTGTCAATTTCCTTCAAACCAAGTCTCACTCTAAGCCAACTCAATACATCCTTGATACATGGTTGACCTAAAAATTCCATTTTGAACAAGTTTCATGTTGTACAAAACTTCATTTGAAGCTTGCAAGGTAGTGAAAATGACCTATAATGCCAAATGATCTATAATCTCACTTTCCCAAAATACCCCTAACTCGTAAACCTCATAACTTGAGTTTTATAAATCCAATGGATTACTTCTAGTACAATTTGGAAAGCTAAGATCAATATATACAATGTTCATGTTGGCCAAAAGTTGAGGAGATACACCCTTCTTGGTCAAAAGTTCCTTGGAAGTTGGTTGACTTTTGCAGACAAATTTCACAATCATCTGATGACCTGTAACTTGTCTGGATCATAACTTGAGTTCTATAAATCCAATGGGGGACTTCTAGTACTCAAATTAAAGCTAAGAACATTCTCTACAAGTTTCATGTTGGCCAAAAGTGGATATTAAACTTGTATCTTAAGATAAATGTTCTTGAAGTCAGGCACTAAATAGGGGAATTTACCCTGAGAACCCTAGCTTAGCAACTTCTCACACTTTGAATTCTTCTTGGATTTATCTTGGAATATCACCTCATGTATCTCAACACAAATCTCCATGACCACAAAGACTTAGAATTGAGCTTTGATCCTCTTCAATTGCACAGTTGACTTAGGGTTACTCAGATGAAAACCCTAATTGCAACACCCTCAACTGTGGCCCTTCACACTTGGCATAATGACTTGACTGAGCTCTCTCATGACCCTCAAGGCACTCCATGAGATCTATCCACATACCCTATCCATGAACAAGGCTCCACAACCCACTTATGGTCTTCAATTGGTCCTCAGGTTAGGAGATTAACCACATACAAACAACCAAACTTCTCAAGAACCCAACCCTCTCCCTGATGACCTTGGTGACATCTCAAGCTTGAATAAGACCTCTTAGATAGGCTCCTCTTGATATAAACCACACTTGATCCCCTGCTATATGAACAATGTTATGATATGCAAATGCTAGATCAATGATATGCTAATGCAATGAAACATAAACCAAGTGAGAAAAAGGTTAGGCAAATTTTGGGGTGCAACACTTTTTAGGTGACAATGTTTTTTTTTACATAAGAACTTATCTCTCTTCATTTCAAGTTTATTTTATAGAGAGAAATATAAAATCCTAAGAGGGAAGAGGTAGGATCTTTGCTCTCTTGTTGGGGTTTGGATGTAATCTTTTGATACCTTATGTGTTTCATCTAATATATGTTTGTGAACTAGTTTGGATTCTCTATTGATTGATTATCTCTGATTGGTCATTTATGGGTCTTGACAAAACATTTTCACATCTTTGATCTAAGATTTTCATCTATCAATGAACAAACTCTTAACATGGTTTTGTAAGTTGATATTCACTGTATCTTCTGTTTTATTATGTTGATTAAGTAGCATGAGTAGGATCAATACGATATTGTGCGGGTGCATGCTAATAGTGATGAAGAACGATGTTCATAACCATTCAGAAGATTGGGTGAATACATGTAAAAAGGGTTAAGCGTATGTACGTATTCTGATCATTGTGTTTTATTTAAAACAATCGTTTATCTGATATGTGTGTCATCTTTATTTATCTGTTTATCTTTGATTTGAACCGCTATAGACATGTACTCTTCAGATCTGGATCTAGGATGATTACCTGTTAGGTCCTAAACTCTAGACATAGATTTAGGCTTAGCATTTGCGTGAGTATCAGTTCTTAATACTCTGTGTTGTGTTTATTTTGTGTGAGACATCACCAATGAGACAATACGGTTGTTCTCTCGATGTTGCGTTAGATATGACATCTATAGTGGGTGATAAGTAAGGATATTAGACGAATGATTGAGTTATATTTAACATGATCAGAAGAATGCATGTGTTATCAATTGATGAGATCCAATCCCAACAAGGCTCCATTTATATTTTAGTTTTTACTTTATATTTTCCGTGTTTATATTTTCTGCCTTTTATTCATGGTTCCTTGAACCTTTTAAACCAAACCTTTTGAACAACAAGCTTAGAAATGTAGAGATCGTTGAACGGAGTTCTTTCATTGCACCGATCCCTGTGGAGACGATATAAATCCTAGAGGGAATTCCTTCAAAACTAAATTTTTGCTTCTTGCCGCTTTACTGTAGTTTGAACAAAAACATGCGTAAATCATGTCAAATAAATGATAGGTTTAGGCGTCATCAAACTCTCCCACATTGAAACTTTGCTTGTCCTCAAGCCAAATGAAAGGAAACAGTGACACTAAGAAAATCACTCAGGGCTTTAAAGACTTTTCTTTGAACCAGGCTATGTCAACAGGTATTAATTCACAAAATTAAGAGTATCGTAATGACATGTTCTGCATTTTGCGGTTATAAGTCTCCTTCCTATACAAACCAATCTGAATGATATTATTATGCTTAAGCCTAACTTACTCATCCCATTTTCATCCTTTTTAATTCAGGTGCAATCACATTAAGTTTGTTATCTGTACACACTCATAGTAAGGTGACCAGTTAATGATTCTGATCCTTTGCACGGGGTTCTGGTACCTATGGTGGTGTTACCCCTCTATTTACCCAATTATAATTGCGAGGGATCAGACCGTAATCCTCCCTACCAAGTTTAGAACCAGATAGCTCTGAACCAATTAACAACGGGTTTTTATCTATTTTTGCAGGTTCCATAACTGTTGGGTTAAGCGACCGGGTGAAGGTCACCAAACTTAGAAGCTGCATTCCCTATTTTCAATTATTTAAAGCATAAAATTTTGGATCGTTCACTTATACTTTTTGGCTTCCCTACGTAAAGCATGCTTAAGATGGTGATGACTGCTAAAATAAACTATTTAAGGACTTATTTAGGGGTTAGATTTTAAGGCTAAGGCATAACAGTTATCCAGGCCGATTTCTATAATTAAGAGACTTACGGTGTTAAGACGTTACTGATATTTCAGGATATTTCCCAAGTCTTTATAACCTGTCTTAAACTTGTCTAATAGCCCACAAATTTAAAACAAACATTGTTTTTATTTGTAAAAAATTTCAGTATGGCTTAAGAAAAAGGAAGAATTTTAATAGACAACAAAAACTACGCCTAAAGACTTGACAATACATGTAATGACTAAATAAAACAACGAAAGTAAAAATAAAGCAATAAATCTAACTAGAAAGCTGTAAAATTCCTCTCCCACACTTAATCAAACATTGTCCCCAATGATAGAACCTGTATGAATGCTACTTGTAATACCCCAAATTTTTCCCTAAGAGTAGTCGAATCATCTCGCATTCTGTTGCATTTTTGCATTTAACCAGTCACTAACAAGTTTGTGTAGTTGTTTGATTGTTGCTAGAAAATATCATGTGGCGCGCTCTTTTAGTTTACAGGGTTTTTAGTGCCACTTTATTTTGAATGAATAAAATAGCACAATTGGCAAGAGATCGTGTGTAAGGAGTTGTGAGTGTGAAAGGCCACTTTATTTTGAATGAATAATATTTTTAATGTTTAGTATAAATAAATAGAGTTTTAAGGTTATTTTAGTTTGTTTAAATTTCATTTAGTTTTAACTAATATTAATTTAAGTTGAGCTTTAAAATGGGCATTAGGTAAGAGTTAACCCTAATTTGTTACCTATATAAACATAAGTGATGGGAGGAAACTTCATTAACATCAGAAAATCAAGAGCAGGTCATCAGAGGAAGAGGGAATTTTTTCGGAAGAACCCTAAAAGGCTTGAATTCATCATCGACCAAGCGCTATCGGCGTCCAAAAAGTTCCAACGGCGGAGGCTCAGTTCATTCAACATCATCGCCCTTACCGTAACCTTTCTTTTTCCTTTGATTTATATCATTTTACAATTTTTCTATGTTGTTTTGTTCATTGATTGTAGATTAAAGGGAAGATGAGGAGAAAAGACTCTGAACCATGGAAGACAGTCGACGCCGGTTGGGAATAAGAAAGGAAAGATTTTTCCCAAACCCTAAAAAAGGGAAAGGATTTTTTCCCAAACCCTAAAAAAAAGGGAAAAGGTTTTTCCCAAACCCAAAAAAAAGAAAAGGTTTTTTCCCAACACCATCCACCTATCCTCATTCCTTTTATTTCTATTTCTATTTCGTTTTTTATTATATTATCTTATTATTTTCTTTTTTTTTAACTGTAATTAGTAATCACGTCATATTTTAATTTATTACTAAAACCTTCTTTTTATTATTAAAAACTTTTTTTTTTAGTAAAACATTTTTTTAAAATTAAAACGTTCTTTTTGTTATTAAAACTTTTTTTAGAGTAAAACATTTTTAAAAGTAAAACCTTTTTTTAAAATTAAAACCTTTTTTTATTTTAAAACTTTTTAACTAAATTAATAGTAACATTTTTCAACACTAGACTTAAAATTATTCTTAAAATTATTTTCAGTTACTTACAAACCCTTTCATTCTAATTTCTAACCTAAAAGTCTAAAATAAAAATTCCCAGCATTCCCGTTAATTATCATCGGACTTTTATTGGCTCTCATTTTGGTCGTTGTTACTAATCCTTTATTTTTTTTCACATTTATTTTTATGGTTGTAATTTATGCGAGGACGTCGTCGCTTTTATTTCGTTATTATTACTACATTCTTTGGGTTGTAATTTATGTGAGGCTATCGTCGCAGTTAATTATTTTTGTATTTTGGGATTTGTAATTTACGTGAGTGATCGTCGTGATGCTTTCTTTTACCGCTTTCGTTATCTTTCGTACTTTAATTCTACCGTATGATAATATTTGTTGTTTGCATGTTTTTTACCGTTAATCACCCTCCGAAGGAATTAGGTCTAGCTGTTTGACCGCCGAGTCAATAACCCTAATTCTTGACCGTTTCCAAAACCCTAATAGCCTAGGTGTCCCGCCGTGGACGAAAACGCCGTTTACCCTAGATTTTAAGTTAAAGAGTCGTCGTACTCTGTTTTAGGGTTTCCCGCCGCAGAATCCCTAATTTTAACCCTATTTTCAATTCAACATTTCAATGTAGAAATAGGAGTTTCAAAACTCCACGTAAGCGTGTGCTTAAGATAGTTTACTCCTCTTGAAACTTTGACCACAGTCAAGAAGTTTCTAACCTCCCTTTCAAGGGGAACTACGATTACTCTGATTCCATTCTCTATCCAGGATACGTAGGCACAAGATGCGACATCTTGCCGAGTAAACTTAGGACTAACCCTTAGGTCTTTAGGTCACTCTATCCCTTAGCTCAATATATATTAAAGCAGATAATAAAATAAAAAAAGCATACAATAAACAAAAGCTTCCTGTAGAGTACTACAGAAGTTTAGGGTGCTAGTACCTTCCCTAAGCTTAACCAACCCCTTACCTAGGTCTCTCCCCGCATTGTGTTTACGATGCAAAAATAGGTTTTCCCTCTTTTGACATTTTCCTTCGGATAAATCAAAGAGCGGTTGTAAATCAAGAATTGTGATTCAAACTAATTAATAGTGTGATATCGTATTTCCACCGCAACAAAAAATGGCGACTTCACTGGGGAGTACCATAACTTTTAAGGGTTATCCCTATTTTGTTTATTGTATGATATTTTTTATTATTTATTCTCTTGTATATATTATTATTGTGCCTTGCTTGGGGGTACCCTGTTATTGTGAGATAAGTCCTAACCCGGACTTGAGTGACCTTATTATAGGAAGGTGAGATATTCGACGAGGCTTGCCGGGAGTGAGTCCCGACCAAGTTGACTCGAGAATCACAACTCAGTTGAGAACCTTTCGAAAATGGCTTGGTTGATCGATTTAGTCGTGAAAACGTTTACCATGGTCAATTGGAGTCTATGATATTGAGGACCGTAGTACCTTAAACACCACCTTGGCCTTATATAGGACGTAGTGCGGGAACTATGTGGGAGTAGTCCTACAATGGTTGCTACGCGGTGCTACACTCAAAAGAGGTTCTCTTGAGAATATTATCGACCCCCGAGTCAGTCGGAAAGTCGATAATATCCGAAGGAATGGCTGATGACTTTGGGCACTTCTTTAGAACCTTGTTCTGTAGGTACAATTAACCTTAGTACATACCTTATGGGGATGGGTAGACCCTAACTCCTTGTACATACCTTTAACCTAGGATTTTATATGTGTGCATTGCATCTATTAAAACATCACATTGCATTACACTTCATGGAATTCAAACCTTATTTATGAATATTGCAAGATTATGGGTTACAATCGAAGGAAAACTTTGAAATATACTGTTAAAAGTCTTAAGCTAGGTGACATAAGGAAGCTAGGATCTTTAGTCCAAGATCAAGAAGGATTTCGAAACCGGTATGGAAGGTTGTTATCTCTGTTGGAATTTAAGGTGAATGAAGAACTTCTCTCAGTTTTGCTACAGTTCTATGATCCCGGCTACCATTGCTTCACATTCCCCGATTATCAGCTATTACCTATTTTGGAAGAATATTCTCAGCTTGTAGGGTTGCCTATTTTGGATAAGGCTCCTTTCCCTTTCTTGGAGGTGAACCCTAAAGAACATGACCGTTGCTAAAGCCATATGCTTGAAGGTATCTGATATCATGGGCAATATGATCACTAACAATTATGAAGACTTTTCCAACGCACCCTTGTATGGTTTTAATGAAGGATTTATTTTCCTCTAACTCTCGATCTACCTTTTGAAGATAGGCTCATCCTCAAAAAGGCCCAGCTAGAAGAGCAGAACAGGAAGCTTCCTTAGGGTCATTATTAGCTTTTATTTAGCTATTATGCTTGTCTTTCAAGAATATTATTTGTAATCCATTTTCAAATAAATACTTAAAATTCTTTAAGTATTCCGCAATATTCATAAATACTTGAATTCCATGAAATCATTTCATTCGCATTTCGCATTTTTTGCATCATATTTTTGCATCACATGTGTCTCCTAGTTTCTCATACTCGGTTCTCTCGCCTACCAGTTTCGTCACCCTGGGTCCTCCGCATCAGTACAACACTATAGCCCAAGCTCGAAAAAGGATGGAAGAGCAAAATCAAGAAATCGACCGTGTCAGCCATGAACTCGAAGACCTTCGAGGAAGTGTGGGGCAGATTATGGAGATGTTGCAATCCCTTAAGGTGAAGATGGATAATCAACCTACTATTGTTTTTGAGATTACCAACACCGTTGTGGGTCCTCACCCAGCTGTTACTGTAGGAGGATTTGTCATACAATTCATTTTGTTTATGTATTTTATTTCTTTGATTAAGCATAATTAGCATGTACGAACTTGTTTATTTTGAAATAATTAATGCATAATGTTTGTCTTGAATAAATCCATTTGTTTCACTCACAAAAATATTTTTTTCATAAAATTATAATGCCAACTTTACCCGATCTCTTGCTTTGAAAGAGAATTGGAAGGAGGATGATGAACCAAAAACGTCAGATCTCTTGTCATATGCTTTCGATTGAAACCTGCTGATGATGTAAGGCATTGTTTCAAATCCCAAAACAATGGAGATATAAGGACGATAATCCCTCTTTACCCCCTTTGAGCCTTGAAGTAGGAGTTTTCCTTGCCAAACATAAAAAAAACCTTTACCTTAACCTAGGGCAGGGTAGCTTTCAGTTAAATTGATCGAGCGCTCAGACTCTCAGAGGGAGGAGCGAACCTGCGAGGATCTATTCTATCCCTAACATCTTAGGCAGTTAGAAGCCGATGATTATCCCTCTACTACTAAAAGAGTGGGGCAGACACAAGAATTTCAAAGGAGTCTCACGACTTATTCAACAAAAAAATATATATAGCCCGCTAAGTCACAACCTATGAAGGAGACTTAGGCAAAACTGGGGCATCCCGCTGGACTCCAAAGTCAAATCCAAAAGACGTTGTCCAAGAAAAAGTTAGGGAATAAAAATGCAAAAACAAAAAGGATTACCATAAAGAATTCCCAATAAAGAACAAAGTCGTGTGATCAAACACAAAAGACAATAGGTGAGTGACTTCCATGTCCAAAGCCTTAATGAGTTCTCGACCATATCAAATTCGATTGAGATATTAGTGCTCGTGTCCAGATAACTGAATAGGATTGGAGAACATCATGAAGAGGGGTGGGTACAAATAACTTTGGGCCTTTATCCTTTGTTTCTTAAACCGTGAACCAAGCCACGATACAACCTTTCAAAGACCTAATTGAAGTAGGAATTCTTTTGAAAGCATACTCGAAGAGATAATGTTTCCTGACTCCTACGAGTTATGCTCAATTTACCGTTGGCATTATAAATTAAACTCATATCCTAACTATGTGAGTTCAGTCACGAGTTATTGCGATATCTTTTTCAAGACTAAAATTTTCAAGACAAATATATTATTGCATTGATAGTTTCAGAATAGCATTTCGCGCGTGTCAATTTTTCCTAACATCTTAGAAACTTACATACATACATCCACAATGGAACTCAGAGATCCTGCTAAACAGGGGCAGGTGGTTTCCAAATCGCTTACTGATGCGAGCCAGACATTCTTAAGAGCTATATTCTTGTAGACCCAGTCGTAACACGGTTGATCCGTGCCAGTTACGTCGAGATCTGACAAATCTCTCAAAGAGTTTAAGAACAGTGGGGCAAATTAAACTCCACGTTCTCTGTAGAATCCTCTCGAGATGACTCTCTCATACAGCAGGTACTTTGGGGCATATTGTTTTTCAAAATGGCGACTGGTCCATTGAGATCAAAACTAGCTTGTTTCACGACATTCTTCATGCACTCGATGGATCTTACTCTCAGTGGTCTTCACTCCCCAGTAAATCTCATCGTTGCAGAATCTACGTCTAAACCATTGCCTCAACACAGTCCCTAGAGAGACTTTAAACTGACAGTCCCCAAAGAGACTCTAAGCCGACACAGTCCCCAGCGAGACTTTAAGCTGACATCACTTTGGACCGAGCCGGTAATCTCCAAGACAGTAGAGATCATACCAGCATCTTCCCAGTAATAATCCCCAGCGAGACATTAAGCTGACACCACTTTTGGGATCCATCCGATAAATCCCCAGTGACTCTCAAGATTAGAGAGATATCCCCGGTATCCTCCAAGTGATATATGTTTTGGAAGACCCATTCTCAGTGGAATTATTTGTTCCTCAGTGAAATTGCCTTACCTTCCTCAGGAATATTCCCCAGGAGATTGCCATATCCGCCCCAAGAAGTCCAGATACTTTCCCCAGGAATGTCTGTTGATTTCTCCCCAAGAATGTCTGTTGATTTCTCCCCAGTAAGTCCGACGAACTCTCCTCAGGGAAGTTTGATATACTTTATCCCCATTCGGACGTACCTTTCCCCAGAAAGCCGAGGTGCTATTCCTAGGAAGTTGCTACACTCTCTCCATGAAACTACCTAGCTTTGCGTCTTCCCCGTACAACGGATATTTATTTTATCCCCGGAAGTCTCTGATTCTAGGAGTTCTTTGGCTGATTATCATTCATGACAGCAATCCCTCACGTGAAGTCATGACATCGTATCCTCGTGCATAGGTCATGGATCCCCAGTTGAAGTCGTGACATCATACTCTCCAGTGAAGTCGTATCATATTCCCATGTGGAAGTCATGATACTTTCTCCCCAAGGAAGTTATAACTTTGAAGCCAGATTCAGTTCTACTATCAACTCTTCCTATCCCCTGATAGATGTACTGTTGCAGAGGTCCCCGGGTATTCCCGTCGAGATGTTTATTTCATCTCATGTTTCCTCCTCTCGTCTGTTTTGTCAGCATACGCAAGAGCCTAAGAATTGCATACTCATTGCATGGCATTTTCATACACATTAACATATACATTAGTATACACTTTGGCATGCGCATTAGCATCTGCATTGTTTTGCTATTTGTCGTCATCCTTTGTCGTTACCGCCGAGTAATTGGGTTGTCCGCTCTCTCCAAGTAGATCGTCATCTCTAAGTATAAAATACCTACTTGTTTCCAGTTTCCCCATAGAGTTCAACCCTCGTGGAGGATGGTTATTTTTGTTACCTTTCCGCACTAGGATAAGGTAGTTCCCATTTGAGTCCATTCCCTCAATGGAGTCTTGTTTGTTAGTTCTTTCTAGCCTAATCCTAGATCGAACTTCAGTTCTGTCGGTCGTCGAACCTACCTGGATGTGCGTTTTTTTGCACTATCTTTCAAGAAAAGCCTTCACAATCCTTTGTTAGAACACAAATTGGTGTTTCTTATATCTCTATGTTTTGATGATAACTCTTATAGAATTTTGTATTAAGAATATATACACTCTAAAATTTGTTCAAGTATTATTGTTTCAGGTATTAAATTGAATACTCTTAAAGAAGCAAAATACATAAGTACAAGCAACTATGCAAGGCTCTGAAGCATCAGATGCAAGACATTCAGAAGACTCTGAGGCACTGCCCGAAGAATCTGAAGTGTTGCTGAAAGAATAGTTGAAAGCTTTGATTCAAATCAGACTCTGAAGTTCATTTCACTACAAGAACAGAGGCTCTGGTAATCAGACTCTTATCATTTATATTCACGCTCAAAGCACATTCTACTGCACACTCTGATGAAGACTCTGATCAATATTGAGACTCTGATATATTAAGTTCTGATCATCTATCAAGGCTCTGATCATCTCAAACATTTTAGCTCTGATCATCTTAAAGTATTTCATTCCTTTAAGCTTGCTACAAGCTCTGAAGTGCAGATTATGAAGACTTCATCCTGAAGGAAGCTTGTTGAAGAAGTTGTAAACTTGATTGGACGTGGTGCTACTTCCAAAGTAATCAACAACTATTTTGTCCAAAGAAGTGACGTGGTGCAAATCCCAAGGCTTTTACAACCATACTTTTCCTGCAGAAAGCATATCTCTGCCCATACTTTTTGGTAATAAAAAGTCTTATATTCTAATATAATATTCAGTTGCACATCACTCAAAGAAAATTGGAAACATTATAAAAGGAGAACTTCTACAACATTTAGAAGTTGCTAGTTCACTAAGAAAGAAATATTCATACACGCTTGATTCATCAAAGTGAAAATCTCACAAAGATCTTATTCATTTGTTCTTTCATAAAACTATATAGTTTTACTTGTACTTAATCTTAAGTGTAAATATCACAGTTGTGATATAGCTTATTAGAAGCAATCAAACACTTGTTAGTTTACATTAAGTTGTAAGAAGTTCCTTAAGAAGACCAAGGTGTGGTCAGTTGTTCTTGAGAAGACTAAGACAGTTGTTCTTAGTGCTTACTATTGTAATCAGTTGATTAATAGTGGATTAAGTCCTTGTGGAGAAAGGAAAATCATCTTTGATAAGGTGGACTGGAGTAGTTGAATTCAACGAACCAGAATAAAATTCTTGAGTTGTTTTTATTGCCATATTTCTTAAAACTCTTATTCAACCCCCCCTTCTAAGTGTTTTTCTCACCTTCAGTTGGCATCAGAGCTCCGGTTCTGTTTGTGCTATCACTTAACTGTGACCAGAAAAGATCCAGTGGGAAAAACTCTTGATATTCTTGGTTGATATACATTATGGCTGCTGAAACTTCAACATCCATCAACAACAAATATGAAGAAAGAGTCAGCACAAAACCTCCCATGTTTAATGGAGAGAAATTTTACTATTGGAGAGATAGACTTGAAAGTTTCTTTCTAGGATTTGATGTTGATCTTTGGGACTTAGTTATTGATGGATATGTTCATCCCACTGATGGGAATGGCAAGAAAATTGACAGAAAATCAATCACTGAGGCGCAAAAGAAGGAATTCAGAAATCACCACAAGGCTAGAACTATCTTGCTAAATGCTATATCTCATACTGAGTATGAGAAAATAACCAACAGAGAAACTGCCTTTGATATATTTGAATCCCTGAAGATGACTCATGAAGGGAACTCTCAAGTTAAAGAAACCAAGGCTCTGGCGCTGATCCAGAAGTATGAAGCTTTCAAAATGGAAGAATCTGAATCTATTGAAGCTATGTTTTCCAGATTCCAAATTCTCACTGCTGGCCTAAAGGTTCTGGACAAGGGTTACTCTACAGCAGATCATGTCAAGAAAATAATCAGAAGCTTGCCAATCAGATGGAGACCCATGGTCACTGCTCTGAAGCTGGCAAAGGATCTGAACAAGATTACGCTGGAGGAGCTAATCAGTTCTCTGAGGAGTCATGAGATTGAACTAGAGGAAGATGAGCCTCTAAAGAAAGGTAAGTCAATTGCTTTAAAATCTAATAAATCTGTTAAAGCATTTTAGGTAATAGAAGAAAGCTCTGAAGAGTCTTCTTATGAAGATGAAGAAGAACTATCCTTGCTGTCCAAGAGAATCAACAAACTCTGGAAGAATAAGCAAAGGAAGTTCAAAAACTTCAAAAAAACTAGATCAACACAAAGAATCTTCTGGACATAGAAGATCTGGAGAACACTCTGGATACAGAAGATCTGGAGAATCCTCTAGACACAGACGATTTGGAAAAAGAGAGGTTGTTTGCTATGAATGCAAAGAACCTGGGCACTACAAGAGTGAATGCCCAAAGCTTCAGAAGGAGAAGCCAAAGAGAAAGTCAGATCACAAAAAGAAAGTTCCGATGGCTACCTAGGATGACTCAGATGCATCTGATTCGTCATCAGAGTCAGAAGAAGAATGTGCTAATGTAGCATTCATGGCTGACATAGAAGACAGTGCTGAATCATCTAGATCAGAATCAGAATCTGATTCTGAGGAGGTATTTGTTGAACTTTCTAGAAAAGAACTTGTTGAAAGTCTATCTGATATTCTTGAAAACTATAGTAAGGTTAAACTCAAATACAAAAAGCTTCTAAAGCATATTGAATTTGAGAGTAACAAATTTGAATCAGAAATAGCTGAGCTAAAAGCTGAAAATCTTCAATTGAAAAATAATTTAGAATCTGCTCAACTAAACTGTGATCCAAAGTCTGAACCATGCTCTAAAAATATTTTACAAGAGTATGACTATAACTTCAGGAAGTTTCTAACTAAAAGCCTAGATAGAAGCAAGATGGCTTCAATGATCTATGGTATTAGCATAAACTATAGAAAAGGTGTTGGATATAAATCTTTCTCTTATGAAGATTCAAATCCAAAATCTGTAGATAAACTGGATATCAAGTATCCTCCTTTATATTCTCAATTTACATTTGGTCACTTAAATGATATTAAACACACAAGTTCTAATCAGAACAAACCTGTGTTTAATAAATCTAAAGCTAATCAGAACAAGTCTTATGTTGAAAGATAGAAGTTCAGAAAAAGCTTTAAGGCAACTAACCAAAAAGGACCCAAGAAAATCTGGGTACCTAAGGATAAGATAATCTATGTTGCAGGCATCCTTAGAAGCAAAGTCAAGACTCCAGTCATGGTACCTGGACTCTGGATGCTCACGACATATGACGGGAAAAAGGTCTATGTTCCAAAGCCTGGAGCTTAGATCTGGAGGAGACGTCAAGTTTGGAGGGAATTAGAGGGGCAAGATAATTGGATCTAGAACCATTGACAATGGTAAACTTCCTTCCATAACTAATGTCTTGCTTGTTGAAGGATTAGCTCATAATCTATTGTCCATAAGTCAATTAAGTGACAATGGTTATGACATAATCTTTAATAAAAAGTGTTGCAAAGCTGTTAGTCAAAAGGATGGCTCAATCCTCTTTAATGGTAAAAGGAAAAACAACATTTATAAAATTAGTCTTTCAGAACTTAAGGTTCAGAATGTTAAATGCCTTATGTCTGTTAATGATGAGCAATGGGTCTGGCACAGAAGATTAGGTCATATTAATATGAGACGTATATCTCAGATTAATAAACTTAATCTGGTCAGAGGACTTCCTAATTTGAAGTTCAACTCAGATGCTCTTTGTGAAGCATGTCAGAAAGGAAAATTTTCAAAATCATCTTTCAAATCCAAAAATGTTGTTTCAACTTCAAAACCATTAGAGTTATTTCACATTGATCTGTTTGGACCAGTGAAAACTGCATCCATCAGAGGCAAGAAGTATGGATTAGTCATTGTTGATGACTACAGCAGATGGACATGGGTAAAATTCCTAAAGCACAAGGATGAGTCACATTCTGTGTTCTTTGACTTCTGCAAACAAGTCCAAACTGAAAAAGATTTCAAAATTGTTAAAGTCAGAAGTGATCATGGTGGAGAATTTGAAAACAAATATTTTGAAAACAAATATTTTGAAAAATATTTTAACGAAAATGACATTGCTCATGATTTCTCCTATCCTAGAACTCCACAACATAATGGAGTTGTAGAGAGGAAAAATAGAACATTGCAAGAGATGGCCAGAACCATGATCAATGAGACTAACATGGCAAAACATTTTTGGGCAGAAGCAATTAACACAGCATGTTACATTCAGAACAGAGTGTCTGTTAAACCTCTTCTAGAAAAGACTCCTTATGAATTGTGGAGGAATAGAAAGCCAAACATTTCTTATTTCCATCCTTTTGGATGTATATGTTTTATGCTAAACACTAAAGAGAATCTTAACAAGTTTGATTCTAAAGCACAAAAGTGTTTCATGCTTGGATATTCTGAACGCTCTAAAGGCTATAGAGTATACAATACTGAGACACAGATTGTGGAGGAATCTATACATGTTAGATTTGATGATAAGCTTGGCAATCAAAAGCCAAAGCAGCTTGAAAACTCTGCAGATGGAGAAGTTATTCTCACAAAATCTGAGAAACCAGATGTAGAGAAAGCTCAAGAAGAAGCTACGCCAGATGCAACTCCATTGGCTGCTCAGATGAATAACATGAATATTTCTGAAGAACCAATAATTAAAGGATCATCCAGAATCAAAGCTTCTCACCCAGAAGAAATGATTATTGGAAAGAAAGATGACCCTATAAGAACAAGGTCGTTTATCAGATCATCTGGAACATCACTCCTTGGGTTGGTGTCTATTATTGAACCAACATCTATGGATGAGGCTCTGAGAGACAATGATTGGATACTTGCAATGCAAGATGAGCTGAATCAATTTACAAGAAATGATGTTTGGGATCTGGTTCCTAGACCAAAAGGTTTCAACATTATTGGAACAAAGTGGGTATTCAGAAATAAACTAAATGAGCAAGGAGAAGTTGTTAGGAACAAAGCAAGGTTAGTAGCTCAAGGTTACAGTCAACAAAAAGGAATTGATTACACTGAAACTTATGCTCCAGTGGCAAGGTTAGAATCTATACGTCTTCTTATTTCATTTGTTGCACAACATAACATCACTCTATATCAGATGGATGTTTAGAGTGCCTTCTTAAATGGTATTATAGAAGAAGAAGTTTATGTCCATCAACCTCTTGGTTTTGAAAGTGATAAATTTCCAGATCATGTTTTCAAACTCAAAAAATCTCTTTATTGTTTGAAACAAGCTCTCAGAGCTTGGTATGAAAGATTAAGTAATTTTCTTCTGGAAAAGAACTTTATCAGAGGCAAAGTGGACACAACTCTTTTTTGTAAAACATTTAAGAAATATTTACTAATTTGTCAAATTTATGTGGATGATATTATTTTTGGATCTACCAATATTATGCTGGGAAAGGAGTTTCCTTTATCTATGTAGGCTGAATTTGAAATGAGCATGATGGGAGAACTTAGATTCTTTCTGGGAATCCAAGTAAATCAGACTCCAGAATGTACATATATTCACCAGACTAAGTATGTCAAAGAGCTTCTGAAGAAGTTCAATCTGAATGAAAGCAAATTGGCAAAGACTCCAATGCATCCTACAAGCACACTTGGTAAGGAAGAGGTAAGCAAGAAAGTTGATCAAAAACTTTACAGAGGTATGATTGGATCTCTCTTATATTTGACTGCTTCTAGACCTGATATTTTATTCAGTGTTTGTCTGTGTGCTAGATTCCAATCAGATCCTAGAGAATCTCACTTAACAGCTGTTAAGAGGATTCTAAGGTATCTGAAAGGTACTACTAAAGTGGGTCTGTGTTACAGAAGATCTGATGATTATAAATTAGTTGGATTCTGTGATGCTGACTATGCTGGAGACAAAATAGAATGTAAAAGTACTTCTAGAAGCTGTCAGTTTCTTGGGAGTCATCTGATCTCATGGTTCAGCAAGAAGCAACCCACAATTGCACTTTCAACAACAGAGGTAGAATATATTGCTGCTGCTAGTTGTAGCACCCATATGCTCTGGATGAAAAGTCAGCTGGAAGATTATCAGGTTTTTGAGAGTAACATTTCTATCTTCTGTGATAATACCTCTGCTATATGCTTATCTAAAAACCCCATTTTACACTCTAAAGCTAAGCATATAGAGATTAAACATCATTTCATCAGAGACTATGTTCAGAAGGGAATTATTAATTTAAACTTTGTAGATACAGATCATTAGTGGGCTAATATCTTTACAAAACCCCTTGCTAAAGATAGATTTAAATTTATTCTGAAAAATATGAGTATGGACTTCTGTCCAGAATAAAGTATTCATCAGATGAAATTTTTACTCAGATGATAAATGTCTAAACTCTTAAGTATTTCTTCTTTTCAATTCTGTGTTTATTTATTTGTGTGTAAATCTGAACTAACAAGGCTCAGAGGATCTGAACATTGCCTAACATTTCATTTCTCAAGAAGTTTCAGAGGCACATGCAAGCAAACACGTGTAGCTCAGAATCTGGAAAGGTAGAGTGTACTATACTGAATTGACGTTTGAGGTATTGCTTTGAAAATCCAAAATCTCTTGATTTCCCCCCTTCTGTCAGAATCTTAAATGCTTGATATGATTTTATTCTTTGCATTAATTGCTTGATATGATTATGTTTCACTTCATTAAATGCTTAAGTGTACACGTGAGATCTTCTGTCTTTTGCATGCCCTAAATTGCTCTATATATTCTCACACCACTTCACATTTCACACTTTCCACTATCTATCACTCTTCTCTTATGCATTTCTGTCTTCTTTATTGCTTCCATCTCATTTCCAAACCAAAACCCTCACGTAAAACCAGACGTATCTCAAGAACTTCAATGGCATCATCATCTTCAACATCTGCTCAGATGCAAACCTCAACTGTTGTTGCATTATCTCCAAATGTTGCTGCTTCATCTCTAACTGCTGTTGTGTACAAGGAACCAGTAAGAACTCTTCTCACTCCTATCAAAGATCTTGAGGTTCTGTGTGAGAACTTTGTGGATTTTGATTCCATTAAAGAGAATGGTTTTGATCTCAAGACAACCATTAAGAATCAAAACTGGGAAAAGTACTTTGACAGGCTAATGGGTCCTATTTATCCAACATTGGTGAAGGAGTTCTGGATACACGCCCAAGTTTGCCCTAAATTTATTCATTCTTCTGTTCTTAGAAAGGAGATTGTTATTACTGAGAAGTTAATAGGACAGCTGTTTGAGTACAAAGAAACTGATCGAATCACAAGTATGGCAACTGCTCGTGTGGACTTGGCTGATATTTTTCAAGAAGTTTATGTTTCTGGGGAACCATCCAACAAAGTCAGAGATCTGAAGCCTGTTTACAGAATCTGGGCTAAGATTTTCATGAGCTCCATTTTTCATAGAAAATCTTCAAACTCTCCAGATTATGTCAACTCAGAACAGTTGTACTTCATGTTCTGTATGAGTAAAGGCAAGAAGGTGGATCTACCTTATCTTCTGTTCAGTCATCTTCTGAACCACATAAAGGAAACAAGAGAAGAAGTTTGAGTTAAGGCTGGAAAGATCAGAAATTGGATCCCTATGGGAAGGCTGATATCAGACATTCTAACAGAGAATGGTCTTATAAAACATCTGACTAATGATGGGGTGACAGATGATCTGTCTTACATTGTAGGATTTGTCATCAATGGGAATACTCTGAAAAGGATGAAGGTCATCTTAGAGCTTGCTGGCAAACCTAAGAAGTGTGACTCTGATGAAGTCAGCAGAAGAAGGATCCCTTTAGCAGATTTTCCTATGTTCAGTGCTAATGAACCTAGGAACATCATTTTGACATTCATTGTTGATTGTTTGAAGAATGGTATTCCTCTGCCTGCTAACATAGTACAAAAGGAAGGAGAAGTCTTGCCAAATATTCTGAGAGAAAGGTGCAAGAAGAGAAAAGCTGAGGAAGGATCTGTTGCACAGCCTAAGAGGAAAGCCTCTGATGCTGCTGACAAGTCTGAGAAGGACAAGAAGCAGAAGGAAAATCCTCCAGAAGCTAGCTTGGAGGAAATAAGAGAAACAATTCAACAGGTATTAACACCTGATCCAAAACCATCTGCCCCTTCACCCTCACCTTCACCTCCTCCATCTCCTTCTCAATCATCTTCTGTTCAACAACCATCTGAACCCCCTCAACAAAAATCATCTGAACAACCCTCTCAACAAGTACAATCTGAACCACAACAACAAAAACAATCTGAACCACCCTCTTCTACTCAACCACCAGAAGAACCAACCATCCAAAATCCTGAACCATCTATCCCACAAACATCTGAAGACATTTTGGATGTGCAAACCATTGCAACCATGTATGTCCTCTCTTCCACTTCATGTCATTCAACTGAATCATCTGATTCTGATGAATCTGAAGTTCCCTCACCAACCTGTTTACAAATTCTTGATCCTTTTAAACCACTACCATCTGACCTACCTGCCTCTGAACAACATCTTCATCACATTGCTCTTCGCTCCAAATTTAACTTCACAGAATTTTTACCATCTTCATCTGATGTTGTTACATCAACACCATCTGATGTTGACACCACTATTCCTCATCTCACCATACCACAACCATCCATACCACAACCATCTGAACAACCACCATCTGAACAACCACCATCTGAACAACCACCATCTGATCAAACACCTCCTGAACAAACCCAAACAAGCCCTGAACCCTCACAAAAAGTCACCCTAGAAGACTTTCTGAACCCCAAACCCAGATCAAATGTTTCTACTTTGTTCAAGAATTTCAAGAAGGAAATGCGTATGGGGATTGCTTCTGTAGAAAAAGCATGTTTGTCTAGTATGGATCCTGCTGAATCTGAAGCTTCTTAGAACAATTTCATCTTAAAGTTCAACACTGCTGCCTCTGATCTCAGAACAATCTGTGCTGATGATGCAAAGGCAAAGTTTGCTGAAATGGTCAGACAGACTCTGCTAAGCATTCTCACAACACCAGTGCTACTTCTGGAAGATGCTCCTGCTGAAGATATTGCTGCAATAATAGAAGATACTCATGCATCTGACATGGAGATTGATCATCCTATGGCAACTGCATCTGCTTCTGCACCCTCTGCATCTGAGATGAAGACTGAGACTCCAGATGTTGTCCAAGAAGTCAAGGAAATCAGATCATGGATGATAAAATAGGAACAGACTACTGAAGAGATCAAAACTTGGATGTCCAAGCAAGAAGAGTCTACTGCAAAGATTACTGATCTTCTGACCCTGATTGCCTCTCGCCAGCCCTAGTTTTCTTTTCCATGTTTTTGCATTCTTGTCTGCATTTGTTTTCTGTTGTTTTGTTTTAGTTCATCTGTTGTCTGAACATCTCTTCTTTTATTATGTTTTGAATCTGAATGAATCTGACTGTTTTGTTTTTTATTTTTTTGTGTTTTTCTTTTCCTCTGTTATTTTTTCTGTCTTTTAAAATCTTTTTGATTATGACAAAAAGGGGGAGAAAGAGAAATATGATTGTTCAATCCATAAGCAAATACTAAAACGAAAATTCAGACATAATATTAACTAACTTTGAATCTTAAGAATTTCATATTTTATTGTTTCATCTGACAAAAACTCTTTGAAGTTACCCTGAGAATTACCCAACTAGGCTCTAATCCTTGAAGCAAATTTGACTCTGATTCTGGAAGATAAACCAGACTCTGTATTTGAAAGAATTCATCAGGCTCTGATTATGAAAAGTATCCAAGCTCTAATTCTTTATTTTTAACAAGAATTCCTACCAGGTTATGAAATATACTCAAGCAAAAAGGGAAGTATTCTCTTCTATTAGAGTATTCATTTCAGGGGGAGATTCTTAATCTCAGGGGGAGTTATATATTTCTTGTCTCCTTATTGAACAAATTCCCTATGTTTTGTCATCATCAAAAAGGGGGAGATTGTTAGAACACAAATTGGTGTTTCTTATATCTCTATGTTTTGATGATAACTCTTATAGAATTTTGTATTAAGAATATATACACTCTAAAATTTGTTCAAGTATTATTGTTTCAGGTATTAAATTAAATACTCTTAAAGAAGCAAAATACATAAGTACAAGCAACTATGCAAGGCTCTGAAGCATCAGATGCAAGACATTCAGAAGACTCTGAGGCGCTGCCAGAAGAATCTGAAGTGTTGCTGAAAGAATAGTTGAAAGCTTTGATTCAAATCATACTCTGAAGTTCATTTCACTGCAAGAACAGAGGCTCTGATAATCAGACTCTTATCATTTATATTCACGCTCAAAGCACATTCTACTGCACACTCTGATGAAGACTCTGATCAAGATTGAGACTATGATATATTAAGTTCTGATCATCTATCAAGGCTCTGATCATCTCAAACATTTTAGCTCTGATCATCTTAAAGTATTTCATTCCTTTAAGCTTGCTACAAGCTCTGAAGTGCAGATTATGAAGACTTCATCCTGAAGGAAGCTTGTTGAAGAAGCTGTAAACTTGATTGGACGTGGTGCTACTTCCAAAGTAACCAATGGCTATTTTTTCCAAAGAAGTGACGTGGTGCAAATCCCAAGGCTTCTACACCATACTTTTCCTGCAGAAAGCATATCTCTGCCCATACTTTTTGGTAATAAAAAGTCTTATATTCTAATATAATATTCAGCTGCACATCACTCAAAGCAAATTGGAAAAGTTATAAAAGGAGAACTTCTACAACATTTAGAAGTTGCTAGTTCACTAAGAAAGAAATAGTCATACACGCTTGATTCATCAAAGTGAAAATCTCACAAAGATCTTATTCATTTGTTCTTTAATAAAACTGTATAGTTTTACTTGTACTTAATCTTAAGTGTAAATATCACAGTTGTGATACAGCTTATTAGAAGCAATCAAACACTTGCTAGTTTACATTAAGTTGTAAGAAGTTCCTTAAGAAGACCAAGGTGTGGTCAGTTGTTCTTGAGAAGACTAAGACAGTTGTTCTTAGTGCTTACTATTGTAATCAGTTGATTAATAGTGGATTAAGTCCTTGTGGAGAAAGGCAAATCATCTTTGATAAGGTGGACTGGAGTAGTTGAGTTCAACGAACCAGGATAAAATTCTTGAGTTGTTTTTATTGCCATATTTCTTAAAACTCTTATTCAACCCCCCTTCTAAGTGTTTTTCTCACCTTCATCCTTTACGGACATGCGACAGTTCTCGCCTGAGAAGCGTATCATCACACTACAATTGTCATTACAATACAACATTACAACAACTGGTATGCGACTGTTCTCAGCCGAGAAGCCTATCATTATATCACCTTTATTACAATTTTCATTACAACCTTCATTACAATTTACATTGCAACTTTCATTACAATTTTTCATTACACTCTACAATTGATCTTCTCGTACAAGGAGTTCATTACTTCATTACAATTTTTCATTACACTCTACAATTGATCTTATCGTACAAGGAGCTCATTATTTCAGTGCAACCTTCATTACAATTTACCTTGCAACTTTCATTACAATCTTCATTACAGTTTACATTGCAACTTTCACTACAACCTTCATTACAATTTACATTACCTGTTACCACCTCTACAAGAAGCTTTCACTCGAGAAGCTTATCCGTGACATTCGTACAAATAAGAGGTAGTTCTCATCTGAGAAGCTTATCCTATCTTCATTATGACTCGCAGTAAATGGCCATCTCCATCGAGCAGCTGGGCTTCCATTTTCCTTTTCATTTTGAAGTGCGGGGAGGTTTTTGAACTGAATCATATTCGAGAGAGCGCAGATCTTGAAGTATAAAGAAGTTCATTTACCCTTTAGTAAAAGAAGGAGCGGAATCATATTCAGGAGAACACAGATCTTGAAGTATAAAGAAGTTTGTTTACCCTTTAGTAAAAGAAGGAGCGGAATCATATTTAAGAGAGCACAAATCTTGAAGTATGAAGAAGTTCATTTACCTTTTAGTAAAAGAATGAGCCGAATCATATTTGGGAGAGCACTAATCTCGAATTATGAAGACGTTTATTTTATCCTTTAGCAAAAGAAGAAACCGAATCATGTCCAGGGAGCACAGACTAGAGAGGTGAAGAATTTTATATTATCAATCAATCTAATTTATCCACAGATAAGCAGCAGTCTCTTTATTTGAGAGCTTATCCAGTTTGGCATAAAAGTCCCTTCCGATGATAAGTGGAAGTTCTCTCGAGAAAGCTTATCAGGGCGTTTCCCATTTAAGACCATTTATTTTGGCATACAGCCGATTTTACCCTGTATATTTTCTACGGATTCCTAAATTCCGTTTGATCCTGTCACGAGGGAAAGTTTACAGAAGCTCGGATGTTATTCTTTGCTCAATGCTCCAGCATCTTGTTAATCGATCCTACAGTCGTGCAGATCCAGTTTTATTTTCTTACTCTAGAGTATCAGCCGGTCACGCCTGAACCTGTTGATAATTACTCTTAAATTCCCCTAGTGGAGGCCGTCTCACCGATGCCATCTCCATTGAGGATCCCGCTCTTACCATTCCTTTTTCTGAAAGTGACAATTGGTCGCACTCACACCAGTTGACTATCACCTTAGAATTCCCCAGTGTCGTGTTGTCTCTCAGTGCGTCATACCCCCCAGTGCATCGTATTCCCTAGTGTGGTTCGTTCGTCGCTTCTGTCCCCGGTGTCGTCGTGCCGTCTGCATCTTTGCATTCTTCATTCCATCATACACATCATATTAGATTCATGGCATTGTCAACATTATAGTTTATTTCTGTTTTGTCCATAGCATTGCATATCACTGCATCTAAGGGCAAAATTTTCGGTTATCTATATTTAAATCCCTCCACCATGATTTCTCGAGCCTTCGTCGCTCAAATCATATGGCGAAGCTATTTAAATAGGGGCAACTGTAATACCTCAAATTTTGCCATAAGAATAGTCGAATCATCTCGCATTCTGTTGCATTTTTACATTTAACCAGTCACTAACAAGTTCGTGTAGTTGTTTGATTGTTGCTAGAAAATATCATGTGGCGTGCTCTTTTATTTTACAGGGTTTTTAGTGCCACTTTATTTTGAATGAATAAAATAGCACAATTGGCAAGAGACCGTGTGTAAGGAGTTGTGAGTGTGAAAGGTCGAGAGTTCGAATCCCACCTTCTTCACTTTTTGTTTTGGTTCTTTTATTTGGGCATTAGGTAAGAGTTAACCCTAATTTGCTACCTATATAAACATAAGTGATGGGAGGAAACTTCATTAACATTAGAAAATCAAGAGCGGGTCACCAGAGGAAGAGGGAATTTTTCGGAAGAACCCTAAAAAGCTTGAATTCATCATCGGCCAAGCGCTACCGGTGAGCAAAAAGTTCCAATGGCGGAGGCTCAGTTCATTCAACATCATCGCTGTTACCGTAACCATTCTTTTTCCTTTGATTTACATCATTTTACAATTTTTCTATATTGTTTTGTTCATTGATTGTAGATTAAAGGGAAGATGAGGAGAAAAGACTCTGAACCATGGAAGACAGCCGCATCCGGTTGGAAATAAGAAAGGAAAGATTTTTCCCAAACCCTAAAAAAGGGAAAGGATTTTTTTCCCAAACCCTAAAAAAAAGGGAAAAGGTTTTTCCCAAACCCCAAAAAAAAAGGAAAAGATTTTTTCCCAACACCATCCACCTATTCTCACCCCTTTTATTTCTATTTCTATTTCGTTTTTTATTATATTATCTTATTATTTTCTATTTTTTATTTTTTATTTTAAACTGTAATTAGTAATCACGTCATATTTTAATTTATTACTAAAACCTTCTTTTTATTATTAAAACTTTTTTTTTTAGTAAAACCTTTTTTTAAAATTAAAACCTTCTTTTTGTTATTAAAACTTTTTTTAGAGTAAAACCTTTTTAAAAGTAAAACCTTTTTTTTAAAATTAAAACCTTTTTTTATTTTAAAACTTTTTAACTAAATTAATACTAACATTTTTCAACACTAGACTTAAAATTATTCTTAAAATTATTTTCAGTTACTTACAAACTCTTTCATTCTAATTTCTAACCTAAAAGTCTAAAATAAAAATTCCCAGCATTCCCGTTTATTATCATCGGACTTTTATTGGCTCTCATTTTGGCCATTGCTACTAATCCTTTATTTTTTTCACATTTATTTTTATGGTTGTAATTTATGCGAGGACATCGTCGCTTTTATTTCGTTATTATTATTATATTCTTTGGGTTGTAATTTATGCGAGGCTATCATCGCAGTTATTTATTTTTGCATTTTAGGATTTGTAATTTACGCGAGTGATTGTCGCGATGCTTTCTTTTACTGCTTTCGTTATCTTTCGTACTTTAATTCTGCTGTATGATAATATTTGTTGTTTGCATTTTTTTTTTACCGTTAATCACCCTCCGAAAGAATTAGGTCTAGTCGTTTGATCGCCGAGTCAATAACCCTAATTCTTGACCGTTTCCAAAACCCTAATAGCCGAGGTGTCCCGCCGTGGACGAAAACACCCTTTACCCTAGCTTTTAAGTCAAAGAGTCGCCGTACTATGTTTTAGGGTTTCCCACCGTGGAATCCCTAATTTTAACCCTATTTTCAATTCAACATTTCAACGTAGAAATAGGAGTTTCAAAACTCCACGTAAGTGTGTCCTTAAGATACGTTTACTCCCCTTGAAACCTTGACCACAGTCAAGAAGTTTCTAACCTCCCTTTTGAGGGGAACTACGATTACTCTGATTCCATTACCTATCCAGGATACGTAGGCACAAGATGCGACGTCTTGCCGAGTAAACTTAGGACTAACCCTTAGGTCTTTAGGTCACTTTATCCCTTAGCTCAATATATATTAAAGCAGATAATAAAATAAAAAAGCATAGAATAAACAAAAGGTTCCTGTAGAGTACTACAGAAGTTTAGGGTGCTAGTACCTTCCCTAAGCTTAACCAACCCCTTACCTAGGTCTCTCCTCGCATTGTGTTTATGATGCAAAAATAGGTTTTCCCTCTTTTGACCTTTTCCTTCGAATAAATCAAAGAGCGGATGTGAATCAAGAATTGTGATTCAAACTAATTAATGGTGTGATATCCTATTTCCACCGCAACACTACTGCGTGCCAAATCCTCTTTGATCATGCTCTTATTGTCCATGTCCTTGCTGACCACATTTTCTTCGGCAACACGCGTTTTGAGATACCTCTATTTGTTGAAATTGCCATTTCCTAAAGCAGCTCATCGTGTTACCCGTTCATGGAGGAAGTACATGCAAAAGTGTTAGAAAAATACAGTGCAGTGTGTGCGAGTGGAACCTGACCGTGCGAAGAATAAGGGGGAGGTGAGTCACGGATGGGAGGGACGTGCTCTCTCCTATCATACTCATCATTGGTGTCACCACCAATAGCGACATTTGCAGGAATGTCTGTGGGCATCAGCTCATTTCCAAGATTGCCATCCAGAGATTTTTCGCCTAGAAGTAGCTGAGACACGACAAGTGATACATTTCTTTATTTTTTTCAAACACAAACAATAAAAGGAAAACATTAAATTAAAAGCTCGTGGGTTTCCTCCCACGCAGCGCTTCTTTTTACGTCGTTAGCTCAACAGCCCAGGAGTGTAAGTACTCATGATGGTTCTCTCGAGAATGATTCCTCGATCAAAATTTTAATAATCTTCGGTTTCCATGGCCATTTATCAAGCCATCTCACATATCCATTGCCTTTTCTTTTCTTCTTTCGGTAGAGTGGTTCATTCTTTTGAACTTGTGATGGTGGTTTTGGCTCTATCTTGAGTACCAGCTTCTCAGGTTTGAGTTTAGTTCTTTCATCCACCATCTCGAAGGTTAACATTCCCCTCTTGGTAATGAAGATTTCCCTAGTTTCACGATCCTCTAATTTTCTCTTTTTATGCATGACCTCAGACAAAGGTGCATTGGTGTGGGTATTTTCCAATACTTCCACATATCTTTTGGATTGAGAGTCTACTTTAGCTTCCACAAACCTTTGCGGGAAAGGAATCGATGGGGTAGAGGAAGGAGGAATAACATAAGATGCTTCCTTCTCTACCCCTTCGACAACATCCCTTTTGGGTGGTGTCAGTGGGGTTTTCTCAATCTCTACGCTTTCTCACCAGAACTCTCATCAACCTCATTATCACTCTTCTTAGGATTTTCATTTTTTTTTCCACTACTGGTTTTACAACATCCACATGCTTTCAGGGGAGGGTCTTATAGGTGTTTGTGCAAGCAGGGAGATTTGAGTCTCCAATGCCTCGTTGTAAGTTGCAAGGGACTCGACCACAGTGATAAGTTGCCTAAGATTTTCATTAATATGGAGACTTTGTTTTCGAAATTTTTCATTTTGGAGAATTTGTGTCTCTACAAAGCGCTTCATAATAGATTCGAGCCTAAAGTGAGTTTGTGTCGCAATGAAATCCTCCATTAGTATTTCGTGGTTCGATTTATGGGAATCTTGCGGTTCCTCAAAATATTAGGAGTGGTAATTGTAGGGAAATTTTGGGTGATACATTGTAATAGAGACAAGAATTCCTTGTCTAGACGGTCTAACAACTGGGTACGATATTTGAAGAAATTGGTCCCCAACAACGGCGCCAAAAACTTGGTCAGGTATAAACAAACTAACTGCAAGTGCACAACCTATCGTGTAGTTTTAAAAGATATCGATCCCACAGATACCAATAGTCAAAGATTATTGTTCCTAGTTGTTACGATGTTTAGCTAAGGCGAATAAAATAGTTTAAAAGGAAGGAAACAAAATAAAAGGATTTAAATAAAACAGATAAATAACAATGTTGAAATGTAATTCACATCAAGACAGTGCTCTGATCATCTCTACTAAGATAGCTTACGGGGCAATGTTTTATACTTAGAAAAGAACTAATTTAACAAGAACTGTCGCTTTCGCGTATTCAGAACTAAACTTACTCTCTAATTTATACCCCCCATTTGTCACTTATGGAAAGCGCTTACCGCGTTAAAGTAGTAAACTCACTTTTAAGAAATTAGACTCTTTACTTAACAGAAAAATAATTTTACGATGTTTAGCCAAGGCGAATAAAATAGTTTAAAAGGAAGGAAACAAAATAAAAGGATTTAAATAAAACAGATAAATAACAATGTTGAAATGTAATTCACATCAATCGACAGTGCTCTGATCATCTCTACTAAGATAGCTTACGGGACAATGTTTTATACTTAGAAAAGAACTAATTTAACAAGAACTGTCGCTTTCGCGTATTCAGAACTAAACTTACTCTCTAATATATACCCCCCATTTGTCACTTATGGAAAGCGCTTACCGCGTTAAAGTAGTAAACTCACTTTTAAGAAATTAGACTCTTTACTTAACAGAAAAATAATTTTGATTGAAAAGATTAACTTAAAAGGGTCCCTTAGCTTTCGCTTAAGTACCGGATCTTAAATCTATAAACGCGTCTGCAAATAGTTTTAAAACCTCCTTCTAGAAAAGTTAAAGTTTCCTAATTGATTAACAAAGTGCTTTGCAGTGTTTGTTAACCAAAGACCAACCAATTTTAGTCTTCAGTGTCGGACGACTTTCGATCTTACCCGACCTTTTCACTGCATCACTTTTGTGAAGGCAAATTAAAATAAGTTCAGAAAAATTGTGTATAAACCAAAACAGTCCACAAAGATAATCTTAGGGAGACGACATGTAGAGCTTCGTCTATTGACACTCTTCACATCTCAACATAAAGTAAATTAGTTGGACATGTTCAGGAAAAACAAAACACAAACGGTTTTAATTTTCAAAAGTAAACATAATTGCGGGTAAAGAAAAGTAATTAAGACTGAGGGAATACGTGCGATTAAATAAGGCAAGGAAAATAAAGGGCAAGACAAAATAAAGGTAAATGCTGAATAAATAAATAAATATGCTCTGAATGGAGTCTTGAATCTGATACAAACTGCGGTGTTGAAAGTAAATCTTGACGGAAAGTAAACGATTTAAATAAATTGTTTCAGAAATAAAGGCTAAAATGAAGGTGAATTTGATCAAAACCCTCGCACTACGATGTAAGAACAAGGACTTGGAAGACAACTGTTTTAGGCCGTTTGCAAGACTCACGAAGAAGGCCCAATAACTAGCATTAAAGAGAAAGACATATGAAACAAGTGAAACCCCATCTCTATTAAGGACACACAATCACGACCCCATCTCGACTCTCAGCGTTGAGTCTAATTGAACGGCTATCCGCACAAGGCACCAAAAACGTACAGACAATTTAAACCATTCATACTATATAAAGATTAGATTGCCTCATTTCAAACATTCAAGTTATCACACTCACATACTACATTTCACTCAATTATTAACTTAATCTTTATAGTATTAACTTTGCAGATCTACCCCTTTTAATCGTTCTGAAAATTGAAAATTTGCTCCATAACACAAAAACTTAAATATACCATTTCATCGTACATTTGAACATTTATCAGATTCTAAATATAAACTATAATTCTTTTTTTGTTAAATAAAAGGTACACTGAACCCTCCAGACTTAAAATGTTTACTCATACTCTGTTATTTTATAACCTAAGAAATAACTCACTGTTGTTTCTTCTCTTAAAAAATGCTTAATTAATTTGTTTGTGTGCTTGGCAGACGCCACTGAATATTTTACTTTTGAAAATTGACGGCACATATGTTTTGTTATTAAGTAAGCATTTCACTTTCAGCCGTTCCGTGTCAAACTTTGACATACCTTTTTTCTAATTTTTAATTTTTTTTTATTATTCTTGGCTACAACAACAGCATCATCATGGATCAATATTATTTGCCCTGCCTCCATTTTAGATTAAAGTTTTAAACTCTATTTGCTTGCATAAAGTTTGCCTTCACATCAAAATAATTTATAGTCTTTGAAGGTCATTTTGAGACAAGTCTTTATGTAATTAATTAATTTGGCGGTGGAGAAAGACTCCTTCTCATAAGTCTAAAATAAGTGGTTTCATTGTGGGATGAGGTTTGCCTAAAGAAATATTAGTGTTGTTTATGAAATAACTATATAAATAAATAAAGTATTTAGACTTTAATGTTTAAAATTTTAATAAGTTTAAATGTACTTTGATTTATCGTTATTGGAATCAAAGTATTTTAATAAGTTTAAAATTTTAATAAGTCTAAAATTTTAATAAAGTATTTGCCCTGCGGTAATTTTTATTGGAATCAAAGGACATACACTACCAATGCAAAAGATTTTTGCAATTGCTTGATGTGTTGATAAGTTGTGATTGATTTACACTAACCATATATATTATTTAGTTCAATGTTTATTTGAATTAATTGTTATATTTATGTTGCCTACATCATAATGGATAAAGTAATTTAACTTATATGTGGTAGTTGAGTGCAAAGACTTGATCGTCTAAGTTAGTGTTTGGCATAAGTTTGAGATTTTTAGGTTAAATTAGTGTGTACTCGAGACTAATTTATTTTGTTTCTAGGGTTTTGACGCCTTAGAACATTATGAATAGTTATAATTGTATCAAAGAAAAATATAACAATATCTCTTATAGTACGATGTAACCGTCTTTAGGGTTTTATCAGCTACGATAAAATGTTTTTTTAATCAGATTCATCTTAAAATTTAAAAATTTTAGAAATTTTTATGAAAATTTTTCTAAGGGAACTAATATCAACCGATCTAGTTGTATTTTTTATCTAACGCTCTTTGAGCTTTTGGTCAAGGATCCACAAAATATGGAGCTTGTGAGAGGGTGATAAAAACACAAGAAAAGTTGGTTTAAATTGTGTTGATTGATTTAACCGTTTATCAGTTTGTTTCAAATAAAACTTAAGTTAATCTCTAATACATTCTCATTAAGATATTTTCATTGTAATCGAACATATTACTAGATCAATAAGATATTTCTTTTTATCCAAATGACTTAGATCTTATATTTATCAAACATAAATAACTCATTTCAATAATATTTAGCTTGATTAATATAATTAATTTAAAAACGGGGGTGTTACAAATATCATTATTCGGGTTCATATAACCTAATGTCTACCTCAGGAGATAACAATTAAATGAGACATTTTTCCCAACCACAACTTCTCACAAAAGTTTGGACACATCACAGATTCTCTACTATGCAAGGAGCGTCTTTCCCTGGCCACCACCTCTCATATGGGCCTGGTCACAGGTCACGAACCCCCTTCTTTATATGGAATATCTCTCCTCGGACACTGCCTCTCATAAGGGCATGATCATGGCTCACATACATCCAACACTATATGAAACGTCTCTCCCTGGTCACTGCTCTAATATAAGCTTGACACGGGCTAGGAACTTCCAATTTATCTCCCCAAATAATGGTAACCATTTCTCAGGCATCCACGAAGAGCCTTCATATCCCCCACACAAGCATAAGCTTGGTCTCCTTTGAAACATATCATTTTGTACACATACCAACTAAGGATAAGGCTATGTTTCCTGATATCTCAATTCTAGGTAACTTATATCGACCTACGGTTTCCTCACGTCATGTTTTCAATTGTTCTTTAGATGACCAGGAACTTAGCATCTTATTAGGATCCATTCTTGATTAGTGACTCCACTCAATTCTCAATAGAAATTATGTTATTTTTTAACATATTAACCAGTATAACAACACACACAAACATGGAAAAGAGCTACAACATCCATTACTTAATTAGGATTTTCAAAAAATGGGAAAAAAGAAAAATCAGGGGTCTACTACGGTCACCCGTAGCAAGTGATTTGAGTCATAGTGGAACCTAGGTCCTCCCCATATATTTTCCAAGAGCTTGCTACAAGTACCTGTTGGGGATTATACGACTCATAGTAGTGCCCAGGGCCTCACCCTTTCCCAACTCAGTGGCCAACTATGACCGCCTGTAGTAGTCGATACGTCATGTAGCCATGCCCATAAACATGCTCTCGCAAATTTTAGACATTTCTCACCGGAAATTGCAGTTTAAACCAACCATAACTTAGTAACAACCCATCTTAAGGTGAGAAATATCCAAGAAATGTATCAACAAGGACATGCATAGTCATCATATGAATGTTCTAAGATTTATTCAAACATTTAACATAACATGATGAAAAAACAAGGAAGTCGTGATTTTTCATGATTTCTCCAATTCTAACCAAATAAAAATCAGTCTCACATCTCAGGTTATGCAAGGAAAATTAACATTAACAAGACATGCCAATTTAACACATGTGGATAATCATCACAACAACATTATAGAGCATTTCATTTAAGAACATTTTTCATCAAGAAAATACCCTAGAATCCACATCATATATCATCCTAAATGTGTTAAACACAATCAATCCCTATAAACCCCACCTTATTATTAGAACAACCTGAATTAAATGATGGAAGGACGAAGATGAGTGTATTGACTTGATGTTATGGTCACTTCTACTTGATTCTCTTCAGTAGCTTCAAAGAAGATCTTATATGAAAGAAATTCCAATAGTGCACAGGAAAACTCTTCCCCTTTCTCTTCTCCTCTTAGGGCGCCACACTCTCTATCCAATATTCTTTGATCTCAAAATCTAATGTGAAGAGAGAGGAAAATTGTGAGAAAATGAATTCCCCTTCTCACGACTTCTTTGAATCCCAAGTGATAAAATCTCTACGACTTCTTGCTTTTTCTTTTTGTTTATAATGTCGCTTGATTTTACATTTTGCTAGATTGGGACAATCGATTTTTATATGCTAAACTTTCACCATTCATAACACTTGATCACCTTTTCTTCCTTTTTATTTTCTTCTCCTTGAAGGGAAATCGCAATAAATGGAGTAGACAAAATAAATAAAAAATCCCTTATGGTGGATCCTTATGAATGGTCATGAGTTAGGGGCTAATATACCACCTCTCGAACTGGAGAATCTTTGATCGTTGAAACAAGTTGATCACGAGCACAACATGAACGATATCTCTTGTACTTAATTCACACCAACAAAATATGCAATAAGTGATTCCTCCGCATATAGTGCTAGCTATGAATGAACGTAAGTCTTAGAGAGAAAATGAACTCAATTCCTAGTGAGGATAGGGTTTTTAGAATTCGTTAATAAGTGATTTTCACTTTGGTATAAGGGATATATTTATAAATCCACTTATAGACAATGTAACTTATGGTACACCTTGTTTCTCTAATCAACCCTAATGCATCATAAGAACTCATTACCAAATCATAAATGAATCTTACTAATTTATTTAACTTCTTATATACATATCCTTATGTGTGTGATCCTGTAGGTTCTCGTAACTTTGCGAATAATATTAAATATTTTAATTAATACTATAAACATTGATTAATTTTTATCAACATGTCACTATTACCTAAGTAACGAGAATTCATGTGATCTAACATAACATTTATAATAATCACGAATATAATTATCCATTTGCCCATCTATATCTATATATATATATATATATATATATATATATATATATATATATATATATATATATATATGTGTGTGTGTGTGTGTGTGTGTGTGTGTGTGTGTGTGTGTGTGTGTGTGTGTGTGTGTGTGTGTGTGTGTGTGTGTGTGTGTGTGTGTGTGTGTGTGTGTGTGTGTGTGTGTGTGTGTGTGTGTGTGTGTGTGTGTGTGTGTGTGTGTGTGTGTGTGTGTGTGTGTGTGTGTGTGTGTGTGTGTGTGTGTGTGTGTGTGTGTGTGTGTGTGTGTGTGTGTGTGTGTGTGTGTGTGTGTGTGTGTGTGTGTGTGTGTGTGTGTGTGTGTGTGTGTGTGTGTGTGTGTGTGTGTGTGTGTGTGTGTGTGTGTGTGTGTGTGTGTGTGTGTGTGTGTGTGTGTGTGTGTGTGTGTGTGTGTGTGTGTGTGTGTGTGTGTGTGTGTGTGTGTGTGTGTGTGTGTGTGTGTGTGTGTGTGTGTGTGTGTGTGTGTGTGTGTGTGTGTGTGTGTGTGTGTGTGTGTGTGTGTGTGTGTGTGTGTGTGTGTGTGTGTGTGTGTGTGTGTGTGTGTGTGTGTGTGTGTGTGTGTGTGTGTGTGTGTGTGTGTGTGTGTGTGTGTGTGTGTGTGTGTGTGTGTGTGTGTGTGTGTGTGTGTGTGTGTGTGTGTGTGTGTGTGTGTGTGTGTGTGTGTGTGTGTGTGTGTGTGTGTGTGTGTGTGTGTGTGTGTGTTGAACATAAAACATAGTGTGTGTCACCCTTGTATAGTCCTATATTATATTCTGTGTACCCTAGTATACTTAGTGACAATAAATAAGTTTAATATCACATATTTACTTATTTCAGCATGACCATGCGTTTTTCGAATCATACTCAATCAAGGGGTCTATAAATATTACTCCTCCATATGTAGAAGAAGAAAATCCCATATGTGTCACATATGTCACTTCACATGACTCGCTGAGTACTAAGTAAACCGACTTTATGATTGTATTTTATAGACAATATTTGACGGTATTAAAGTGATCAAATCCTCAAGTAGGAACGATAGTGATTTCAAGTTAAAGAGTAGCATACAACACTATCACTATGAGAATAACTTATGACACTTACATAATACACCATGTAGTATTATTATAATAGATAAATCTTGTACAAATATTACTTTTAATATTTATACCTATGCGAATACTCAATATTTCATATCCATGACTTGTGATATATTGTCATTATTCAACTTACATAATAGTCTTTATGCATTACTGTAGTCTCATTTAACAATAAGACTTGACTACAAATATCAGTAGAACGACATCCTTAATGATGTCTCACAATTAATCCACACATAATATTCATTAAACATGTTAACTATTCTAGGGACTTTACCACTTTGAAAACAAACATAATTGAGAAAATACTTTTATTATAAATAATTAAAATGATATAAAATATAAGTCCAATCATAAAACCATTGGTCTCTAGGCATGTAATAACTGAATTCTCTAAGCATGATTATCACTTAGGATTCAAACAAGAAGGAAATTGTGCGGAAAATAAAAAAAAATTGCGATTTTTTTAAAAACTAAACATATAAGTGAGATCATTTGATGCCATAAACATCATCGTTCCTTACCATAATTTTCTTCATATTCTCGGTTAGACTTTGGCAGATTCTTAACACCTTGTCTATTTTGGAGTCTTCTTCCTCAATTGGTTCTTCCTTAAAGGATGAGTCTTACTATATCTCCCCATACTTGATACGAACTCTCATCTCTTTTAGGACAATGTTGGTGATCCTATGGTTTGCTGAGTCTTCTGCTTCTCCCATGGTGTAATCAATGTTTTCAGACAGTGTTGAAGATTTAAGTTACCTATTCCCTTAGTGAATTTGACAAGTGTCTTTTGAAGATCTCAAATTTTATTTTTCAAATTTTCACATTCGTTGCCCTTGTCAAGTACATCATCTTCATTTGAAATGGAAGAGGTTTGAGCTGGATCATTTTTTCTTTATCTAAGCATATCTAATTCTCTTTCAAGGTTTTTATTTGTAAGTTCAAGAGAGGAAATAGTATCCTTAGATGTGGAGACAATTTGTTCTAATTTTATTTTTTCTTTTGCTAGTTTCTTATAAATGCGAAAAAGATCATGACAAGAGAAGTAAGAGGTTACCTCATCATCTTGATAATTTGTCATGAGATAAATGTTGGCTTCTTCTTCATTGCATGAGAATTCCATATTTTTGTCTTTACATGAAACATAGGATTTCTTCTCTTTTTCTTAAGGTTTCTTAGATTTATTTTGATTTTCCTTCTTAGTTAAGGGACAATATGGCCTGATGTACCCTTTCTTTCCATATTTGTAGCATGTTAGGATAATGGTATCTTTTCCTTATCCTTTTCTTGCTCCTTTTTTTGCTTCTTCTCATACCATAAAAACCTTTTGAATTTCTTTACTATAAGAGATGTATCACCATTAGAGACTATACTTTTGATTTTCTTTTCTCTTTCCTATAAGAGATGTATCACCATCATTTACTCTGTGTGTAAAAACAAACGGACCTTCCTTCACGACCTTCCAAATAACACGATTTATCCCTTCTATAAAAAATTTCATTTTCTTTTTACACAACCTATACCCTTCTCTATTAAAGGACGAAAGTTTGTTTAGTGAATAACTTGAATACATTTTTTCTTGGAAGATAAGTCCTTCATATGAATTAGGCTCTGATGCCACTTGTTAGACAATTGACTTCAAGCAAAAGAGAGGGGGCAAATTGTGGTATTTAAAATTCATAATTAATTTTAGGTTTTTTTACTCAAGAAATGAATTGTGTTAGTATTCTGTAAGATCATAGTAAAACAAGCAGCAGAAAGTAAAAATGGTAAAGTAACTTGCAAAAATAAAGAGACAAGAGTTTTGAGAGAGATTGCACCAATAATTTGTCCAAGTTCGGCCAAACATTGGTCTACTCTTGTCCCTAAGATATCTTCTTGAGATTTTGACTATAAACTTGAGATTTTACAGGTTATGCCCACAAACCTTCAATACAATCGAATCTAGAGATTTTAGAATGAATAATCCCCAGAAAAAGAAAGTTTTTGCCTAAACTAAGCTAACGAACAAATTAGAGATTTTCTAGGCTAATCTCAATAACCAAACAGAACTTTTTTCGGCGAAGCTCTATAACCAAACATACATTTTAAGACTAGTTTACCTCAAGAGCCAAACTCTATTTCCCAAAAATATCACACTCTTAAGAGTACACAACACGACACCAATACAATTTCCTCACAAGTAGACTTTCACTCAAAGGCATCAAGGCAACTAAAGTGAAGAAAATTATTTTTAGAGAAAAAGAAATAAATTATAAAATATAGGGAACTTTGGAGATTTGGTGTGAAATAACGAGGAGAGACGCCTCCTTTATATAAGAGATGAAAAATGTAACACCCTGATTTAAATATTTTCTTATTTAATTATTTATTTATTTTAATTGAGTATTTTATTTAAATAATTATTTTGTGAATATGTGACATGTTTGGCCGGTGACGATATTTGTGGTGTTTTGTGTTAATTTTAGGTTTGTGGGAATTAATTAGTTAACTAATTAGAAATTAGAGAGAATATGTAGAGTTAGGCCAATTTTGGGAATTTAAAGTGTTTAGTGGTGAGTGGAGGAAATCTGAATTTGAGTTGGGTAAGAAGTGCAATTTAGAGATTAAAATAAAATAATATATATTCTTAAGTTAGACCGAAAAACTAGGTTTTAGAGCTTTTTTTTAGTACATGAAAGACAAAGAGAAATGAGAGAATAGCTTGGAAGGGAGAGTGTTATGGCTTAAAAGAATAGATCAATTGAAGGTTGAGTTGCTGAATTTTCTGGAATTACAAGATAGAAGATTCTTCATCTATGGGTACTTAATTCATGAAAGGATTGAAAGGTTTCTCTTAACCTACAATAGTAATTTATGTCTTTGTATTGATTGTGTGTTGTGATGAATAACATGATTTCAATTTTGTTTTTATGCTATGATCCCTTGCAAATTCATGTAGTGTATTTGGGATAATTATTTTGTATGTTATGTGTTCATAAACATGAGTTTTGTTATGAAATTTGGGTTTTTAAAGCATGAACAAATCATAGATTTTTTAGTTAAATCATTGTAATAACATGTTAGATTAATAAGGATTAACATGTTTTTATGTGATGATCATGTGGACGATGTTTTTGCACTGTTTTGGGGGTGTTTGAAATGAATTGAGATGATTTTCGCAGGTTCTGCCATAGTAGAGCAAAAATATGCTTCTGTTAGCAAGGTGACGGGCGTCACCCATATGACGCTCTGAGCATCATGTGTTGTGAAATGCTGACGGGCGTCAGCCAAATGATTGGGAGGTTATCATGGCTTCCAGGCAAGCGTAATCTTGTCAGGTCATTACAGTGTGACATGTTAAGTGAAAGGAAGGGTGACGAGTGTCATCCTAGTGACGGATCACCCGTCATCGAGTCAAAATGCATGTTCTGACCTGCTGAGTTTGGTTGTGAGGGTTGTTTTGTCGGGCGGTCGAGTTTAGCTATTGTTTGATGTTTTGTGATTAGTACGAATTAATTAATCAAACTTATGTCATTAATTATGTAATATTATGCATATATGTGAGTTATGTGTAATTGAGCGTATGTGTGATAAGAGTGATAGTATGATGTGATGATGATTTTGTTGATGAGATGTGTGAATTGAGATATGAGTTATATTTGATGCATTAAAAATATATTTATTTACAACCAGAGTGGGGTTGTATTGCATTTGTTATGTTGAGTAACTATGTATAGTCAGAGTAAGTGTGTACTGCATTTTTGTGTGACATTCATCATATGTGTCATTGTTGTGAAAGAAGCTTGTTTGCTAGTTTAGTGTAGGGACTGGTGACTTGTCCCAACTCTTGAGTGGGGGCTTGGAGCTCAGAGTGAGGGCTCGGGGTTCGCAGAGATTGGGACCCGGTTCGTATGTAGAACCAAATATTGAGTCGGTACCGCATGCATATAGAGTTGAGTTATGAGTCCGGTTCAGAGTGGGGTCATTGTTCCATTATATTGCATGGTTATGATTGGATGATTGTGGTGTGGGTGAGATGTGAATACTTGTTATTGGTGTGTTTTCTGATTATGTGGATGATTGTGTAAATGTGTGAATCTATCCTGAATGTTTATGTATCGTGTATTATTTGAATGTATTCTTACCTCTTTTGTGTTGTTGTGTCTGTGCTCATCTGAAGTACAGATAATCAAGTACCTGAGTAGGAGCTTGAGATTGAGGAGAGTGTTAGACCCCTTTAGTTATTTGTCGTTCGGGTCTATAGTGAGAGTTGCTTTGATACGTAACACAAAGGGAACGCGTTGTGCTAAATTTGTTTGGTTGCGTATCTTTATGTTTTTTTATCTTGTGAAAAACTTTCTTTTAAAACTAATAATTCAATTGAGGCTTTTGTGCCAAGTATTTTTTGTGATTTCGCTGCTTATCAAATGAGTTGTTTTCTTCATTATGTGATTCGAAATGTTTTGGATTGTGCGACTAATATCCTACTTGATGAATATTCATTTTTTATACATGTTTTCTTATTAAATTGTTGATTTGGGAAGTAGGGTGTTACAAAAACACACAAAAAAGGAAATGGTTTGTCAACGTTTTTAATGGTCCAATCAATTGGCTTATTGTCCCAATCAATTGGATGAGCAAAATAATTGATTATCATAGCCCATTTTGAAAGATTTGGATTGAAATTCGTTGTCAGTCATTAAGACATTGTCATAATCGATTAGCATTCTTCCAATCGATTGACTTAAGGTCCCAATTGATTGGGTAGTTCAAAAAATGCTTCAAAAGAGGCTTGACAACTTTCTAATCAACTGGATCGACTTTGAAAATGTTTGTAAGAGTTTTAATAGTTGAAAAAGTGGTTCAAAATAGCTTTTAAGTGTGTGTGGGTGTGAGTCGCCTTAATATCTTAAGAGTTACTTCCCAAATTTCACAAAACTCTAGTCACTCAAATAGACGCAACCTAGCGAGTTTTCACACTTATTCTCTTTCATAACTCTGAGGCTTTCAAGATCTTTTTTCCAGATACATCGATCATATAAGCACTTCAGTGGAATCTTGAGTATCATACTTAATGAGACTTGAGATATCTTCAAGTTTGGTCATCTTCATCAGAGAGTTGGAAAGCTATTACCACCGACTTTAACATCATTGGTCTTTTCGTCATCAAAATACTAAGAAGGTTCTCAGCAGAATCATCAGCTTCATACCTACTAACACATAAATCCACACAGTCAACATACAAATTGTTGGTGCATTAGTAGAATTGACAACATCAAAGAACATAATACCTATAACCATTGAAAATGAGCTGAGTCAATCAACTGTTACATTCATTAGGAAGTTATCATCCAGAAGAAGTTAAAAAGGTTTCGTAAGATACCTTTCAGACTAATTCTAAATAGACAAAAATATCAGATTGTTGAATTAGTGGAAAGAGATACAAATGTACATTATATGTAATTTAGGACTATTATGAGGTTTATGGTGTTCAAATACATATTAACTGTGTTACTAAACACAATAATTGTATAAAAATGGACGAATATTTTAAAGGGTTTAAGAAAATAGAACATTAAGTCTTGAGTGATAAGGTTTAAGATACTGATGATAATGTTATTTGGATTCTGGACTTTCGAGTGATTAATTTCTTACTCCTTTTTGCATTCCAAAGCAACCAAGCAAAATGAAAAATATGGGTAATGTCTTAAAGCTAACTTTCAAAAAAAGTAATTTCCAGCTTGTGATAATGAACAATAATCTAATCTAGAGGTGACTGTTTTTTTTTAATTAAGTAACAAAATATAAATTTAAAAAGTACTATCCAATGAACACCTATTTGAATCAAGTAACAAAATATAAATTTAAAAACGTACTATCCAAGAATTGAACACCTAACCAATTGCCTAGAATAGCCTTACTTGATACAACCACTAAGCAACCCAAGATACTATAATAACTACTCAAGATTAATATAATTTATTCAATGTTTAGTTCTAAGTTTATATTAAAATTTCTTCAAACAATTATAAGTGAGACGCTTTAAATTTGAGACCATGTGCTAAGATTTGATTGCCCTTGCACAAAGTCTGTGAATTAGATAATAAAGAAGATTGATAACATGAATAGTAACCCGCGGACTTGAAAAAAAGTAAATAAAAACTATTCTCATGTATTTTTAAAATATTTGTTATTTTAAATATTTTAAAATTATAATTTATTAAGATTATAATATTTATAAATATAAAAATCTTAAAGTATGTTCTTTTGCTTTTTATTTTTGTGTTTTGTTCATGATATTTTTTAAAAAATTGAGTTTAAAATTATACAATCTAAAATAAAAATGTTATTATCAATATTGTGCATATATATTGATCTTACCTGATCAAAAAGGAGTCAGTAGTCTGTCACGCGTCGTGAGTTGCTGCCTTCACTGGTATTGTGGAGGAGAAAAAGAGGGTGTATATGTAAGATGCTTTGATGCTTAAGTGAGTACCGGAACTAGAGATAGTAAGTACATAGAAAAGGTGTGGTGAATGGAAATACCTGACTCTCTAGTGAAAGAGAGTATTTATAATGTGCCCCTAGTGCAGGGCCAACGGTTACATTGCATTGGGTCATATTACCAAGCCCAACGCAAGTAACTGCCAAGGCTTACGTGGCGTAGTGAAGACCAGCACGTGGTTTTCGCCCTGGATCAACTGCCCCGTGATCTTCAGAAGTGGGCTGACCATCTCTTTCGAAAGTGGGTAGTTGTCTGATGACGTGTCCCCGCGTGAGGGATACATGGAGAATCATGGAGAAAGCGCGTGAGCTCTCCTTGTGTCAGATAACGCTCTGCCAAACTAGTGTGCCTTATTGAGGCATGTGCTCGACAGAGAGGATTGAGCCTTGTTAGGCCTCATCAGCATAATATTGGGTTGAGTCTCATCAGCATAGTATTGGGTTGGGCCTGCCCGTCTAAGGGGCAGGTCCCGGCCTAATACAAAACATATATAATTTCCTCTTTAATGAAAATATATATTTTATCATAGATATTTTTAATTGTCAATTAATAAGTCTGGATATAATATTTATTAATCAAATTCTTTATTGATGTGATTTTACATATAGTATATTTGATAAGAAATTGAGAAAATAAATTAGAGTTATTAGTGAAGTGAGAGGGAATATTTTTGTAGGTCTAACTCTTTCATTTTTTTAGAGCTTGTAATATATTATTAAACTTGTTAATATTATATAATTTATTGGACAAAAGAATTGAGGTCATATTCAATACATTCTACATCAAACTTGAAGAAATTGTTCTTCTTTTTTTGGTAGAAAGTATTGACATATATAATTGCAATAAAATAAAATAAAATTGAAATTTATAACAGATTAATTAAATAGTCAAATAAAATAAATAGAAGAAATATGAAGAGAGTAACTTCAATAATGTTTTTAGTAATGTTTTTGTTCATCAAATATCTTAATAAATTTTATATCTTTATAGATATGAAATATTGTGAGACTTCGTACTAGGGTCTTGCACATTAATTTAGACAATTTACAATAGAGTTTTCAAAGTGTATTAAAAATAGACATATTGTATACACGATTAAATTTCAATGTGTTCGTTTTTTTTAAGATTGGGGAGGTGGAGAACACCAACTCCTTTGGTTCTCATAAACAATGATTTCAATAAATACAAATAGTGAGTAGGTTTACTATTGAATTGTCAATATTGAGGGGTAAATCCTTACATGATGTGAATTAAATAAAAAATATTAGTAAACACAATAGTCATAAAACTATTAATCTAATACTAATAATAATAATAAATATTTAATTAATAAAAATAGAGAAATAGACATCTTATATCTAAAGTTTGATGGGTAGAACAAAGTTCTTACAAAAAATAATAATTAACTACAGACAAATAATAAGAAGGTTTAGACATATTCTCCAATCCTCGCATGTGAAAAATCAAGTGTAAGAAGTGAAAGAAAATTAGAGATAATTTTTTTTTATTTATATTGATAAACTATTGAGAGATTTAGGGAATTTAGATAATTTTTTATGAGTTATTGAAATTAATGGATTTTTCAGGTATAACCGATCAACTAAAGAGACATTAATAAATTAGTAACACATTTAATATCAATGATAGAATGAAAACACAATAGAATATATTTATAAATGAAAGATAATATAGATATAAATTTATTATTTGAAATTAGTTGATAAATATTATAGTTAAGTTTTATAATTATTGTTCTGGCCTGGGCCCCGGCTTCGCCTCACGACCCAGCCCAAAGATACACAATAAAGGCCCAATGTGGTCTAAGTAGGCTAATCGGGCACGTAGCCCCTCGACGGGCAGTGCATGCTCCCGCCGAACAGAACAGCGTGCCTCAGGACGCCCTCTACGCTCTCCCCTTCGCGGGGAGGCGCTGCCAACCACGGTCCCTCGTCGAGCAGGACAACGTGTCTCTCCCACGTCCTCGTGTGCTCCCCTCCGCGGGGAGAACAACACACCTCCGGGGAGCCTCGCGAGCTCCCTTCCGTGGGGAGATCAACGTGTCATTCGCACGTTCTCCACGTGCTCTCCTCCGCGAGAACACGTCACCGACCAACTGCCCACCTCCGAAAGAGCAGGTCAAACCCACTTTCCAGAGATCACGGGACAGTTGGATTAGGGCGAAGACCACGTCCTGGTCTTCACTACGCCACGTAAGCCCTAGCAGTCACCTGGGTTGGGTCTGGCGATCCAGCCCAACGCAAGTGACCGTTGGCCCAGCGCTGGGGTCTCTCTATAAATACCTTCTTCCTCAAGAGGGTCAGGTAATTCACTTCTTACCCTTTTTTCTGTGCTTGTGATCACTCTGCCCACATACTCACTTTGGCATCGGAGTGCCTTGCAGGTACACCCCCCTCCTCCTCATCATCACCGGTGAACAGACAGCAGTCCAATAGAGTGTGGTCAGCTAGTGATCCCTTCTGATCAGGTCAGATCAATTATAATATAACATGTAACGAATTTTTAAATTTATATTTAATGTTACAATATATTTTCATAAAAAAATTGATAAATAGTATTATTTTTATTATTATTTTATTTAAATAATAATAATTATTATTATTACTATTATTATTGTTATTTTATTATATTAATTTATATTTTAAATTGGAATATAAATATGAATAATATTATTATATTATTATTTTTCATAACTTATAACTCAAGCTATCATACATAAAACTAATAATAATGATTGAGGTTTTATTACTATTTATTTATTTAATTATTATTTACTATGATACATAAAAAAATTCATCTGATAAAATGATTTTAAAAATAAAATTGTTAATTTGAATTCTAAAAATTATTTTATTAACTTACATAATGAAAAATATTTTTATTATGTTTAATAATTAAATTTAAAATTATATAAAATAAAATATATGATATAGTCACTAAATAAAATCGAGATAAAATCTTCTTATAATTTTTATACACTAAGTGAATTTTTTTTTTAATAAAATTAGTTATTAAAATAATTTTTATATTTATGATTTATGATTTTTATTTTTTATTTTTTATTTTATTGAAACAATGACTTGTATTAATTATTTTTTAAAACTAAGTAATTAAAATTTTATATAAAAATATGAATAATGTAGTAAATAATTTTATTCTTACTTTATTTCTTTTTTTTAAAATTGTTTTCTCTGTAGTAATTATTAATGAATTTATCTTTTATTTTTTATATAATCATCATTGTAGTGTATTATTTATAATTTTAGTGATTATTAAAACAAAATTTATTTTTATTTTTAATTTTTTATATTAATGTTAAAAGAATGAAGAGTTTTATAAAGAAAATATAATTATATCAATTTTATTTTATTAAATACCCTTTATAATTTGAATAGAAATGTAAATATTTTTATGTGCTTTATTTTATTAATTTATAATTGAAATTGGAATAGGAATATGAACAATATTATATCATTATTATTAATATATATTAATAGAATAAAAATTTTCATAAAGAAAATATAGTTATATCAATTGGTGATTGATGATGTGTCAATGAATTTAAAAAGTAAATGAAAATTTTTTTTTAGATTGTTTTATTGTTAATGAACAAATTGTCCAAATATACAAATAAGTTAATGTGGTGCATTTTAGAATTATAATTGATAATGTGTCGCTATAATATTTGGTGCATTAGATTTAATATATATATATATATATATATATATATATATATATATATATATATATATATATATATATATATATATATATATATATATATATATATATATATATATATATATATATATATATATATATATATATATATATATATATATTATTACTAATTTAAAAAATAGTGAATCGTAAGTCATGTCTCATTTTGAATGTCACACCAGCAGTATTAAGCGCGTTAAATCACATAAGTTTGTTTTACAGCAATTTAGAGAGATGTGGACTAATTTGATGATTTCATATTTTGAAAATTGAAAACATGTAATAGATCTAGTCCATGAAAGATACTATAGAAAAGTGTATATAATAGAGCTGGTTTCGACCGCAATGCGAGATAATCATAATATCACTTTCTGTGTTAATATCTACCTTCAAAATTTCTGATATTTACAATGACTCTTATTGTTTCGCTATTACTCCCCGATCCAATGATTCCTTTCAAAAGTAAACTATACATCCTATTATAGATTGTAAACTCCGTGGCACTCCAAATTCATATTACAGGGACCAGAGTTTGTCAGCATCAAAAATGATAACTAGATTGGTCATGGTTCTATGAGAGCCATCCTTTTTTGCTCTTGGCCACTTTGAGTTTCATTACAAGTTCTTCACGCTGAGATTCTACCTCTGCATATTTAAGGCTCATGTGGAAGTATCGATCCTGAATATCTCTCAGCTCTTCCTCTAGCATTGATTTTGTACGTTCAAACTTCTCTCTAGTCACTAGTTCTTCTTCACCCATTGATTTTACTGGGCCATTTGCTTGGTTGTATCGGCCTTTAGGTGACGACCTACAGGATTAAAATACAAGAAATTTTATAGCTAGAATTTTCAAAAGCTGATTTCATACTTATATATTTGTTAATTTTGTTTCTTCAAGCCTACAAACCAATAGCAGCAACAAAATAAAGAGGCATGCATAATGTGTTCTTCTGACCTGATAAGTTGAACTTCATATATGTCACTGGGTTCTTTTTCAAGTTCAGTCTCAAGCAATTGAGACTTTGACAATGGTTCTACTACAACCACATCGACACTTCCATCAAGAAGTCTAAGCTCACTTTCCACCTATGAAGATAAAGAAGACATGAAACAAAAACATTTAATTTCCAATGCGATTGCAATTATTTGAAACTATCACTTTGGGTCACACAATTGAAGACACAATATACTGTATAACATTTGACAAGGAGGTAAAATGCAATAAGACAGATTCAAAACATATCACCTCAGTCTGATGTTTGCTGCTGTTATAAAGGTCTTGTTGATCTTTCAGGACTTCTCTGTCATTCTTTAAAGATGGCTTTTTCCTATTACTACGAAGTTGATTGGTATTCTTAACCATCGAATTCTGATCAATCAAAGACATAAAATGATTAGTGTCATCACAATTCACAATGATATCATGTAACTAATGATAAAAAAGCACTAACTTTTGAGGCCTTCTGATCATCGTTAACAGGTTTCCTGTTTAACCTTGAAACTTGATTTCGCTTTTGTTCCTTAGTCAGTTTTAACTCATCTTCCAGGGTCTGAACTTTTCTCTGTAACTCAGTTTTTTCTTGGACATATCTTGTTTCTTTGGCCTTCAAGTCATTCTCAAACTGCACAAGCCTTTCTTCAAGGGATGCTCTAGTTCTCTTGCAGTGCTCCAATTCTGACGCAGTCTTCTCCAAGCTTGATATCTTTCGTTCAAATGATATACTCTCTGCTTTCAAGTCTTCACAAAGTTCAGATTTCAAGCATAATGAGGCTTGTAGTCTCTCTTTCTCAGTATTGGAAGCATTGAGCTCACTCTTGAGAGCCATAATCTCATTTTCAAACTGACGTGTTTCCTGCAACCAAACTTTCAAATTTCTGGATTCATCCATGTGTTGCTGTCTTTCATTTTCAGTGACTATAAGTTTTGATTCAAGGGCATTTATAGTGTTTCTGAATTTCAGTTCTTTTGATTTGTAGTCCTCAACCAGCTTTGACAACTTTTCATGTTCATCCATCAGCGTTTCCATTTTAGTTTTGAAATTGGCAAGCTCAGTTGTTAGGTTTTGCAACTTTTGTTCGTATCGAAACTGCACATTATTAACCTCATCACGCAGTGTGGATACTTCAAGCGAAGCATTGGAAGTTACTCTCTCTTTTTCATCATAGGCTGCTGAAAGTTTCAATCTGAGGTTCTCTATTTCTAGTTTAAGGTTCTGAATTTCCACCACCTTCTCAATTTGCATCTGATTCAATAAGCTTTGACCCTGCTCCATCTGTTTCCTATTTTCATCCAAAACACCATGCAGCTCTGAAGTTAAATCCTTCTCTTTTGATGCAATATCTTCCAACATTAAATAAAATTTATTTTCTAGGAGTCCCACCCTACCACAGCAATCAGAAAATCTTTCACCTGATTCCCTCAACCTATCTCCCAGAAGAGAGCAATACTCCTCTAACTCCAACTTTTGCTGCCTCAAATATCCATTTAGCTTCTCAAATGAATTGGATTCTTCTTCATGATTTTCAATGGTAAGTTGTAACTGCTGATTTTCTTCAATGGAAGAATCCATCTCAGACTGCACCTCCGTAATCTTCTCTTGTAGCTCTGCAGCTTGATTTCTAGCGCTCTCTAATTCTGATAATTGGGAGTCTTGTTCGTTTATCAAGTCACTCACTTGTGCTTCTAAAACAGAAATGCGCATTGACAGTTGTCCATTTTCTTGTTCTATATCTGATCTGTTGAGATTCATTTCATGCGTTCTTTCTTTTATCCTGTCCTCAATGTGTTCCTCTAATTGAAGTTTCTCTTGTTCAAGATGATCCACCTTGGCTTCCATTTCACTCAGGTGCTTCTGAAGAACCCACATCTGATTTTCTTTACTTGATAAGCTAGCCTCAAGGATTTCCATCTCAGATGTTTTATTAGTCAGTTTGTTATTCTGATCTGTGATTCTGACTCCTAGTGTTGATTTGGAAGTCTCAAGCTCTCGAATTGAAATATGACTCTCATTACTAATCTTCTTGGCATTTTCCTCCTGGAACATATCTTCTGAATGGAATATTCGAAATAAATTGTTGCTTACTTCAGAGTCAGAGCTAGAAAATGATTGATCGTGGAGCATGTTTGACAAAAGATCTTTGGATGCACCTCCATCTTTTGAATAGGCCTTTGCTTCTTTTAGCTTGAATAAAAGGTCAAGGTTTTCATTTGTCAGCTCATTACAGTCCATCTCAAGTTCTTGAATTTTCTCTTTCAGTTCTTTGATTTGTTCCAAAATATCTGCATCAGGTACATCTCTGGACACAGTCTTCACATTACAGGTTTCTGGGACAGATTCTAACAGCCTTGCTTTCAAACTTGAAATTTCCTCCTCTTTAGCAGATAACTTGCTTTCATATTCCATTTCAATATCTGAAAGTGCTTTTTTGTTGTGAATCTTTGCTTGTTCAATGTCTTGAGTTTTATCCTCCAACGCCTCTTCCAGTTCTTGCACCTCAGCCATCAGATTTTTCTTTGATTCCTCCAACTGTTTTATTTGTTGCATAAAGATCCTATTTCCTTCTTCACTTAGCTGGAAAGATTTTTCCAGAGTACTGAGTTTTGACGGTAATGATGAAAGGTTTTCTATATCCCGTTTTTGCCGTTCTATGGTTTCTTCCAGCTCCTGGAGAACAGAAACAAGCTCCACATTTGCATCTTGGCTCTTCTTTAGTTGAAAAGACAAGTTGGCATTGGATTCTTTCTGAAACATTAATTCATTTTTTAGAGCATTTTCAATTTCTGGAATGCATTCAATTTGAGATATTGAATCTTCCAAAGTTTTTTGTCTCACTATTGGATCTCCTGATGACAATCTTAACTGCTCAACTTCTTTTTTCAAACTATCACGTTCTACATATGCTGTTGAAAGGTCCGTTTCCAGGCCTGTCATCTTTTCAGATTGACATGAGAATTCTGTTTTCAACATCTCCAAGTCCCCTAATAGCTTTCTTGCGTTCATTTCCCACATCTTTGCTTCTGCCCGTAGCTCTTCATTCGTGTCTTCTGCAACTTCAGGACTGTTGTTAGAACCATGGGTCGTCTTAAAAGATGATGCGCCAATGTCTTGCATATTTTGAGAACTAAATGATGAACGATTCGACTGAGAAGTATTATTTACAGGGTAATCGTAATGGGATACACCTTTCTGGGAACTGGTTGAGTCTTTTCTTCCAGTTGGACTCTGCCCGTCACTGATGCATGGGGAGAAATTTCCCCTTCCTGTGGAATCCTCAGCTGAGTTATAGCTGTAATTTGATACAGAACCAGAAAGACTTGTTGCCTGCAGCCAAGGTACACAGTGTCAGTCTCATTGTCAGAACATCAACTAGAGAAAACAAATATGCAAATGCGACAATAGGCACTATATTTATTTAAACAGTTTAGTAAAGTGCGCCTACATCGGCGACTACAAACCAGCTATAATTTCGTCTTATTTCTTGAATGGATTAGGATTTTAGTGTTACATTATATAAATAGTACTACAATCTATTACAAGAACACGTGTGTCCCTCCCCCTACCCCGACACATTTGATATTTTACAACAATTTTAGTATTTAATGAACATTTTATGATATATCAAATGTCTTATGAAAAATGAAACTAAAAAATAAGTTCAATTCTGATAATTTTAAATTAGATCGAATCCACTAGGATAGAACCACTGAATGATCAAGTAAAGCAATTCAATTAGTTATAGGCAAAGAATTATTATTTACCAACATGTATGCATGGGCAGATATTTAGAACAATATGTGCAATAGAACACTGATGATAGGGAAAATGTTCCAATTTTACCATAGTCTCAACTTCTCCTGGCGATAAGCTAGAATCCACGTCATCAACAGAGGAAGATGTTACACTCTGTACATATGAATAATCAGATCCGTTTGACTTGACAGACAATTCATGACTATTTTCATTCATAACCTTCAAATGAGAATTTTCTTTGCTTGATTCTTGATCCCTGAAAATTTGTGAGGTCAATATTTAATATAGTAGTACTAGTAGACATTATTCATTACAATAATATTAAATACTACCCTTCAATACAAACCTGGGTTTTGTTCTTGGTGTAAGGCACTGCATTGTCACCTGCAAAATGCATAACCACTGAATTTCAAACTTTAAATTCAATGAGATTTTGTAGCATCATAATTCCTACCTAAATACATGTGTTTATCTATCTTTATGAGAGAACCTTATTAAGTGAAATGGAAATGTCACACTAGCATAATTCAATTAAGTAAAGTAAATATGGGAAGAAAACCACTCTATATGTTTTAAGCATCAAATATTTTATTTTTCAATTCAATTTTAGCCAGCAATATATTCGATTTTCCCTCAAATTAACAGAAAACAACTTGAAATCAAATACAAAATGACACAAATAGGAGTCACAAGAGAAATGCCTTTTTACTTTGTGCAGTCAAGTACAAATAAGATATAGTTGAATAGTCTGACTCACATTCAAAACTGTCCCATGGTTGCACTTATTTAGAGGGATTGAAAGTGGAACAGCAGCATCTGAATTCACATGGCTGGTCATACTAATTGTGGCCTCTCCTAGGATGCCAGATCTTAATGATCCCTGTTAAAGGTATTATTTACTTAGTGCTTCAAAAAAACTTAATAATCCAAACAGTAATTTCAAAGTTCAAACTGATAAAGCCAACAGAAAAAGGTGTGCAATACATAACAGTACAATGAGAAGAAATAGTAATAGCAGTACCATTGCAACAATAAGCTTGAAGAGACAATCATCGGTCTCCTTGGACGGCTTTTCTCTAGAAACCCATATAGATTCCGATAAAGTATCAGACCACTGACAACTCCCATTACGCACTGCCACTTTGCTCGTCTTTGCAAGTGTTTTACCATTTTCCACAGATACAACAGAAACAAACAACTTGTCCCACCCCTTTGGTACCTGCTAACATTAGAATTCAATTAGCATTTTCTATTTGCACAACCAGCACTTCTTATTTGAGTTTATCTAGTAACATAATAAGCACTTGTGACACTTTTTGGGAAACCTTATGGAAAGGGAAAGAGTTTGTGATATGTCTCTAAGCTATTTTCACCTTATTTCTATAAGCTCTCCACAATAGCTTATGAAAACAACTTATATAGCTTATATGAAAATAGTCTGACCTTATCTTTATTATAAAAATAGCTTTTGTAAAAGCACTTATAAAAGAAGTGATTATGCTATAACTACTTAATTAAGTTGTTTATCTAAACATGGAGATAATCTTTCACTTAAATCATTTTATGCTTTAGTTCTTTTCTACAATTTTTAGTTCTTATGATTGACACCGCTAAAAATATGTGTGTCAGTGTCAGTATCAATATCCGAAATTGACATTGACATTTGTGATTATGTTTAATTTATTCACTTTTCAAGTTATTACCGTTATCGACGTGTCAGTGTCGGTTTCGTATTTCTTATGTCAACTTAGCATTGTTCTGCATTCCATCAAAACAGAAACCTCAATGCTAACGAACCTATTTATAGCACAACGCCATGATTTAACCTTCAATTTCATAAAAGTTTAATTTAAAACTCAATGTAAACCGCAATTCTCTCTAATTTCCAAATTATCATTGCGTTTCACATATCATAATTCATAACTGTCTCTCTTATTTCCAAATTAGAATCTAATATGTTCGTCACCATAAACAATTCTAATTAAGCAAAGCATAAATTAGAAATTAAACTAGTAACATTAAACTGAAACGACGAAGAACAAGAAGAAATCAAAATCGATAAACGGTGAAAGAATAAGCAACCTGAAGCGCCTTTAGATTCGAAATTCTGAACTCAATTCTATCACCTAATTTCCCATTCCTATGCTTATGAAGCTTAAACATTCTCTTTATTTCTAGAAACTTCTTCTTCTTCTTCACAATTCACAGTTCACAATCACGTTCTTCGCGCTGGTTCTTTCCGAATCACGTTCACGATTATAATCATGTTGTCCGTAACCACCATCACCAACTGTTTGAAGAAAAAGGGCGTTAGCTAAGTAGTCATTGTAACGAAGGGTGTTATTTTATTGTTACTTCAAACCATAGCGGGAGACAAAAATTAACAACCCGAATTAAAGGAACCACAATTCTATATTTTCTTTTTATTTTTGTATTTATTTACATTAAATTTACAAAATTTAATTTTTCGTCCGCGAATACTATACATACGCAACCATAATAACAATGGAGTGTTTCCGTTCAGTGGAGGAGTGAAAACTGAAAAAACAGCTATAAGTTATAACTCTTCTTTTTATTTTATTTTTTTTATAAACCGGATATTCTCGATACGCAATTATGTAATTATAGAAATTAATCTTTTAAACCGAGAAAATTAAGACTATAAACATCAAAACTTTTTTCTAAAAATGTTAGTAACTTATATTTAGGACTGAATTCGAATCAACTGTTTTATTTATTTTTAAATGGAAAATTCTTATATGCAGACGTGTCAATTGGTGTTCGTTAAGAATGTGAAAATGGTTACTTTTAGGATGGGAGTGGTTGTAGGTTATTACTGACCGCAACCACCAACGCAAAAGCATTAGAGAACAAAAATGAACAGGCTGTTTTGTTTGTGAATAATTGTGAGGGTAAGATAATTTTATAAGTTTTAAGTTAGAACAAGAATGTTGTGTATATTTGGATATTTGATATAAAAATGGGATATTCTAAACTACAATAATTGATTGTGAAAGAGACTTTGCATTGTCAATATCGCTATTTCTTGTGTGGTATATTCAATTGGGAACTTTTCTTTTTTTAGAAAAAAAACCTAATGAGCATAATTGTATGACCATGTATAGCATTTTTTTTAAATTGTATGTTATTTTTATAAAATTCCATTATATGTAGTTCTTACTATTTTCAAATAATAATATGACAAGTGTATAATTTCTTATTATATATATATATATATATATATATATATATATATATATATATATATATATATATATATATATATATATATATATATATATATATATATATATATATATATATATATATATATATATATATATATATATATATATATATATATATATATATATATATATATATATATAATTTTTTTCTATTCGTTCTATATTTAAATATATTTACCATATTTTTATTGAAAAATAATAAAAGTCACGCCTAAGAGATTGTATCTAAATTTTTTTTATAAATTTTTTTTTTGCTGAAAAGTAGTTTTGGTTTCCATATATTCATTTTGATAATATTTTAATACCCATTAAAAAAAACCAATTTTTTGATAAGCTAGTATTAGATTTTATTTTATTTATTGTCCTCCTTCACATTTCAGACTCATTTGCAGAGGTGGCATTAGAAATATGAGTATGTATCTTTTTAATGTTACCACGTCATTAAAATTGAACAAAATTATTTATTTTAAAATTAAAAATTAATATTTATAAATTAAATCAGAATGTATAATTGATCTTCTTCATTTGCAACCATTTTCACCCCCTTTTTTGAAATCCTAACAATAATTTATTTGATTCCTCTAAAATTGTTTGTGTTTTCAATCAATTTAAACTAAACAATTTCTATTCATCATGTTCCAATGCTCCAAATCAAGTTATTAGAAGTCTTCGCATTCATTTTGGGACGAATGAAAATGTGGTCTGGAATCTCTATTGATGACATCTTGGACATATTCGAACTTAGGTTATCGTTTTTATGATTACGGGGTGTTTAAGGTAAGCTTTGTCTATTTTTGTCCATTTTTTATGTGTAATATCTGTTTCTTCAAACCCCTCAATTTATTTTGTAAATTCAGTTGCATGGTTATAAGAGGTGTAACCATTTTGTTGGTATGATAAGGAAATGTCTCCAAAAGTCAAGGATGTAATCTCTTCTCTACACCAGAATCTGACTGAATAAAAGTGAAATTCAATTAAGCCAAGAAAAAGGAAGAGGAAATTAAGTTTATGGAGATGATGTTGAAATTTAGTGTGGCCATTATTTTTGTATTACTAATTGGTTTAGTTATGTTTTATGTAATGAAGTAGGTCATTGTATTATGATAGTTTGTAAATTTCTTTATAATGTTTACTTATTTAGTAGAAGTTCTATATAATGAAATTCAACATTAAGAATGTTTGTATAATGTGTAATGACATTTAAATGAAATGCGAAATTCTGGTTGTTGTAACAATGACTTTTAATGTGTAATGCCATTGGCTTTTGTTTATGATAATTTCCATTACACTTTGTATTTCATCTCAGTTTGAAACCATTAGAATTTTATAACCATACACAAGTAATTTCAAAATAGCATTGCATTAACATAAGAACTTGTTCAATATAATACTTGGTCATTAAAAACTGTAGCATGACAGTAGTTGGTCATTACAAGCTGCACCGCAGACATTACAAAATAAACTTAGGCATGACACAAAGTGTTTCATGATAGACACTACAAACATTACAAAAAGTTACTTAGGCCTGACACAAAGTATTTCAAGACAGTCATTAAAAACATTACAAAAAGTACTTTAACATGCTAAATCTATTCTTAAGTTTAGTCTATGTGTTAGTCTTCTTGGTCTTTTCCCTATAATAGTTGGTCTTTATTTTAGACTTCTTGGTCTGGTTTCCACCTTTTGGTAATATCCCTATCAACATCTATTATCCTTGTGAAAATGCACTCATAAAATAGGACAACAGACTTGTCAAAAGAGTTGCATACCCTCTTTTCCAGAACCACCAAAAGAACCAACCAATCTTGATGGTCGCTGAACACGATGCTAACAACATCTATTGATGCTTCAGTATTCATAATAGATGGGGTGTCCACCACCTCAACATCCACCCAACCATAATTCATTGCATTGATCATCTGCACTAATGTCACGTAGAACCTTAATATGATATTCTCTTTCACCATCATCTGATAAAAGGGTTTTTAAGGAGTTAAATGAAGAAGCTTCTTCATCAAGGGAGTTTTTAGATTCCCTTTTGTTGCACCCAAAACTTTGCCCTCTTTTTTCTTATCCTAGTTGACTTTTGCTTCTCATTCATATGCATCTTCATTATGTCATGATATCCCAATCATGCATCGCATTGAGTTCTCAAGACATGAGATCATAGCTTATTTCTTGCGGTTCAGAGTTTTCTTTATTTCAAAGAGTGTTTCAGTAGCATTCAGAACTAAACTCACAGTCATCAGAGGCTTGAAGCATTTATTTTTCTCAACAAATGCTTTGATTACTTTAGAATTAAGAACAGAGAGCACGAAGTTCATATGATTTATTCCAGACAAGTTATCTATCATATTCTAATCATCATTCAAGTGTCATACCAAAGGTTGAGGTTCAGACGCAGAGCCATGCTCAGAACATGTTGCAACAGGGAAATTTCCTCTTTTTTGCACTGATGTAACCGGTTACCCAAAATCCTATAACCGGTTACACCCTTCATAAATGGCGCCAAAATTCAAATTCTCAAGCATGTAACCGGTTACCCTGTTTTATGTAACCGTTTACATGAAGTGAATTTGGCCAAAAATAACAGGTTTTCAGCACTGTAGCAGTTTGTAACTCATTTCAATTGCTTGGTTCAATTCTACACCTGTGGAAGGATTTAGATGATGCAAAATATCAGTATATTTTCAAGTTAATTTCATCTCCCTCCTTAATTCAAATGATTTTCACTCCTAATTCCAAGCAAAAAATAATCCTCACTCAAAACCAATTTCCAAACATCACTCTCATTCCATACCTAGACCATATTTGAACCAATTTCTCCCAACCCTAATCACTCTCCACTCATTTTTCTGATTTCTCCACACTCCACACTCCAATTCTCTCTCAAATTCTCTCTCACTTTTTCAATCTCCATTTTCATTTCCAAAGCTTAGCCTCACAAAATCTCTTTCATTAGAATTACCAAGTTCTTGTTGATGCATGATTATTATTTTTCTTTCTATTTTGATTGCATGATGTAATCCTGCTTGGCTCCACCGATGTTGTGTTTACATGAGTTGTTATATGATATCCTCTTCCAAGAATACATTGTTGTCCTGAATCTGATGTGTTGTTAATTATTGTTTCTGCTTGTTCTGAATTTACTATTGTTTATAAGTTTATGCGCGGTCTCTAAGAAGGGTGTAAATTAGATTTATTGGACTTTTCTCAATTTGAAGCGTTACCACTAGTTTTGTTATTTTTCACAAATGATATGATAATAAATATCCTGAAAATTAAATGCAGCAAGTAAAGGACACAATGATATATCCTGGTTCCCCTCACAATCCGAGAGTACTCTAGTCCCCTCACTCCCCGTGAGAGATTTCCACTACGTCAGATCTTTGTACAAGTCTTCCACCAAGATCTATCCTACAAACTTCTAGTATAAGTAACATAATCAATAAGTATTATTCCCTTATGATCTTTACAAAGTACAACAAGAGAATAATCCTCCCTTATTGACTCTCTTGCTTCCAACAATCCTGGGCAGCAAGAAAATTACAACAATCTGAATTTTTACAAGTATTTGAATTTGTATAACAATGTATATCAATTCTTAGAATTGATCTTCTCTATCAAGTGGGCAATTCTTAATATGTAGTACAAGTGCTTAATGATTTATGTAGTTGAAACTATTTGAGAATATAATGAACTTGATGTGCAAAAGTTTCAACAAAAAGTCATGCCAAGAACACTTGATTTTGAAAATAAGAGAATATAAGTTTTGAATTGCTATAAAAGAGAGATGAGTTTGAATTCTAAAAAGTGTGGTTTATATAATGCCTTAACACCTCTCTAAAATTGTACAAATACATGAATAGTTGACATGATTCAAATATGCATTAAAAAAATCATTTGGATTAGAATTTTCATGAAAAAGTGTCACTGGTTCAGTGTTAATCGGTTAACGTATAATGGGTAATTGATTACACCTGATACATTTTTAAAAATTAAAGTATTTTTACATTTTGATAAAATTGTGAAAATTGTGGCGGTTTTATAGTTTTATTACGGCGGTTTGAAATGCCGTAATTTATTATAATAGAATATATATATATATATATATATATATATATATATATATATATATATATATATATATATATATATATATATATATATATATATATATATATATATATATATATATATATATATATATATATATATATATATATATATATATATATATATATATATATATATATATATATATATATATATATATATATATATATATATATATATATATATATACATACATATACTTGAATTGTAATGCATATTCAACCATCTTGATTCTTCCATTAATTTTTCGAAGCTTTTTGATAATTCAAACTTGATTGCTCTAGTCTTTAAGGTTTGACTTCTTTTTGTTGATGTGTTTGTCTTCATAAAAACTATAACCAAGGACCAGAATAACTCTTCTTCACACTGTTGTGCATGATATGCGTTGTTAAATGTTGCTTGCTTATTGCATTGCTTGCTTATTTTTTGCTTTTGCATGCTCTCTTTAGGGCGTCTTAGTCCAACTTAATTTTTTATTAAGTTTGGAGTAGGATTTAAATTAGGTTGTTAACCTAAGTATGACAACATTAGGGTAGCTTTTACCTAATCCTAACTTTAGGTCCATCTTGCATAAAAATATTAGGATAGAATTGTCTTCTAATCCTAACCTTTGGATCATATTACATGATAACATCTAGGACCAAGTCTCCCTAAGATTTTGCGTTGTGTTTTTATCTTCTTCCCCTTAATCAAATTAAAACACTTAATAAATATGATGTGTATAGTGTGTCACGAGCCTTAAGTTCATGATAAATAATGAATGGGAGTCTCTCCTTACCTTATCTAGAAAGCTTTATACGCGAGCCATCTCAGATCTATTGTATAAAGTGTTTACTCCTATCCTCGTAGACTCTGACTTTCACCCGTAGTCCTCCAAACTACGATAACTCTGAGTTTCCCATTGCACGAGGAAATACATAGGCATAGGATTGCGAGATCCTATCGAGTCCCCTTTTGTTTTTTCCCTTTTCGTCTCTCGCGTTACCTTGGAAATTAGGTTTTTAGATATACACACCCTCTGATCAGAACAACAAGAGTGGATCCCATTGAGTACAACGGACATGAGAGGTGCTAAAACTTTCCTCTTGCATAATCGACTCTCGAACCCTGGATTTGGTTGCAAGGCCATGTTCTTTCCCTTTTAGGTTTTTCTCAGTTGTTTCCTTTCCCCAGTGGAATAAATAACATTGGATGGCGACTCTGTGTCTTCACCGGTCGTTTTTCGTACGAGAAACACATTTTTAAATCATAATAATCAGATAAAGATATAACTTATGGGCCCATACCATCGTGGCATGGGGAGAGATATTAAAATCAAGGGATGCCCACATTCCCATGGTAGAAGAAGTATTTCTATTAGGGCTACTCACTAGGTTAACAATATTATCACCCATCCTAACTAAAACACAAGAAATGATGCATAAAAATCTTGAGTTGAGAAGGGTTTCTAGTGAATACAAAGTTGATGAAGTAGAGTAAATAATGAATGGTAGAGATTCTGATCAAGAAACTATAATCATTTTGATTAATTCCCCACTACTTTTTCAACTGAGTCTAAGCATTTCAATTCTACCTCACATCGGACAACATCGTTGTAGTCCAACAAAATCATCAAAGGCTTCCCAGGCTCTCTTAGTGCCTAAAAAAGCTTTTGGGACAGCCAAAAGCCCAAATAGCTAAGACCCAATTCACCTCAAATCCATTCCATGTGACCTAAGGTATAAAATCAGTTCACAGAGAAAACAAGGTACATTATTTGATCTCTAATTTCCACTACAATCATTTGGAATCTTGAACTAATTTGGATGTTGGAGTGCTAACCATGCAAGTCCACTCCATACCACCACATCAGAGATTAGCACCACTAGTTCGAGACAATCAATTCATCAATCGCATCTAATTCTGGTTCCTAAATGGACTAATATTCATGGGAAGAGATATCAAGGTAACTATCATAATTATTTGTAGTTTACTTTTGTACTTTGGATGTGATTTAAGATTCTAATTCATTATGTGTGTTAATTGTTGTTGAATTATGTTTTAAGATTGTAATGCACTATATGTGCTTAGTTTGATACTCGATGCACTATAAGAAAGATTTTACTTTGGTCCAAGTTTGAGTATTTATTTCAGTTCCAATTCTATTTGTTTTGATATGCAGTATATGAAGTCTAACATAAAATTCTGCACATTCTATTTGGTTGAAATGTTCCAATTCTGTTTTATAGTATGTATTAATGAAGCAAACAATTTCCGTTTGCACGTGCGTATCAAGATTTGTATATTATATTTTTGTTTGTTGTATGATGAAATTTAAATTTTTTTTGCAAAGTTGTAATCATTATTTGAATGGAAGATCTTTTATTGTCAGAATTGTACCATATTGAATTAGGTGATTATGTTTTAATGTATAACACTGAAATGTAGGCAGGAAAAAGTTGTAGTATTTGGAAAACAATCATTGACACCCAAATCTTTTCCAGTTGGAGGAACATCTAATTCGAAGATTGTAAATGAACGTTAGAGGATCCGAGAAGTTAAAGGAAAAGGCAAAAAAGGGTAAATTGAATCAATGTTGTTGCATTTCATTCAAGTTTTTATTGTAGTTTGTGTCACTGGTAAATGTTAATCATATTATCATTTTCCATATATTAATATAAGACACAAGTCAGCAAAATTTTTGATTAGAATTTAAACAATACATTTCATAATTTTGTACGTATACATCCTGTTTTCTAATGAAAGGAATTGTTTTAGTAGTAATCCAACTTATAATAAATTGATGATTGAAATAGTTTGATGTAATATTTGTTATTATTCAGTGGTAATCAATGAATGTCAAAGTAATGAATATTGAGAAAGTTTGTATTCAAATGTATTTGAATGCTATAGAAAATGTTCAGCCTTTAATGTTGTCCATAAGGCTACATATAATTTATATGACATAGCTGATAATGAACTTCATATATCACTGTATTGCAGGAAGGAGGTTGTTGTAGCAGGCAAAAAGAAGGCACCACCATAAAAGTCTCTGAAGGATGCAAAAACATGTCAATCCAAGTTTGTGAGAGAATGCAAGAGCATTGCAGAAGTTAATCGAAAACGCGAAGAGAGGTAAATTGTATTTTTTTTGTTGCATGCAAGATTTATTTATATTTGTGGTTTGGTTTTGGGTATCGTAAAAAACGGTTGGTTTATAGTGATTAGAAAAATAAGGAGACATATAGTTGACACTTTATGGCATAAGAATTAATTGATTAAAATTGGTTACTATGATTGTATGCGTTAAACTTTAATTAGAAGTTATACAATCTTCAAAAAAATCAAAGTAAGACTGTTTTGTATAATACTTGGTCGTGTTAATTGTGGTTTGAATCACTGTGGAAGCTACCATTATGAGCAATCATTTTGTTAATTGTTGTTGTAATTTTATTTTCTGAATATTATTGTAATGCAGGCAGGACAAGCTCGGAGTAGCTGAAAAATAAAAATTGAGGGACATACATATTAGATTGATTGAAGCTTTCAAGGATCCAAACATTAATAAGCATGACAGTTGATAACACGAAATCGTATAGATATTTTCATGCATAATCTAACTAAAAGCTAACCGTTTTCGATCCGATTTCGGGTTATTTCCATGTATTTGTCTGATGTTTTTGCAGGTATTCAACGATCACGTCTAAACAAGGCAACATGAAGAAAAGAAGCAATCCCAGATGAAATATGGACGAAAAAGGAGTGAAAACACAATGAAAAGCGCAGCAGGCAGTTTTTGCTGATGTGACGACCGTCACAGATGCATGACGACCGTCACACGGGTGACGACCGTCATACCTTGTGACGACCGTCATGCAGGCAAAAACGCCCCACTCAGAATACACATCAAAAGAGCAGTTCCAATTCCCATTTCATGGTCCACTACTCCCTAAATTATCTGCCTCAAGGTCCATCATCCTCAGAGGTAACCGTTGGAATCCCACCTCTATAAAAAGGGAAGCAGGGGACTTCAAAAAGGAAGCTGCATTCATACCACGAAGTGCTGCCCAAATTTATTTTCAAGAGCAAATTTAATTTCCAGCCTTTTTATTATTTGTATCCATTTCTCCAGTTTCAATTGTATCCCTTTCCTTTATTTCCCTTTCCATTCTACTCATTCCCATTTCCGCTCCACTGTATTTGTTACTGCACTGTACGATCAAATTGGAACTAAAGACAGAATCCTGCCAACATCTGTGGAGGATCTGCCCAAAGGCCAATTGGCATTATTTACAGGTTTTCGTTTTGATCGACTCTTATTTTATCATAATGCAATTTATTATTTATTATTATTATTTATGTTTTGCTTTTCTAAATTCCATGTCTAGCTAAGCTTAGGTAATCGATATGTAGTAATAATTCGGATGGGATTTGATAACCTTTGTTTGAAAACTTTCTTTTCACAAAAATAACTTATGGTCTAAGTGTTTAAAAATTGATTTACGAAATAAACTTCGTCGCGAAAGCGAGAACTTGTTTTAAAGTAGTTTTGCCACGAAAGTGGGAAATTAACTAAGATACGAACCAACAAGCGAAAGATGTGGTAAGGTCAGATAGTAAACGCTAGGCATTCGTTTTAATAACAGCGAAAGCACTTTAAAACTAATTAGAACTTAGAGATTTCCAAAAAGTAGTTTTAACCCCGAACGGAACACGAAAGTGTACGTTAGGCCCTTAGGATTATGATTAGCGTCAATAACCATCGTGAGACGAGAGTCTTCAAATCTCCACTTTCTGCTTAAGTAAACTGCGAAAACTATTTCATACACTAGTAACTTATCAAATCCCTGAAGAACATAACTACTACGTATCGATTCAATTAATTAAAATCTAAACAGTAATCTTAGTTTCCCCTCTTAGTGACAACATTATTCCCTTGAAACATATTCTACCTAGCTAAACATAGTAACTCCCGAGAACACTAGTTTGATTACGAGTCCCTGTGGGATCGATATCTTTTATTACTACGCGATAGACTGTGCACTTGCAGTTAGTTGTATTAGACATAGAAAGTCGCGATCAAGTTTTTGGCGCCGTTGCCGGGGACCCGTTTAGTCAATAGTGTAACCTTCTGTTACACCGTATAGACTAGGTAAACAATTTTCATTTTTCCTTTACTAGTGTTGTCGATTGTATGCCAAGTGATCGCCCACAAAGCGACATCTTGAAACCTTCAGTCGCAGAACTAGAGCGCTTCTTACATCTAAGAAGCCGAATCATTGAGTACCAACTCAAACATAACATTCCTGATCCTCTTACTCCCATTCCCAAATCAGAAGAAGAACCAATGATGGCTGAAGGACCTCCGAACAAACCGCTGAAGGCATACGCTACACCATCTCAGATGGAGCCTAGAAGTAGCATTGCTGTCCCAGCTATTACCCGAAATGATTTTGAGCTGAAACCATCATTGTTGTCGGCTGTACAACAAAACCAGTTCTCAGGAAACGCAACTGAGGATCCGAACGAACATCTAACGAAGTTTGTACAATACGCAGACACAGTGAAAGCAAATGGAGTAACTCCAGACGCGATAAGACTTCGTCTTTTCCCATTCTCTCTTAGAGACAGAGCGTGGACATGGTTACAATCGTTACCATCCAACTCCGTTACAACGTGGGAGCAACTGAAGAACGTCTTCTTAGCGAGATATTTTCCACCAAGCAAAACTGCTATGCTTAGAGCTCAAATCAACGGATTTCGACAGAAAGATACTGAATCTCTTTATGAAGCATGGGAACAATTCAAAGATATGATGAGAACATGTCCTCACCACGGTCTAGAAGACTGGGTGACAATCCATACTTTCTATAATGGGCTTCTATACAATACTAGATTAACCATAGACGCTGCCGCGGGCGGTGCACTTATGGATAAGCCATACGATGAAGCCTATCAATTGATAGAAAACATGTCACAAAACCATTGCCAATGGGGAGGTGAACGCACTCCAAATGAGAAAACCTCAGCGAAAGGTGGGATGTACGAAATCATCAGCCTTGAAAAGTTCAATGCTAAAGTAGATGCTCTAGCACAAAAGATCGATAGTCTGACCGTTAACCCCACTGCAACTGTCGCTGCAGTAACTCCAAATTGCGAGTTATGCGGAAGTACCACTCATAATGCACCCGAATGCCCATTGCTAGCCGGAATCACGCCAGACCAGGTAAATTATGCTCAAGGAAATCCCTACGCAAATACATACAACCCAGGTTGGCGAAATCATCCAAACTTTTCTTACAAAAGCGAAAATGCATTGCAAATGCCTACTGCTCCGCAAGGATATCAAAAACCAGCTGCTCAGAATGCACCTAGGAAATCAAACCTCGAATTGATGATGGAAAAGTTCATAGCTACTCAAGCTCAGACGAACAAAGAGTTCCTGAATCAAAACATACACACTAGCGAGCAAATTAAACAGTTGACAGGAAAAGTAGACGCTTTAGCCACCCACAACAAAATGTTAGAAACTCAGATATCACAAGTGGCTCAACAGCAAGCATCTGCTGCTGCACCTGCTGGCACATTTCCTGGACAACCCGAACAGAATCCCAAAGGCCAAGCAAATGCTGTGATACTAAGAAGTGGAAAAGAATTGGACGAACCGATCGATCCGAGGACCGAAAACTCAGCCATGCAACAGAAACCAACTGAACAAGCAGAAAAGGAATCTGAGTTAGAGAAGAAGGAAGACAACGAGAAGGAGGATACCGCGAGTGAAAAAACTCAAACCCCTCCAGCGCCATATAAACCACCTATCCCTTATCCGCAAAGACTAATAAACTCTAAAACTTCAGGACAGTTTAAGAAATTTGTAGAGCTCCTTAAACAGTTGAATATTACTATTCCTTTTACAGAAGCAATAACTCAAATGCCGTCATACGCCAAATTTCTCAAAGAAATCCTGTCAAATAAGAGAAAGATCGAGGATAACGAAACAGTTACACTCACTGCAGAGTGTAGCGCTATTATTCAGAACCGCATGCCTCCTAAATTAAAAGACCCAGGTAGTTTTTCCATACCCTGCGTCATAGGAAAGTTCGTAATAGATAAAGCTCTATGCGATTTAGGAGCCAGTATCAGTGTTATGCCCTTATCTATATGCAAAAAGCTGAATATGGGAGACCTCAGACCAACCAAAATGTCCGTACAATTAGCTGACAGATCAGTAAAATACCCAGTCGGAATACTGGAAAACGTTCCAGTACGCATAGGACAATTCTACATTCCGACCGACTTTATAATCATGGACATCAAGGAAGATACTGTAACCCCAATTATCTTAGGAAGACCATTCCTAGCTACAGCCGGAGCGATTATAGACGTAAAGAAAGGAAGGCTAACATTCGAAGTAGGAGAAGAAAAGATAGAGTTCATTCTCACCAAGTTCTTACAAGCACCAGCCATAGACGATACCTGCTACTTAGTAGACGAAATTGACGAATGCATAAGAGAACTTGAAAATGAAGAGACCACGTATTCAGAAATAATAAAGATTCAAATACCCGACATTTCTGAAGACGACAATTGGCGTAAACCGTATAAAGACGACAACCTAAGCGAAAGCTTAACACTGACACCAGATCATATGCCAGGTCCGAAGAACCCATCTTTAGAACTTAAAACTCTACCCAAAAACCTCAGATATGAATTTCTAGACGATGAACTAAAAAGACCAGTGATAGTCAACGCCGACTTAGGACAACCAGAAACCGAAAAGTTATTAGAAGTCCTAAGGAAGTACCCCACCGCGTTAGGCTATAACATAAGCGATTTAAAAGGTATAAGCCCTTCGATCTGTATGCATCGAATTACAATAGAGGAAGACTCTAAAACTTCTCGAGAGCATCAGAGAAGACTAAACCCCATCCTGAGCACTGTAGTCAGAGATGAAGTAAAGAAATTACTTGATGCAGGAATCATCTATCCGATCTTCGATAGTGAATGGGTTAGCCCAGTTCATGTCGTACCAAAGAAAGGAGGAGTAACAGTAGTTAAAAACGAAAAAGGCGAATCGATAACAAAAAGAGTCGTGACTGGAAGTAGGATGTGTATTGATTATAGGAAGCTTAACAAGGCTACGCGCAAAGATCACTTCCCGCTACCCTTCATAGACCAAATGTTGGAAAGATTAGCCAAACATTCATATTTCTGCTATCTAGATGGTTACTCAGGATTCTTCCAAATTCCCATCCATCCTGATGACCAAGAAAAGACTACATTCACCTGTCCTTACGGTACTTTTGCTTACCGCCGAATGTCGTTCGGACTCTGTAACGCGCCAGCAACCTTCCAAAGATGCATGATGGCAATCTTCGCAGATTTCATAGACGACATTATGGAAGTGTTTATGGACGATTTCTCGGTATGTGGACAAAGTTTCGAAGGATGCTTACAAAACTTAGAAATGGTACTAGAACGTTGCGTAAAAGTAAACCTCGTCCTAAATTGGGAGAAATGCCATTTTATGGTCCGACAAGGAATAGTTCTAGGACACGTCATATCAGATAGAGGGATTGAGGTAGACAAAGCTAAAATAGAGATTATAAAAGATCTCCAACCTCCAAAATCCGTACGAGAAATACGGAGTTTTCTAGGACATGCCGGTTTCTACAGAAGATTTCTCAAAAATCACAAAACCGCTAACCGACCTGTTAATGAAAGATGTTGAGTTCGTCTTCGACGACGACTGTTTAAAAGCATTCAAAACATTGAAATCATCCCTTATCACCGCACCAATCATGCAACCACCAGATTGGAGACTACCGTTTGAAATCATGTGCGACGCGAGTGATTACGCTGTAGGTGTAGTTCTAGGACAAAGGAAGGACAAGAAGCTCCATGCCATCTACTACGCCAGTAGAACCTTAGATCCTGCCCAAATGAACTACGCTACCACAGAAAAGGAACTTCTAGCAGTTATATTTGCGCTTGACAAATTCCGTTCTTACTTAGTAGGAGCAAAAATTATCATATACACAGACCACGCTGCCATAAGGTACCTAATAAGCAAAAAGGATGCCAAACCAAGACTATTGAGATGGATCCTGTTACTACAAGAGTTTGACTTAGAAATCAAAGATAAGAAAGGAACCGAGAACGTTGTTGCGGATCACTTATCCCGAATAGAAGGCATCAGACACGAACCAGTACCGATAAATGACGATTTCCCGTACGAACGTCTGATAGCCAAATTAGAAAGTGACACACCCAACTCAATCTCGGAAGATCCAGAATTCGAAAAAGTCGTAGAATCCGTCTATGCCCAAGTCACATTACCTTGGTATGCTGACATCGTTAATTACCTCGCCGCAGGCGTGCTTCCACCAGATCTTACTTATCAGCAAAAGAAGAAATTCTTCCACGATCTGAAACACTATTATTGGGACGAACCCCTACTCTTCAAGAGAGGGGCCGACAACATATATCGTCGTTGTGTCCCAGAGGAAGAAATAGAAAATATTATTTCCCAATGCCACTCAGCACCATATGGTGGTCATGCTAGTACGTCCAAGACGTGCGCTAAGATTCTCCAAGCTGGCTTATTCTGGCCTAATCTCTGGAAAGACGTTCACATCGCTGTGCAAAAGTGTGATAGATGCCAACAAACTGGAAACATCTCACGACGCGATGAAATGCCTCAGAAAGGAATCTTAGAGGTAGAAGTCTTCGACGTCTGGGGAATAGATTTCATGGGACCTTTCCTTCCTTCTTTTGGTAATAATTACATACTCGTCGCTGTCGATTACGTGTCTAAATGGATAGAAGCCATAGCTGCTCCAACAAATGACGCACGAGTAGTAATCAAACTCTTCAAGAACACCATCTTTCCTAGATTCGGTGTACCCAGACTCGTCATTAGTGACGGAGGATCTCACTTCATATCACGAATATTCGATAAACTTCTCTCTAGATATGGAGTCAAGCACCGAGTAGCTACACCTTATCATCCGCAAACTAGCGGACAAGTAGAGGTCTCAAACAGAGAAATAAAACAGATCTTGGAAAAGACTGTCGCTACCTCAAGGAGAGACTGGTCATCAAAGCTACAAGAAGCTTTATGGGCTTATAGGACCGCATTTAAGACACCAATAGGTACTACCCCCTATAAATTAGTTTACGGTAAATCCTGCCATCTCCCTGTAGAGTTAGAGCATAAGGCCTTCTGGGCCATTAAAACACTCAACTTCAACTACACCGAGGCAGGAGAAAAGCGAATCCTGAACTTACACGAGTTGGAAGAACTTCGATTAGACGCCTACGAAAATGCCCGTATCTACAAAGAACGAACTAAAAGGTGGCATGATAAACGTTCAATCAGGAAACAATTCAGTGTGGGAGACATCGTATTGATTTTTAATTCACGATTAAAACTCTTCCCAGGAAAACTAAAATCTAGGTGGTCTGGACCCTATGAAGTGACTAAAGTACTTCAGAGTGGAGCTGTTGAAATTACCGACAAGATGCATGCACCGTTTATCGTAAACGGGCAACGTCTAAAACATTACAATAAGAACGACAACAGTCCTCAAGTCAGCAATATAACATTGCTTGAGCTTCCGGCTCAAACACAAGAATAACTTCTCACCAAGGTATCGTCAGGCTTTAGACGTTAAAAACAACGCTTATTGGGAGGCAACCCAAATTCCCCTCGTTATTGCATTTCATTTTCCTTTAAAATTCTACTTTGAAAAATCCAACAAAAATCCTAAAATTACCACTACTTTCTACTTTCGTTCATTTTCGTACTTTTATTCTTATTTTATTTTTCCTCTTTTGCCTTTTGTTTCTACCACTTTTCGTTTCTAAAAATCCTGACTTCAAATTCTTGTTTCAAACTTTTCAGGATTTTTAAAGTCTTCAAAACATTTCTTTTGTTTTCTCCGAATTACCTGCGAATATGGCCGAGTACGATTTCACAAAGGTTCACTTCAAAGGACTCGCTCAGAAGGCAAGATTTGCAGCACTGACCGAAAGAGAATTCGCCTTAACGCTGTATTATGACAAGGCTACTATGGATAAACTAGGGATCACGGATAGCATTCAATACCTGTTCAATCAACTGGGTTGGGAGAACACTTCTCTGAAAACACGCTTTGCTACCTACAAGGATCTTACCTACGAATTCCTTAGCTCTTTCAGATACACACCCAACTATGGCTTTGGAACCAGCTCAGAGTTGATTACCTTCAGATTGTTTGGAATGGACCAAACTCATAGCCGGATGTCACTAGCTAACCTCCTAGGATTCCCTAGCGGACCGCATGTGTTCATCAGTGCAGAAGATGACGATATTGATTTGCAACTCGAGCACTTCTGGGGTAGAATAACAGGCGACTATCACTCTGAACCAGACAGACGGTACAATGATGACATTCATAACCCAGCCTTTAGATACTTCCATAAGATACTAGCTCACACCATGTTTGGAAAAGAAGAAAATATTACCACAGTGTTTAAGGAAGAGTTATTCATCATGTTCTGTGCTTCTCAGGGTCGGACAGTAAATGCAGTGCCTTTCATGATGAGATCCTTCAAACGCCTCATGCTGGAACCTCAGACACCTATTCTTATAGGAGGACTAGTAACAATGATAGCCCACGAGCTTGGCCTTAGATTCCATCTAAATGCCAGCACTCGTTTTGGTACCATCAGACCCATGAACATACAATTCTGCTTTAACAGGCGCATCTTAGGGAATATGGGACCTGGATCGTATGAGTACCTTATTAACGAAAAACCAGTACAACTATTCACACTGCCTGATCATCTGATGACAAGCATCCACAACAAGGATAACTGGCTCTATGAATTGGATGAGCCTATGGGACCTCCTTCACCACAGCCAACACCCCAGAACTATATGTATGACAGTGACCACATTTCTGAGGCACACGATTACATGTACTTTGAGGACGCCGCCTCTGAAAATAAAGTAGACCCTATGACTCCTCCACACTACAATACTTATCCTGAGCCTATCCCTGAGGAAACAACCGACAAAATGGATACCGTGTTACTCAGATTGGACGACATTGATAGAACTCTGACGAATGTAAAAGCTGATATCGCAAGCGTGCACAGTGACCTGGTAGGCTTCATGGATCTAGTCTGCGACCAACTCGACTACTATTCACGAAAATTTGATGAGTTGAAGGCACGGAAAGATTAGTTATTAGCTCGTAGCAGTAGTTTCAGTTCAGTCTAGTTTAGTTTAATTTACTCATTTGGAATTTTCGCATTGTTCGTTTCATTATGTACTACATACATTTGTTTCCATTTTATGTTATTTCAATGCTAGTTTTGTTCAATTATCTGTTTTCGCATTATTTATTGATTGTTGGATATTATATTACATCACCGTAGCAATACTAGGCTTTAAAATCACCCTGAATACGCCCTCAGAGCAAAATTCTGCGTTCTGCAGATTTTGCTGCTGTGACGACCGTCACAGTCCCATGACGAGCGTCACACGGGTGACGACCGTCACACCCTTGTGACGACCGTCACGCAGCCCAGAACAGCAATCTGGTTTAACAGAGGTCGTGTAACCCTCGACTCCCCCCATTATCACTTTCAAACTTCCAACATCCATACCCCCAAACTATAAACCCCAACTCCAAATTCAATCTCCATACCACCGTTCTGTCACATTCCCATCTCTGCCGAAAAACCCCAAAACCTCCGAAACCTCTCCATCTTCAACAATGGCCGGAAACGCAGACATCAACAACATTTCCTTCCCTGAGGGCGAGTTAGGCAAGAGACAACGAGCACAGTACAATGCATTTCATCAGAGGTCTCTCCAACCAACTCACTACCCGCACCTTCCATCACTTACGGAGCTCGGACTCCTCGAAGGTGTAACATGGATGCTTCAACGAGCAGGCATCTGGAATCTCTGCTCCAACCCCCAGCCGACCTACGAACAGCTCACCCTGGAGTTCTTGAGTTCGTTCTCCTACATCACCAGCAGCGGCGAACTCAACCAACACTCAGGCGCCGCTTGTTTCCGGATGTTTGGCGTTAACTATCAGCTGCACCAAAACCAGATTGCCGGCATCTTACAGTTTCCCCGCGGCGAGAACGCTCATCGCCGCATCACTGATCAGTTCCAGCATGACGCCTTCGCGCTGTGGCATCAGTTGACCGACCTAAATGCCAATGGCTGGGACTCCCTTCACGCCACTCACATCCATAACCCCGCCATCAGGTACTTTCATAGGGTGTTGAGCAACATCATCTTCGCCAGAGATAGCAACCACAAGGTGAACTCCAAGGAGCTCTTCTTTCTGCATTGCGTCTTCAACAACGAACCGGTCAACGCTGCCCCGTTCCTACTGGCCCACATTCAGGCCAACTGCAACCGTGGCTCGAAGCCATTCTACTTTGGCGGGATTGTCACGGCGATTGCACTTGGGCTGAACCTTGGCGACCAACTTCGGCACCTCCAGTCCATCCCCTCGGTGTTCCTTGACACCGACCACTGCAGGGCCTCCCATCTCATCCGCTCCCGAGCTGACGGGAAATATCATCCGGTTGTGCGTGGCAAGACCGTCAGAAGCATCATCCTTCCGTCCCGCACCCGCATCCATCCTGAGGACCGTACCAACTGGTTGTTCGACCTCACTGCCCCTCCTGCTGCCGCTGTTCCTACTCAGGACCCCACACATGATTCCGAAGATGAAATCCAAGCTGAGTTGGACAGGTCCGAGCAGCCAGAGGCATCGCAGCCTCCTCCACCAGTAGGTACATCATCCCGCCGCCGCCGTCACCACCCCGTGCCCGACTACACTGAAGAGGACCTCCGTCGCTCCCTAGACTAGCAGGCACAGATACTCACGATGCTGCAGCAGCAGAACCAGCGAGCCGACCAGTTCGAAGCTTGGCACCGGACTCAAATGCAACAACTTCACACCGGCCAAGCTACGATCACTGAGAGTCTAGCGAATCTGACCCTGCAGGTCGAAGGCCTCCGCGACACGGTCTACCACACCGGAGCCATGAGCTATGAGGATAGAGTCGCCCTTGCTAGAGCCAGAGGACGCCAGCGTGGACGTGACAGACCCCGGGACTAGATTTTTATTTTTTCCTTTATTGTTTACTATATTTCTGTTCTATGTATTTTCAGTTTCAGTTGTATCTCCCTCTCGCATGCTTCAAGAATCAGTGAGGACACTGATCGAGATAGTGTGGGAGCGGAGCCTTATTTCCACTGTATTCAGAACTTCCCTTATTTACTGTATTTCCATTTCACTGCACTTTCGAACTTTAGTAAGTTCCATTTTTACACTTTCTATTTCTAGCAAATAAAGCTCGTCTATATAATTTTCACGTTACGCAAACCATCCCCACATTTTTCGACGTAAACAAAAACTTTCGTTTGTTCCTCAAAAACCAAAAGCACCACGAGAATGCGCCTGAGTTCAAACCGAGCTTTGAAACTCCGAGGAAACGACGGTTCTAACAAAACCAATATCGTCCAGACACCTTAGATCTCTAGTTTATGCGAGTCGGTTTCACCACCTACATGTACCAAAGTCTCAAGTGTCTATGCAAACTCAACCCCAAGTAGTTTATACTAGCAGTCAGCACCATCCTAAAAACACTTCTAAGCGAGCGACCGATGCAAATAAGTGTATGATCTCCAAAAAGATGAAAAACCATGAAAAGAGAGCTAAAAAGCCCAAGAATATAAGATTCGTTTCCTTCTAAGTTAGGTGCTCCTCACCCGAGCATTTAGCCCAACGGCACGAAAAACTCATTGAAAAATCAATGACACCAAATTATGATCAATGAAGAAGATCAAAAACAAAAACGAGATCATATTCACTAACAGGTCGACTTGCCATGAGAGTGTGCGGATAACGGGCTTAATGTGATTGCGCTAGAACAAACAGGGTGAACTTGCCACGAGAACCTTGACACCAGGATACGGTAGCATGACTGAGACCGATTTGCATAAAAGGGAGACCTCCGGAGACTTGTAGTCCAGTGTCGCCGCGATACTCGTCTTGTTCCTACCAAGAATCCCGGTTTTTCCAAACTCTGCGGACGAAGAAGCAGCCTCGTGCTTGCCGACTTTTCCACGTTTTACTTGAGGACAAGCAAAGATTCAAGCTTAGGGGAGTTTGATAACACGAAATCGTATAAATATTTTCATGCATAATCTAACTAAAAGCTAACCGTTTTCGATCCGATTTCGGGTTATTTCCATGTATTTGTCTGATGTTTTTGCAGGTATTCAACGATCACGTCTAAACAAGGCAACATGAAGAAAAGAAGCAATCCCAGATGAAATATGGACGAAAAAGGAGTGAAAACACAATGAAAAGCGCAGCAGGCAGTTTTTGCTGATGTGACGACCGTCACAGATGCATGACGACCGTCACACGGGTGACGACCGTCACACCTTGTGACGACCGTCATGCAGGCAAAAACGCCCCACTCAGAATACACGTCAAAAGAGCAGTTCCAATTCCCATTTCATGGTCCACTACTCCCTAAATTATCTGCCTCAAGGTCCATCATCCTCAGAGGTAACCGTTGGAATCCCACCTCTATAAAAAGGGAAGCAGGGGACTTCAAAAAGGGAGCTGCATTCATACCACGAAGTGCTGCCCAAATTTATTTTCAAGAGCAAATTTAATTTCCAGCCTTTTTATTATTTGTATCCATTTCTCCAGTTTCAATTGTATCCCTTTCCTTTATTTCCCTTTCCATTCTACTCATTCCCATTTCCGCTCCACTGTATTTGTTACTGCACTGTACGATCAAATTGGAACTAAAGACAAAATCCTGCCAACATTTGTGGAGGATCTGCCCAAAGGCCAATTGGCATTATTTACAGGTTTTCGTTTTGATCGACTCTTATTTTATCATAATGCAATTTATTATTTATTATTATTATTTATGTTTTGCTTTTCTAAATTCCATGTCTAGCTAAGCTTAGGTAATCGATATGTAGTAATAATTCGGATGGGATTTGATAACCTTTGTTTGAAAACTTTCTTTTCACAAAAATAACTTATGATCTAAGTGTTTAAAAATTGATTTACGAAATAAACTTCGTCGCGAAAGCGAGAACTTGTTTTAAAGTAGTTTTGCCACGAAAGTGGGAAATTAACTAAGATACGAACCAACAAGCGAAAGCTGCGGTAAGGTCAGATAGTAAACGCTAGGCATTCGTTTTAATTACAGCGAAAGCACTTTAAAACTAATTAGAACTTATAGATTTCCAAAAAGTAGTTTTAACCCCGAACGGAACACGAAAGTGTACGTTAGGCCCTTAGGATTATGATTAGCGTCAATAACCATCGTGAGACGAGAGTCTTCAAATCTCCACTTTTTGCTTAAGTAAACTGCGAAAACTATTTCATACACTAGTAACTTATCAAATCCCTGAAGAACATAACTACTACGTATCGATTCAATTAATTAAAATCTAAACAGTAATCTTAGTTTCCCCTCTTAGTGACAACATTATTCCCTTGAAACATATTCTACCTAGCTAAACATAGTAACTCCCGAGAACACTAGTTTGATTACGAGTCCCTGTGGGATCGATATCTTTTATTACTACGCGATAGACTGTGCACTTGCAGTTAGTTGTATTAGACATAGAAAGTCGCGATCAACAGTTCATCTGAATATGAAAAATAACCTCTTTTAGATAATGAGTTTTTTTGGGAGAAAAATAATCACTGATGGCGACATAGCTCGAAATCAAGTATTGGTAAGTGTTACTACTTAAGAATATAGTATTATGTATTTTATTAGAAGAAACCTTATAAAATGAGATGGTGTTAAATTTTGACAGCATTTCTCGAGAGAAGTTACGAAAAAGTGTCTCTATTGGAATCAGACCGCTATAGAGTTTATTGATGATGACACTGGAAAGAGCTACTATGGAGCAGTGCATTGTACGAAAAGAAAAAAAAGTAAGAATGAAAAGTATATTGGAAGTGGTTGGTATGAGTGTGCCAAAGCCAAGAATCTTAGAAAAGGGGATAAGCTTGGATTTTGAATAGACTATCCGCCGTTTGAGATGTATGTGTCGTTGCTTATGATTGAAAAAGTTTGGTGAAAGATGGTGTTGGTTGTAGTATTATGAAAACTTACGTATAATATTTTGTGCTTTGTGTTCAAAGTTGTTGTGTTAAGAACTATGTTATTTATGGAGGATGGTCTTGTGAAAACAATCATATGTATTAATATTTTGGTACGCCGTATGAAACAATTGAATGTATGAAATATTTAAAGTAATGTTAAGTATTATTATATGAGTTTGGGAATATGTTTATGTGTGTAGTAAAAATGAAGTCCTTGCTATTAAGATGAAACAACACTTTGTAGTGTTGAAAATGTGTTCATTATGTGATATAATATTTAAAAGTGAAAATTGTTTTCAAGTACTAATGAACTATAGTTACTACTATTGTTGGAAAAGTACAAATAGACATAATATTCGAATGTGATAGTTAAGAATATGTCACTGCATTAAAAAAATATTGTGTACCCATTCCAGAAGTGTTAAGAATATTATGCCATTTTTTTAAGAATTTATGTATAACATTTGTAACCCTACGAGTTTTTTTGATCATAAAATATGTATAACATTTGCCCAAACACATTGTCCAGGTAAGTATTACAATTAGCATATGGGCATATTCTAACAGAAAATATAACATTGAATAGAAAAATATAATTACAACCACACAAAACATAAAACAAAAAATATAGAGGTAGGCTACATGTTGATATCCTGCCTGAAAGCATTGTTCACTGCACTGTCAAAGTAGAAATGGAATAAGAATATTGATGGTATATATATGTAATGCAAAAGAAAGACTTAATAAAATTTAACACATTTATAGTAAGTTATTGCATCATTAGAAAATAAATTGTACCTATTATATATTATGAAAGACCTCTTTATAAACAACATTTGTTATTCATTGCTTGACATTATTTTGTTCATCATGAACCAAAATCTTGATTCCTTTCTTAGAAGTCACCCTTGAAATTGTAAATATATTTGACTGTGACTAAAAACATCTCTAGGCAAGTATAAGCCCACCCAATCAAGAGATTGACTTTGTGATTTGTTGATGGTCATAGCATATAAGACAGTAATTGAAAATTGTCTTTGATTAAACTTAAATGGCCATGGAGATTGTGATGGTGACATATCCATACGAGGTATGTAAATTATATTTCTGTGACCTTTACCACTCATAATTCTTGCCTCAAGTACATGGTTCGCCATCTTTGTCACAATTAAACATGTTTCGTTACACAAACCTTCGAATTGATCAAGATTCCTCATTAGCATGGTAGGAGTTCCAATCTTCAATTTAATATGATGTCCCAGTATGCCTGATGTTCTTAGAGTGTTGAGGAATTCTGAACTTAGTAGCTCTATAACGTTCATGTCATGTATTTCAGATTTATCAACTGAGTTAGATTTGTAGTAGTCTCTTGCCTCACCTAAAAGGAAAATAAAGGAAGTTGTTTTTTAAAAAATTATACATTTTAAAGTCATTTAAAATGAATGTTGTAAATGAAAATATGTACATGATATTAAAGCAAGTACATGTTCATTGATTTGATCGACAGTTTCAAGTGTTGCTGCTAGAGTAGTTCGACTTTTGAGATAATTATATGATTGGTAGTTATCCAGAAAACTCAGACATGTACTATCCACAATTGCCTCAATTGGATCAACAAAATTTGTTATTAAGATTTCTGAAGGAATATAAATCTTTGCATATCCATCATTAGGTTCTAAAATTTTTCCCTCACCAATATTGAGCAACCATTTTGAAAATTGCTCAATTTCGATACATTCGGTTGGGGTTGTTCCACTTTGAAGTCTCATATTTTAGTAAGTGTGAGTACTTGACATTCATTCCAAATGTATGAAGTATGCAATAAATTGTGTACAATATCAGAACGAGTTCCTCTTGGTACAACAGGAAGTATTTGTCTAAAATAAAAACAATGACTTTACCATCGAAGATGGAATGTAAATTAGGATGCTTACCCATAATATCTTTGAGTGTCCTATCAAGAGCCTCAAAACAATGTTTGTGAGCCATGGGATCCTCATCCCAAATTATCAATTATGTTTGTCTCAGCATTTTTGCAAGATCATATTTGGATTCAATATTGCAAAGAGAATTTTCTAAAGTAGGTACGAGAATTTTGAACTTTGAATGAGCAGTTTTGCCACTAGGTAGCAAGAGTGGTGCAATTTCACATGATGCAACGATTATTACAATTTGATGCTTTGATATCAAATAACTTGCAAGAGTTCTCCACATAAATATTTTTCCGGTTCCGCTGTGGCTTTGTAGGAAAAAAAGCTCCACCTTTTTGTTGGTTAACAATATTAGTGAGCTTAGTGAATATCACATTTTGTTCATCTATAAATAATGAATTAGAAACTATTAGCTACAATTAAGAATTTCAAATAATATAATTGGATTAATTATAACATGAAAAAGCAAGTTCTAAAATTAAAATTAAATAAGTATATGAATTAATAATGCATAAGTAAATAAATCACGTTGTATCATATATGATGTAAGTCATATTGGAATGTAAGAATTTTATAGAAAATAAAACTGTATCAAATCATACTGGAATAAATTGAAGTAATTATATACCAGACATTGTTATAAATTAGCATATAATATTACTTCAATCACCATTGCAAAATATGTGAATATGGAATTTTCATGCAACAACCTATTAGTGAGGCAAACAAATTTGCAAATTCAGTTTTAAGAGCAGCAACATCATAATTATGTTCATCATAAATCATGTTATTACCAAGTTGTTTCAAAACATAATTATTTGGATAAGGAATCGGTTTGAAATCCTTCAAGGTACGTCGATTTGCTTGCAATATCTTTTCAATTTCAAGTAATGTCAAAATTTGAACTTCTTCATCATTTAATATAAGACCTGTAGTAAGAATAAAGATTTTAATTGGTAGCGTTTATTTAAATGTTGTATATGGATATATCGAAGTAAATAAAATATGAACTAAGCGAAATTTGTTAAAAGTTGTACCCGAATTGGATGACAAAATTCGTTGTTCATGCAAAATACCATCTGATAGACATGTCCAAGTATTATTCCATACATGACATGGTCTATTAATTGCACCCGACAATAACATGATTACAAATAATTTTCTCAGAAATTCTCCCGAACCCCATTCACTTGCTTCCTTTATAGCCAAATTAAATTCCTTTTCATCCTCAAGGAACCCCTTTACAAAGCATGCATCTCTGAAGCTAAAGTATTGTGTACCACCAACTTTATGAATTTCCTCGTAAGTTGTTGGTCCTTTTACAACTATTAGCATCATTCTCAAATACAGTAACTCACATGTTATAGGTGGAACCCAAACTAACCGGCCAATAGTAAAACCTTTTGTCCATGGTTTCCAACATCTATTTCTATTCTCATAAACAAAATTTGAGACATATTGGCCATATGTGAGACTTCTTGCTTCTTCGAACTTTTCATTAGCAATCAACCATACAGTAAATGTGGACTCGATTACACTTGCTTTTTTTATGACACTTTCCATTATGGCATGGTCGACAAAAAAACAGCTTTCTTTCCAATCAAATGGTAAAACATACGTTCCACTGATAGTTTCCGTGCATGAATCTTGAAAGAGAAAATTATCCGACATGCCTCACTTGGTGATACGTAACGACAATCCAGATATTGTTGAATTTCATCTATAACCCCATCCGAAGAAGAATTTCCTCCTTTGGATTGGACAATTGAGGCAATAATTCTATCATAGCCCTTATGAATGTATTTTAATAAGTATTTTATGGATGAACATTAGTTGCACCATTCCATATTTATGTGTGCTTGATACTTCAACAATAACCTTGTGTTGTACGACACAACATGTCGGTTGTCAAGGGAAACTCCATTTTTCATAACAGTGTGGATGTTTGACCTTCTTCTATATTGAGGGTAACCATATTTGTCAACAATTGTTATTTCATTGAACTTTTTTGGGTAGAATTTTGAACATTTTCTATTTTTCATGCATGGTGATGACAATCGTGACAACCCACATGGGTCGTGCACCATATGTTGCTTCACCAAGTTATAAAGTCTTAGATGTAATTCAGGGTTGGAAATTTCACAAGAGATGATCTTGTCAATATTGGAAGGGTTCAGATGCTTCCTTTGAGGGTGCAGAAAAATGAGAATTTGTGCATGAGGTAGACCTCTTTTTTTAAACTCAATTGTATATATGATTGTTATGATATGAAGCACTAATTGTTAGTGTTATAAAGTTTGAATCAATGGTTCTGAAATGAAGCACTATGTATTAGTGTTAAAAAGTATTGAAGCACTAAGTATTAGTCATGAAATGAAGCATTAAGTATTAGTGTTAAAAAGTAAAAGTGTTGAAACTCAATTGCATATATGAATGTGAACAATAAGTATTGAGACATGTATTTAATGTTAAAGTCATAGTGTTAAAAAGTGATATTCATCAATATATGGTTCTGATGAGAAAACATGTCCTTAATATTGTAAAATTATTAACATGTAATTAATGCCAAAAGCATAATGTTACAAAGACTCATATATAGGGTTGTAAGATAACGCATTGATGATGTCAAACATGCATCAGTAATAAAAGTGGTATTGCCATTAAAAAATTTAGAAATAATAATTAAACAATTGTTATATCAATTCTGTTATACTAACTGATATCATTGGCAGTCTTGCAACATTACAAAATGGTAAGGCATTTATTTCAATATAACATGTGAAAGGTTGTATTGTAACAATGCTTTCCAAAAAAATTTAAAAATTAAAACCATAAATATAACAACTTACATGCTAACACTCGTCAAATTATATGTCTGCCTGTGATATCAACCATCAGTTCATCAAATTTAATTTTGAACACCTTTGAAATAATATAGGGATGATCATAAGGCTTTAAGTTGTACTTTGCACACTCTCTTATAATTATATGCCAATTTGGACTTGGTATCAAATTTCATACCAGGTGAAGTAAAAGAAAATATTGCATTATATGTCCTTGTGTTTGACTGATAATTTTTGCCATTAACAGTTGTACTGTCAAATAAGAGCTCTTGAAGTATGATTGGTAGGTCATCAATCATTGATAGTTTGGTTTTATGCCTACATTTCCATTTTGAAGGATAAGTTTTATTAACAATAGTAGTATTATCATATAGGGGTTTATTCTGATATTGATTGTTTTTTATATAAATGTGTGCTCAATTGTCAAGTAGGAGAGATATTTTCTTTACCATTTCAATTGGATTGTTGTTTCTTGTTCATCATTGATAACTTACGTTTCTTCCTAGTTGTTGCTTCATGATTGTTGGTGGTATCCATGGTTGATCATGAACTTAAAGGTATAAATTTATTAGTTATAATCCATGAAGACAAAGCAAGAGTAATTTTATTTGTCACTTAGGGGAAAAGTTGTAAAACATGAGAAACAGAAATCAAGAGCAATGTTATTTTTCACTTTGCAAGAGGAGGTGGTGTTGCGGTGAGAATCGTGATATCAAGCTATTAATTAAATTGAATCTTTAATTCTTAAATTCACAACCGGACTTTAATTTATCCAAAAAGGAAAGGTTTAAAAGAAAAACCTATAAAAATGCAAAGCAAAAAGCAAGGCTTAAAGCTAAGCAAAGAGAGATCTAAAGGTTCGGGGGTTGGTTATGCCTAGGGTAGGTATTTGAACAGGAGTAGGATCAACACTTGAAACTTCCTGAATGATGGTCCATTGAGATTCTCCTCTGGCCATCAGGACTTGAAGCATCTCGGTGAGCTTGGTCACGCCTGATTTCAATTCATCGATCTCCATTCGGATTTCTGTGTTGTGTACTTCTTGCTCTGACATATTGCGTCTATAATTAACTCTAGTCCGATATCGGTGTCGAGGAATCAGTTTGACGACTCAAAGGCACACTAGAAGATGGAGACAGCTGGAGATGAGCGACTGGACAAACAGATGTATGCAATGAACCATGCAAAGATGCAAATGCAATGCAAAGCTATGCAAGATAAGATGCAAAACACACATAACAGGATCAAAGGTTCAAGATCACAGTATGGAGTCTGGGTACAGAACCAACCACAGGGTGTGTACTAGGGATAAATCATCTGTACAACGGGTTCTAACAAAGTTTCCAGAGTCATAGTAAATCCTTCGGATATTGTCAACTAACGCAACTACTTACGTGAGTCAACAATATTCTCAAGATAAACTCGTCTGAGTGTAGCATCGTGTGACAACTATTGAGGGACTACTCCCTAACAATTTCCGTGCTACGTCCTAAAAAGGCCAAGTGTGTTAAAAGTGTTACTAAAGGTCCTCAGCTTCGTAGACTCATGTCGAAACAATTACTGAATACACGACTACTCATGCATTACTAACCATTTCAAAGATTCTCCACTAAGCGTGATTACATCATATGTCAAACATATTGGGACTACTCCCAATAGCCCAACTATTGATCATATCATAATCCTATCTCATGTGTCACTCAAATTCGGGCTAGGATTTATCTCACCACTCAAGGCACCCAAAAAAAAATAGATATATTGACAAATATACATAAATATACAAGCAAGCAAACATATAGCAAGCACAAATATAAACAAGGTGGGCTTAACCCTCTTAGGGGATGTTCCCCAGTGAAGTCGCCATTTCTGTTGTGGTGAGAATCGTGATACCAAGCTATTGATTAACTTGAATCTTTAATTCTTAAATTCACAAACAGACTTTAATTTATCCAAAAAGGAAAGGTTTAAAGAAAGAAAAACCTATAAAAATGCAAAGCAAAAAGCAAGGCTTAAAGCTAAGCAAAGAGAGATCTAAAGGTTCGGGGGTTGGTTATGCCTAGGGTAGGTATTTCACATCCTAAACATCTGTAGTACTCTACAGGAACCTCTTGTTAATATTTATATTTGATAAAGTTTGCTTGCTAAAGGGAATGTATTAAGGATAAAGATATAAAGTATAAAGTATGCACAAAGTTTGGTAAAGTTTGCTCGTGAAGACATCGCATCTCATGCCTACGTATCCTGACGGGAATGGAATCAGAGCAACCGTAGTTCTCCTGGTGGGGTAAGGAACTCTTGACTGTGGTCAAGGTTCCAAGGGGATGTAAGCATTCATAGAGAAGTACTTACATGGAGTGTGGCGACTCCTAAATCTACATTGAGATTGTTATGGTAAAGAATGTCCACGGCGGGACGCTAAATATGAGTACGGCGACTCAAATCCTAAGGTTAGGATAAAGGTTAAAGGTGTATGTATGTCCATGGAGGGACGCTAAAGGTGAGTACGGCGACTCAAATCCTAAGGTTAGGATAAAGGTTAAAGGTGTATGTATGTCCACGGCGGGACGCTAAAGGTGAGTACGGCGACTCAAATCCTAAGGTTAGGATAAAGGAGTAAAGGATGTCCACGGCGGGACGCTAAAAGTGAGTACGGCGACTCAAATCCTAAGGTTAGGATAAAGGGATAAAGGGTGTCCACGGCGGGATGACTAAATAGAGCACGGCGACTCCAATCCTAAGGTTAGGACAAAGGGGTAAAGGTAAAGGACATCATATGTAAACACAATGTCACAATAATGTAAACAAAAGGTTCAAAACCTCAAGGGGATAATCGACAGTTTTAAAGGTGAACCACAAACAAAATTGAAATTCAAACTTAAAATGCACAAGGGAGCCAACAATACAAGTTCATGTCATCTTAAAATTAAACTCAAAGAGTAATAAAATAAAATTTTGAAAATGAGAGATATGAGGGGAAAACCCTAAAATGATTTACAATTCTCTCACAACGTAAAGTGTTTCCAAAAATGATATTTTAGAATCCTTTAAACATTTTATGAAAATATACAATAAAATAAGAATTTAGCAAAAAGAATCAACTAAAAAGGATTAAAAATGAAGAAGTTATGTAAAATTGAAAATTGAATGAAATTAAATAAAATAAATAAACCAAGTGCCAAAAAAATAGGAAATGCTCACACCAAGGATTGAACCCACACCCTTGGAGTTATGGACTTAAAATCAGACCAATCCAGCTATATGTGTGCACGTGATATTCCATGGAAAAGGGAGTTAAAATACTAAAACATGATAATATAACCAAAAGATAGCAAAAGAGTTGTCCTCCTCAGGGATCGAACTCAGGAAAGCATAGGTGATAGGCACATGAGCGTGCAAGTTGCAACCATTGGGGTGGCGATACATCTGTGTATTATGCCACCCCAATAAAATATGTACTTAACAAAGCATAAATTATGGGCAACTTCTTTAAGGCAACTCAAGTGGAAATTCCAAAACAATTTGAATCCAAACTTCCTCAAAACATAACCAATTTTTATGAAATAAAAGTCAAACCTGTTTGAAATTTCACAAGGAAGAGGATGGTGCAATCCAATTTTTGAAATGATGCACACAAAATAAATTTCGATTGAAAATGCATTTGAAAGCTTTGAGAGGCATTTGAAGATCCATGGATTAAAACAGGTGGATTTAAAAACAAGTAAGGGTCTGCACAAGTTTGAAATGTCGTATAGGATAGTTCCAACAGGAAAAGTTGTTCAAAAAGTCACAGAGAAGAATTATGGTATGTGAGCTGTCATGAAGAGAATGAGCTGGACATGAGTCAAGACAAAATAATCAAAATGAGTGAGTTCAAGACCAACACTGGTCTGCTCATGCTTGAAGAAAGTTACTCATGGATTAAATTCAATGGGAGAACTCATTTCCTTAATAAATCAATAAGTGGACATCAAGTTGCACTTTGGTGAAGTTGTACTTAAAATGGACCTCTTGCTTAGACAAAACTAAAACCAGATGACCTATGGCAGCAACTGCTATCAAACTAAAATGCCACAGGATATAAATTTACACACACATCAATGAAGTTGAAAACTCCAATCAGTTCATGAATTATAGCAACAATTCTAAATCAAATTCTAACAGCTACAGCCACATGTCTTGGTATTACAATGCTAAATCCCATAAATGTAACTTTAAACAAATGAGTTAGGAGTCCAATGTAAATTATCATGGATTGGCAAGTAGATGAAGTTGGTGGTAAATGAGACTTTCTTAAGAAAAAATCTAGGACAACAACTACCCTCAACCATCATAAGCTGCAACTCACACATCAAGTGGATATTCTAGGAAAAGTGATTGAGGGTTCTAGGTTGACAATCCCTCCCTCCATCAATCTAAAAATATCAGACCTTAAAATAAACAAACTGATGAGGAGATAACAATGCAAACTAGAGGACCCAACCTATGAACATCTACCACTAATTGCTAGCTAAAAGTTGAGGCTTCTCAAGTCAACAGAGGTCTAGACATACCTCAAAATAAAGTACTTGGCAGCAAAAGGTCAAGGTAACAAACTGTCCAAAATGGCTTATGATGGCAGGTCTTAAACATCAATTCAAGATATTGAAGCATCCATGATAGGGTATACACACTACATTCATATGCCAAACTGACAGGCTCTAAAAATCATACAGAGATGATAGCCATGCTTTTTCAAAGGTAAACACAAATTCCCCATTGATTCATAGCAACATGAATGGTATAGATTGAACAAATTTAGGTTAGAACAGTCCAGCCTGATTGTGAGTTCAAGCAATCTAGCTTATTCCAAAAACAACAAAGACAACCAAGCACACAAATCTCCTCCAAGGACCTAGACAGACTGAGGTACACCATTTTAAACTCCTGTGAAAGTTCTCAATTGGTTATCTAAATCTGTTTTAAACCAAGCATCCTTAGACACCCACCACAAGATAATCCTACACAGCTGTAAGAATTCCCAAACAACATTTAAATCTCAATGACAGATCCAAATAGGTCCAGACCTGAACCTATTCCTCACCAGGAATCATCCAAAACAGGAATGATGGGAAGTCGCATTGGTCTAGCCCTCAACATATTGGACAGTGCACTGAAACTCCAAGCACCAAATCAAAGAAATCATAAGCTTCAGTCTGAGTCCTGAACTGAAGCAAATACCTTAAGCCCTCAAAGCATTCCTCACTTGGTTCTCCAACTCTGTCTTAACTCAACAGCATAAACCAAACACTAAATAAACCTGAGGGGAACCTACATCTGAGCTTCCATCATGGTTCCAAATAGACATAAGGCAAAACAACATGGTTATAAGTGACAGGTTAAATTAACAGTTGTTCATGAATTGGCCACAACTCCATTATGAATTCAACCATGATGATAGCATCTGTCAGTAATACATCCTACATCCTAATCACAAACTCATGCCAACTGAGGTTTCTTAAGTCAAACGGGGCATGGCATGACTCAGGTTCAAACAAGCTACCTAAGTTTCTTAAATGACATCACTAGTACAAATAGGCTTTGGTAGACATCCATAGTAAAGATCCTTTACAACACTTAAACCAACCTAAACACCTGATCAATCACAAGTCACAACCCTGGTCTGAGTTAAACAACCCAACAGTGACAGTACAAACTCGAACAGGCCAAGAAATCATACTGAGTCTTCATCTTCTAGCAGGTCTATAGTATCAGCCACATGAACTTAGCATGAACCAATACTAAACTTAGTTGACAGTCACAACTCAATTGATCAAACATGGAAACTGACTTAGAATTGAGCAGCCCCACAAATCTTGGCATTACCATGCCAAGTCAAGAATGATGTATTCTCAAACAAACATACTTAAAGCAAACCACCATGAGTTGACAGTTCAACCTCAAACTAGTAAGAGCACCCCTATGCACAATCCTAATGACAGCTACTAAACCAAACTACACATGAAGAAAAGAATTGACAGCAGAGTGCAAAATAACAGTCCAAAGTCTTATTCAATGCTACATCTCATTGACAGCAATTATGACAAGCTTAGATCCATAAACACACTTTGATAAATGAAACCTACATGATAATTTCTAGATCACTTACCAAACAGCCCAAAACTTTAATCTCAAAGTCATTCTACAAGCCTATGACAGTTTTTTTTATAGCATAGCACATTTTAAACATAACCATGTCTATACCAATCTAAGAAACCACAAAACAAACACATGACAATGCATACTAGTAAATGAGTTAAAAATACATACCTCTTGTAGTCCTCACTATGCTAGCAGCCAAGAAAACCAAGAGATCCTTCCTTTTGAGCAAGCTTGTGATGTTACTTCCTTTTGAAGAAAAGTGAAATCTTGTGGACAGTTTGAGAAAATGAGATTCCAGCTGTTGTTTGAGACTATGAACAGTTAATACATCATAAATATGGAGTGTCTAAAGTGTCAAAATGATGAAAAATGACTTGTGTGGTGATTTGGCTTGAAATGTGCATAAAAGTCAAACTTAAGTGGTGTGAAAGTTGAATTTTTGATTCATGTATTTTTTGAGGAAACCAATGGTGGGAACAACTTTAAATGATGATTTTAAAGGTGTGTGGATGGTTTTTGAAGTGTTTTTGGATTGGAAACAAGAACTGGTGCAAAGATGCAAAGTGACACTTTTTGGTGATTTTGTGAATTTCTTCACTTTCAAGTAAAGGGAGAAGGAAAGAGGGCTATGTATTTGTGATATTCTTGATAGATCTGGTTTTGAAAAATAGAGTGGGAGGAAACCTCTATTTATAGGCAAAGTGAGAGATTGGGGCATATTTGAATTTTGGCTTTCAAGGATGGTTTTGGTGAAAGATCTTTGTGAATCCAAGTGATGGTTTGGTTTTGCTGGCCTAGCTTGCTTGCAAGGAGATTAGCCCCCTAAAACCAGCTACAATGAGCTGTAATAAGTGACCAAAGAGTGTACAAGGACACCCTCCCATGCTGCAGCCACCAATCTTCTCTTTCATGGTGTACTTTTTGTACTTTTCCTTAATAAACAAATGGATCTTGGATGATTCTTTGGATTTGCTTGGATCCTCTTCTGAATTTGTTCATTTCACCCTCTAACACATCATATCAGAGGTCATTCCATGGTTAGAGATGAACTTCATAGTTAGAAATCAAGTTCATGTTGGGTTTTGGCAAGTTGACAAACTAGTGCATAGGCCTAACTTTCTCACTTTATAACTCTCATCTCACAAGGGCTATGGAAGAGTTATATAACTTTTTGGAAATCCCTCATGAAGCTCTACAACTTTCATGTTTTCATGATCTTCGGATTCCAAGTGGAACTAGGTTAAAAAGCCCTTCAAAGTTGGCTGAAAACAAGATTTGCAAGTGTTTTCCCCTCTTGTGATGTTTTTTTTATCATAACTCCCAATTTACTCATTTTTTGCACATGGACATCTGTGAGACTTTTGTAGGAATTGTAAAGATCTTTCCTACAACCTTTGAACCTCATCATTTGGATGTGTGGTTAGGAAGTTATGGTCTTGCCCCTTTCAAAACCCTAATTCCCGATTTTTGCGATTACTCCCCAATCCTTGATCCAATGGTCATGAAACTTCATGGATAGGTGTAATATGTCATTAGGAACATTTTTGCTTTCAACTTTAAGGTCAAATTCCTTATGGTTGGAGAGTGGACTTTTCGGTCAATGAAACGATCGATTGATGACTACCGAGTCGCCTGTTGACGTTCTGGGTCTTCTGAGGCCTTGAAAATTCTTGAGGGGACTTGAATAAGTCATATTAGCTTCATGGACCATAATTCCATCATTATAACATCTTTAAATCAAAAGTCAAACCATAGTTGACTTTTCCTAATCAGAAACCCTAATCGGGGATCCTGAATTGCACTGTTCTTGATATTTGTGTGACAACATCAAATTGGACCCATGTTTGAAACAATGGAGTATCTTTGATGAAGTTGAGACTTGCTTCATGGATAATCAATCCAATATATTGACTGATTAAACCATTGAAACCTCGATTTTCGACTGTACGAAACCCTAATTCACCTGTATCTTAACAAAGACAAACTTGAAATAGGTTAAGGTTAGATAAACAATGAAAATGATCCTAGAATGATGATGAATATCTAAGGGGTCAAAATTTGGGGTGCAACAGGTGGCACTAAAGTTTCCCTCTAAAAGTCAAAATCAAAATTGCAGTGAAATAATTTTGTTAAAGAAGTGTTGTACCTGGGAGATTTAAAAACGTTTTTTGAATTGATTTGTATAAGTCAATTAAAATTGTCGAGAATAATTGTAATTTAAAAATAGTACGAATGGACTTTAGTTTATTTCAAATACAAATTTCCATATCTATATACTCATCACGTGTACATGGTAGGATGTGTTAGTGTGTGTGTGGCATGCTTAGGTAGTATAATATATATTCCACGTTTAAAAAAAAGTGGGGCATAGTTAGTTCAATTTGGATGAATGAAAAAACATATTGAATGAAGCTTATTGTATTTTGTTTTAATCTAATGAGTTGGTGGAGTAGTGGTTGGATATTTGTGACAGTATATCTATAAATATTATAAAAGGCATATGTATGGTGCAGTAAGATATGTTTACAACGGTCATATTTTCTTATCTTTAAACATTATAAAAGGAATTTCATGCCTTGTTAAGTTATATGCTTTGCATGAAAAGTTCAAAAATGGTGTCAAAGAAAATTGTTGATGTTCCAAGATCCAAGTAAATTATTTTAATATAATTTTGGTTTTAAGTTCTTTTAAATTATGTTTTAGTACTTGTTTCTTTGTTTTAGTCCATATGACAAAAGGGAAACTCAGGTTGAGAACATTAAGTTGAGCATGTCCATGATGAAGTGTGAAATTGAAATTGATAACATGACCAAGGAAATTGCATTAGGAGAGGACAATGTATGTGACATGCAGGAAGGTCACAATGAGGAAGAGGATAATGAGGTTGATGAGGAGGAGGATGATGAGGACGAGGATGAGGAAGAATATGATGATGAGGATGAGGTAGATGATGAGGAAAAGGAAGATGAGTATGAGGATGAGGATGAGGAAGAGGATGAGAAAGAAGATGATGAGGAAGAGGACGAGGATGGGGATGATGAGGATGAGGAAGAGGATGAGGAAGATGATGACGAGGAAGAGGATGAGAATTGCGAGATATATTGGGAAATGAAAATAAGATCAGCAAAGAATGCACACAGAAATTTCCTGGTAATTGACTTTTATAATATGTTTGTTATGTCTCTTGTTTAAAAAATGTCGTTTATACCTTCTCACATATTGTTATTACATGCTTTGATAATTTTTTAGAATTTCCCTACTGAGGCAGCAAAATCATGTGAACCTTTTAGTGAAGGTGAAATAAATATAGTTGATGTTGAAAATGGAGATTCTTATGGCTGTAAATTGCACTCAGCTAAAAGAAACAAAGATGAAAAGTTTTTAGGAAAAGGATGGTATGATTTTTCCAAGAAGAACAAATTCAAGAAAGAGGTTGTGTTGGGTTTGACATTTGATCCATTGGCAAAAATTGTGTATGTGAAGAAGAAAATAGAATTTAATTATTAACATAAACTTGAATTTGGTCGTAAATTTATATGTTTTAGTTATGTCATGATGGTTGTATTTTATGTGTATGCAGTACTCTTGTTTATGTAATGTAATGTATACTTATGGTGTATTTTATGTCTTAATGTACTCTTGTTTAAATGTGATGAATGACATATTGTTGTTAACAAATTAAATATTATATTATGCTATTCCAAAACCAAAATAAAGTTAAAAATAAACAAAAACTGGCAGCCACTTAATTTTAACAATAAGTAATAAATTTTGTTAATATTCAAGTTTGTCATATGAAAGTTTAGTAACTAAGTTTGTTAATATCAAATAGAAGTACATCAAAGTCATTATTAATATTTTGTACATTACTTTTCCCCAACGTGAAGTGAATTGAAAAGAGCTCAGTGATGTTCAGTGATGTGCCATGACTCTGACCAAAGAGGACAAAAACAACTTTTTGAGGGAAATACCTTTTGGATAGTGTTTAACGTATACACATGTACGCAAATGAAAAAGTACGTTTTAGACAGTATAAAAAAGGATACACATAGAAAATGAAAGTATTTGACTGGACACGGAAAAACATTAGCAATAATGGACTTGTAAAAAACAGGCTAGTGAAACTATGAAAAACAGGCTAGTGAAACTAAGAAATGTTGCATTGTAACATTACTTATTTCTTCTCAATCTTGACATGCTTGCCACATAGCTTGGTTGATGATTTTTCTCCTTCAGCAAGTTCCTTATGGACGCAGAGTCGCGTGAGGCATTTACTGCACCCCGTTTATCATAATTCATTGGAGTATCTTGTGTGTGGTTTTATTGCCTTTGCTTTTGCATTAATTGGAGTAATTGGTTGTGCTGTTGTTGGCATAACTTTTTGAGGGGTCATAGACTTCTGAACATAATTCAACATAACCAAAAATTAACCATATTATATATCCATCAACTAATAAAATATAGTCTACATGTCATAACAAAAGGAAAAACTAAACTCAACCATGATTGGAGATGGAACAGAAGGTGAAAGTTGTGAATTCAATTTTGAGGTGATTTCCAAATCCTGCAACATTAAACAAATCCAATTCATTAAGGTGTATGTAAATATACAATTAACTAAACATGTGCATATTAGAATTATGAAGTTGGTCTTACATTTATGATATTTCATTCCTCAGCCAATATTGCCTCATCAACACTTTCCCTGATCTAAAAACATGGAAATGTTATGAGTATAACATGATAACGGATGGATTTGAGTCAACGAAAAAAACATAAGACTTATGATTAAGTTTATCAAATACCTGATTAACTTATTGATCAATAACTTCAATCAAAGAAGGATGATGAAAAAAATTACACAATTTCAGTTGAATTAAGACACATATACACAATCCAAAAAACTTGATAAAGTAATTTGAAATACCTTAGAAACTTTCTATTGAGCAAGTACTTTTTCAATTGTCTCTTTGTCACTTTTGACAGCCATTACACTTGCATTTTTCCATCTAGGTTGCCATTTAACTTTGAATGCAAATTCGTGACCAATTAACTTATCAATGTCCAATGAAAAATCAAGTGGATCTTCAATACCAGCTTATTTGAAATTAAAATAATGTTAACATAGATCACATAAGTAATGACTTAGAAATTGCAAATATGACAACCATATAAGCAAAACTGAATCATTGTTTGGCGGAGTTGCGAAGCAGGTATTTCTAACAATTCGTTACATTCACGATCCAAAAAAAAACAAAAATTGTTGAACTTCCATTATCAACAACTTCAATCTCAATTTTATACCTATAACATTACAACTAATCATTTAAAAGTTTTTTTAAATAACTTATGAAATTGAAATAACTCATGCTAAGGTAATATCTATAAATCTCTGTCTCCATTGAATGACCATCAACACATATATAAGCGGGACTTAGCTTCTTTTGAACACTTGCAGCATGCCTGATAGTACCAACTATTTGCAGTTGCTTTCAGTTTCTTTGTGCTTGCTACGGTTACACACCATGACATCTGGTTCATGTGATATTAATGAATAAATGGAAGAAAATAATAACATGTTTGCATGAATTTTATAATTTAAACACAACCATTACAATACTTACATCAGGAAAGTTAATTAGATCTCATAGAAAGAGAGGGGTAACATTTGACATGAACTTGTCATATGAAGTGATTTGAGAACCAGCTGAGTTTTGTGACCACACATTAGATTATGTGCACATGAGTTGACTTGAACTTTCAATGTTGTTGTCCTTCGGAAACCTTTAAAACCAAAGAATAACATGCTCATTTTGATGTCCTTTGGTAGATTTACAAACCAAACAATACAATAAAAGAGTATAATTTTTTTTAAAGTACTTGTACATTTAAAATATTACCTTTTCAGAAATCCAACTATATCGGGTACGTCTTCATTAATGAGAAAATATGTGATGTTGTACGTGTTCGATAGAGAAAGAGGATATTTCCCTATTTAAAAACAAGATTTTCTTATTAAGTATGGCATAATGTTAAATGAATAAATAGAATTAAGGAAATTTGAAGACTATTTATACCTTCGACTTTCACTCTCACATATTATAACAATATGACTGTAGGAACAAATTTTGTGTTCTTATGCACAAAGTTCATGAACTTCAAATCATAAGTCTCCCAAAGAGTACAATTCAAAGTGTCATTCCTTCACATGTTAAAAGATTAGATTAAACAAAACTTGAATAGAACTATTAGGATAATAGTTAAAGCATAAAAACAAACTATTAGGATAACGGAGAACACAAACCCAAGGTCTTTTAAAATAAGATTGACCTGATGTTTCTTGCCGGCACTGATCTGTGTATAGCCAATCTCTTCCACGACTCCAATAACATCTACCAACAAACATTTTATTAGTCAACAACATATTAACATTAACTACAATTAAAACCTCAAAATTATTTAAGCAAAATGATTTACCAATTAATAAATCATTCCTCGAGTTCCTAGAAATAATTTCCGCAAACGGCTTCAACTTCAACTTTTTTGCAGGCATTTGATGTTTGTTTATATCAGACAAACGAGTTTTAGGGGTAAATCTTATAACAAAAGGATGTTATGAGGTTTTGAACATAAGATCATTTAATTGAGGAATGAAATTTGTCACAGTATACGTGTTGTTAACCAACAAAACATCATCAAATGTTGCTTTCGACGCGATTGGTACTATGACATGAACATTTGTGCCCTACAAATCCATTTAAATGTAGCTTACATTTAAGACATTCTCAAAAAGAATTTATGTCGAAATCAACCATTCATACTTACCTCAACATCAATAAATATAAGCTCAAAGTGCTCTTTGTTGCTAGAGATTACAACCCACTTGTGGTGAACTTTTATTGCAACCTTCCATAGCTCTTTCATGTCATTAATATCATCTATCTTTTCAAATGGTCTTGCCATCACTTTCAGCCTGCATTTTTCAGCAAAAGCACATATCATTTTAGTTTAAAAAAATGTGAACACCATTCAAATATATCAACAGAGTATCATCCACCAAAATGATACAACAATGAAACATTTAGGTTTAGAGTATCAAAAATTCTAACAAAACAGTATCAAACAAAAACATGCATGTTCATCAACATTAAGAAGTCATTTAGCTTAAGAAAAAACTGAACACCATTCAAAGATGTCATCAACATGAAGAATATGAACAAAGAAAACTGTTATTGTAAAATAAGTGAGGCTAACTTACAAAATTATATCTCAAAACATCAAATATCACTTACAATGATGCGAAATCAGTGAAAATATCAAAGCTTTTTGAGAAGCTTATATTCTCAAACACGTAAGAGGGTAGAGAGACGACCCACAAAGAAATGTGAGCGTTAAGATAAAGTGAGATATGCAGAAAAATCTAAGATGCAAACCATTTATCTAAACTCAAAATTGAACACCATTCAAATATGTCAACAACATGCGGAAGATGAACAAACAAAAATATTACCATAAATATGACGACAACAACATGCAAAAGATGAACAAATACAAATGTTACTGTAAAATAAACCGTGAAGCAGTTGTATGTTCTTTTCAAAATATTAAACCTCGCCTTCAATGATGAGAGTCGGTGACGAAAAAGGAGAGAGACGAAGCTTGTATTCTTCAAACACAATAGGAGAGAGAGAGAGAGAGAGAGAGAGAGAGAGAGAGAGAGAGAGAGAGAGAGAGAGAGAGAGAGAGAGAGAGAGAGAGAGAGAGAGAGAGAGAGCAAAACGCAATGTGAAACAGAGAGAGAAATTAAGACAGACGATGTAAGTGAGAAAATGAAGAGGAAACGTGATTTGGTAGACATGCTATAATTTACATTGAGACCAACAATTAGTTAACTTTATTATTTCTTCTAGTTATTTTGAAACAATTAGCATGTGAGAAGATAAAAGTAGAACACATTTACAAAGAAAAGAGCTAACTATATCATTTAAAAATGTGATTTGGTTGGAAAAAGTATTATTTAGACACAAAATGTCCTTAAAATGATGAAGTGTCAAATTCTAAAACAAAGACAAATATGATTTTTTTCAGAATATCTAATTTTCTTATATTATAAATAAAAAATAAAAAAAAAATCAATGTGACATAACTATGTCAATAAAATTGTTGATTTGTTCTAATGAGGGTTAAAAATAGGATAACTTTTATAAAACAAAAAAATGTTTTTTTTTATATAGGGGTTTTACATATTTGTGCCATATAATAAGGGATGAATTGAGTATTAATTAAAATTTTAAGAACTCTCAATATATCAATTCAATATACGTAATTAAGGTGTTGCTATATGCCACATGTAGTTGTTCATTTATGTATGTAAGTTTTGTCTTTTCATGTTTGCTTTGGGGTCACATCGTTTGATCCAAGGTTAATCGCCAACTAACCTGTCACAAACCATTAGTGAAAGCAGCTATTTATAAGAAAAGAATGTCCATATTCTCTTTCCATCAAAACACGTTATTATTATTAATAAGTAGAAAGATGAGCTTATTTCTCTATAGCCAAATTTATGTGGTGGGTTTGCACATTGGGTCCACTGGTTATTAATAGTTTGTGTATAAATAAATTGTTTATTCAAATAAGGTTACTGTTATTAGATGCTTACCGAATTGCGATTTGTTTTTGTACTCATGTTTGTACAAGTTAAGCAAAAGAAAAGGACATGGCAAACAAAAAATGAAGTGAAACCCAAGGCAGCAGATGGATGCTACATGATGAGACGCGGGGATAAGCCAAAGCCATCATTTTAGAGTGCTTGAAATACTTATAAAAAAAAGTGATTTCGTTCACGATACTAACATCAATCTATTTTGACTTGTAAATTAATTTTTTTAACAATCTTATAAATATTTTAAATAATGACTATCGAGGCTTAAGTTTTAAGTATTAAGGAGACGAAAAAAATTTAAATAAAAGATCATAAATCTAACGAAAACTAATATTATTGATCCGAATATATTTTATTATTCCTTTGAAAAAATAAATTAATTAATAGAACTATGAAAATTATGATATTAAAATTTTAAATATTTTTTTAATAATTGATATCAAAGGATAATTATCTATATTATAATTTTCGGTAATGATTAATTACGATATCATTTTGATGTCTTAATATATTGTGTTATAATCATGTATTATTATGTTATTTCAATGCATTGAAGTTATTTTTCTTTGTTACAGTACAAGTAGAGTAACTTATGTCGTATCAACAAAAATAGCTACGGATAATTATCCACTTAAATAAACAGTGATCGATAAAAATCTTAATATCTATTCGGTCTCATATTCACAAAATATATATTTATACATTTTAATTTATATTATCGTATAAAAATAAATATTTATAAAATTTTATAAAAATATCAATTTTAAACTACTACATATTTAGTATAAATGATCATTTATTTCATAATTCAATAATAAATTTTTTTTAAAACTTTTTAAAATTTTTAAAAATTTAAAAATCATGATATTTATATTCAATATATTTATTTTTATTAAAAATATTGGTAATAGATATGGATACGGACACTTATATATATTCATAAAATACGGAGACGAGTGTCAATATTGATAACCAAACAAATATAAGTTCGGGTTGGGAGATTTTTTCCAGAGAAGGATACTATAGAACATATCCAATCCTGCTCGTTGTAATCCCTATCAATTTTATATAGCCTTATGTACTGAATGTTAATTGAAATAGAAGGATCACGCCCTTTTATATAATATTGAAAATTGAATCACATATCGTATATAAATAAATATATAATTTACGAGTGACGTTGAATTAATTTTAGAAAATAACACATTCATGCTTGTATTTTATATATATATATATATATATATATATATATATATATATATATATATATATATATATATATATATATATATATATATATATATATATATATATATATATATATATATATATATATATATATATATATATATATATATATATATATATATATATATATATATATATATATATATATATATATATATATATATATATATATATATATATATATATATATATATATATATATATATATATATATACACACACACACACATGAAGAGAACGATGGCAGTGATGTCTATGAAATTGTCCACATTTGGAAAGAGGACAATCCCGTAAATCATTAAAGCAACACTTATACCGAACTTTTCCCAATCTTCATCAACCTTGTACTGAGCGGCCTTTTCTAGCAGAAACTTCAATGGAAAACCCTGAACACCCCCTTTACTGGTTAGACCCTTCTTGACTTCTTCTTTGGTCATATGAAGAGCAAGAGCAATGACAGAAGGCTTTGGTTCTTCTTCCAAACCAGTATAGACAGGTTGATCCTTAATCTTAATGTTCAAAATGTGAGAATATTCTTCCAAGGTGGGAGCCAACTGGTAGTCTTGAAAAGTGAAACACCGGAGAGGCGCATCATAAAATTGAGCCATAGCATACAAGGCCCAAGTATCAACTCTAGAGTGGAGAAGATCAAGCAATTTCCCATGTTTCCCTTGAAAGTTGATCTTGATAACTTTCGGCACGTCAATCAGAAGGTCTTGAATTGATTCCAACTTTGGTTCCCTAAACTTTATGGAATTTGTGCATCTCTTTCTTAGATCAGCCATTGAGTTCACCAATACCTGAGATAATCATAGCTTCTTAAGTCTCTTGGTATGCAAAATGATATGCAATGCAATGTTTTATGAATGCATATGATAATATTCACACATCGAGATCAAAGTCACAAATCCTGCAAGACAACATCAAAAAGGTATCTTCTCCAACGAGTGGGCAATCTACTGGTGTACAAAAGGGTATTCCAAAGGCCTTTCAAACAAAGTCCCATGTACTAACCCTCAAAAGTTTCCCATCATAACGACTACTCGTAAGACGGTAATCCTTTCAAAAGGATGAACACAGAGTTATGTTTCAGCAACCTTCGGAATAAAGGTTCTACAAAAGGTCCTCAGAATCGCGGACTCTCAAGTTGAAGATAAGAACGCCATTACGACTACACGTAAGACATAATTATTCCAACGGAGTCTCATCTGGGCGGTGAGATTCAATCCAACTCAACGAGTCCTAAGTCTCGCAAATCAGAAAGAATCCACCTCCTAACTTAGTGTGTATGCTCGAAAGCTTCATCCTCACAAACCAAATCAAATGAACCCAACAGTTAGAAAATAAAGCATAAATAAATAAAACAAGTAAAGACACAAACACGATAAACAAAATAGGCTTGGCTCGCTAGGACGTCCCCAGCAGAGTCGCCAGCTGTCGCTACTCGGAAAAATGCATCGCGCAACGACGGGAAGGCGAAAAAGATAGACAGAAGAGTCGCCACCGAACTTTATTTATCCCATGAGGGGAAAGGAAAATATCGAGAAAACCCTAGGAAAGAAATGGATAAGATGGTCTCGCGACCAAGAACGGGTTCGGAAGCCGGTTATGCGAGGGGAAGGTATTAGCACCCCTCGCATCCATCGTACTTGATGGGAACCTTTTGTTTGTCGATGTGTGATTATACTTGCTTAAATATTATGCTATAAAGAGTGTTCCAAAGGGTGAAGAAAAAGGGTTTAGAAACAAAGAAAGGAGGGATAACAGGGAAGAAAAGACTCGATAGGACTTCGCGGTCCTAGGCCTACGTATTCTCAACAAATATGAGAAAGTCAGAGTCGACGTAGTTCGGGAAACTACAGATATAAGGGGGAATATGCTCGGCAAGGATTGTGGCCCTTGTGCCTACGTATCTTTACTTGAAGAAGTAAAGAATCAGAGCAACCGTAGTTCGGCCTACGGTTTGTTGATGTTTTTTACGGATGATGCTATCGTGCGCATTCTAGCAGTTAGGTGCATTGCTGCTCGCTCGTTGGAGACTTAGGCGTTACCTGTTTGCGGTAGAACGGACGTAACATATCCTTTTTGAAAGATTAGGTTTTCGCCACGCGAGGCAAGATGTCACATTTGATTGATTGGATTGTTTTTTAGGGGCGAGATATGTCCTCGGATAGTAACCCCTACGGGTAGTACCCAATTCGTTATCTCAAAGTTTTTTGTTATAAAAAGGGTGTGGTGAACGAGGCGTCTTCGTATTGAAAGACGAGCGTCGAAACCATCCTCACTACAGTGGGCATCCCTACGCTCGGAGAAGAAGAGGTCTACACCCAATCCTCTCTCTTTAATTCAATGCAAAGAGAATTTCGTTCTCTTATTAAAGATGTTTTTGGTTTTGAATGGTAAGTGCTTTGCGACAGAGAATCCTACGGTAAACGTCGGCACTCGGGATAGGAGAAGGCCTACACCTAACCACTCCACGACCATTCAAGTTTTTGTTGTAAAAATAATTTGAAATGCACTCGGTGCGGGACCGAGGTTTTTAGGTGACAAGGGTTGCGGGATAAAATTGTGAAAGTGAGATGGTGGATAAAGGCGTGTCTTCGTATCGAAAGACGAGTGTCGAGACCACCCTCACTACAGTGGGCATCCCATCACTCGGAGAAGAAGAGGTCTACACCCAATCTTCTCTCTTTAATTCGATACAACGAGAAATCAAATTATTATGGTTTGAAAATGGACTCGGTACGAGACCGAGGTTTTAGGAGAGATGGTATGGAAACGTCTTCGTATTGAAAGACGAGCGTCGAAACCACCCTCACTACAGTGGGTATCCCATCGCTCGAAGAAGAAAAGGTCTACACCCAATCCTCTCTTTTTAATTCAATACAAAGAATTGATTTTAAGGAGATGAGATTTGAAAATGGATGGGAAGCGTCTTCGCATTGAAAGACGAGTGTCGAAACCACCCTCACTACAGTGGGCATCCCAACACTCGGAGAGGAAGAAAGTCTACACTTAATCCCCTCTTTTAATTCAACACAAAGATAATTGGATTTTGAAGATGGTTTTTCAATGCTTTTGAATCGAGTTGGGACAAGTGACGAAGAGAGAAAAGAGGTGGTCTCAGATCCAACATTACTTATCAATAATTTGACTGGTAATGAATTACGGAGGTCTCGTCATCGACCAAAAAAGGCAAAAAATGGAACAAAATGTCCAATAACAAATGAGAAATAAAATTCAACTTTAACAAGAAAATAATCTTCTAATATGAAATAATCTTAAAGTTCTAAAATAAATAATATAGAAACTATGGTTTGAAAAAGAGGAACATTAAGAAAAATATATACATAAGAAAATTCAAAATAAAGTTAGAAAGATTATAAAAAACAAATAAAATAAAATAAAAATAAAAAAAGATTAGTGTAATATATTTACAAAATTAATACTAATGTCATATAATATAAATAAAACAATAATAATACCTAATTAATATATATATATATAAAGTTAAGAAAATAAAAAAAGTAAAAAAAAAACAGGGAGGAATCCTCTAAAGAAAAAAAACGAGGTCAACAATCAGAAAGAACAAGATCGAGGGCGACACTATCCTGCAACTCAACTCTCTCTCGCTTTCGATTTGGGTTTGGAAAAGTTTGTTCAAGTGCGAATATCGTCTTCGATCCATTTTTGAAGATTGGTGTTTTTTTGTTCGTTTTGAGTTCGAAGGGGCTTCGTAACGGGTAAGGGTTTTAGAGTTTTGGATGAGAAAAAAAATGTTAGTGGAAGGAGGTTTTCGTTTATTGAATATGGAAGGCGAAGGGTTTGGAATGGAAACAGGTTGTTGCCTGGATTTAGAGGTTGTTGGTGTCGCGGATGTGTTCGAAGTTTCGCGAGTGGGTGGGTGAGTTTGATTGTCTTGTTGAGGATGTTTCTTGGTTGAGAATGGTTGATGGAGGAAGAAAACGGTGAGGGTTTTGACTGTAGTGAGAACGACGGCGTGAGGTTTGAGGAAGAAAGGAATGGTGTTGGAGGACTTGGTGATTTCGCAGCTGGTTTTATTGTTTCGGTTGAGAAGATGAAGTGGTGGGTTTGAGTTTGAAATGGTTCGAAGTCGATGAAGATTTTATTTGGAGGAGTTTCTGGAAAGTGAAATTGATAGTGATGAAGGTTTGTTGTTCATGGAGGTTAATGGTTTGTTTCTGGTTTACGGGTTTGTTGGAGGTTACTGTAGAAGAGGATTTTGGTTATGGAACGATGAAAGGGATTTCGAGTTGTTATTGCTGCAGCAGATGGGGCGTGGTATATGTGGTTGTGTTATGAAGAAGTTACGAAGGAGATGGAGGAGGTCCTATTGTGATTGCTATTCTTTTCTCTCTCGCAAACTCATAGCCAGGAATCCAGGAAACAAAGCAATCAACAGTCTAAGACTCATGAGGACAGAAAAACAAATGAACAGGATACTTACAGAGTTGGAGTAAATCTGACGGGTTCCCGTGCTAGCAATGAGGGGTTTGGATGATGCAAAGCTTCTTGTTGAACCGACACCACCAGATTGTCAATGCTGAAAGCAGGTAAGCTCCTTCTTCAATCTCTCTTCTTTTTTTTTTCAGTTCCTTATGTGTGTCTTGTGTTATGATGAAGGTGAGTTGTGAGAGAAGGCAGCCGTTTTTCAGAGTTTTTTCTTCTCTCCAAACATTAAGCCTTTATAGTGAGGTCAATTAGGTTTAGCAGACCAACTCTTGAGGCTCTGAAATCCTCTACACCTTAGGTTTTAGGTTTGGTCTGCTACTAATCTGTCCTATTACCATTTCTGTGCTAAGACTGTGGTGTTGTAATTGCCTACTGCTGCTCTGTATTTGCCATTTTTGTGGGTCTGAACATGTGGTCCCCCATTTCTCATTATTCTGCTGTATGATTAGAAATAAGATGTATACTTAAAATTCTGACTTAAGTAAACAATATGGTAGGATGTGACTTAAACTTTGAGTCATTTGTATTTGTATTGTTTTTTTCTTAATTCTGACTGTGCCGTATTCTCATGTTGGTCTTTTGTTTCCATGGCAGTATACAGCACAAGGAAGAGAAGTATCTTCAAGAGACGGAGAAGGGAGATAATATGCTTCAGTATGATCAGGATCCTACTTAGCAGACTTCATTTTCTTGGAAACAGCTGAGTTACAAGAGGGTAACAAATTCTCAAGTTGTTCTGCTGTAAGCTCTTGTGCGACTGAACAAGAAGACCTTTCTGGATCCCAAGAATTATCAGAATATGTCCATTTTGATGGAAGAAGTGCACATGCTGGCAATTTGCGCCACTTCAGACAATCTTCACATTGAGCCCACTGAATTCTTTCACCCATATTATCACTAGTGAAAATAGTTGGCTTCCCAAGCACTGGAGCATCCTCATATTCCTCAAAACTTCTCCTGAAGGAAACAACAACAACAAACAGATTGAACAAAAAGTTCTGAGTCAGATCCGAGATGTTTCCTACTTAGCCGAGGATGTCATCTACACATTCATAGCCAATGTTGCCATCTACAAGAAGAAAAACATGCTGGAGAGAATGCTTCACAGCTTTGATCATGCAAAGTTGCTCCGAGATGCAGCAGAGAAAATTGACAAGACCAAAACCGCACTCAACGAGATACATGAAAATAAGATCAAATATTGTCAAGAGAGCAGTGATCAATTAACACCACCAAGAGAAGAGGAGAATAGGATGAAATCACTTCACAGATTAAGAAGAAACGTGGAGGAGGAAAATGTAGTGGGTTGGTATGTAGCAGGTCTTGTTTGGCATGGCAGGCTTTGGGGTGGGATAGTGGTCCTGCTGTGGTAAGACCTTTCTTCCAAGCTGATATGGTATGTGTTCAACAGATTCAGGAATGGCTACTTGTGGATTAGTAGAACCTTTCTTCTCCCTAACCTCTAAAAACGCATCCACTAATACATTTGCAAATTCAAGGTCATTAATATGATGGGGATACACCTTCACCTGTCGAAGACCAACGGTCTGAATAAGCCTTTGTAATTCATGAAGAAGTGTACCAGTTGCCTCTGGATCATAAAAAGGCTTACCTGGTGCATCTAAAGCAGATATACCCTTTTCTGGAAGGCAAACACAGATCTTAGATGATGAACTGTTCAGTTTATTTGCTATGAAATCCGCAAATTTCCTGTGCTCATCCACTGTTGTTCGCATGAGTGAAACCTGCTTATTGTGTTCATATATATTTCTCTGCTGAAAAGTCTGTGGTATGGTATCTTTTGCTCCAGAATTTACCATGTCTAATGCTCCCACACTCAAGACCAGGGGGATTTTCTGTTCTATTATGACATCAAAGCGAGAACTGTCGTAAGCCATTACACCTCCAACTATGTAGTCAGCTACCTCTGTTGTTGTGAGGTCCAAAACACCCTGGATAAATCCCTCTCTAATCAGATTCTCCATGGCTCTGCCACCAACTCCAGTTGCATGAAAAACCAAGCTCTCATAGCCCTCTCGATGCAACCTATCTCTAACAGTATCAACACAAGGAGTAGTAACCCCAAACATAGTTATACCATCAGTAGGCTTATCATTAACTCGAGAAGAATCACTCAAACTACAAACCCTTCCAACAATCATCCCAGCAAAAGCAGCAGCAGCATTGGAAAAAACCACCCTACTAACACCATTGATGCCTGCCACATCAACAATGGACGGAAACAACACCAAATCATAAGTTCCAACGTAAGGTTTCGTTTGGCCACTAGCAACGGTTGATACAATGAGCTTAGGGATCTATCTTAGCAGTTGTCATAGGAATAATTGAAGCTACTCCTGATATCGCATCCTTCAATTTTCTTTCTATCTCAGCATCTGTCATGCCATCAAACAATAACGGATCTCTGTTTCCACAGGCAGCAGATCCAGCAGATCCATCATCCTCGGAAACTAGATAATTGCTCACGTCAGGAGCAGTAGGTATATCTTGGATATCACCTTCATAGGTAATTTGAGGAATCTTTTGTAGAAGACCATCGTGCAAACATATACCTCAAAACGCTTGCGCCCTCTTGCAGTCAGACAGTTCTGAAGATCTTCCCATGCAGGTCTCATCCTCACGAGAACACTTGTGTCGCGAATCTGCGGACTGATGCGTGTCAAAATAATGTTTTTTTTCTCATGTAACCGTATCAATGGTCGAACTAAGGGCTGATGACTGTCAGATAATGCTGGAACAAACTCAGACTGAGCTTTTATCACTTTACCATTATCAACTATCTGATCATTTTCAGCATACTGCTTCAATATACTCTTGTCATCTAGGTAATGCTTGATCTCTGCCTGTATCCCAGGAATTTGTTGTGGATCTACCTCAGAGTTTATTTTTCTTTGAAGTGAATCAATTCTATTCTCGAATGAGCGCATTGTGTTGTTCATAGCTGGCAAGGTTGGACTTAACAGCATGCTGCCACCAACTATACAAGAACTTGGCAGGGCTATAAGGAAGACGGTCTCCAGAAAACACTGCAGAGAACATAGCATCCATATCGCAAGCTAAGCATATTCGTCCATTATTGTCTCCATTGTTACGCCATTTTTTCTTGTGATATGGCCTTCACACTTGATGCTTTCTTTTAATTTTTCTAGCTGAATTAATTTTGTGCATCTATCTCTTGTTTTGCAGGTGATGGCTGGTGTATTCGGTTGGCATTACGTCGGAACTGCGGATTTATTCCAAGAACTACCATTTCACCTTCTTCTGTTTGTAATTTTGCAGGGTATGATTTTATGGATTGTTTGAGCGCTGTGTGTGGTTTGTGAGAAATGGCGTCGAGGTATGTGCGGGATGATACATAGGGACCCTCTGTGTGCAATGTTCTTTCTCCATCATATGCAAAGCTTTTGCCACCAAGTTAGTCGGAACTGTAAACCGATGTAAGACACCAATAGCTTCCTCTACTAAGTTACTCCTTGGAAGATCACGGTCTCTACCGTCTTGGACATACTTATAAATGATTGGAAGTAGACCGACATCCAGAATCCATTGAGTTATTTGATTAATTTCTGGCAGATGGCATATTATTCCCATGGCAGAAAGTATTTCCTCTTTAAACTTGATAGATTCCTAAGAGCTTTAGTAGCCACAGTTTTCATCTGAAGATCGTGATGTAGGAACAGGTGAAGAAGGGGAGCCAATACACCATCATCAAATAAAGACTCTTTATTATGGTCAGTTAACTCCATTTCTGCTAAAGTTTTGGCCATAATCATCTTTACATCATCTGGCCCTGTGGAGAGACGCTGGAGTAAATGGGTGAAATAACTTGCCCTTTGCCATCAGTATAATATTCTGATCAGAGTATGAAAGATTATACAACAGCTCAGTTGCATCTCTAGCAGCTTGATCATCATCTCCAAACTGGTGTATTTTTCTTTCAAAGTAGCAATTGTAATCATTGTATTTCTATCTTTCCATTCTTCTATGGATTGTTTCAAAGTTTTATTAGGTCTCAAAACCGATGTATCTAAAGGAATCAATGTCAAAGGACACAACTTGTTTCCTTCTTCGAACCATTTTTCTATTGCACTTCTCTCAAATGTTTGATCATATGAAGTTTCAACAGGTTCCATCATAACATCGTGTGTGATAGGACAGTAAAATGACTGTAAAGGCTTTAAGATCCGAGTTCCTAAAGATTGGCGTTTCACAAAGTATTTCAGTTTCCTCTCGCACGGTGATGAGGCTGCATCAGCTCTTTCCAATAAAGCAATGATCTGATCCATTTGCATAGCTTCGGCCTTCTTCTTATCAACACGGGCATTTTCGATTTCTTTCTTAAACTCTTCAAGTTCAACCTTCATTGTCGACCTCTCATTTGTAATTCCAACAACCCCAGCAATGAGAGTTATTAAATTATTTGCATAAGAACGATCGACATTGTTTTCCCTAATCCCCGACTCAATTTTCTCTAAAATCTCTTCTTCCGCTACCGCAGCCTTAAACCCAGCTCCCTCCATATTATCACAATTTTTTTTTTAATTTCTTTCCATATTCCAGCCGAAAGACCCGATGCAGCTAAAGGAAGAAGACCGAGCGCCTTGCCTATCTCCTTTATGTGATTCTCTAACTGCTTTACAATGGACCTGCAATTCATCAACAGACAAAACTTGCTCTTCTTGCCACATTCTAAAGCAAGCAACTTCGCATCCTTCGTTTCGCGACTCATAACATCAATAGCACGGTTAAACGCCTCAGAATCACCCACTTTTTCTTTCCTCAATTCTTTCAAAACCAACATGATTCTTTCCAAATAAGCACCAAGTTCCTTGAAACTATCCTTATTCACAAGCACATCACTAGCATAACACAGAAACTCACCAATGGTATCTATGATTTGAGAAATGAACTTCGGTACACTGCACATAACCCTGGTTGGGGCTTTGGTCACACACCATTTAAATCAATGCACCATGACCTTGATAACAAAATAGATCCCTTTCTTGCTGATGAATTAAGTCAAACCTGGACTTCGACATATACCTCACTCATTCCTACTTAATGAAACCCCAACCAAAACCTATCCAATTCAGCTCAATCTTATGATGAAAGCAACATATATATATTTTTTTATTTTCCTGCCCCTGACAACCACATATGCTTATCTGTTTGTCTTCAAGGACCTTGACTTGTCTCTGATAAGGGTAACCACTTGATGACTTGAATATAACCTCCTTGATCAGGTTAAAAACCATTGGTAATTTTTTGTTAGACACACATTTCTTGATCCCTTGTGAAATGCAAAATGCTATGCAATGCAATGCTTATGTGTATGCTGATGCAATGAAATAAAACATAAGCCAGAGAGGTCGGTCAAATTTTGGGGTACAACAGTTGCCCCTATTCAAGCGACTTAGACCTGAAGGGATGAAAGGTAAGCGACTTTCATACAATCAAGGTAAAAGACGGTTGAATACCCAAGGACCCGGAAATTTGACAACCGCGAAACGAACTTCTGACATCGCCGCCAGGCACCCATATTAAGTAGAACGTCTGACCTCGCCGTCAGCTCCTTTAACAGCATCTAACCTCGCTGTCAGATCTCAGCGTCAAAATTATAAATCAACTGACTTCATCGTCGGTCCTCAATATTTTCTGACTTCGCCGTCAATTTTTCACAGAACTTTGGTAAAGCCCCTGACTTCGCCGTCAATTTTTCACAGAACTTTGGTAAAGCCCCTGACTTCGCCGTCAGCTCTTCAAAATAAACTACTGACCTTACCGTCCAATTTACAATATTTTCTGACTTTGCCGTCAAAATTTTTTTTCAAAATCGTCTTCTGACTTCGCCGTCAATCATAAATCAAGTAAACATCTAACCTCGTCGTCGATTCTCGCATAACCTGACTTTGCCGTCATCTCTTAAAACAATCTTCTGACTTCGCCATCATTTCCAACAGTTTTGACTTCGCCGTCAATTCTTAAAATAATCGGTAAAAGCATCTGACCTCACGGTCAGGCCTCGACATTAAGTCGGTAAAAAGATCTAACCTTGCCGTCAGTCCTCCGTTAAATACAAACAGATATTGAATCCAAAGATACGATCTTCCGACATCGCCGTCAAGACAAAATCCAACATCGCCGTTGGAAGAACCAAATTACCTGACATCGCCGCCAAGAACAAACATCTAGCATCGCTGCTAAAGAATCAAACCACTCGACCTCGCCGCCGAAAATAAACACCCAACCTCGCCGCTGAACAAACAAATCACTCTGACATCGCCGCCAGTAACAAACATTCAACATCGCCGCTGGCGAAAACAAAGCATCTGACATCGCCGTCAGGAATGAACTTTCAACATCGCCGCTGAAGAGTACAATTACTTTCAACATCGCCGTCAAAACAAACTTCTCAACATCGCCGTTGAAGAACTAAGCCATCTGACATCACCATCAGAACAAACTTCTCAACATCGTCGTTGAAGAACTAAGCCATCTGACATCACCGTCAGAACAAACTTTCAACATCGCCGTCGAAGATCTAAACCGCTTGACATCGTCGTCAAAACAAATATTCAGCATCACCGCTAAAAAAAAATCAAATTATCTGACATCGCCGTCAAAACAAATTTCCCAACATCGCCGTTGGAGAAATAAATCACTTGACATTGCCGCCAAGGCTTCGCTGAATATATGAGCAACAAGATTCAAACGAATTTAAGACCTTCCATTGGTGACGACCGCAAAAGAATTCCGTTGGGGAAACAGTACGAGCTGGGGTATAAACAACACAACAGGCAAAGATGCTGATCGTCTGCGAGATTCACTTGAAACAAAAGGGGTAACGACCTGGCTTATGTTTCACATGCATATGTTTGAACATGACGAAATGCTCCATGTGAAATGGAAATGCTTCGTGTTTGGGTAGATGATATGCATGTATGTAGATGCAAATGAACTACTTTAGCAAAATAAATGCTAAAGAGAAAGAGCCAACTCCGTTGAGTCAGAGCTAGATACGCTTAGTGCAAACAAACTTGTGCTTAGGAATACAAGCCCTGGATGGCCTCCGAGAAAAACTTCTGGGTAAAAACTGCTCTGCTAAGATCAAAACTACTCCGCTGGGGATCCTAGTCAAACTCTGCTGCAGAAAACGTCCCGGGGGCCTATCAGCCTACCACTCTTTTGGGAAACAAATGACTTGGCTGGAGACAACAACTCCACTCTGCCGGGGAAATCAACCGTGAATGTTTAGCCAGAACAACCCTACTGGGTAAACACAGCTGAGCGCTGTGAAATAACTCTCTCCTGCCGGAGATTGAATCCACTATCTGCTAGGGATGTTGAATAAGATTTACTGGGAGGATTATCCCACACTCTCTCTGCTGGGGATGGAGATGAACGATCTCTCAGTCAGTTCCATTCTGTGAGGAAGAAAATTAACTCTGCTAACTTGGCTGTGGATTAGATAAGGAAGGAATCATCATCAACCTCTGCTTGGGGAAAGTGACAACAACTAGACAAATGTGTTGTACAGCTGGCACCAAATTATCACTTATGTTTTTATTTAAACAAATATCTTGATTAATAGTTAGCAAAGCCCACAAGTTTATGTATGCAAGGTTTTTTCATCAAAAATATCAGGCGTCTTTTGTAAACAAAACGGTAAAAAGTTAAAACCAGAACAAAAGCTTTTTCTGAATAGTATATTTTATTGATAAAAGGCCTGAAAATAGGCAACTTTACATCGGATGCAACTCCTGAAAAGAGAAAGTTGCGCAAAAAGACAATCGCAAGGAAAATATACAAAAATGTCGGCAATGTGGTACAGACAAACACCATGTGACGACTCATCCATGACTCGCGTGGCTTTGACGCTTTCCGATAGTTTAACTTCTGAAGAGACTGATTTGAATGGTCGATCTTCGCGTTCTCCCTAGAATCCACTATGCTTGTGATGATCAATGCGCAGGCCGCAGTCATTTGCTTTAAAATCCCTAATTTTTGCCTGAATCGCCCTTGCGGGTTTTCGATTCACCAGGATACCCACTTTTGCCAAAGTTGCCCTTTCAGGTTTTCAACTTTGCGGGTTCACATTTTTCTTGTATCCCTAACTTTTGCCCGAACCTATCCTTTTATGGTTCGCCAGGATGCCCCATTTTTGCCTGGATATTCTTTTTCTTTCCAGCGGGTTTGTCTTAAGCAAAGTATTTTTTGACTGCGTCTGCGTTCACAGGGGATGTAAAATCTTCGCCATCCATAGTTGAAAGTAGCAAGGCTCCTCCTGAGAAAACCTTTCTTACAACATAAGGACCCTCATAGTTGGGAGTCCATTTGCCTCTGTGATCGTTCTGTGGTGGGAGAATTCGCTTCAACACTAAGTCGCCTGCCTGAAAGCTCCGAGGACGTATCTTTTTATCATAGGCGCTCTTCATCCTCTTCTGGTACAAACGACCGTATGCGAGAGACGCCAATCTTTTCTCATCCATCAAACTGAGTTGATTCAACATATTCTTCACCCATTCTGCTTCATCTAGTTTGACATCCTCCAGTACTCTCAAGGAAGGGATCTCGACCTCCAATGGCAGGACAACTTCCATGCCATATACCAACGAGAAAGGAGTTGCCCCAGTTGAAGTACGCACCGAAGTGCGATATCCATGTAAAGCAAAGGGCAGCATCTCATGCCAATCCTTATAAGTTACCACCATCTTCTGTACTATCTTCTTAATGTTCTTGTTGGCCGCTTCCACGACGCCATTCATTTTCGGGCGATAGGGAGAAGAATTGTGATGCTCGATTTTGAAACTCTGGCACAGTTCCTTCATCATCTTGTTATTCAGATTAGAGCCATTATCAGTGATGATCCTCCCAGGTATCCCATATCGACAGATGATGTCCCTCTTGATGAATCGGGCTACGACCTGTTTCATGACATTGGCGTAGGAAGCAGCTTCGACCCATTTGGTGAAATAGTCGATAGCTACTAAGATAAAACGGTGCCCATTGGATGCGGTCGGCTCGATCTTTCCAATCATATCAATGCCCCACATGGGAAAAGGCCATGGTGATGACATGACATTCAGAGGACACGGCGGTATATGAATCTTGTTAGCATAAATTTGACATTTGTGGCATTTCTTGGCGTACTTGAAGCAATCTGACTCCATAGTTAACTAATAATATCCTGCCCTTAACAACTTTCGAGACATGGCATGCCCACCTGCATGTGTTCCGAAAGCACCTTCTTGGACCTCTTCCATAAGTAAATTTGCTTCTTTTTCGTCCGCGCATCTTAGTAGCACTAAGTCATGGTTTCTCCGATAGAGCGCACCGTCTGGATTCAGATAGAAATTGCCGGACAATCTTCTCAAAGTCTTCTTATCTTGGGTAGATGCCCCAGGAGGATACTCTTGGTTCTTAAGAAAGTTCTGGATGTCATAAAACCATGGTTTACCATCAGGAGCTTCATCTATTGCGAACACAAATGCTGGTCTATCGAGCCGTGAAATGACAATTATCGGAGCATCGTTCCAGAAGTTAACTTTGTACATTGAGGATAAAGTAGCCAAAGCATCGGCCATCTGATTTTCTGCTCTTGGCACATGGTGAAGCTCTACTCGATCGAATAAGGGTAACAACCTTCTTGCGTAGTTCATATATGGGATCAGATTTGGATGGCGCGTTTCCCACTCCCCCTTGATTTGGTTGACCACTAAGGCTGAATCTCCATAGATATCAAGGTTCTTGATTCTCAAATCGATTGCTTCTTCAATACCCATGATACATGCTTCGTACTCGGCCTCGTTATTGGTGCATGGGAATGTTAACCTTGCGGTGAATGGTATATGGGAACCATGGGGAGTTGTAATGATTTCCCCAATCCCACTACCGTAGGAGTTAACAGCGCCGTCAAAGATCAACTTCCACTGGGAACCCAATTCCGATCCCTCGCCCGGCAACGGCTCATCGCAATCTTTCATTTTCAAGTACATAATGTCTTCGTCAGGAAAGTCAAACTTCATTGGCTGATAATCATTGACTGGATGCTCTGCAAGGTATTCTGACAGAACACTACCTTTAATAGCTTTTTGAGATACATATTGAATATCATATTCTGTCAGAATCATCTGCCACCTAGCGATCCTTCCTGATAGTGCCTGCTTTTCGAACACATACTTAATTGGGTCCATCTTTGAAATCAACATGGTTGTGTGGTTTAGCATATACTGCCTTAGGCGCTTGGCGGCCCAAGCGAGTGCGCAACAAGTCTTTTCTAACATTGAATATCTGGACTCACAGTCGGTGAACTTTTTACTCAAGTAGTAAATTGCGTGCTCCTTTCTTCCAGTCTCGTCGTGCTGACCGAGAACACAACCCATAGAATTCTCAAGAACTGTTAAGTACATTATCAACGGTCTTCCAGCCACCGGGGGCATCAGTATTGGAGGTTCTTGTAGGTATTCCTTTATTTTCTCAAACGCCTTCTGGCAATTCTCGTTCCAAACGACCGCCTGATCCTTCTTTAGAAGTTTAAACAATGGCTCACAAGTGGCGGTGAGGTGAGATATGAACCTTGCAATATAGTTCAATCTACCTAAGAAACCACGAACCTGCTTCTCGGTCTTTGGTGCTGGCATTTCTTGAATTGCCTTAATCTTCGCGGGATCAACCTCAATACCTTTCTCACTAACGATGAACCCCAACAGCTTTCCCGACCGTACGCCGAAAGTACATTTACTTGGATTCAACCTCAATTTGGACTTCCTCAACCTCTCAAACAATTTTAGAAGATTTACCAGGTGCCCCTCCTCCGTTTGGGACTTTGCAATCATATCGTCGACATAAACTTCGATTTCGTGATGCATCATGTCGTGAAAGAGTGTGACCATTGCTCGTTGATAAGTTGCCCCTGCGTTCTTTAACCCGAAAGGCATCACTTTATAGCAAAAAGTCCCCCAAGGTGTGATAAAAGTTGTTTTCTCCATATCCTCCGGCGCCATCTTAATTTGATTGTATCCGGAAAAACCGTCCATGAAGGAAAACACTGAGAATTGCGCGGTGTTATCAACAAGCACGTCAATATGGGGAAGCGGGAAATCATCCTTTGGGCTTGCTCTATTCAATTCCCTATAATCAACACACATCCTAACTTTGCCGTCCTTTTTAGGCACGGGTACGATGTTAGCGACCCAAGGAGGGTAGTTGGCCACAACAAGAAATTCGGCGTCTAACTGTTTCTGAACTTCTTCCTTGATCTTCACTGCCATGTCTGGCCTTGTTCTTCTCAATTTCTGTTTGACAGGAGGACACTCTTCACGAAGAGGCAGACGATGAACCACGATGTCTATGTCGAGTCCCGGCATATCCTCATATGACCAAGCAAAAATATCCTTGTACTTTTGGAGTAACTCAACCAAACGTTGCTTGACATTACTTTGCAGTGTAGCCTCTATTCTGACCTCCTTCTTGTCTTCTTCTGTTCCCAGGTTGATAACTTCAACTTCCTCCTGATGAGGCAGGATGACCTTCTCCTCTTGTCTTAACAATCTGGCAAGCTCCTCAGGCAGGTCTTCGTCTTCTTCGATCTCTTCTTCGGCTTGAAAGATCGGATTGTCAAAGTCATACCGAGTCATAGACGAGTCTGAGTCGGTGGCATCTGAAATGTGTAACCTGCGATGATGATGATTTTATGCTTTTAAATGATATGCAAACAAAAACACAAACCACATTGCCATTTTATTGTTAAAGATAAAAACAAGAACAACAAGGATCACAAAATTCTGAACGAAAAGATGCCTTTTAATTGATGATAAAAAGATTGTTCACATGCATAAAGATAGGGCCCTACAAATAAAGTCCATCATGCCTTGGGCAGGGCATATGGAAATACATTAATCAAGACAAATCAATTACTCTTCATAAGTCACTGTGATAACTTCCTCCATGCTCCAATTCTTCAAGCCCTGGCCGGGGATGCATGGCTGGATCCACGCATCCATATCGCAGTCACTGTCTCCTTCCTCATCTGATATGGCATTGATTTGATCGAAAATGACTCCACTGCTAGTAAATTGGACAGGACCTTTGTAACATGGAGTGCTTTGTGAAGATGATCCATGTGGGCTATATCCCAATCCGAACTTATCTTGCTTGTTTGGGACGCTTACCACCTGTCCCCATCCTTGTGTTGATCCGGATTCCACCACGGCCCGTGCTTCCTTGTACGACGACATGGCAACTTCTGGAGCCTTGACCTCGATCGGCGCCTTCTCCTTGATTTGGACAGTCTCAAAGGCCTGGCACAGCGTTTCTTGAATTTCGCCGTCGACTTCCACATATTTGAATGAAGACAGATGGCTCACCATGATGTCTTCTTCTCCACAAACGGTCACAATATTCCCACCCACCATGTATTTCAATTTCTGGTGCAAAGTTGATGTTACAGCGCCTGCTAAGTGTATCCAAGGCCGACCCAAAAGACAGCTATAAGCAGGCTGGATATCCATGATGTAGAAAACTGCTTCAAACACCTCTGGGCCTACTTGGATAGGCAGAGTTATCTCCCCAAAGACAGATCTTCGGGTTCCATCGAAAGCCCGCACAACCAAATCACTGGGCGTACAATATAGACCCTGATGATCGATCTTCATCAATGCCTTCTTTGGCAACACATTCAAAGACGACCCTGTATCAACAAGTACATGTGACATCACTGTTCCTCGGCATTCAAGTGAAATATGCAGAGCTAAGTTGTGGTTCCTCCCTTTTGGTGTCAAATCGCGGTCAGTGAACCCCAACCTGTTACCTGCATTGACATGGGCCACCACGCCTTCCAACTGATTAACGGATATCTCTTGAGGTACATAAGCATTATTCAAAACTCTGAGCAAAGCATTCCTGTGAGCCTCAGAACATAACAGCAATGACAAGATAGAAATCTTTGAAGGAGTTTGTTGTAAATGATCCACAATTTTGTAGTCACTCCTTCTTATCAAGCGCATGAATTCCTCCGCATCCTTCAGCAAAGTTTCCTTTTCTCTAGCCTGAGAATTCTCTTCCGCTACAACCTTCCCCTTACCTTTATCATCCCTTTCTGTACTTAACTCGGGAGGTGCAAATACTCTCCCGCTCCGAGTCATTCCTCCAGTTCCCACCAAATTATCAACAGAATCCAACGGTGAACCTCTCAGTTCCTGCTTTTGACCATTGCAGTAGACCTCGGCCCCATAGTTCCAAGGAATTGCTTTAGAACTTTCATAGGGTACGGGCCCTGCTTTTGTGAATATAATAGTGGGCCTCGCCGGAGGCGCGGAAATTGTAATTGTTTTGTATGGGATGGATATGGTGGCCACCTCATCCTTATCTTCGATGACTACCTCTTCAACATTTTTCTCACAGATTCTATCAAATTGCAACAAACCGTCATCCATCATGTGCTGTATATGGTTCCTCAGGTTCCAACATCCTTCTGGACAGATCATACAGTCTTCGCAATCCTTTCCACAACCTGGGAATACCCCTCCTTCTAACAACTTGCTCTTCACGAAACCTAACGGCGTCTTCAGATCCTCTACTTTGGACACCAAGTTCAGGCCTTCCTTACTGTCAATAGCGTTCACGCCACCACCCCTACCATGGTTAGGCATGGGATTTCGATCCACGCTTGGCACATCCTGATTGAAATCGATAGCTTTACTATCAATAAGGTCTTGTACCTTATGTTTGAAGGCTTTACAGTTGTCAATACTGTGGCCGGGGGCGCCAGAGTGGAATTTACACCTAGCGTTGGCGTCATATCCAGGAGGTGGTTGGCCAGTTAGAGGTGCCATTGTCCTTTTCTGGACCAACTGCAGTTGAATTAAGTGTTGTAGTAACTGAGCGTATGGCATTGGCGGTGTGTCAAAGTGTCTATCCGCCACCCTTCTCCTATCTTGGAATTGTCTTGGTGCATAATTCTGTTATTGAGGTCGTTGCTGCTGTTGTTGACGTGGTTGTTGTTGCGGAGGCTGTGTCGCCAGGATGGCAATACTTGCTACTTGTGACGGTTGCTGGTAATACGGTCACTGCTGATGCTGATCCAGGTATCTTTTTCGGTTGTTAAAGCCGTACACTACATTTGTTTCATTATCCTTTTTCCTCGCACCAAAGAACTTCCTTCCACCTCCAGATGAGGTCCCTTCCGCTGCTTGAATTTTCCCCATTTTTATACCGTTTTCAACTCTTTCGCCCGTGATAATCAAATCTGAGAAGCTTCCTGACATATTGCTCACCAACTTCTCGTAGTAGATTCCGGGCAATGTGGCCACGAATAAATCGATTAGTTCCCTTTCCACCATGGGAGGTTGAACTCTAGCGGCGAGCTCTCGCCACCTTTGAGCGTATTCTTTAAAACACTCATTGCTCCTTTGGGATAAATTCTGCAACTGCACTCGGTTTGGTGCCAAGTCACTATTGTACTGGTAATGCTGGACAAAGGCCTCTGCTAAATTTTTCCAGCTCCGAATATTGACAGGTTCCAAACCCATGTACCACTCTAGAGAAGGCCCTGACAGACTATCTTGGAAGAAGTGCATAAGCAACTTCTCATCATCAGAGTATGCCGACATCCTTCGAAAATAGGAGCGGATATGCACATTTGGACATGTCGTTCCTTTGTATTTATCGAAATCTGGTACTTTGAACTTTGGAGGAATCCTAAGTCCCGGAATCAATCCCAGATTGGACATGTCAAGTCCCATAGTGTTCTGGTTTTCCAGAATGCTCTTCATCTTTTCTTCTATTTCATCAAACCTTCTATTAGTGTCGGATCGTAATCCTCCCCCAAGGTCTCTCATGGAGAAGATATCATCCTGTTCATCTTGGTCCCATTGAGGATTCACGCTAGTAGGTATGACGCCTGCCACAACTGGGATGGGGATTCCAGTTTGTTCTCTTCCGCCCGGAAGGTTGACTACAGTTGGACCACCGTTGACTTGCGAGGTTCCACCATTAACAGGAGGGGGAATAGCAGCAACCCCTCCATGCAAAATGCCACTTCCATCCACTTGAGCTATTAAAGGTTGAACCAATGTCCTTAACTGGTCCTGTCCATTGGCCACCCCCTGCATCATCTCCATGAATTGCGCCATCTTCTCACGAAACTCCAAAAGCTCGGCTTGAACCTGATCCATAATTCTCTGCTGATTTCCCCGCGTGTTGTAGGAGTGTTGAGAAGTCAGCTTGCTCTTTCTCTTTCTCTTTCTCTCTGAAATGGCAATCGGTGTGAGGTCGGGTTTCAGGGAATGCAAAATGATGCGCAAGTTCATGCAAATGCTCAAGAGACTTTCAAAACCTATGATTATAACCAGTATTATAGAATTGCGAATGAACAAATAATAAAGAAAACATAATTAGACCAAAAGCAAATTCTCATTAATTCGGGAAGATTCAATACAAGCATTTGCTGACTATGCCGAATAACAATTCTCATTACAAGGAAAACACTGAATAGCTGAAAACCAAGAGTACTAAAACTAGAATTTCTCCTTTTGGAGACGCTCTTCAAGCTTCTTTGTCTCGAACATGAATCTCCTAACCATTTGGTCGCAGAGCTAGATAAAGTGGTGAACAGAAGGGGGGATATCATTTCCTTCCAAATCTTGAATGGCGCTTTCCAACCTCCATGGGATATCACGGATCATGAGGTTGCAATGCTCCACCAAATTGTTGTACCTAGCACGACACGTATCTAGAGTCGACTGGTAATAACAAATAGAATCCACATGGATGTCCAACAACTCATTGAGCTGAGCCTCTTTCTCGAGCCACTGCGCACTATCTCTTTGCAAAGCCTCGAAACGGTTCCTCCACAGAAGGGCTGTTTCTTGGGCAGTTTCTAATTCTTGACATTTGTTATTCCACATGTCAGATGTGACATATGAATCTTTCAATGCCTCCTCTTTGAGTCTTCGTTCATTTTCCACTAGGGTCAAGGCATTTCTCAGTCGTTCTTCAAGATCCCCAATATCAGCCTCAAGATTCTCTCGTATTTCCTTCTTTTCGGCAGAGGCTATCTCAAAGAAGTGCCATGCCCTATCACAAGAAGCTTTGGTGTCCTTTAAGCGTTGTCGGAGAGTTGTTAATGATGCATCAGCCCCTTCGTAACCCTGTTGGTACCTGACTCTCAAATTCGTTTCTAATTTTAGCTTCTTGCTACTCTCAGCCGCTTGATCCTGTTCAAACTCCACCTTTCTTTTGTACTGACCGCTCTCCACATTTGCTTGGTGGACTTCATTCTGAAGGTCCTGATTCTCCTTAGTCAATCTCTCCACTATTAGCTTCAGTTTTTCATATTCTTCTATGGATACATGAGTGGGAGCAGGAGGTGCTTCTCGCATAGAGGGCTCTAAGGGAAATGGTAACGACCTTTCAGCTACTCTAGCTAGTAACCACCGGTTGTATGGCTCCTTTGCCACACAATTCTTCACTTTTAACTCCTTCCTCCCCTTTGTATGAATCTTGCCCCAAGCCTTAGCAATCTTCCTGACAAATGCAGGGTCTTCTGATGTGGCTAGCAAAAAGAAACTCTGAACCTTCTCTGCTTCGGGCTCGCCCTCCATAGCATAGCCCAACTGACGTAATGCCATGACTGGGTTATAGTTAATACAACCGGCCCTACCGATCAAAGGTACATTACTGAATTCTCCACAACTAAAGATGATTTCCACATCATAGTACTCATGAGAGTACCAAGCAATATCACTAGCTTCCAGAGACATGATGCGTTGAGACCATTTCAATTCCTTCTTGTTTTCCATGAACGGCCCTTTCTTGGGCAAATGAGAAGCATACCACTTGTATAGTAGGTGAGAGCAACATTGGATCATTCCCGCCTTCTTTTCACTCCTCCAATGAATAGAGTGATAAACATCGGCAAGGAGTGTAGGGATGGGATTCTTCTGCATGAAGAGAACGATGGCAGTGATGTCTATGAAATTGTCCACATTTGGAAAGAGGACAATCCCTTAAATCATTAGAGCAACACTTATACCGAACTTTTCCCAATCTTCATCAACCTTGTACTGAGCGGTCTTTTCTAGCAGAAACTTCAATGGAAAACCCTGAACACCCCCTTTACTGGTTAGACCCTTCTTGACTTCTTCTTTGGTCATATGAAGAGCAAGAGCAATGACAGCAGGCTTTGGTTCTTCTTCCAAACCAGTATAGACAGGTTGATCCTTAATCTTAATGTTCAAAATGTGAGAATATTCTTCCAAGGTGGGAGCCAACTAGTAGTCTTGAAAAGTGAAGCACCGGAGAGGCGCATCATAAAATTGAGCCATAGCATACAAGGCCCAAGTATCAACTCTAGAGTGGAGAAGATCAAGCAATTTCCCATGTTTCCCTTGAAAGTTGATCTTGATAACTTTCGGCACGTCAATCAGAAGGTCTTGAATTGATTCCAACTTTGGTTCCCTAAACTTTATGGAATTTGTGCTTCTCTTTCTTAGATCAGCCATTGAGTTCACCAATACCTGAGATAATCATAGCTTCTTAAGTCTCTTGGTATGCAAAATGATATGCAATGCAATGTTTTATGAATGCATATGATAATATTCACACATCGAGATCAAAGTCACAAATCCTGCAAGACAACATCAAAAAGGTATCTTCTCCAACGAGTGGGCAATCTACTGGTGTACAAAAGGGTATTCCAAAGGCCTTTCAAACAAAGTCCCATGTACTAACCCTCAAAAGTTTCCCATCATAACGACTACTCGTAAGACGGTAATCCTTTCAAAAGGATGAACACAGAGTTATGTTTCAGCAACCTTCGGAATAAAGGTTCTACAAAAGGTCCTCAGAATCGCGGACTCTCAAGTTGAAGATAAGAACGCCATTACGACTACACGTAAGACATAATTATTCCAACGGAGTCTCATCTGGGCGGTGAGATTCAATCCAACTCAACGAGTCCTAAGTCCCGCAAATCAGAAAGAATCCACCTCCTAACTTAGTGTGTATGCTCGAAAGCTTCATCCTCACAAACCAAATCAAATGAACCCAACAGTTAGAAAATAAAGCATAAATAAATAAAACAAGTAAAGACACAAACACGATAAACAAAATAGGCTTGGCTCACTAGGACGTCCCCAGCAGAGTCGCCAGCTGTCGCTACTCGGAAAAATGCATCGCGCAACGACGGGAAGGCGAAAAAGATAGACAGAAGAGTCGCCACCGAACTTTATTTATCCCATGAGGGGAAAGGAAAATATAGAGAAAACCCTAGGAAAGAAATGGATAAGATGGTCTCGCGACCAAGAACGGGTTCGGAAGCCGGTTATGCGAGGGGAAGGTATTAGCACCCCTCGCATCCATCGTACTTGATGGGAACCTTTTGTTTGTCGATGTGTGATTATACTTGCTTAAATATTATGCTATAAAGAGTGTTCCAAAGGGTGAAGAAAAAGGGTTTAGAAACAAAGAAAGAAGGGATAACAGGGAAGAAAAGACTCGATAGGACTTCGCGGTCCTAGGCCTACGTATTCTCAACAAATATGAGAAAGTCAGAGTCGACGTAGTTCGGGAAACTACAGATATAAGGGGGAATATGCTCGGCAAGGATTGTGGCCCTTGTGCCTACGTATCTTTACTTGAAGAAGTAAAGAATCAGAGCAGCCGTAGTTCGGCCTACGGTTTGTTGATGTTTTTTACGGATGATGCTATCGTGCGCATTCTAGCAGTTAGGTGCATTGCTGCTCGCTCGTTGGAGACTTAGGCGTTACCTGTTTACGGTAGAATGGACGTAACATATCCTTTTTGAAAGATTAGGTTTTCGCCACGCGAGGCAAGATGTCACATTTGATTGATTGGATTGTTTTTTAGGGGCGAGACATGTCCTCGGATAGTAACCCCTACGGGTAGTACCCAATTCGTTATCTCAAAGTTTTTTGTTATAAAAAGAGTGTGGTGAACGAGGCGTCTTCGTATTGAAAGACGAGCGTCGAAACCACCCTCACTACAGTGGGCATCCCTACGCTCGGAGAAGAAGAGGTCTACACCCAATCCTCTCTCTTTAATTCAATGCAAAGAGAATTTCGTTCTCTTATTAAAGATGTTTTTGGTTTTGAATGGTAAGTGCTTTGCGACAGAGAACCCTACGGTAAACGTCAGCACTCAGGATAGGAGAAGGCCTACGCCTAACCACTCCACGACCATTCAAGTTTTTGTTGTAAAAATAATTTGAAATGCACTCGGTGCGGGACCGAGGTTTTTAGGTGACAAGGGTTGCGGGATAAAATTGTGAAAGTGAGATGGTGGATAAAGGCGTGTCTTCGTATCGAAAGACGAGTGTCGAGACCACCCTCACTACAGTGGGCATCCCATCACTCGGAGAAGAAGAGGTCTACACCCAATCTTCTCTCTTTAATTCGATACAAAGATAAATCAAATTATTATGGTTTGAAAATGGACTCGGTACGAGACCGAGGTTTTAGGAGAGATGGTATGGAAACGTCTTCGTATTGAAAGACGAGCGTCGAAACCACCCTCACTACAGTGGGTATCCCATCGCTCGAAGAAGAAAAGGTCTACACCCAATCCTCTCTTTTTAATTCAATACAAAGAATTGATTTTAAGGAGATGAGATTTGAAAATGGATGGGAAGCGTCTTCACATTGAAAGACGAGTGTCGAAACCACCCTCACTACAGTGGGCATCCCAACACTCGGAGAGGAAGAAAGTCTACACTTAATCCTCTCTTTTAATTCAACACAAAGATAATTGGATTTTGAAGATGGTTTGTCAATGCTTTCGAATCGAGTTGGGACAAGTGACGAAGATAGAAAAGAGGTGGTCTCAGATCCAACATTACTTATCAATAATTTGACTGGTAATGAATTACGGAGGTCTCGTCATCGACCAAAAAAGGCAAAAAATGGAACAAAATGTCCAATAACAAATGAGAAATAAAATTCAACTTTAACAAGAAAATAATCTTATAATATGAAATAATCTTAAAGTTCTAAAATAAATAATATAGAAACTATGGTTTGAAAAAGAGGAACATTAAGAAAAATATATACATAAGAAAATTCAAAATAAAGTTAGAAAGATTATAAAAAACAAATAAAATAAAATAAAAATAAAAAAAGATTAGTGTAATATATTTACAAAATTAATACTAATGTCATATAATATAAATAAAACAATAATAATACCTAATTAATATATATATAAAGTTAAGAAAATAAAAAAAGTAAAAAAAAACAGGGAGGAATCCTCTAAAGAAAAAAAACGAGGTCAACAATCAGAAAGAACAAGATCGAGGGCGACACTATCCTGCAACTCAACTCTCTCTCGCTTTCGATTTGGGTTTGGAAAAGTTTGTTCAAGTGTGAATATCGTCTTCAATCCTTTTTTGAAGATTGGTGTTTTTTTGTTCGTTTTGAGTTCGAAGGAGCTTCGTAACGGGTAAGGGTTTCAGAGTTTTGGATGAGAAAAAAATGTTAGTGGAAGGAGGTTTTCTTTTATTGAATATGGAAGGCGAAGGGTTTGGAATGGAAACAGGTTGTTGCCTGGATTTAGAGGTTGTTGGTGTCGCGGATGTGTTCGAAGTTTCGCGAGTGGGTGGGTGAGTTTGATTGTCTTGTTGAGGATGTTTCTTGGTTGAGAATGGTTGATGGAGGAAGAAAACGGTGAGGGTTTTGACTGTAGTGAGAACGACGGCGTGAGGTTTGAGGAAGAAAGGAATGGTGTTGGAGGACTTGGTGATTTCGCAGCTGGTTTTATTGTTTCGGTTGAGAAGATGAAGTGGTGGGTTTGAGTTTGAAATGGTTCGAAGTCGATGAAGATTTTATTTGGAGGAGTTTCTGGAAAGTGAAATTGATAGTGATGAAGGTTTGTTGTTCATGGAGGTTAATGGTTTGTTTCTGGTTTACGGGTTTGTTGGAGGTTACTGTAGAAGAGGATTTTGGTTATGGAACGATGAAAGGGATTTCGAGTTGTTATTGCTGCAGCAGATGGGGCGTGGTATATGTGGTTGTGTTATGAAGAAGTTACGAAGGAGATGGAGGAGGTCCTATTGTGATTGCTATTCTTTTCTCTCTCGCAAACTCATAGCCAGGAATCCAGGAAACAAAGCAATCAACAGTCTAAGACTCATGAGGACAGAAAAACAAATGAACAGGATACTTACAGAGTTGGAGTAAATCTGACGGGTTCCCGTGTGTTGCACCCCAAAATTTGACCAACCGGGTCTCGTATCCGGCTCGATGTTTCGACGCATGACCGCATTCGCATCTGCATATCGCATACAGTGCATATTTCATTTGTTTTGATTTTATCGGGATCACAGCCCTCGTCTCGTGTTTCAGGTGTTTTTAGTCAGTTTAAATAAGCAGAATCGTATTTTTGAGCAGTCGTGTTGTTCCCGGTGTTTTCAGTTCGCGCTGTTATATTTCGGTGTCCGTTTATTTTTACCGGCTATTTTTGTGCGCTCTCGCAGTGTTATTTGTCGTTCGGTGCTATTTTTGTTCCTTCGGGAATTATTGTGATTTTTCTGGATTTTATTAGCTATTAATAGATATTTTAATAGATTTTAATCATTTTAGGATATTAATAGTTTGTTTTTTAATAGTTTTAAATAGCTTTAAATCATTCTTTTATCTTTTTAGAATAATAGGTTCATATAGAATATTATTAGGATTTTAATATTTTTTTTAATCTTTTTTAGAATATAATAGAATTTAAATAGATTTTCATCATTTTCTTAATAGAATAATAGATTTTAAATCATTTTTGAATAATATAGGTTTTATTAGAGATTTATTAGAATTTTTAGATTAGAGGGTGATTAGAGTTTTTAGCTTAATTTTAGATTAGTGAGTTTATTAGAGTTTTTTAATTAGAGTTTAATTGGAGTTAATAGAGTTTTAGGATAATTCTCTTTTTAGGATTAATTGAGATTTTTATATTATTAGGTTAATTGAATAGATTTAATATAGGTTGTAATCATCTTTTAATTAGATATTAATTAGGTGTTAGTTAATTAGGTTTAATCATCATTTAGTTAGTTAATTAGGATTAAATCTTAATCAAGTTTTAACCATTTTTCAGTATTATGCAGATTTTCTTTTGGATTTTATTGTCATTTTCGTATTGGGCCATGAGTGGGGCGGAGGCCCAGTTATCCTTCTTTCCATTTCCAGAAAAGTCCAGAAGAGTCCAGAAAAATTGCAGTATATAAATATCAGGCCACGTGTAAGTTAATGTGCTGGCCACATATCTCAACTCTCACGCTGCCACATCACACGCACCATTTCCCCTCTCTCTGCCACGCCCAGCACAAGTGGCACTCATGCATTCCACCCCTCCACTACTGTGACACATGTCCTCTCCACAAACCCCACCGGAGACTCACCAGTTGCATGGCCCGCGGCCATGCAACCACCGCAGCTACCCGCCGCCGGCAGCCCTAACTTACTCCGGCCGCCACAACAAACTCGCCGGAAAACCAAAACCACCAATCTTCATCTTTTCTTGCTCCGATCTTCATCCCAATCCCATAAATCTTCATCTTCTTTGATCAATCATCATCATACACAATCATCATCCAACCCCAGAAAATCTCCATCTTCATCAATTGATCATCATCACATTTACGATTTTTCATCAACAATCACCATCAACCTTTCTCATCCGTTGACAGAAAACATCCACACTCATCGTCATGATCATCCTCCTTCAACTTTCCAGAAAACGTCAAAGATCCTTCTCAGTCAATCTTCAAGCAATCACTAGAACATCATCTATCTTCAAGATCTTCAGAGATCTTTGAAGATATTCATCAGAGCGTTTTCATAATTACCACGATCTCTCTCGTCCTTCATCCAAAATTCCTCGGGGAAAAACACTCCAGAGCTTCACGTGTTCTCCATGGATTTTGCAGAAGACTCGTCGCGTCTGGGAATCCTCTGTGTTCATCGTGTTCGTCACGAACTCCATACAAGGTTCATCAATAATCTTACAAGACTTCATTACACGTTCAGACTTGCGTCAAGATCTTCAGCAACACCTTCAAGAACACATCAACTACAATCAAATCGTCATCGAGCGCTGAGATCTTCGCTAATCTCTAAATCAGAACGCACTAGAACTTCATCATCAAGCATGCAACGCCATCGGAGGAAGCTTCATCAGTGAATCTTCATCAGTTTCCAGATTGGCAATATTTTTGTTCGGGTTCTTCTGGTTGAACGGAGGGAGAGAGGTCACGTGGGATTGAGGAAGACGGAGGAGGTTGGATGAGTGAGGTTGAGGGCGCCGTTTGGGTGCATGAACAGTGATTAGGGAAGACGGTTGGATTAGGGTTTTTTTTTGCTGAAAATGGATGATGGGCTCGTGGACTATGGGCCTCACTAAGCCCGTTCTGGGTTTGTTTCATGAACCCCTGCGTTTTTTTCTCCTCATACCCCCTCCTGCATGTATGCAGTGTGGGATTGGGCCGGGCCCAGTGTTTTATTAGCCACAACCCCCAGTTTCAGTATCCCCCCCCCCTTTTTCGTTTTTTGCAGCAATAGCTGCTGGGCTGGGCCCAATTTGGTTGTTTTTTTTATTTTATTTTCTTTTAACACCCTTTGCACCAGTCACACCCCCTCCCTCTATTTTTATTTCTTTTCTATTTTTTTACATATGTTTTTGTTGCTAGTATAAAAAATATAAAGAAATAGAAAAAGAAAAGAAATAGAAAAAAAAAGAAAAGAAATGTTCATGGGAAAATATAAAAAGAAATATATTGAAAAAGAATGTGAAAAAATAGAAGGAAAAATATATGGAAAATATTGAAAAAAAGTATATTGAAAAAGAAAGAAATATAGAAAAAGAAGTGAAAAATATTTTGAAAGAAAAGAAAAATACATGGGAAAAATAGTGTGGAAAAAAGGAGAAAAAATATTAGTTTTAATATTTTTTAGAGTGTATTTCTTCATAGAGATATTTTACACATTTTTTAGGATAGTTTAGAAGTCCACTTGTTAGAGGACTATTTTCCCTTCGATTTTTCAGGATAGGATAGGATAGTATTTCCTAGGGGTTTATTTTCAGTATTCAACCATTGTAATCATTTTTCAGTATATCAATAAAATGAGATTTGAGCTGTGGTCCCGAAGTAGCCGAACTACAGCTGCTCTGATTCCTCGTACCAGACGAGGATATGTAGGCATAGGATGCGATATCCTAGCGAGCACACTAACAATTAACCTTTGTTCTCTCGCTGCTGTGCGATCGAGACTTTCCCGCTGACGATTAATTGTAACCCTTCTTTCTCTCTTGCCCGAGTGCATTTGAGACCAAGCCGTAGTTTTGCCCATAGGTTCTCGACCTTTGCAACCAGTTGTTTTTTCTCACTGCTGTGTGAGAATCCCTGTTTAGCCGTAGTTAGCCTGAACTACGTAAAGCTCTGATCTTCCCTGCAGTGTGGAAGTACGTAGGCACAAGACGCGAGGTCTTGGCGAGCCAATTTTCCCTGTAGTCCCGAACTACGTTGACTCTGACTTTCTCGCTTGAGAATACGTAGGCATAGAGTGCGACGCTCTATCGAGTCAATTTCCTTCCGTTTAGATTTAGCAGCCGTAGATAGATTGTTTTGCATCCTTTAGACAACCCAAGCAAGCGTGGATCCCATCGAGTACGATGGACGTGAGGGGTGCTAATACCTTCCCCTTGCGTAACCGACTCCCGAACCCAAGTTTTGGTTGCGATGACCATACCTTTTCCCCGTTTTTTGCGAGGTTTACTTCGAGCGTTTCCTTTCCCTCCGTTGGGATAAATAACGCACGGTGGCGACTCTTCTGTCAGCCGGCGCTGATTTTCGCAGTAGCGACAGTTGGCGACTCTGCTGGGGAAAGCGATAGTTCCCCATGCATGTGGGATCCAACGTCCCCTAGAGAGAGTCAATCCTAGCGCTTGTTTGCTTGTCTATTGGGGATTATTTGTTGATATTATCTGTTGCTGTTGGGGTGTGACGGGTGTTCTATGATTGAGAGATAAGCCGGACCTGGGCTTGAGTGCACCTAGAATTAGAGTAGAGATTAGTGGGCGCGCACATGCTTTGCATGTCCTAGTGTCCCGCGAAATCTACACTCAGACGAGGTTCTTCTGGTTGGCCTCTTGTCCCACCCTTTGGGTGGCTCGGGTTGCTGGTTAGTTGGATTGTCGACTCTGGGAACCGATCATTTGGAAGTTAGCTAAGTGAGGCCTCTTCAAGACTTGATGATGCCACTCCTTCTGGGAATCGTATCGTCAGTTTTGAAAGTCTGTGACGCTAACGACCGCATAGGATGCCGTACCTTGTCAGATATAGGTCCATACCTGTGAGTGGGGTTTTTTTTTTGCAGGAAACTTGACTTCCAACCTACCCATTATTTTGGTCTTCTCTTCAGAGCAAACGTACTCCGTCAGCAGTGCAGCAGTATTTAGATTGTGTGGGGGCTGTGATCCCGTGTTTGTTGCATTGCATTGCATTTGCATAAGCACCTTCGCATCATATTGCATAGCATTTCTCCAGCTAGCCAGAGTTCTGATCCAGCCTTTGTTTCCTGAAGGTGAGTACCCGGAATTTGGATTGAGCAACTGTTGATTGTCAGAGGACGACCAAGGGGTTGAAGCAGATCTGAGCATAATCAAGCAGTGTAGTCAGTTCAAGGTAATTGATAGCTATGTCTGAAGGCAATTTCCAGTCTCCTAACACTTTGACAGGGTTTACCATGACGTCCAACCATCGGTATGATTCTATGGAAGACTTCCCGCAAGCGAACAACCTGACCGCAGACCAAGTTGTACAGCCCACTGTTGAAAACCGAGATCGACATGAGCAGTTCGTTGCCAGAAATGACCGCTTTCCTCCTGTTAGAAATCAAGGTGTTGTTTTCCTTGAGGGAAATCCACGCGGATATATCCCAGTAGCCAGGACTGTAAACTCAAGAGCTCTTGAAGGTGCTAGAAGGTTCCGAGTACTGGAAGAAAGGGTTAAAGCTTTGGAGGTCAAAGATGCTATTAACCTGAATGCCGCAGATATGTGTTTGGTTCCTGACCTGGTGTTGCCTTATCAGTTCAAAGTGCCGAAGTTTGAAAAGTACATGGGAGTTAGCTGTCCGAAGCTGCATTTGATGATGTTCTGTCAAAGAATGACTGCGTTTGTGCGAAATGACAAGTTGATGATCCATTGCTTTCAGTATAGCCTGACTGGGGCATCCTTGAGGTGGTATGTGCAATTAGGGAGTAACCAGATTCGATCATGGGTGGATTTAGCCAGAGCTTTCGTGAAGCAGTACGATTACAACCTGGATATGGCTCCTAGTCTCGTACATCTGCAAGAATTATCTCAGGCGGAGAATGAATCATTCAGAGGGTATGTGCAAAGATGGAAAGAATTAGCTGCTAGTGTTCAACCACCGCTTCAGGAAAGAGAAATGGTTGACATCTTCTTGGGTACTCTGAAAGGCCATTATTATGACAAATTGTTCGGTTGTACAAGCTTTGTGGGCCTGATGAGAATGGGGGAACTTGTTGAGAGAGGACTCAAGAGTGGAAAGCTTCGAGATGCTCCTGTTGTCCCAGTTGATAAGACTGAATCAGTTGTCAGTTCTCAAGAAGAGTGGGAAGAAGGAAATGACGTCGTCTCAGAGTCTCTAGCATCTCAGGATCGGTTTTCAGACACTTCAAGTCAACGATCATCCTATCGTCGATCGCGTCAGCACGCCCAACGAAGACCAAGGAAACCTGAAAGGCAGTTTACTCAGCTACCGGTGTCGTATAGTCAGTTGTTGCCAGATCTGGTCAGAAGCGGATTGATAGTGCCGAAAGAGATTGATCCAGTGATTCCACCGTATCCTCCAGGTTTTGATGCCAGCGCCCGCTGTGAGTACCATGCTGGGGCACAGGGGCATTCAACAAATGATTGTAAGGTGCTTAGAAGTCAGGTTTAGGATCTGTTAGACTCTAACCGGATCTTCATCACGCCCCAGGGTTTTGTTCAGATTAACGATTCTCCGTCATCCAGTTGTATGGGTTCGTCAGTTAATGTCATGGAAGACTCCTCGGGAAGTGTGTATTCTGAAAATTGTCAATCGGAGAGTTCAGTTGAATATGTGAGAAGTTTCTAGAGGTTTCTGTGCCGGGTGTCGCATCTGTTTTCCCTGCCTAACCCATTTAGCTTTTGTGCACTATTATTGGCCGACCACCACCAGGATTGTTGGCTGGGGTCATGGTATTCGTACTCGTGTGTGCTTACGTGCTGCTTTTGTTGGTTATACATGTGTGCGAGATGTTCGTCTGTGTGCTTATAGCTTGAGTTTCTCTTTGTCGTGTATCGAATATGTGTTTGCTTTCTGCATTGCATTATCATTTAACAGGTACATCAGAACCGTGGGTCTTATTTCCTCATCGTCCAGTTTGTTGCAGGAATTCCTTCAGAGATATGGAACAGAATCAGGTTGAATTGATCGAAGTCCGAAGCCAGCTGGGGCAGATGATGAGAGACATGCAAGAGATGCGTCTGGAGCAGAAGATCCTCAAGGAGGAGAACAATCAACTGAAGACCCGAATGAGCTTGATCATGGAAGTAGTCAAGAATGTGCTTAGGAAAGAGGATGATCAGTTATTTGAAGCCGCAGTGAAAAAGCTCGTGCCACCTGTGGAACCTGAGCAACAGCAACAAATGCACCAGGCTCAACGGAGGATTCAGGAGGGGGAGCCAAAGAGAATATTTGAGGCGCCGCCTACAACATATGCTGAGCTCTTGCAGACTTTATTGAGGTTTAATCTGGTTGAGAAGAGAGCGTTGGGTTCACCCACAGGAGCGCTTCCTCACGGGTACGATGCCAGTAAGCAATGTGAGTTTCATTCTGGGGCACTTGGACACGACATCGAGAGTTTTCATGCTTTTAAGCACAATGTTCAAGACCTGATTGACTCGAAAGATATTGAATTCACGCCGAGCGGTGTAGATGTGCGTATTGCTCCTATCCCAGTTGATGCTAAGATGACGGATGTTTCTAAAGCTGCAGTAGGCCAGAAGCGTATCCTGGACTCCATGGTGTCAGAATCTCCATACCCACAACTGTTGCCTATTCCTGGGGCAGATCTGAGAGAGAAGATGGCTAAGCATAAGGAGTGCCTTAATCAGTGCGGTGAAAGTCGAGAAACCGATGTTGTATTTGCTACGAAAGATGTTCAACCGTCAACCCGATACCAGCGACAACAGCAACGATCTCAACAGTGGAAGAAGCAGCAGCATCCCAATCAGCGAGGAGCTCAAAATCAAAGGCCGTTGAGGGTATTTAGTGTGCCTCCGATGCCATATGCCGAACTTCTTCAGGTGTTGCTACGATTGTAGTTGGTTGAGAAGAGGAAGTTAGCTCCGCTGACAGGCACACCTCCAGCAGGTTATGATATCAAGGAGCGCTGTGATTTCCATTCAGGAGCACAGGGGCACAACATTGAAGATTGTCTGGCTTTCAAGCACAAAGTGCAGGACCTACTTGATAGTGCAGCACTCAGCTTCGGGCAGGAAGGGTCCCAAAATCATCTGAATGAAGGAGAAGGGGCTCTATAATTTGGTAGGGTTGTTGAAAGCAGATCAAGACAGCATCGAATTGTCTCTAATAACTGATTGTGAAGATAGCTGGTTCAGCAGCAGGACAGATGTGAAAGCCCGGTTCTCGGAAGCTAGCATTTTTTTCTTTGTTTTATCTTGTCATTTCTTTACGCTTGTAGTTTCTTCCCTGTTTAAAATGAAATCTTGTTTGTAAAACTTGTTGTTTCACTCAATTGACGATAATGAAATAAATATGCATGTTTTGATTAAATCCATTCGTGTTCACTAATTGTTTTTACAAATGTCCAACACCTGGTTAAGAGGAATCTGGGGAGGATGACGAAAATGAACGACAGGCAACTTCCGATATTGTATGCTTTTGAAATAAAACCTGCTGAGGATGTACAGGCATTGTTTCAAATCCCTAAACACCGGAGATATAAAGAAGATAATCCCTTGTCAACCCCTTTGAGCCTTGTAGTAGGAGTTTCTTTCTGAAAACGAAAAACCCTCAATCTTTAACCTGGGGCAGGGTAGGTGTTATCTAATTTGACCGAGCGTCCAAATTGCAAAAGGAGTGTCCGTTCGAGGATCAATCACACCTTTAGAGGTCGTGCCTAAAAAGCCACAATGGTTAAATCAAGAGTGAGACAGTCACATCATTCTCCAATGAGTCAGGCAACCAGTGTCACACGACTTGTTCGAAAAAAAGAAAGAAGAAAGAATCAAAAGCCCGCTAAGTCACAACTTCAAGACAAATGACTTAGGCAAAAATGAGGGCATCCCGCTGGACTAAAAAAATCAAAAGAAACTCAAAAGGAGTCAGTCCAGGCAAAAGTTAGGGATAAGAAAAAAGATGAAAGGAGGACAAAAAGAAAAATCCTCAAATCAAATGCGAGTCGTGTGACCCTAAGTGTCAAAGACGAAAAGTGAGTGGCTGTCACTCTAAAAGTTCATGGGTTCTCGAACTATCACTCATATCTTTCAGCCTCTGAGAGGTGAGCGCTAAGGTCGAATTAGCTGAACATAGGATCGGAGAACATCAAGGAGAATGGGTGGGTTAAAATAAACTTTGAGCCTTTATCCTTTCCTTCAAAACCGTGAACCTGACCACGTTATAACCTTCAAAAGTCCTAATTGAAGCAGGTTGTTTCGAAAGCATACTTCGGTAAAGGTCGCGTCGATTCTGACTCATGAAAGGGTTCCTCTTACCATGTTGGTACTGATGTTGATATTATTGATAAATGTTTTGTGAATTAGATGCTATAAACTGTTTTTCCCTTTTCCCAGTGAACAGATTGGATGTCAAAGCTGTCATATGTGTTGCATTAATATGTCTTTTACACAGAACAACTTGTTTTACTTGCGAGTAAGCGCTTGACAGCAGGAGAGTTTTCTACAGCGGAAAGTACGGCCAGGATAGAATGCAGAATGCCCGAATGTTCCGAGAGCAGGGGCAAGCTATTACAGTAATCCCCAGTCAGGTCAGCCTTTCGAAGTCAGTTATCCTGGAGGCAATCAGGTTGAGATTCGGTAAATATCTAGTGGTCAGGGGCACTACTCTGAATCAGATAATCAGGAGCAAAATCATTGCAATCAGGGGCAGACCATCTTAAGAGCGCAGAGGATGTTCTTTATTCGAGGAGCATTTGATGTGAAGCATTTCTCCGAAGTTCAGAACGCCGGGGCATGTCATATCAGACCATCAGGGCTCAGATTTTCAGGTTTCCTTTCGAGGACTATCCCCACAGAGGCCCCGTAGGCTGAGACATATCAGGAGCGAAAGGATTGCTTTTCTCCGTATCCTCAGGGTTATTCAGAGCTATTCGAGCAGATTCAGCCAATTTTCGAGTGCGAGGCGAATGTCGGGAAGTCGTGTTACTATCCCGTGAATTTTCAACCAGAAGACTGTGTATTCAGGCAAAATGTTTCCCAGTGTCAGTTGTACCTGACCCATCACAGATAGCCTAAGAGTTCAAATCCATGTCGGCGATCACTGTGAGACCCATCCGTGTTGGCGCATCAGTTTCCAAGTCCGAGCTTCGTCAGTACGCAGGAAAACTTCGGCTATTTTCTCCAGCAAAGTCCAATTTTTCATTGGCACGGGTCAGCTATCCCCAGAGAAGTCCAATCATACTTGGCACATCTGCTACTCCCCAGCAGAGTTATATTCCCCAGCAGGGTGTTACTTCAACAAGGTGTTTGGTTAAGTTCCCAATTTCCCCAGCGGAGCTGATGGTACTCTTCCAGCATTTATTTTGCTGGAATAATTCTGTGATATCCGGTTTATCCCCAACGGAGTTGGCTTCGTCTTCAGCATTTATTTTGCTGAAGTGGTTTTCTGTACCCGGCTTTCTCCAGCAGCTCGAGCCTGCATTAGCATATTGCATGCATCATCATATTTGCATCATACTTACATTTCATTTTCAAAATGCGTAGCATTTCCATCCTGAATGGAGCATTACGTCATAGAAAGATTCAAACATATGCATATGCATACGAAGCATAAGCCAGGTTTTCTATCAGCCTCATATGGCAGGCGTGAACTACTCTGTGATCAGTTCAGGGGCATTTATCCAGCAGCAGTGTTCAAGCAATTCAGCAGTTTATTCGTATTCTCAGATCATACAACAGTTATGCTTTGATCAATCAGTCATCTGGTATCGACAGACTGTTCTTCCCGGCAATTCATATTGACGATGTGTTTCTCCAATAAGTGGATTTCTCCGTCTAGCAGTAGACGTCTTGAGTTGGAATATGGCCTTCTTCCCGTCTATCAGTAGACGATGTGAAGTGTCAGATGATTTTTCAGCGGGTTTTTATCGTCAGATCATATGGATGGTGTGTTTCCCCAGCGAGTCTTCTCCAGCTATCTTTAGATATTAAGGGGTTTCAAAGTGATCGTTCGGATAGTGGTTTTCTTTCTGTTTATTGGATGAGATGACATTTCAAGTTGGTTTTCCTGATTGTCGATTCTTATTGACGACATGGCTCTTCGAAGGTGGTTTTCTTCCCGTCGGTCCATACTGATGATGTGGCCCCTTTAAGGATATTGTTCTTTTCATCAAGTCCCGTAGACGAAAGGATTCTGAAAGTTGATGGATGGTATTGAAGTGCGTATGGGTGTCTTTCCGTCTATCCTTAGACGATGTGAGTATTGGATTTTGAGTGTCTTTCCGTCTATCCTTAGACGATGTGAGTATTGATTCTGAATTTTTTTTCCTTCGTGGATTTTGGGTGTCTTCCCGTCTGTCCTCAGACGATGTGAGTATCGAATTGATTTTTTCCTTCGGGATTATGGGTGTCTTTCCGTCTATCCTTAGACGATGTGAGTATTGATTTTTTTTCCTTCGGGACGGTGTTGAATGAGAACAGGGTGTCTTTCCGTCTATCCTTAGACGATGTGAGTATTGATTCTGAATTTTTTTCCTTCGTGGATTATGGGTGTCTTCCCGTCTACCCTTAGACGATGTGAGTATTGAGATTTTTTTCCCTTCGGGATTATGGGTGTCTTTCCGTCTATCCTTAGACGAGGTGAGTATTGATGATGTTTCCTTCACAGAGTGTCTTTCCGTCTATCCTTAGACGATGTGAGTATTGATTTTTTCCTTCGGGACGGTGTTGAATGAAACAGAGTGTCTTTCCGTCTATCATTAGACGATGTGAGTATCGAATTTTTTTCCTTCGTGGATTATGGGTGTCTTTCCGTCTATCCTTAGACGATGTGAGTATTGATTTTTTCCTTCGGGACGGTGTTGAATGAAACAGGGTGTCTTTCCGTCTATCATCAGACGATGTGAGTATCGAATTTTTTTCCTTCGTGGATTATGGGTGTCTTTCCGTCTATCCTTAGACAATGTGAGTATTGATTTTTTCCTTCGGGACGGTGTTGAATGGAACAGGGTGTCTTTCCGTCTATCATCAGACGATGTGAGTATCAAATTTTTTTTCCTTCGTGGATTATGGGTGTCTTTCCGTCTATCCTTAGACGATGTGAGTATTGATTTTTTCCTTCGGGACGGTGTTGAATGAAACAGGGTGTCTTTCCGTCTATCATTAGACGATGTGAGTATCGAATTTTTTCCTTCGTGGATTATGGGTGTCTTGCCGTCTATCTTTAGACGATGTGAGTATATTTCTCTTCCTGTCTATCAGTAGACGATGTGAGAAGATCAGATGTTTTGCTGCAACCCTCAGGTTTGTTATCAGTGGTATCACGCGAGTAACTGGTGTTAAAATCAGGAGTTCTTTACCAGATGATTGATCAGTTTGTTGCCATGACGGCTGGACTCGGTTCTGGATTTTATTCCTCAAGCAGTGTTGCAGTATATTCCCGCGGTTGGCAAATTTCAGGGTTTCATTTGTATTCAACCGTCATCTACCTCTGAATATTTGAAGGCTGAGCGCTCTTCACCCATTCAGGTCGAAGCCGTTTGAATAGGGGCAGTTGTTGCACCCCAAAATTTGACCAACCGGGTCTCGTATCCGGCTCGATGTTTCGACGCATGACCGCATTCGCATCTGCATATCGCATACAGTGCATATTTCATTTGTTTTGATTTTATCGGGATCACAACCCTCGTCTCGTGTTTCAGGTGTTTTTAGTCAGTTTAAATAAGCAGAATCGTATTTTTGAGCAGTCGTGTTGTTCCCGGTGTTTTCAGTTCGCGCTGTTATATTTCGGTGTCCGTTTATTTTTACCGGCTATTTTTGTGCGCTCTCGCAGTGTTATTTGTCGTTCGGTGCTATTTTTGTTCCTTCGGGAATTATTGTGATTTTTCTGGATTTTATTAGCTATTAATAGATATTTTAATAGATTTTAATCATTTTAGGATATTAATAGTTTGTTTTTTAATAGTTTTAAATAGCTTTAAATCATTCTTTTATCTTTTTAGAATAATAGGTTCATATAGAATATTATTAGGATTTTAATATTTTTTTTTAATCTTTTTTAGAATATAATAGAATTTAAATAGATTTTCATCATTTTCTTAATAGAATAATAGATTTTAAATCATTTTTGAATAATATAGGTTTTATTAGAGATTTATTAGAATTTTTAGATTAGAGGGTGATTAGAGTTTTTAGCTTAATTTTAGATTAGTGAGTTTATTAGAGTTTTTTAATTAGAGTTTAATTGGAGTTAATAGAGTTTTAGGATAATTCTCTTTTTAGGATTAATTGAGATTTTATATTATTAGGTTAATTGAATAGATTTAATATAGGTTGTAATCATCTTTTAATTAGATATTAATTAGGTGTTAGTTAATTAGGTTTAATCATCATTTAGTTAGTTAATTAGGATTAAATCTTAATCAAGTTTTAACCATTTTTCAGTATTATGCAGATTTTCTTTTGGATTTTATTGTCATTTTCGTATTGGGCCATGAGTGGGGCGGAGGCCCAGTTATCCTTCTTTCCATTTCCAGAAAAGTCCAGAAGAGTCCAGAAAAATTGCAGTATATAAATATCAGGCCACGTGTAAGTTAATGTGCTGGCCACATATCTCAACTCTCACGCTGCCACATCACACGCACCATTTCCCCTCTCTCTGCCACGCCCAGCACAAGTGGCACTCATGCATTCCACCCCTCCACTACTGTGACACATGTCCTCTCCACAAACCCCACCGGAGACTCACCAGTTGCATGGCCCGCGGCCATGCAACCACCGCAGCTACCCGCCGCCGGCAGCCCTAACTTACTCCGGCCGCCACAACAAACTCGCCGGAAAACCAAAACCACCAATCTTCATCTTTTCTTGCTCCGATCTTCATCCCAATCCCATAAATCTTCATCTTCTTTGATCAATCATCATCATACACAATCATCATCCAACCCCAGAAAATCTCCATCTTCATCAATTGATCATCATCACATTTACGATTTTTCATCAACAATCACCATCAACCTTTCTCATCCGTTGACAGAAAACATCCACACTCATCGTCATGATCATCCTCCTTCAACTTTCCAGAAAACGTCAAAGATCCTTCTCAGTCAATCTTCAAGCAATCACTAGAACATCATCTATCTTCAAGATCTTCAGAGATCTTTGAAGATATTCATCAGAGCGTTTTCATAATTACCACGATCTCTCTCGTCCTTCATCCAAAATTCCTCGGGGAAGAACACTCCAGAGCTTCACGTGTTCTCCATGGATTTTGCAGAAGACTCGTCGCGTCTGGGAATCCTCTGTGTTCATCGTGTTCGTCACGAACTCCATACAAGGTTCATCAATAATCTTACAAGACTTCATTACACGTTCAGACTTGCGTCAAGATCTTCAGCAACACCTTCAAGAACACATCAACTATAATCAAATCGTCATCGAGCGCTGAGATCTTCGCTAATCTCTAAATCAGAACGCACTAGAACTTCATCATCAAGCATGCAACGCCATCGGAGGAAGCTTCATCAGTGAATCTTCATCAGTTTCCAGATTGGCAATATTTTTGTTCGGGTTCTTCTGGTTGAACGGAGGGAGAGAGGTCACGTGGGATTGAGGAAGACGGAGGAGGTTGGATGAGTGAGGTTGAGGGCGTCGTTTGGGTGCATGAACAGTGATTAGGGAAGACGGTTGGATTAGGGTTTTTTTTGCTGAAAATGGATGATGGGCTCGTGGACTATGGGCCTCACTAAGCCCGTTCTGGGTTTGTTTCATGAACCCCTGCGTTTTTTTCTCCTCATACCCCCCTCCTGCGTGTATGCAGTGTGGGATTGGGCCGGGCCCAGTGTTTTATTAGCCACAACCCCCAGTTTCAGTATCCCCCCCCCCTTTTTCGTTTTTTGCAGCAATAGCTGCTGGGCTGGGCCCAATTTGGTTGTTTTTTTTTATTTTATTTTCTTTTAACACCCTTTGCACCAGTCACACCCCCTCCCTCTATTTTTATTTCTTTTCTATTTTTTTACATATGTTTTTGTTGCTAGTATAAAAAATATAAAGAAATAGAAAAAGAAAAGAAATAGAAAAAAAAAAGAAAAGAAATGTTCATAGGAAAATATAAAAAGAAATATATTGAAAAAGAATGTGAAAAAATAGAAGGAAAAATATATGGAAAATATTGAAAAAAAGTATATTGAAAAAGAAAGAAATATAGAAAAAGAAGTGAAAAATATTTTGAAAGAAAAGAAAAATACATGGGAAAAATAGTGTGGAAAAAAGGAGAAAAAATATTAGTTTTAATATTTTTTAGAGTGTATTTCTTCATAGAGATATTTTACACATTTTTTAGGATAGTTTAGAAGTCCACTTGTTAGGGGACTATTTTCCCTTCGATTTTTCAGGATAGGATAGGATAGTATTTCCTAGGGGTTTATTTTCAGTATTCAACCATTGTAATCATTTTTCAGTATATCAATAAAATGAGATTTGAGATGTGGTCCTGAAGTAGACGAACTACAGCTGCTCTGATTCCTTGTACTAGACGAGGATATGTAGGTATAGGATGTGATATCCTAGCGAGCACACTAACAATTAACCTTTGTTCTCTCGCTGCTGTGCGATCGAGACTTTCCCGCTGACGATTAATTGTAACCCTTCTTTCTCTCTTGCCCGAGTGCATTTGAGACCAAGCCGTAGTTTTGCCCATAGGTTCCCGACCTTTGCAACCAGTTGTTTTTTCTCACTGCTGTGTGAGAATCCCTGTTTAGCCGTAGTTAGCCTGAACTACGTAAAGCTCTGATCTTCCCTGCAGTGTGGAAGTACGTAGGCACAAGACGCGAGGTCTTGGCGAGCCAATTTTCCCTGTAGTCCCGAACTACGTTGACTCTGACTTTCTCGCTTGAGAATACGTAGGCATAGAGTGCGACGCTCTATCGAGTCAATTTCCTTCCGTTTAGATTTAGCAGCCGTAGATAGATTGTTTTGCATCCTTTAGACAACCCAAGCAAGCGTGGATCCCATCGAGTACGATGGACGTGAGGGGTGCTAATACCTTCCCCTTGCGTAACCGACTCCCGAACCCAAGTTTTGGTTGCGATGACCATACCTTTTCCCCGTTTTTTGCGAGGTTTACTTCGAGCGTTTCCTTTCCCTCCGTTGGGATAAATAACGCACGGTGGCGACTCTTCTGTCAGCCGGCGCCGATTTTCGCAGTAGCGACACCGTGCTAGCAATGAGGGGTTTGGATGATGCAAAGCTTCTTGTTGAACCGACACCACCAGATTGTCAATGCTGAAAGCAGGTAAGCTCCTTCTTCAATCTCTCTTTTTTTTCTTTTTTCAGTTCCTTATGTGTGTCTTGTGTTATGATGAAGGTGAGTTGTGAGAGAAGGCAGCCGTTTTTCAGAGTTTTTTCTTCTCTCCAAACATTAAGCCTTTATAGTGAGGTCAATTAGGTTTAGCAGACCAACTCTTGAGGCTCTGAAATCCTCTGCACCTTAGGTTTTAGGTTTGGTCTGCTACTAATCTGTCCTATTACCATTTCTGTGCTAAGACTGTGGTGCTGTAATTGCCTACTGCTGCTCTGTATTTGCCATTTTTGTGGGTCTGAACATGTGGTCCCCCATTTCTCATTATTCTGCTGTATGATTAGAAATAAGATGTATACTTAAAATTCTGACTTAAGTAAACAATATGGTAGGATGTGACTTAAACTTTGAGTCATTTGTATTTGTATTGTTTTTTTCTTAATTCTGACTGTGCCGTATTCTCATGCTGGTCTTTTGTTTCCATGGCAGTATACAGCACAAGGAAGAGAAGTATCTTCAAGAGACGGAGAAGGGAGATAATATGCTTCAGTATGATCAGGATCCTACTTAGCAGACTTCATTTTCTTGGAAACAGCTGAGTTACAAGAGGGTAACAAATTCTCAAGTTGTTCTGCTGTAAGCTCTTGTGCGACTGAACAAGAAGACCTTTCTGAATCCCAAGAATTATCAGAATATGTCCATTTTGATGGAAGAAGTGCACATGCTGGTAATTTGCGCCACTTCAGACAATCTTCACATTGAGCCCACTGAATTCTTTCACCCATATTATCACTAGTGAAAATAGTTGGCTTCCCAAGCACTGGAGCATCCTCATATTCCTCAAAACTTCTCCTGAAGGAAACAACAACAACAAACAGATTGAACAAAAAGTTCTGAGTCAGATCCGAGATGTTTCCTACTTAGCCGAGGATGTCATCTACACATTCATAGCCAATGTTGCCATCTACAAGAAGAAAAACATGCTGGAGAGAACGCTTCACAGCTTTGATCATGCAAAGTTGCTCCGAGATGCAGCAGAGAAAATTGACAAGACCAAAACCGCACTCAACGAGATACATGAAAATAAGATCAAATACTGTCAAGAGAGCAGTGATCAATTAACACCACCAAGAGAAGAGGAGAATAGGATGAAATCACTTCACAGATTAAGAAGAAACGTGGAGGAGGAAAATGTAGTGGGCTGGTATATAGCAGGTCTTGTTTGGCATGGCAGGCTTTGGGGTGGGATAGTGGTCCTGCTGTGGTAAGACCTTTCTTCCAAGCTGATATGGTATGTGTTCAACAGATTCAGGAATGGCTACTTGTGGATGAGTAGAACCTTTCTTCTCCCTAACCTCTAAAAACGCATCCACTAATACATTTGTAAATTCAAGGTCATTAATATGATGGGGATACACCTTCACCTGTCGAAGACCAACGGTCTGAATAAGCCTTTGTAATTCATGAAGAAGTGTACCAGTTGCCTTTGGATCATAAAAAGGCTTACCTGGTGCATCTAAAGCAGATATGCCCTTTTCTGGAAGGCAAACACAGATCTTAGATGATGAACTGTTCAGTTTATTTGCTATGAAATCCACAAATTTCCTGTGCTCATCCACTGTTGTTCGCATGAGTGAAACCTGCTTATTGTGTTCATATATATTTCTCTGCTGAAAAGTCTGTGGTATGGTATCTTTTGCTCCAGAATTTACCATGTCTAATGCTCCCACACTCAAGACCAGGGGGATTTTCTGTTCTATTATTACATCAAAGCGAGAACTGTCGTAAGCCATTACACCTCCAACTATGTAGTCAGCTACCTCTGTTGTTGTGAGGTCCAAAACACCCTGGATAAATCCCTCTCTAATCGGATTCTCCATGGCTCTGCCACCAACTCCAGTTGCATGAAAAACCAAGCTCTCATAGCCCTCTCGATGCAACCTATCTCTAACAGTATCAACACAAGGAGTAGTAACCCCAAACATAGTTATACCATCAGTAGGCTTATCATTAACTCGAGAAGAATCACTCAAACTACAAACCCTTCCAACAATCATCCCAGCAAAAGCAGCAGCAGCATTGGAAAAAACCACCCTACTAACACCATTGATGCCTGCCACATCAACAATGGACGGAAACAACACCAAATCAGAAGTTCCAACGTAAGGTTCCGTTTGGCCACTAGCAACGGTTGATACAATGAGCTTAGGGATCTATCTTAGCAGTTGTCATAGGAATAACTGAAGCTACTCCTGATATCGCATCCTTCAATTTTCTTTCTATCACAGCATCTGTCATGCCATCAAACAATAACGGATCTCTGTTTCCACAGGTAGCAGATCCAGCAGATCCATCATCCTCGGAAACTAGATAATTGCTCACGTCAGGAGCAGTAGGTATATCTTGGATATCACCTTCATAGGTAATTTGAGGAATCTTTTGTAGAAGACCATCGTGCAAACATATACCTCAAAACGCTTGCGCCCTCTTGCAGTCAGACAGTTCCGAAGATCTTCCCATGCAGGTCTCATCCTTACGAGAACACTTGTGTCGCGAATCTGCGGACTGATGCGTGTCAAAATAATGTTTTTTTTTCATGTAACCGTATCAATGGTCGAACTAAGGGCTGATGACTGTCAGATAATGCTGGAACAAACTCAGACTGAGCTTTTATCACTTTACCATTATCAACTATCTGATCATTTTCAGCATACTGCTTCAATATACTCTTGTCATCTAGGTAATGCTTGATCTCTGCCTGTATCCCAGGAATTTGTTGTGGATCTACCTCAGAGTTTATTTTTCTTTGAAGTGAATCAATTCTATTCTCGAATGAGCATATTGTGTTGTTCATAGCTGGCAAGGTTGGACTTAACAGCATGCTGCCACCAACTATACAAGAACTTGGCAGGGCTATAAGGAAGACGGTCTCCAGAAAACACTGCAGAGAACATAGCATCCATATCGCAAGCTAAGCATATTCGTCCATTATTGTCTCCATTGTTACGCCATTTTTTCTTGTGATATGGCCTTCACACTTGATGCTTTCTTTTAATTTTTCTAGCTGAATTAATTTTGTGCATCTATCTCTTGTTTTGCAGGTGATGGCTGGTGTATTCGGTTGGCATTACGTCGGAACTGCGGATTTATTCCAAGAACTACCATTTCACCTTCTTCTGTTTGTAATTTTGCAGGGTATGATTTTGTGGATTGTTTGAGCGCTGTGTGTGGTTTGTGAGAAATGGCGTTGAGGTATGTGCGGGATGATACATAGGGACCCTCTGTGTGCAATGTTCTTTCTCCATCATATGCAAAGCTTTTGTCACCAAGTTAGTCGGAACTGTAAACCGATGTAAGGCACCAATAGCTTCCTCTACTAAGTTACTCCTTGGAAGATCACGGTCTCTACCGTCTTGGACATACTTATAAATGATTGGAAGTAGACTGGCATCCAGAATCCATTGAGTTATTTGATCAATTTCTGGCAGATGGCATATTATTCCCATGGCAGAAAGTATTTCCTCTTTAAACTTGATAGATTCCTAAGAGCTTTAGTAGCCACAGTTTTCATCTGAAGATCGTGATGTAGGAACAGGTGAAGAAGGGGAGCCAATACACCATCATCAAATAAAGACTCTTTATTATGGTCAGTTAACTCCATTTCTGCTAAAGTTTTGGCCATAATCATCTTTACATCATCTGGCCCTGTGGAGAGACGCTGGAGTAAATGGGTGAAATAACTTGCCCTTTGCCATCAGTATAATATTCTGATCAGAGTATGAAAGATTATACAACAGCTCAGTTGCATCTCTAGCAGCTTGATCATCATCTCCAAACTGGTGTATTTTTCTTTCAAAGTAGCAATTGTAATCATTGTATTTCTATCTTTCCATTCTTCTATGGATTGTTTCAAATTTTTATTAGGTCTCAAAACCGATGTATCTAAAGGAATCAATGTCAAAGGACACAACTTGTTTCCTTCTTCGAACCATTTTTCTATTGCACTTCTCTCAAATGTTTGATCATATGAAGTTTCAACAGGTTCCATCATAACATCGTGTGTGATAGGACAGTAAAATGACTGTAAAGGCTTTAAGATCCGAGTTCCTAAAGATTGGCGTTTCGCAAAGTATTTCAGTTTCCTCTCGCACGGTGATGAGGCTGCATCAGCTCTTTCCAATAAAGCAATGATCTGATCCATTTGCATAGCTTCGGCCTTCTTCTTATCAACACGGGCATTTTCGATTTCTTTCTTAAACTCTTCAAGTTCAACCTTCATTGTCGACCTCTCATTTGTAATTCCAACAACCCCAACAATGAGAGTTATTAAATTATTTGCATAAGAACGATCGACATTGTTTTCCCTAATCCCCGACTCAATTTTCTCTAAAATCTCTTCTTCCACTACCGCAGCCTTAAACCCAGATCCCTCCATGTTATCACAAATTTTTTTTTAATTTCTTTCCATATTCCAGCCGAAAGACCCGATGCAGCTAAAGGAAGAAGACCGAGCGCCTTACCTATCTCCTTTATGTGATTCTCTAACTGCTTTACAATGGACCTGCAATTCATCAACAGACAAAACTTGCTCTTCTTGCCACATTCTAAAGCAAGCAACTTCGCATCCTTCGTTTCGCGACTCATAACATCAATAGCACGGTTAAACGCCTCAGAATCACCCACTTTTTCTTTCCTCAATTCTTTCAAAACCAACATGATTCTTTCCAAATAAGCACCAAGTTCCTTGAAACTATCCTTATTCACAAGCACATCACTAACATAACACAGAAACTCACCAATGGTATCTATGATTTGAGAAATGAACTTCGGTACACTGCACATAACCCTGGTTGGGGCTTTGGTCACACACCATTTAAATCAATGCACCATGACCTTGATAACAAAATAGATCCCTTTCTTGCTGATGAATTAAGTCAAACCTGGACTTCGACATATACCTCACTCATTCCTACTTAATGAAACCCCAACCAAAACCTATCTAATTCAGCTCAATCTTATGATGAAAGCAACATATATATATTTTTTTGATTTTCCTGCCCCTGACAACCACATATGCTTATCTGTTTGTCTTCAAGGACCTTGACTTGTCTCTGATAAGGGTAACCACTTGATGACTTGAATATAACCTCCTTGATCAGGTTACAAACCATTGGTAATTTTTTGTTAGACACATATTTCTTGATCCCCTGTGAAATGCAAAATGCTATGTGTTGCAGTGGAAATAGGATCACAAACTATTAATGAGTTTGAATCGCAATTCAATTCACAACCGCTCTTTGATTTATCCGAAGGAAAAGGTCAAAAGAGGGAAAACCTATTTTTGCATCGTAAACACAATGCGGGGAAAGATCTAGGGTTCGGGGGTTGGTTAAGATTAGGGAAGGTATTAGCACCCTAAACTTCTGTAGTACTCTACAGGAACCTTTCGTTCAAATGTTTACTATCTGCTTTATTCATTTGCTTAAGATATATGCACAAAGGATTAAAAATGAGAAAGTAAACCTAAGGGGTTAATTCTAAGTTTACTCGGCAAGACATCGCATCTTGTGCCTACGTATCCTTACGGGAGTGGAATCAGAGTAATCGTAGTTCCTCTCAAAAGGGAGGTTAGAGACTTCTTGACTGTGGTCAAGGCCTCAAGGGGAATAAACGCATCTTAAGGGCACGCTTACGCGGAGTGTAGAAACTCCAAATCTCTACGTTGAATTGTTAAGTTGTAATTAGGGTTAAATTAGGTTAGGGATTCCGCGGCGGGAAACCCTAAAATGAGCGCGGCGGCTCTTTGACCTAATGCTAGGGGTAAAGTTGTAATCTCGCCTGCGGCGAGGCATTTGTGAAAATTAGGGTTTGTAAGAGTTGTAAGGGTTTGAAGTTGAGGACTATTGACGCGGCGGTCAACGGCTAGACCTAATTCCCTCGGAGGTGAGCAGTGTGACAGAAGTGCAGTAAACGCGTGAGATAATTGAATCATGCAAACCACGCAAGCAGGAATGTTAAAGGCAGAAATTAAAGCGCGATTGTTAGGATTCGCGAGGTTACATTAGAGGCAGTTACAATATGATATTAAAATTTAAATTGAACGATGATAAAATAAATAACAGTAAGCGCAATAAACTGCAAAACGAACAAACAACGTCAGTGGGCAGTATTAAATGAATTATCAGATGATGAAGGAGTGGAATTATGTATCTTTTGTGGTTTTATTTTGTGATATAAACTTTAATTTGAATTAAAATGGAATTATTAATATTAATTTAACTCAAACCCTAAAAACTATCTTAACCTAATTATTGTTTTTAAAAAAATGGATTTTAATATATTTATTTAAAAAAGGGTTTTTATTTATTATTAAAAAAGAGCTTTTTATTAAAAAAAAGATTTAAGTGTTACTTATTTTAAACCAACAATTATATATTTTTTTTAAAAAAAAGGCTTATTGTTTAAAAAAAAAAAAAAAAAAAAGAAACAGAACAATAAAATAAAAAACTTAAAACACAATGGGTTGGGCCGGTCATCACTCCCGGACCCAACCCGGTCCTGGAACACAAAGAAAAAATGGGGGAGGTTTCAGATTAGGGTAACCCTAATCTTTCTTTGGCCTCCACGGCGCCACATGCTCTCTTCTTCTCTCGCGATCTCTTCTTTCTCTCGCGATCTCTCTTTCTCGTCTTCGCCCTATTCCTCGTATCTTTTGTTCTATATTTTCCTGAAAAAACACACAATAAAGACGTAAGTGATAAGGAGATTGCTCACCCTTCACTAGGGTTTGAAGCGGTTTTCGGAAACGTCTCCGTTGATGGTTGGATGATGTTCGCTTCGCATGGGCCGATGATGAATTCCCTGAGGCTTCACGGTTCTGACTTGGAAACGGTTTGCGGTCGATTTCGCTCTCGTTCTGATGCTTACCTTTGAGGAAACCCTCCTCCTCTCTCTCGGCTGTTAGGGTTTTTACGAGGTGATGTGGTTCCCTTTTATATCTTTTCTTTGACTCTCTTTTGGGCCTTGGATCTTTGAGTTTTCGTTACTGATATGATGTGATTTTGTTGAATGTGATTGGAACTTGCCTTTTCGGATTCACTTTTGCTCGATTATTTTTCCTGATAAACTGATTGGATTTTTCTGATACTGAATGGATTTTGTTTCCTTTTTAGGATTTGATTGGGGTTTACCTTGATGCACTATAACGGATTGGATTTCGATTTGATTCTAAAGATGACTTCCGTTTTAGTCTTCACGGCTTTTGGATTTTTCACTTCGAATTAACTCTTCCTCTTCTTTTTTTCCAGGGGACTGATGCTGATACTTCGATTAAGTCGAGGTGGCCGAGTGAAGGTTATTTGGTGATGATGACATCATGGTCTGAGCCAGTTGGTTCGGATACCCCTTTTGATGCCTTTGGACTCTCTTGTAGATGTGGCTTTGACCAGTTCCTTTGTCGATCCTCATATTTTATCTGATATGGTTTGTTTGGATTGCTGATGCGCTGTTTTTCCTGGTGTAGCTCATGCGTGCATCGTGTTGTCGATTGTCCATATTGAGCTTACCTCGAACTGATTACATAATGATCTTCTTCTTCGGTGTGACTTTGTTCGTAGGTGATTTGAAACTCAACAAGTTGCCTCTGATGTTGCTTGATTGTTGTTTTTTTCAGACTTTGGCTCTTGGGATCTTGTTCGAGGCGAATTTTGACTGACCAAGCTTGAGATCCTTGTTGGATTGTTCTGGCACGAAGCTTGTTTCACACTGAACCTACCCTTTTGATTTACTGCATTGTTGCTGTTGTTTCAGATGTGATATGGCTGGTGGATGTCGAATATCAGCTTGTCTTGGTTATTAGTTTATCTGTCCTTCTGGTTTTCTGTCATGAGTTCTGTTAACTTCTTTCTCTTCATCTTTCAGAATGGATGTTGCCGGGTCGACGATTTTTTGCCGAGGGAGGTCAAAGGTTATGATGACGCTTCGTCTGAACCTACGTTGGATACCATTGCCATTTGGTTTTGGTCGCATGGCCTTAGCGATGATGACCCACGGGTCTGAGCTGTCATTTTGAATTGAGTTGATAGTTTGTGCGAAATTACCGATGCTTGCAGTTCGACGTTTGGTAGGGAATTGGTAACGGCTTCGGCCGTGGCTTTCCCAGCCGCTCGAATTCTCCTGCCCAATGATGGTTAAACTGAGGGCTGAATCCCTGTTCCATCCATTTTGATTTTGATTCATGGTCGGAACTCATTATAATAGTTGACTGGTTTCTCTTGGTCTCTCTGATTGGGCGGTGATGCATAGCTGAGCCCTTAGGCTTTTGTATTTGTGGCAACGGATGTGCTGGTTTATGGACTTACTGATGCTCGTGGGGCTGGCATGTTGGTCTTTCGAAACTGATTTACTTTGCTCAGATTTGAACATTTGGACCTGTTGTGCATTATCGGATGTTCTTTTGTGTCTTTGCAGATGTCAGAACTAGTTTTATGTTGGTGTTCATCCGGATTTGTTTTGAGACCATTTCCGCCATAATGAGGCTTGCTTTTGTATTGGTGTTAATGACCATTGGCTGTTTCTGATTGCCTTCTGAACTGCATTTTGAATTGAATTATCTGCTCCTGTTTTGTGCAGCTTATGGATCTTGTTTGTGAGCTGATACCATCTGATTCATGTATTTCAGGTGACAGAAAACGGTTCAGACCCGTCGGCATCCGGGTTCGAACCTGAGTTGGCTAGTGTTCACCCTGGTATCGGTTTGCTTTGAGTCTTGCCACTTCAATTCTGTTGGCAGCAACATGAACTCGTGTCTTGGCTTGAATTTACTTGATAGTACCCCGTAATATTTACTTGACGTGTATTCGTTTGAATCCACAGTTGTGCAAATCATTTCGGCCTGAAAATGCTTCTTTTACTTCTCTTTCTTGGCTGCCCCTTAGATAAGAATAGACATTACCTGATCGGACGCCAATGGCGCAGATCGGTAACGGGGGTAGGATGCGGCTTCGGTCGTGCCACTCCCGGCACTCAATGATGATGATGTTCTGAGAGTGTCGAAGATAACTTCTAACCCTTTCTTGCTTCTGTTTGTTTTGTCTTTGTTGTGCAGGTTGATCGAAGATTCGCGGAGAAAATCAAAGGAGCATCATGAAGAACACTTAGGATCCTTTAGGACTTTTTTAGAATAGATGCTCAGTGTAAATGAAACCTCTTGTAAACAAATATTCATGAATGAAATTCAAAAGTCATTTATTCCTTTCAATTGTACCTTAAATATTTATGAACTAAATTCCAAAAAAATATTTATATTTACTTATCAATTGTAAATTTGAAATGTTTATGAATAATAGTTCAAAAATCATTTAAATTCACCCTTGAGTCGTAACTTATAAATACTTATGAATAAAAGTTCAAAAATATTTAAAACTTACTCCTCCTTGGCCTTGACCAATTTTGTAAACGAGATACCGCAACCTGATTACATCCGAGCAAATTCAAACTAAACTCCCGCCGATCATAACCTTAACAATATCCCTCTTCTTTTCAGTCCAAACCTTTATCAATGAAACGGCCCCGAGTCCACTCATTTTTCTGACAAGAGTTTCTCGGTACCAATCAACATGTCGACACCTTGATATAATCAATCCATGTGATAAATCAATGCCTAAGGAAGAATGTCTCATTTGTCTCAAAAATTGCGGACTCCACGAAGAATGACCAAAATGCCCCTGGGGTAATTCCTGCAAAACAAACACCTCCATGACCCGATAGTGGTTAGCAGATGCACAGATGAGATGCTATGCGAGATGACTGACTAAATATAAGGGTAAAATTTGGGGTATTACAGTTGCCCCTATTTAAATAGCTACACCGGATGATTTGAGTGACGAAGACTCGAGGAATCATGGTGGAGGGATTTAAATATAGATAACCGAAAATTTTGCCCTTATATGCGGCGATATGCAATGCTATGGACAAAACTGGAACGACTTAACGCAGATGATGCCATGACTATGATATGACGCGTATGCTGGAATAATGAATGTGAAAATGCTGCCGAACACGACGACACAGTGACATACGCTACGAGAAAAACACACTGGGGAAACGACGCGCTGGGGAGTTCTAAAATGATGGTCAACCGGCGCAAATACGACCAATTGTCATTTTTAGAACAGGAACGGGATCCTCAAATGGAGATGACACCTATGAGACGGCCTCCACTGGGGAATCTAAATAAAACTGGATCTACACGACTGCAAGATCGATTACAGACTGCTGGAGCATTGAGCAAAGAATAACATCCAAGCTCCTGTAGACTATCCTTCGTGATGGGATCGGATGGACTTTTCAGAAATCCATATCGTATATACAGGGTAAAGACCGGCTGTATGCCAAAATAAATGGACTTTAACGGGAAATGCCCTGATAAGATTCTCGAGAGAGAGCTGTCGCTTATCGTTGGAAGGGACTTATATGCAAAAATGGATAAGCACTCAAATAAAGAGGCTGCTGCTTATCTGATAAATAAATCTTCTCGCATTTTAAGGTCGGCGCCTGGAATGCGATTCTGATTTTTCTCTTACTGAAGGATAAATAAACTGCTTCAAGATCGTGCTCTCTTGAATATGAAACGGGTAAACTGAACTTCTTCATACTTCAGAATCGTGCTCTCCTGAATATGAAACCGGGTGACTGAATATACTCATACTTCAGAATCGTGCTCTCCTGAATATAAAACTGGATGACTGAATATGCTCATACTTCAGAATCGTGCTCTCCTGAATATGAAAGTGGATAATCGAACTTCCTCATAACTCAGAATCGTGCTCTCCTGAATATGATTCGGCTCCTGAAATTTCTTCATTCTTCAGAATCGTGCTCTCCTGAAAAAACGGCCAAACTGAACTTCCTCATAACTCAGAATCGTGCTCTCCTGAATATGATTCCGCTCCTTCTTTTACTAAAGGATAAATGAACTTCTTCATGACTTCAGAATCGTGCTCTCCTGAATATGAAACTGCTCAAACCTCCCCGTAACTCAAGATCGTGCTCTCCTGAATACGATTTGGTTCAAACCTCAAGACGGCAGGGAAATGGAAGCCCAACTGCTCCATGGAGATGGCCATTTGCTGCGAGTCATAACGAGGATATGATCGACTTCTTAGGTGAGAAATGCCGTGTGTTGATGCTGTAAAATGTAAAGTGTAAAGGGTTGTAACATGTAGGATTGTAAAGTGTTGTACTGATAGATTTTCCAGGCGCGGACTGGCGTGTATCTGTAAAGGATTAGTTGAAAGATGGTGCAAAATAAATGCACGTCCGGGTACAGTGATAAACTTCTCAAGCGAGATAGTCGCGTATCTGTCATGGTATGGTGAAAACCTTTAGATGGTGCAAAATAAATGCACGTCCGGTTGGGCTCGACGACCGACAAGACTGAGATTCAATCTAGGATCGAGCTAGAAAGATCAAGACTCCACCGAGGGAATGATCTCGAAGGGTAAATATCTAATCCTGGCGAGGAAAGATAGCTGAAGTAACCGTCATCCACGAGGATCGAGCTCCGTAGGGAAACTTGGAAACACATATGTATTTTATGCTTAGGGCTGACAATCTATTTGGAGAGAATGGACAAACCCAAATACTCGGCGATAACAACCAATGACGGTGAAACGCAATGAACCTGTGAATGCTAATGCATATGTTAATGTGAATGTATGTTAATGTTTATGTATGCAAGATGTTATGAAATGAGTATGTAATGAATATGTAATGAATATGTAATGAATATAGGCATGTAATGCTTATGCCCTTGCATATGCTGACGAAACAGACTAGAGACGGGACGAGAGATGAAATAAACATCTCGACGGGGATACCCTGCGTTCTCTGCAACCAATACGTCAATCATGGGTAAGAAAGATCAATGGTAGAACCGAGTCTGGTTTTAAATTTCTGAATTCTCTGGGGAGAAGGTAATCTGCTTGGGTGCACAGTATCATGTCTTCTCATGGGGAGAAGAAAACCTGAGGGACACTTCCGAGTTACCCAAGAAAAAAGTTGTCAGCTTATAGTCTCTCTGGGGACTATCACTGGGCAATGGTTTGAAAGTGTTTCTGCAATAATGATGTTTCCGGGGAATGAAGAGATCCTGTCGGAATTTCCACTGGTCAAAGTAATTTATTACATTTCAATTTTGTTTTGTTTTTTTTGAAAAACAGTTTTGAAAAATCTACCATGCACCTTTCATTTTCAAATTTTAGGAATAAACGCATTTTGCATAACAAATAGAAAATAAAGAGCAATGCACCAAGGAATGTAAGTAACGAGATGGTATCTTTTATTAAAGGGTGATAGCTTGCTGAAGGCATAGCTCCACAGATGATTACATTTTGAAATTGGCAACATGGGAAAAGGTTACATTGAATCCAATGATACCTACTGACACTAATAACTAAGACTAATCCAGAATCCTGCTTTGGGCCCGGATGAAAGAACTGAAACATGGCTCTCATGCGGAAAGTGTGTTCGAGATAATCAGTGTCTTCTGATGCAATGAAATGCCTTTGTCCCTAACTTTTGCCTGGACCTCCCTTTCGGGTTTTCAATCCACCGGGACGCTCTTTTTTGCCTAAGCCGCCCTTTCGGGTTTTCACCTTAGCGAGCTTTTGTTATTATATATTCTTTTTCAACCCTTACTTTTGCCTAAGTCGCCTTTTGCAGGTTTTCGACTTAGCGGGTTTTTAGGCATAATATTTTCGGACTGCATCAGAATTCACGGGATGTGCTAGTTCTTCACCGTCCATTGTCGTAAGTATTAGAGACCCTCCGGAGAAGACAGTCTTTACAACGAATGGGCCTTCATAATTGGGCATCCACTTTCCACGCATATCTTTGTGTACTGGCAAGATCTTTTTGAGTACGAGCTCTCCTTGACGGAACTCACGGATACGAATCTTCTTATCAAACGCTCTTTTCATCCGTTTCTGATATAATTGCCCATGGCACATGGCTGTCAAACGCTTCTCGTCGATGAGATTCAACTGATCCAATCTGTCCTGAACCCACTCAGCTTCCTCAAGTTCAGCTTCCATCAACACTCTTAGCGAAGGTATCTCTACTTCGACGGGGAGCACGGCGTCCATTCCATACACCAATGAGAAAGGTGTTGCCCCTGTCGAAGTTCTTACTGAGGTTCTGTATCCATGCAAAGCAAACGGTAACATCTCATGCCAATCTTTGTAAGTCACAACCATCTTTTGCAGGATCTTCTTGATATTCTTATTTGCAGCTTCAACGGCCCCATTCATTTTAGGACGGTACGGAGAAGAATTGTGGTGAGTGATCTTGAAGCTGTCACACAGCTCTTTCATAGTCTTATTATTCAGATTGGTGCCATTGTCAGTTATTATCCGGCTTGGGACTCCATAACGGCAGATAATCTCTTTCCTGATGAAACGGGCAACCACTTGCTTGGTCACGTTGGCGTAGGAGGCAGCCTCTACCCACTTGGTGAAATAATCTATAGCAACGAGGATAAAGCGATGTCCATTAGAAGCTTTCGGCTCGATTGCCCCAATCATGTCAATGCCCCACATAGAGAACGGCCATGGTGAAGACAACACATTCAACGGTGACGGAGGTACGTGCACTTTATCAGCATAAATTTGGCACTTATGGCATTTCCTAGCGTATCGGATGCAATCGGCTTCCATGGTTAACCAGTAATACCCAGCCCTTAACATCTTCTTGGACATAGCATAACCATTGGCATGGGTTCCGAAGGTCCCCTCATGAATTTCCTGCAGTAACATGTCCGCTTCCCGTTTATCAACACATCTGAGCAGGACCATGTCGTGATTTCTCTTGTACAACACACCATTACTGATAAAGAATTTGGACGCCAGTCTTCTCAATGTCTTTTTGTCCAGACCAGTAGCACCATCGGGATACTCCTGCTTGACGAGATAGTTCTTGATATCGTGAAACCAAGGCTTTTCATCCACCTCAACTTCTTCGACCATCTGACAATAAGCGGGCTCAACTTTGCGCTCAATATGGATAAGAGGTGCTTCATTAACGAATTTAACTTTCCACATGGATGCTAACATGGCTAAAGCATCGGCTACGTGATTCTCGGATCTAGGAACATGCTCGAACTCTATCTCATCAAAATACTTGATCAGCTCAATAATGTAGTCCTTATAAGGGATTAACTTCTCATTCTTCGTTTCCCATTTGCCCTGTACCTGGTAGATAACCAAGGCTGAGTCACCACTTACTTTAAGAAGTTTGATTCGGAGGTGAATCGCTGCTTCGAGGCCGAGGATACACGCTTCATACTCTGCGACGTTATTAGTACACTCAAAGTCCAACCTTGCTGTAAATGGAGTAAATCCACCCTTTGGGTTCATCAAAACGGCGCCTATACCATGCCCATTGAAATTTGAGGAACCATCAAACATCATCTTCCACCAAAGACCTGGTTCTGGACCTTCGCTCGGATCTGGCTCTTCGCAATCTCTTTTAATCAACAATATATCCTCATCAGGAAAATCGAGCTTAAGAGGTTCATAATCTTCTACTGGCTGGTCTGCAAGATAATCAGATAAAATACTACCCTTAATCGCCTTCTGGGGTACATACTGGATGTCATATTCGGATAACAACATGTGCCAACGGGCTAGCCTCCCGGTTTGAGCAGGTTTTTCAAAAATATACTTGATTGGATCCATTTTAGAAATCAATAACGTGGTATGACAGACCATATACTGCCGAAGGCGCTTAGCGGCCCATGCCAATGCACAGCAAGTTTTCTCTAATGGTGAGTATCTGTTTTCGCAATCGGTAAACTTCTTGCTCAGGTAATAAATTGCATGTTCCTTTTTCCCAGTCTCATCATGTTGTCCAAGCACACAACCCATAGACTTCTCGAGCACAGTAAGGTACATAAACAACGGCCTTCCAGGTACGGGCGGGATCAGAATAGGGGGATCTTGCAAATAACCTTTAATCTTCTCAAATGCTTTCTGACAATCTGGGTTCCACTCAACTGTCTGCCCCTTGCAAAGCAACTTGAATATCGGCTCACAAGTAGCGGTCATATTAAAGATAAACCTGGAAATGTAATTCAGACGTCCTAGAAAACCCCTAACTTGCGTCTCTGTTCGCGGAGCCGGCATATCTTGAATGGCTCGGACTTTGTCAGGATCCACCTCAATCCCTCGCTGGCTAACAATGAAACCAAGCAATTTTCCGGATCTGACACCGAAGGTACATTTTGCAGGATTCAATTTCAACTGATATTTCCTGAGTCGTTCAAACAGCTTCACCAAATGGTCTAAATGCTCCTCTTCACTCTGAGATTTGGCTATCATATCGTCCACATACACCTCAATTTCTTTGTGCATCATATCATGAAAAAGAGTGGTCATAGCACGTTGGTAAGTTGCCCCTGCATTCTTTAAACCGAAGGGCATGACTTTGTAGCAGAAAGTTCCCCAAGGAGTAATGAAAGTAGTCTTCTCTCGATCATCGGGATCCATCTTGATCTGATTATAGCCGGAGAAACCATCCATAAATGAGAACAACGCAAAACTGGTTGTATTGTCTACCAGTGTATCAATATGTGGCAGAGGGAAATCGTCTTTCGGACTTGCTTTGTTCAGGTCCCTGTAATCCACACACATCCTAACCTTACCGTCCTTCTTAGGTACTGGCACAATGTTGGCAACCCAATCTGGATATTTTGCGACTGCCAAGAATCCTGCATCCAACTGCTTTTTAACCTCATCTCGAATCTTCAAAGCCATGTCGGGTCTCGTTCTTCGAAGCTTTTGTTTGATAGGCGGACAATCTGGCCTAAGCGGCAACTTGTGAACAACAATATCCGTGTCTAGGCCCGGCATATCTTGATACGACCATGCAAACACATCAATATACTCTTTTAACAACTCAATCAACCTCGGCCTAATCTCCGTCCCAAGCACTGCACCAATCTTGACCTCTTTCTTGCTCTCATCTGTACCGAGATTAATTAGGTCCACTTGCTCTTTATGCGGTTGAAGCTCTGTGTACTCGTACTCAATCAATCTTGTCAGTTCCGCGGGTACTTCAAGATCTTCTTCACCCTCGTCCTCAGCTTGATTGATGGGTGCATCCCAGTCAGGAGTGTCAGCAAAGTCATTGGATCCAACAAGGTTTATGATGTCTCTGCATGATGGAAGGCTTACTTAATTAAAATGCTCGAAGATTTGTAAGAATGAAATGCTGTTTTTTTATATTATTATTTTTCGGAAGAAAGGTTGCCAATTTCATTTTTAAAAGTGAAAACAAAAAACGCAGATGAACAAAGTGGAATCGAACAAAATACTTTTATTAATATCTTTTTATGAATGAAAGGTGGCCCGACAAAACGACCCTATAGCCTTGGGCAGAGCTACAGATTTTTATTTGAAAATGTAAATGAAACTTAAAAAAACAATTACTTTGACAAGGGAAAAATAACAGGGATCTCTACGGCCTCCCAGTTGTTCAAAACTGCATCACCCTTAAACACCAGGTTGCTCAGCTCTTCATTTTCTTCACAGTCGCTGATGGCATTGACTTGGAAACCTCCGCTGACAAATACTTCTTGGATAACCTTCGGACGCCCTTCGACAGTCGTGGCAGCTCCATTCTGAGTTGGTTTGTAACCCAACCCAGAGCGATCAGTCTTGGTCTTGACATCAATTACCTCTCCCCAACCTTCAGGAATGCCCCTGTCAATTGTTGATTTGGTACTCTTCAGAGATGCAAAAGATGGATTACCCTGACCCACTGTCTCTTCGACTTCTAGCAGAACAACATTGGCGATCTCAAGTGCTTGAAAGGAGATTTCTAAAGCATTCTCATCGGCCTCGATGTAACGGAAAGAAGACAGGTTACTGACCATCAGATCTTCCTCACCGTGTATAATAACCAACTTTCCATCGATCACGAACTTCATCTTCTGATGTAAAGTTGAGGTCACTGCCCCAGCGGCATGAATCCACGGCCTTCCGAGTAAACAACTGTAGTTGGGATTAATGTCCATGACTTGAAACGTGATATTAAAAATTTGCGGACCAATCAGGATAGGAAGCTCAACCTCCCCCATTACCGACCGGCGAGAGCCATCGAAAGCCTTGACAACCAAAGGAGTAGGTTTCAACACAGTCTCTTTACAAGCCAACTTATCGAGAACCCTCTTGGGTAGAACATTCAGAGAAGACCCGGTGTCTACTAGCACTCTCGCTAAATTGTCCTCCTGACATTTTACCGATATATGTAAAGCACGATTATGGTTCGGACCCTCCTTTGGTAACTCTTCATTGCTGAAACTGAGGGTGTTACAGGCGGTCAAATTGGCAATCACACTATTAAATCGACTGGTGCTAATATCTTGATCCACATGTGCTTGAGTCAAAACCTTCTGCAAGGCCATCCTATGAGCGGGTGAATTCATCAACAGAGATAAAATCGAAATCTTGGAAGGAGTCTGATGAAGTTGATCAATAACTTTATAGTCACTTTTCTTTATGATCCTCAAAAATTCGGCGTCTTCATCATTCGTGACGGCTCCCTTACCTTTGTCTTTGGCAGGCACAGGGATATTAGTGGTCTCCTTAGGTGGATCCTCATTAGAACGGGGAGTATACACGCGACCACTGCGAGTCATCCTGCTTACCTCTGCGATATTGGTCACTGTGCCCTTAACCTCTTCATTTGGAATAGTCTTCCCAGACTCCTTGTCAATCACTGTCACGTCATATTTCCAAGGCACGGCTTTAGGATCACTGAAAGGAAACGGACCCGATCTTCGAATAACTATAGGCTTAGGCTGATTCACTTCAGGGATATATGACCTTGGTATATCGAACACGAGGTTGGCGGAGCCTGCCCCTGATAAATTAAACACGGGTACCTTACCCTTTGATTCAGGCTGATGGAAAACAGGCTCAACCACAGCGACTACATCTTTCTTGGCTTGGCTTGTCACTTGTAAAACACCCTCATTAATTAACCTCTGAACATCATTCTGAACCAACATGCAACCCTTAACACTGGCTTCGCAACTTGCGCATGCAACGTGGGAAGTATCTACCAAACCGGCCTCGAATAGTTTCGAATGGAACATCTTGAGAGGAGTCTTAATCTGTTCAACATCAAGGGCATAACCATCCCCTGAATCAACACTAACGGCATTGACACTCTCATGGTTAGGAAAAGGGTTCTTCTTAACATTTGGTTGAGGATCTTCAAATGACAAAATCTTCTTTTCCAATAGGTCCCTGACAATATTTTTGAGAGCATAACAATTCTCCAGATCATGGCCAGGCGCACCCTCATGAAATAAACAGTGAGCGGCGGCGTTGTAATTGGCGGGTAGAGGATTAGGAGGCGGACCCAAAACCCGAGTAGTGATTAGACCTTGCTTGACCAAAGAGGGATACAACTCGGTGAAAGTCATTGGAATCGGCGGACAAGGTTTATACGTTCTTCTGTTCGGCATATTCTGGCGAGGAGCCGGACTCTTTGGCTGTTGAGGAGCAGGAGTATTGGGTGCCTGTAGGTAGTTGACAGGAGGCGGATAAACAGGAGGTTGTTGCATAGGTTGATACATGGGAACCTGTTGATTGAAAGAAGGTGTAATAGCTGCCACATAGGGTTGTTGAGCATACTGGACTGGGTACCCTTGAGGTTGAGCATAACCTTGCGGATGCCGATAAAAGCGTTCCCTTGGTCTACCAGAGGATATAGCATTAGTCTCACTCTCCTTCTTTTTCTGGGAGCTATACGGAGGTTTCTTCGGCTGATCCTTAGAAGCGCCATGATTATTTGTCATTTTACCACTCTTCATACCCAATTCAATCTTGACACCCACAGCAACGATGTCGGAGAAATTTGAAGTCACACTACCCACCATTCTTTCGTAAAATTCTGGACGGACCGTGTCGACAAACCAATCAGCTAACTCTTTCTCGGTCAAAGGAGGTTCTACCTGCGAAGCAGTCTCTCTCCACCTTTGAGCATACTCTTTGAATGACTCAGAATTCTTTTGTGACATACTCAGCAACTGTCTTCTGTCAGGAGCCAGATCCATATTGTACTTGTAGTGTTTGATGAAAGCGTCAGATAAATCTTGAAAGCTCTTAACGCGGGACTGGTCCAAAGTTAAATACCACTTGGAAGAAGCACCCTTCAAACTGTCTTGGAAGCAATGAATCATCAGTTTATCATTCTCAACATGGGCAGCCATTTTGCGATAATACATGATCAGATGACTCTTAGGACAGGTGGCACCTTCATAACGATCGAAGTTCGGAGTTTTGAACTTCGGGGAAATAACCAAACCTGAGACCAAACAAACATCCCTTGCAGCAGCCCCAAAAATTTGATCACCCTCTACCTTTTTCAATCTCTGGACGATAGTGTTTACTTCCTCACGAAGCTTATCATGTTTCTCATAACCCTCAACATTCTCATCAAGATTATCAAAAACTGTCTCATCGAAGTACGGTTGCGCACGAGTGTGTACAACAGGTGGTGCAAAGATAGGAGCCCCCCTAGAAACTTCAAAAAACAAGGGCACGGCTTGCTGAATAGGTTGATTAATCGGAACAGTGGCTTGAGGAGGCACAAAACCGGGAGCAAGACCATAAGGTGGGTCCTTTGCTACAGTCACACTTGGTGAAGGGTCCACAGTAACGCCGGTAATCTCAGAAACAACAGTGGGCTGGGTATCCATCTTAGCATTCATGACATGTAACAATTCCATCATACGCCCCATACCCCCTCGAAGGTCTTCAAGTTCATTGCTAAGGCGATCAATCTCTTTTGCCTGATCCTCCATTCTTTTCCGAGTTTGAGCTCTGGTGTTGTATTGGTGCCGAGAACTCAGGGTGACAAAACTGGAAGGTGAGAGAACCGAGTGTGAGAAATCGGGAGACACATGCAATGCAAAAAAGTAAATGATGCTAAAATGTGAATGTAAATGAAGATTTCATGGAATTCAAAACATTTATTAATGTCGTGGGGTACCAAAGAAATCTTTTTCTTGTCTTTTCGTTTTTATATATTTTTTTTATTTATGGTATCCCGCGATATCCATAAATGGTGTTTGAACACCATGAAATACAATGCGATGAGATGCTTAATGGATGCAATGCATGAAAACACACAAAGTCCTAGGTTAAAGGCTTGCATGAGGTTCAAAGGCAAATACCCTCCCCTGAAGTTAGATGGTTCATCCTGTCCTACAAAAGTAACCAGGTTCTAAGGGATCTCAATATCATTGATCCTTCACAAGGGTGGTTGTTCAGGAGGCCACTTACTTGCCAACCAAAACCCTCCAAGTTTAAGATCTCAATGAGCGTAGTATCGAGTGTCAACCAACTTCAGTCTGCACCAAAGCCGGTTACCTCACTACTTTCTAAAGGCCAAGATGAGTTAACTAGGGTTCTAAAAGTCAGTTAGTGCATTGACAACATATGGCAGCCTCAATATTATCCTCAACTTGACTTAAGGAATATAAGCACCAACCAAGAAGTCGCACTAACTATGGCCACCAGATCAACCGTATCGATATACGTCGTACAGTTTCCTTGGTCTATTGCCATTTACCTAAGGTACACTAGATCCGGGTTAGGACCTATCTCACAGCACAAGGAACAGTCCCACAATCAAAGCGCAAATATATACATGCAAATGAATAATAACACAGATAGTAATAAATATGAACAAGTTAGGGATAACCCTCGAAAGTTGAAGGCATCCCCAGTGAAGTCGCCATTTTCTGTTGCGGTGGAAATAGGATCACAAACTATTAATGAGTTTGAATCGCAATTCAATTCACAACCGCTCTTTGATTTATCCGAAGGAAAAGGTCAAAAGAGGGAAAACCTATTTTTGCATCGTAAACACAATGCGGGGAAAGATCTAGGGTTCGGGGGTTGGTTAAGATTAGGGAAGGTATTAGCACCCTAAACTTCTGTAGTACTCTACAGGAACCTTTCGTTCAAATGTTTACTATCTGCTTTATTCATTTGCTTAAGATATATGCACAAAGGATTAAAAATGAGAAAGTAAACCTAAGGGGTTAATTCTAAGTTTACTCGGCAAGACATCGCATCTTGTGCCTACGTATCCTTACGGGAGTGGAATCAGAGTAATCGTAGTTCCTCTCAAAAGGGAGGTTAGAGACTTCTTGACTGTGGTCAAGGCCTCAAGGGGAATAAACGCATCTTAAGGGCACGCTTACGCGGAGTGTAGAAACTCCAAATCTCTACGTTGAATTGTTAAGTTGTAATTAGGGTTAAATTAGGTTAGGGATTCCGCGGCGGGAAACCCTAAAATGAGCGCGGCGGCTCTTTGATCTAATGCTAGGGGTAAAGTTGTAATCTCGCCTGCGGCGAGGCATTTGTGAAAATTAGGGTTTGTAAGAGTTGTAAGGGTTTGAAGTTGAGGACTATTGACGCGGCGGTCAACGGCTAGACCTAATTCCCTCGGAGGTGAGCAGTGTGACAGAAGTGCAGTAAACGCGTGAGATAATTGAATCATGCAAACCACGCAAGCAGGAATGTTAAAGGCAGAAATTAAAGCGCGATTGTTAGGATTCGCGAGGTTACATTAGAGGCAGTTACAATATGATATTAAAATTTAAATTGAACGATGATAAAATAAATAACAGTAAGCGCAATAAACTGCAAAACGAACAAACAACGTCAGTGGGCAGTATTAAATGAATTATCAGATGATGAAGGAGTGGAATTATGTATCTTTTGTGGTTTTATTTTGTGATATAAACTTTAATTTGAATTAAAATGGAATTATTAATATTAATTTAACTCAAACCCTAAAAACTATCTTAACCTAATTATTGTTTTTAAAAAAATGGATTTTAATATATTTATTTAAAAAAGGGTTTTTATTTATTATTAAAAAAGAGCTTTTTATTAAAAAAAAGATTTAAGTGTTACTTATTTTAAACCAACAATTATATATTTTTTTTAAAAAAAAGGCTTATTGTTTAAAAAAAAAAAAAAAAGAAACAGAACAATAAAATAAAAAACTTAAAACACAATGGGTTGGGCCGGTCATCACTCCCGGACCCAACCCGGTCCTGGAACACAAAGAAAAAATGGGGGAGGATTCAGATTAGGGTAACCCTAATCTTTCTTTGGCCTCCACGGCGCCACATGCTCTCTTCTTCTCTCGCGATCTCTTCTTTCTCTCGCGATCTCTCTTTCTCGTCTTCGCCCTATTCCTCGTATCTTTTGTTCTATATTTTCCTGAAAAAACACACAATAAAGACGTAAGTGATAAGGAGATTGCTCACCCTTCACTAGGGTTTGAAGCGGTTTTCGGAAACGTCTCCGTTGATGGTTGGATGATGTTCGCTTCGCATGGGCCGATGATGAATTCCCTGAGGCTTCACGGTTCTGATTTGGAAACGGTTTGCGGTCGATTTCGCTCTCGTTCTGATGCTTACCTTTGAGGAAACCCTCCTCCTCTCTCTCGGCTGTTAGGGTTTTTACGAGGTGATGTGGTTCCCTTTTATATCTTTTCTTTGACTCTCTTTTGGGCCTTGGATCTTTGAGTTTTCGTTACTGATATGATGTGATTTTGTTGAATGTGATTGGAACTTGCCTTTTCGGATTCACTTTTGCTCGATTATTTTTCCTGATAAACTGATTGGATTTTTCTGATACTGAATGGATTTTGTTTCCTTTTTAGGATTTGATTGGGGTTTACCTTGATGCACTATAACGGATTGGATTTCGATTTGATTCTAAAGATGACTTCCGTTTTAGTCTTCACGGCTTTTGGATTTTTCACTTCGAATTAACTCTTCCTCTTCTTTTTTTCCAGGGGACTGATGCTGATACTTCGATTAAGTCGAGGTGGCCGAGTGAAGGTTATTTGGCGATGATGACATCATGGTCTGAGCCAGTTGGTTCGGATACCCCTTTTGATGCCTTTGGACTCTCTTGTAGATGTGGCTTTGACCAGTTCCTTTGTCGATCCTCATATTTTATCTGATATGGTTTGTTTGGATTGCTGATGCGCTGTTTTTCCTGGTGTAGCTCATGCGTGCATCGTGTTGTCGATTGTCCATATTGAGCTTACCTCGAACTGATTACATAATGATCTTCTTCTTCGGTGTGACTTTGTTCGTAGGTGATTTGAAACTCAACAAGTTGCCTCTGATGTTGCTTGATTGTTGTTTTTTTCAGACTTTGGCTCTTGGGATCTTGTTCGAGGCGAATTTTGACTGACCAAGCTTGAGATCCTTGTTGGATTGTTCTGGCACGAAGCTTGTTTCACACTGAACCTACCCTTTTGATTTACTGCATTGTTGCTGTTGTTTCAGATGTGATATGGCTGGTGGATGTCGAATATCAGCTTGTCTTGGTTATTAGTTTATCTGTCCTTCTGGTTTTCTGTCATGAGTTCTGTTAACTTCTTTCTCTTCATCTTTCAGAATGGATGTTGCCGGGTCGACGATTTTTTGCCGAGGGAGGTCAAAGGTTATGATGACGCTTCGTCTGAACCTACGTTGGATACCATTGCCATTTGGTTTTGGTCGCATGGCCTTAGCGATGATGACCCACGGGTCTGAGCTGTCATTTTGAATTGAGTTGATAGTTTGTGCGAAATTACCGATGCTTGCAGTTCGACGTTCGGTAGGGAATTGGTAACGGCTTCGGCCGTGGCTTTCCCAGCCGCTCGAATTCTCCTGCCCAATGATGGTTAAACTGAGGGCTGAATCCCTGTTCCATCCATTTTGATTTTGATTCATGGTCGGAACTCATTATAATAGTTGACTGGTTTCTCTTGGTCTCTCTGATTGGGCGGTGATGCATAGCTGAGCCCTTAGGCTTTTGTATTTGTGGCAACGGATGTGCTGGTTTATGGACTTACTGATGCTCGTGGGGCTGGCATGTTGGTCTTTCGAAACTGATTTACTTTGCTCAGATTTGAACATTTGGACCTGTTGTGCATTATCGGATGTTCTTTTGTGTCTTTGCAGATGTCAGAACTAGTTTTATGTTGGTGTTCATCCGGATTTGTTTTGAGACCATTTCCGCCATAATGAGGCTTGCTTTTGTATTGGTGTTAATGACCATTGGCTGTTTCTGATTGCCTTCTGAACTGCATTTTGAATTGAATTATCTGCTCCTGTTTTGTGCAGCTTATGGATCTTGTTTGTGAGCTGATACCATCTGATTCATGTATTTCAGGTGACAGAAAACGGTTCAGACCCGTCGGCATCCGGGTTCGAACCTGAGTTGGCTAGTGTTCACCCTGGTATCGGTTTGCTTTGAGTCTTGCCACTTCAATTCTGTTGGCAGCAACATGAACTCGTGTCTTGGCTTGAATTTACTTGATAGTACCCCGTAATATTTACTTGACGTGTATCCGTTTGAATCCACAGTTGTGCAAATCATTTCGGCCTGAAAATGCTTCTTTTACTTCTCTTTCTTGGCTGCCCCTTAGATAAGAATAGACATTACCTGATCGGACGCCAATGGTGCAGATCGGTAACGGGGGTAGGATGCGGCTTCGGTCGTGCCACTCCCGGCACTCAATGATGATGATGTTCTGAGAGTGTCGAAGATAACTTCTAACCCTTTCTTGCTTCTGTTTGTTTTGTCTTTGTTGTGCAGGTTGATCGAAGATTCGCGGAGAAAATCAAAGGAGCATCATGAAGAACACTTAGGATCCTTTAGGACTTTTTTAGAATAGATGCTCAGTGTAAATGAAACCTCTTGTAAACAAATATTCATGAATGAAATTCAAAAGTCATTTATTCCTTTCAATTGTACCTTAAATATTTATGAACTAAATTCCAAAAAAATATTTATATTTACTTATCAATTGTAAATTTGAAATGTTTATGAATAATAGTTCAAAAATCATTTAAATTCACCCTTGAGTCGTAACTTATAAATACTTATGAATAAAAGTTCAAAAATATTTAAAACTTACTCCTCCTTGGCCTTGACCAATTTTGTAAACGAGATACCGCAACCTGATTACATCCGAGCAAATTCAAACTAAACTCCCGCCGATCATAACCTTAACAATATCCCTCTTCTTTTTAGTCCAAACCTTTATCAATGAAACGGCCCCGAGTCCACTCATTTTTCTGACAAGAGTTTCTCGGTACCAATCAACATGTCGACACCTTGATATAATCAATCCATGTGATAAATCAATGCCTAAGGAAGAATGTCTCATTTGTCTCAAAAATTGCGGACTCCACGAAGAATGACCAAAATGCCCCTGGGGTAATTCCTGCAAAACAAACACCTCCATGACCCGATAGTGGTTAGCAGATGCACAGATGAGATGCTATGCGAGATGACTGACTAAATATAAGGGTAAAATTTGGGGTATTACACTATGCAATGCAATGCAATGCTTATGTGTATGCTGATGCAATGAAATAAAACATAAGCCAGAGAGGTCGGTCAAATTTTGGGGTACAACAATTAGTAATGAGATGAATGGAATTTTAGAAACAAAGAGGTTTTTAACTTTCACATTCAAGATGAATAATCTTGGACTAGTTGACACACTTTTAGGAATCAATGTAAAGTGAAATAGATAGGGTTATGAACGTAGTCAAACACACTATGTTAAAAAAGTGCTTGATAAGTTCAAACACTTATGCTTTAAGGAAGTGATTGTAACAGCCTAATTTTCAATAACTGATTAATGGTACTAGTTAATTGGTTGGTATGATTTAAGTGAATTATTGGATTTAACTGATTTATTCTATTTGATAGAATAATATGGACTTACTAGATATTCTCTAATTAAGGATGAGACGGAATATTTTATGAAGAAATAAATTGGAGAGAGACAGAAGGGAAGGATATATGAAGGGGGAGCGGAACAAAAATGTAAAATAGAAAACATGAAAAGAAAGTGGAGGAAGAAGAGAAAGTAGAAGGAAAAAGAAAGGAAAGCTTGGAAAGCTCAAGAACGACTTCTGGCTTCCGATTAATCGAGGTAAGGGTGTGAAATATTGTTATCTTACTAATGTATGTGCTTATGTATGGATTGTTTGGATTTGTTTGGTTGTTCTTCCTCATCTTCCATTCTAGGGCATAATGAGTTTAATCGGTAGAAACCGAGTTTGAACGGTTAGAAATGAGAAGGAGTGATAGGATTTAGTCGAGGAATGTTGGGCTAAGGCTACCGAGACGAGTTGGGATTGAATCGGGTGGATTTCGATGATTTCGGAGTTTTGGACAGTGGGGAATTTCTGGGTTCGCAGACCCTCACTAGCACGCTCGCTAGGCGAGCAGGTCGCGAGCATTCGCTGTGGCGAGCCAGTAGCGAACGGTCCCAGACTTGGGCAGTATGGTTTTAGGTGTTCTTCGCTGGTAACGAAGGGGGTAGCAAGCATTCGCTGGGGCGAGTGGGGTAGCGAATCAAGTCAGTGGCTTCTGATTGTCTTCGCGAGCTTGCTCGTTAGGCAAACAGGTAGAGAGCACTCGCTAGGCGAACAGGGTAGCGAGTGTGACAGCATGTTGTTTTCTTGTGTGTTCCATTCAATTGTTAATTGCTTGGTTTGATGATGTTAATCCTTATGCAACGTGAATAGTTTGTGTATTATTTTGATGAGACGTGATGTGGGTAGCCTTATGGCGTGAATCCTAGATTGTGGAGTATGGCCTTTTGGCAATTATATGCATCGTTTGAATTAAACATGAATGCATGATGAGTGTGATGATGTGTGAAGTATGCATGAGAATATATGTGTATGTGTATGATGTTGTGAATATGTGAGCGTGCGAGATTCTTACTCACTGGGGTAGAATGACAAGGTGTCGTTCCTAGTGTAGTAATCACCGGGGTAGAATAACTGTGATGTTGTTCCTGATGGGGTATATATGTTGTACCCATAATCCAAATGAGGATTTGCGAGAGTTAAGGAGTTTATATGAGTCATATGGTATGTGTATATGATTGTTGTATGAAAGTATGAGATGTGGCCGTTTGGCAATTATGTGTAATTGAATATTTTTGTGCATATGTGTGCATTTCAAGAGTGCGTAGAGTCATTGTGCGTGTGTAGCATCATGATTGCATTCTTGTGTCTTGATCCCGTGGAGGATCTGCAGAAACCTCGTGTGCCCTTGTGGGGTGTGAGCGATGGTTTATTCTTGATCCCATGGAGGATCTGCAGAAACCTCGTGTGCCCTTGTGGGGTGTGAGCGATGGTTTATTTTGATCTCTAGGAGGATCTGCAGAAACGATTGTGTGCTTTTGTGGGGTGTGAGCGATGGTTTATTCTTAATTCCGTGGAGAATCTGCAGAACGATTGTGTGCCCTTGTGAGGTGTGAGCAATCCTGAAACATCGTGTGCCCATGTGGGGTGTGAGCGATGGGTGAACATCGTAGGCCCAACGGGGAGTTACTTCGGTAAAGAGCGATGGTTCCTTTTGGTTTTTCAATTGAACCTGCTGAATGAGTCGGTACCGCATTTGCATCTGCATAGAGTCGTGAGTCGGTCTCTATGAGTTGCATTATCATCTTTATATGATGCATTGGTGAAATAAACATGAATATAGATGTTGGTGAGAATTGGTAGAATGAACATGTTGTGTGTGTGCATGTGAATTGATGAATGTGTTTAAGTAGGTAAATGTATTGTGGTGAGGAAATGTGGAGTTTATGTATTCGGTATTTGTGCATTTATATATATGATCATACGTATTGTTATTATGATAATATTTCTCACCCTTCTGCTGGAATGATGTCCTTCATGACATCGTGCAGGTATCAAGGTGTAGTACTGCTCGTAGTTGCGGGGTCGCTATTGGTGTAGCCGTTTAGTGATTTTATGTTATTGGGTTGAGTCGTGCTCTGGTCATGTAACACTGGGATCGTTTGGGTTATGTTTCTGATGTATTTTGTGTTGTTGGCCTCCGTGCCTACGTGAGGTTAATTATGTGATAAAAGTAAATATTTCTTTTATGAAAAATTGTGATATAAATAAATCCGTTGTTACATGCAAATGAAATCTTGTAAAGTATGATTATTTATTTCAGTGTTATTAAGCACGACAGGTGGTTTTTCAGTAATTTGGAAGTATATGTGTGACACCCTTTGTGAATGCATGTTAATTTTACTCTGATTATGTTTATTTTTCCGTGGGGTTTAGAAGGGTGTTACATTAGTGGTATCAGAGCAGGTCGGTCCATCCGGCCAAGTTGTCTAATGTTGTTTGTTCCCTTGTATGCGACATATGTGTGAAAACACTATCGGTACGCGTTTGTTGTTCTAAACCTTGTTTGCAGGAGTGGGAGTGATCCAAGTGGGGGAGAAAAGTTGTGCTTCCCCAGGATGCTGTAAGTATGGAGTTGTAGCTCAATGTGTGGTTGAACGCTCTTATAGTTTGGTAAAGATGGTTTATGCCCCATCGTGATTTTGGCTGTCTATTGACAAATTGAGGAACTAATCACCCTTAATCTCTTGTTGATAATAGTTGGGATTATGTTGGATGGGATAGACGTGTCTTGCAAGCTTAGATGGCGCGAGCAGTGAATTGTTTGGAGTAAGGCCAAGTACTTGGGAGTTTTGTGTATTAACGAAAGTGGGGAGTTGGCGGTTTACCGATCAGTCGTGATTGTCTGGAAGTTGTCCTGACAAAGTAGTGATACACAGCCAGGGCGTGAAGTGGAGTTGTGATCGACTTAGTTACAGAAACTAGTCTAATGTTGAAAGCTCCATGTTATATGTCTAATTGGTTAGCCAAGGGATTAAATTGGTGGAGTAATTTTGAGACTTGTGTCTGTGTGTGTTACGGTAACGGTTTATGAGGTCAAGTATAAAAAGGGTGGATGGTGATTTCTGGTGATTAATAAAGGGAGTAAGAGGTGGAATACAATCTTGGTATGATTAGGCCTCTAAGTATTTCAAGAGTTGAAGAGGTGTAAATGGTCTTCCGAGTGTGGGATATTGTTTTCGTATTCTGTCGTAATGGGAGAACCGTAACTCGGAATGACGCAGGATTAGAAGCGTGGAAGTCGCTACAGTACTCTATGTGATGGTGAAGTAGTAACATGGAATTAATTTATTTCTTGATGAAGTACGTTTGGATGTTGTAATAAGTAAGGGGAGTGTGGTTTGTGTTTCCGCCATAACTCACAAATTGAGTGTCCGTTTGACATGGGATTTTCCATACTTAATTAAGTGAGTTGATAGTTGTGTAACTGAGGGTATTTGGATATTCGAAGAGTGTAAAAGATCATGTTGAACATCGGAGACTTGAGTTATCAGTGTTTGAGAACGAGTAGTGATATGCCACTGGGAAGGAGTTTAAAGAGTTTTTGGGAGAGGTTTCCAATAACTTGTGTATTGGTTGGCCAAGTTTGACAGAACTACTTGTGGTGTTTCGTAATGTTTGGTTGATATGATTGAGAGATATGTTAAGTACAACATCCGCAAGTTTTGGTTATGCTTTAAGGCAACTCAAGCTACATAAGGGGATCATCTGACAAGTAGTTTGGAATTGGTTGTTGTGTGTCGATGCCGGAGTTTGGAGACCTCAATTGTTTAGTTGAGATTCGAAATGATCGATGACCTTAAGAGCTTAAGGTGTTCGTCTGAATTGGAAAAGTTGAATATGAGGCAGAGGGAATAATTGGGACTTCTGAAGAAATGTGGTTTTGGTCGAATTAACTTTCGGGTGAGACGACGTGGTAGCTAAGGTATCAAATGGGAATTTCCATATATACTGATGACGATGGTATTGAACTAGAACTAAAGAAGCAAATTCGGGATACGAGTTTAGTATGCGAAGAGACGTCTCGTGGAGTTGAGCTTTGTATGTTGAGACCGACTATTGGTATTCCCAATGAGATCCGATGGAGTCAGAATTTATTTGAGTTAATAGAATGATTGAATTTAATGGATAACAGTCAAAGAGCTGATCTTCGGATTGATGGAAATGGCACCATGAGTGTCATGATAAAGTTTGTGTTTCCAATAATGAGAATGAGATAAAAGTACCCTGGGAGAAGGACGTTGAGATAAATTGTAGTATCCATCCAGGTACTGTGAGGATATGACCGAATTTGAGGAATCGTTTTGGTGACCATAGATGGAGAGAGAAGTGGTCAAAGTTACATATGTTGATTAGGCTTGTTGAAAGTCGAAGTGTGAACATCAGAAACTGTTGGACCTGATACAACTCTAGAATATTTCTGAGTGGCACGGGATAGTATTCCCATGGACCTTGAGTCGGGTTGTCCGAAGGATTTGATGGGATATAATTCGATTTGGATAGTTAAGAATGGATTAACAAGAGTAACTCGTTATTTACCAGTAAGGATGAATCGTTCTGTTAGATGGGAATCTGAGTTCTTCATTAAGATTTTGGAGAGGTTTGTAGGTACTTCTGGGTGCCACATGGTTGTTGAACTCTGGATAGCGTCCGCGGGAGGAATAGACAGACAAAGAGGATTACCCATTATGTAGAGGATTTGTTGGAAAGCTTGTGTGATTGGACCAAGGTGGATCGTGGGATAGTTAATCATCGTTGATGGAGTTTACCTACGACAATTTCCATCATTCTAATATCAGAATGACATCGTATACAGCTTTGTTTAGTAAGAGGGTGTAAGGCTTCTTTGAGTTGATGTGTGTCCGGCGAGAGCGTTGTACTCAGATCTGAGATTGTGCGAGAGGCAATCCAACGGTGGAGACAATGCTAAGTTCAGGTGGGTGAACGAGAAACAACTTCAAGGTAAAGGGATTCCTTTGGCAGAAGTAGTTGGGAGTTTGTGATGCGAGAGTCGTATCCAGAGTTATTCGATTTGGATAACATTTTCGAGGATGAAAATTCCTAAAGTGGGGGAGAGTTGTAACAACCCAATTTTCAATAACTGATTAATGGTACTAGTTAATTGGTTGGTATGATTTAAGTGAATTATTGGATTTAACTTATTTATTCTATTTGATAGAATAATATGGACTTACTAGATATTCTCTAATTAAGGATGAGACGAGATATTTTATGAAGAAATAAATTGGAGAGAGACAGAAGGGAAGGATATATGAAGGGGGAGCGGAACGAAAATGTAAAATAGAAAACATGAAAAGAAAGTGGAGGAAGAAGAGAAAGTAGAAGGAAAAAGAAAGGAAAGCTTGGAAAGCTCAAGAACGACTTCTGGCTTCCGATTAATCGAGGTAAGGGTGTGAAATATTGTTATCTTACCAATGTATGTGCTTATGTATGGATTGTTTGGATTTGTTTGGCTGTTCTTCCTCATCTTCCATTCTAGGGCATAATGAGTTTAATCGGTAGAAACCGAGTTTGAACGGTTAGAAATGAGAAGGAGTGATAGGATTTAGTCGAGGAATGTTGGGCTAAGGCTACCGAGACGAGTTGGGATTGAATCGGGTGGATTTCGATGATTTCGGAGTTTTGGACAGTGGGGAATTTCTGGGTTCGCAGACCCTCGCTAGCACGCTCGCTAGGCGAGCAGGTCGCGAGCATTCGCTAGTCATTCGCTGTGGCGAGCCAGTAGCGAACGGTCCCAGACTTGGGCAGTATGGTTTTAGGTGTTCTTCGCTGGTAGCGAAGGGGGTAGCGAGCATTCGCTGGGAATTAGCTGTGGCGAGTGGGGTAGCGAATCAAGTCAGTGGATTTTGATTGCCTTCGCGAGCTTGATCGCTAGGCGAACAGGCAGCGAGCACTCGCTAGGAGCTCGCTAGGCGAACAGGGTAGCGAGTGTGACAGCATGTTGTTTTCTTCTGTGTTCCATTCAATTTTTAATTGCTTGGTTCAATGATGTTAATCCTTATGCAACGTGAATAGTTTGTGTGTTATTTTGATGAGACGTGTTGTGGGTAGCCTTATGGCGTGAATCCTAGATTGTGGAATATGGTCTTTTGGCAATTATATGCATCGTTTGAATTAAACATGAATGCATGATGAGTGTGATGATGTGTGAAGTATGCATGAGAATATATGTGTATGTGTATGATGTTGTGAATATGTGAGCGTGCGAGATTCTTACTCACTGGGGTAGAATGACAAGGTGTTGTAACGCCCCGATTCTGAATTCCCATTAATTGTTGAGTCTTTTAATTTATTTAATTGATGGTTGTTTTAAATTGAGAAATTATATATTATTATGTGGTGTTTGCTTATTTTATCTATTTTTACCGATTCGGAGAGTTTTCGGGGAATTAGAGTAAAAAGGGCATTTTAGACATTTAACAATTTAGGGTGAGAATTGATTGGTAAGTGTTGGAAAGAATTTGAGAGGAAAGAAATAGAGATAGAAATATAATAAGAGAGGAAAAGAAAGAAAGATAGTAACATAAGAAGAAAAACAAGAGAAAGAAAAGAGGAGAAGAGAAAGAGAAGAGAAAGTAGAGAGGAAAACCTAGAATCATCAAGGGATCATCACCAAAGCTTGCAATCGATCGGTAAGGGTGTGAAACTCCATCATCTCTTTAATGTGTATGATTGTATGTGTATGTGTTTGGATTTTGTAGAGTTTCTACTCTTTTTCCACTTAGGTTAGAAGTTGGTTTGATGAGTAGAAAGAGATTTTAATCGGTTAGAACTCGGATTAGACGATGTAGTTTAGTCGGGTGATGGTAGGGTTGTGCCACTGAGACTGGTTTGGATTTAATCGGTTGTTGTGTGGAGTTTGGGCTTTGGAACAGCCATGGAGGTTCTGTCTTCGCAGGCTCGCCAGGCGAATGGTAGCGAAGCTTCGCCAGGCGAAGCCCAGCGAGCTGCAGTGAAGCAAGTCAGAAGCAATACCCTGTCTTCGCTGGGAAGTTCGTCGGGCAAAGTGAGTTGGCGAAGGTTCGCCAGGCGAGTGTGTAGCGAGCCTCAGCGAGTAATTCCAGAATTACTCCCAGTGGACTTCGCTGGGGATTTCGCCAAGCGAAGGCCAGCGAGAATTCGCTGCGTGGCTTCGCCAGGCGAAGGTTGGCGAACCTGACAGTGTTATTTGTTTTGCTGTTTATTCATAGCATGATTTTTGGCCGATTCAATTATGATTAATGCCTATATGAATGATTGATGTGTGAACTGTTTCGACATGGCGTGCTGTGGGTGGCCGAAAGGCGTGAATCCTAGATTGTAGAGCCAATGGTGAATCTTGAACGTTTGATAATCTTGTGTATTTGCTTGAATTGAATAGAAACGCATTGATAGGCTGATATGTGTGTAAATCATGTGTGAAATGGTGCATAATGTGAATGCATGATGGATATATGCGATGTATGTGATAAATGCAATGAGTATGTTTGTGAACATAGTATGCATTCTGTGTTGATCGATCCCTCGGAGGATTAGCATTGTGTAGCATCTTAGTATGCATTTTTGTGTTGAATGATCCCTCGGAGGATTTGCCGAACCTCGTATGATACGATGGTTACATTAGATTCCTTGGAGAATCGGTTGCATTGTGTGATTCCTCGGAGAATCGGTCATAACATGTAATCCCTTGGAGGATTGACTAGAGTATTGGATTCCGTGGAGAATCTGCAGAGTATTTGATTCCGTGGAGAATCTGCTGAATATTCGATTCCGTGGAGAATCTGATGAATATTTGATTCTGTGGAGAATCTGCTGAATACTTGATTCCGTGGAGAATCTGCTGAATACTCGATTCCTTAGAGAATCTATTGAAATGAGTAGGTACCGCATTTGCATCTGCATAGAGTCGTGTGTCGGTTTCTATGAGTTGCATGAGTCATCTGTGTATGATGCATTTGTTGTATGAATGTAACTGTGTACGTTATATATGATTGTTTGGAGGAACATATAATGAATGTTCATGTGTATGTGTAGAGGCATGATTAATTGTATACGCTTAATGTGGTGAGAACATAATTTGAGTATAACTTGTACAAATATGAGTATATGTATATGTTGCGGTGAAATTTGGATGTCAAGCTATTGATTAACTTGAATCTTAATTCATTTACAACCGGTATTTGATTTATCCGAAGGAAAGGTTAAAGAAAGTAAAAACCTAAAGGGGAGAGATCTAAGGTTCGGGGGTTGGTTAAGATTAGGGAAGGTATTAGCACCCTAAACTTCCGTAGTACTCTACGGGAACCTTTTGTTTATTTTTTTTATTTGTTTCATTTTTTGCTTTAAGGGTATGTACAAAGGATTAAGGGTTTAAAAGACCTAAGGGGTTAATTCTAAGTTTACTCGGCAAGACGTCGCATCTTGTGCCTACATATCCTTACGGGAATGGAATCAGAGTAATTGTAGTTCCCCTCTCAAGGGAGGTTAGAAACGTCTTGACTGTGGCCAAGGTTTCAATGGGGAATAAACGTATCTTAGGGACACGCTTAAATGGGGTCTTAAACTCCGATCTCTATGTTATAAATTGTTAAGTGCATTAGGGTTAGGTTATTGACTCAGCGGCCAAAAGGCTGGACCTAATCCTTCGGAAGGATAAAACTGTAAAAAAAATGTGAAAATATGACAAATCATTATATGGAGGAATAATTAAGGTACAGAAATAAGAAAAGTAATAAAGGCAGAGGGTATAAAGAAACAAAGAAACATTTCTGAAAACATGAAGAATATGAAAATATGTAATGACACTTAGAATGAAGTGAGGGAGGAAAATAGTGTGGGGTTGTGGCCACCACAAGCACATCTCAACCTCGAGCATGCACATGAAATGCCAAAAGAAAGAAAAGTAATAAGAGGGTACATAAAATGACACGACAAACATCAAACATCAGGGGTTCCTTACGAAAAGGTTTTAATTTTTTAATATTTTAATTATAAAAAAAAAAGGTTTTAATTTTTTAATAAAAAATATTTAAGTTAAAATTATAAAAAAAAATTAAGTTTAAATTATAAAAAAAAAGTTTTTGGGGAAAAGTCTTTTCAGTTTTTTTTTAGAACAAAAAAGGCTTTTCATCCCAAAAAAAAGGCTTTTCAGTTTTTTTTGGGAAAAGGTTTTTTTGGGAACAAAAAGGTTTTTTTTTTCTTCGGAACAAAAAGGCTTTTCAGTTTTTAAAAAAAAAAACCTTACTAAAAAAGGTTTTAATAATAAATAAAAAAAAGGGTTTTGATTTTTAAAAAAAAGGTTTTGTTAAAAAAGGTTTTGATATTAAAATCTACGGACCTAAATACACATGGAGATTAACATGGCAAAATATGCACATAAATATGAAAAAGCAAAAGGTTTATTAATTTAACGGACCTAAACACATTAACATGGGAAAATATGCACATAAACATGAAAAGGCAAAAGATTAAGTAATTTAACCTACGAAGCGGAGGTTTGTTTCGGTAAATGTGAAAAAGGTTTGAATAAGGGAACACTGGAGAGCTCCAATCCCTCTGACGAGTTGTGGGAACGACCGCCTTTCTTCTTTGGGGATCTCCTTTGTTTCTCCCTCTCTCTCTCCTCTTTTCTGAAGAAAACCTTCTGCCCCCCTTTTTCAACAAGGCAACACATGCATATATAGGGAACAAATTAGGGTTAACACCAAATTGTCAATAATGTCCCTAAAGCCCATTTTAAAGGTCAAACTAAATAATTAGTTAAGAAAAAATAAAATTTAAATAATTTAAAATAATTAAAATAAACTTAAAATAAAAACTAATAATCCTATTGATTCCTAAAATCAAAAATATTATAAAAAGAACAAAATTTTTTTCAATATTTTTTTATTTTATGATTTTTTGGATATTTTTATGAATAATTTAGAAAAAGGTGAAAAAAATAATATTTTAAAAAACGATTTAATTAAAATACGAAAATAATAATTAAATAATAATAAAAAACTATTTTTGTTATTTTTTAATGAAAGATAGAAAAATTTAGAGTAAAAATAATAAAAAACAAAAAGTGACAAAGGTGAGATTCGAACTCTCAACCTCTCACACTCACAACTCCTTACACATGTTCTCTTGCCAATTGTGTCATTTTTACTTTTTAGAAAAAAAATACATGCCATATGATATTTACCTGCAAAAAGTCAAACGACTACACAAATTTGTTAGTAATTGATTAAATGCAATAAAAATGCAATGAAATGCGACGACAAATCTTAGGGCAAAAATTTGGGGTATTACAGTTGCCCCTATTTAAATAACTTCACCGGGTGATTCGAGCAACGGAGACTCGAGAAATCGTGGTGGAGGGATTTAAATACAGATAACCGAAAATTTTGCCTTTAGACGCAGTGCTATGCAATGATATGGACAAAACAAAACGAACTATAATGCTAAATATAATATGAATCTGATATGATGCGTATGATGAAAATGACAAATGCACGGATACAGACGAAACAACGTCACAGGGGACGACCCATCGAGGAATTGCACTAGGGAAGAAGACATGTCATATCTGGAAGAACGTCGGGTAGACACGACACAGAATTGTTGATAGGTGCCAACTAAATTAGAAATTGTCCGCAAGGTAAGACGCGAGTAAAACACGAGCTCAGGAGAAAAACGCAAATGGGGATAAAACACCCATGATGCCAAGTAAATAAATTTTTCCCACAAGGTAAGACGCGAGTAAAACACGACCTCAGGGAGAAAAAAAAGTAAATGGGGGTAAAACACCATGATGTTAGGTAAACCCAGGAATATCTGGTAAACGGGGAATAAAACACCCGGGATAAAAGGTACATGGGGGATAAAACACCCAAGGATAGAAGGTAAATGGGGAGTAAAGCACCCAAGATAGAAATGTAAATGGGGAGTAAAGCACCCAGGATAGAAATGTAAATGGGGAGTAAAGCACCCAAGATAAAAATGTAAATGGGGAGTAAAGCACCCAAGATAAAAATGTAAATGGGGAGTAAAGCACCCAAGATAAAAATGTAAATGGGGAGTAAAGAACCCAAGATAAAAATGTAAATGGGGAGTAAAACACCCAAGATAAAAATGTAAATGGGGAGTAAAGCACCCAAGATAAAAATGTAAATGGGGAGTAAAGCACCCAAGATAAAAATGTAAATGGGGAGTAAAGCACCCAAGATAGAAATGTAAATGGGGAATAAAGCACCCAAGATATGCACATGTATAGGAATTATGCTATGACATATGATCAAATGCAAATGCAGACATCGACGACAAGGCTCGACTCTTTCGGTGAGATGACAAAACTGGAGGACTGATTCCTCAACACGGAGATCACTGTCATTCTGTTAAACTGTATCAAGTTGATAGTCACTGTAGGAATAATGAATAACTGCTTAGGGATTATGCAAGTAAACTGCCCCAGGTCAAATGAATTGATAATTGCTTCAGCTGTCTGATTCGTGGAATCGAATGTTTTGCTGTATCCTCGGAGGGCTTGCCCCAGTCTGAGTCTTGAACAATTCTCTGGATAAACCAAATCTGAGAAGATATTGCCTTGAACAAATCTTGAACTGATTCTTTGACAGGATGTAAAAGGAACTTGCCCCTGATAAGATCACTTGACCAAGTTTCTCATTGTTTGAAAATTCCTTAGAGGAAAGCCAGTTTGCAAACAAAAATATTCATACAAACAGGGTAATGCAAAGTTCATGCGATTTTTGAAAAATTATTTTTGAAAGATGGAAAATACATGAGTCGTTAGTCAGAACAAGGCGGTTCAAGACACTCAAAGTTTAAAATAAAAGTGTATTGCCAAATAAATGATTCGCAAGGATCTTTTGGAGTCAGGTTACGCAACCTTGCTGTAGTATACTTTCAAAATAACCTTGCTTCAATTAGGTCTTTTGAGGGTTGTAATGTGGCCTGGTTCACGGTTTATGAAACAAAAGATAAAGGCTCAAAATTTATTTGTACCCACCCAATCTACGTGATGATCTTCAGTCCTATGCTCAGTTAACTCATACTATGCATTCAGGTTCCCATAAGTTAGGGATTTCATTGATCGTAGCAATGATGACTCAGAAGTCAAAGGGACCTATGAAAAGGCAGCCACTACTCCCCTATAACATTTGATTGTTTTGACATTGAGGATTTCCAAGATAAGGATTTAAAAATCTCTTTGTATTATCCCTAAATTTTGCCTGAACTGTTTATTTTAGAGTTTACAGTCAGCGGGATGCCCCAGTTTTGCCTAAGTCTCCTTCATAGGTTTTGACTTAGCGGGCTTCTTTTGATTTTTTTATATTATTTTTTTGTGTGAAGGAAAGTGACTGTTTGATTTTAATGATTACGGTGAACCATCATTGACCTTTTGATTAGAAAACATCTTCGACACTTGTTTGACGTGTGCGAAGGAAAATTTGTTAATGAAAGGTGTATCGTATGAACACACAACCAAGTTAACTGAGAACTACCCATCCCAAGGTTAAAATTGTGGGTTTTTTGTAACGAAAGAAACTCCAACTTCTAGGCCCGAAGGGGGTGACGAGGGATTAACTTCCTTATTTCTCCAGTGTTTGGGAATTGAAACAATGCCTTACATCGTCAACAAGGTTTAATTGAAAGCATACTGACAGCAGTTATGGGTATAACATTTTCGTCATCCTCCCTCCGATCTTAGCATATCAAAATTTTGGACAAGAAGTAAACATTTGAAAAATAAAGCATAAAGATGCAAATAAATGGACGGAAATGAATTGAATCAAAAGTCGCAATGCTTATTTCATTAATGAAAGTACAAACATAATTAAAAGCAAACAACTTAAACAAAATAAGGAAAGTGCAAATAACGAGAAACAAAAGGCCTAGTGACAAAACTTCATTTCTGATGTACTGGCAAGGGATTTTTCTGAACATCCGGATGACTGTCTGTAAAATCAAGTATTCCAGTTCTAACCAATTCACATACTCTAGCCTTCAATGCAAAACAATGCTCCAAGTCATGGCCTGGGGCACCCTCATGGGAAGCACAATGGAGATCAGCCCTAAATCCAGCCGGAGGATTAAGAGGAGGTGGTAAAGCCTTTGTAGTAATCAGTCCTTGCCGGACTAAGTCAGGATATAGCTCTGTGTAAGTCATGAGAATAGGATCAAAGTGACTCCTGTTCCGTTTCTGGTCTGATATCTGTGTCGAGGAATCAGCTTGATGACTCAAAGGTACACTAGAAGACGATAGGACCAAGAAGGAGAAACTGGGGGACAAATGCAATGCAAAAATGTGATGTTGATGCCATGCAATGGTTTCAAGAATTTCAACGGTCGATTGCGAATATTGCTTTTTAAGAAAGTTGGAAAAAATTTTAGATTTTAAAATGTAAGGCTTTTCGAATTTGCAAAGGACTGCTGAATTTCTTGAAACTAGAAATGATATGATGCTTTATGGATGCGAAGCACAAATACACATAAACAAACAAAAGGTCCTAAGTTAGAGGAACAATGAATGGAGTCAAGGTCTACCCTTCCCAAAGAGGTATGTACTATAGGGTGATTGTACCTGCAGAACAAGGGTTCTAAATCAGTGCCCAAAGTCATCAGTCCATCTTTCGGATATTATCGACTTCCCGACTGACTCGAGGGTCAATAATATTCTCAAGAGAACCTCTTTTAAGTGTAGCATCGCGTAGCAACCATTGTAGGACTACTCCCACATAGTTCCCGCACTACATCCTATATAAGGCCAAGATGGTGTAAAGGTACTATGGTTCCCAGTATCACAGACTCCAATCGATAATGGTAAAAGTTTTCACGATTACACTCGATCAACCGAACCATTTTCGAAAGTTTCTCAACTGAGCGGTGATTCTCAAGTCAACTTAGTCGGGACTCACTCCCTATAAGCCTCGTCGAATATATCACCATCCTATAATAATGTCACTCAAGTCCGGGTGTAGGACTTATCTCACAACACAGTAACTCCCAAGCAGGTACCCTGAACAACGTATATACAAATGAGCAAAAATATTAATGAAACAAATATATAATGAAAAATAAACAAAATGGGGATAACCCTCAAAAGTTAGGAGTCCCCAGTGAAGTCGCCATTTTCTGTTGCGGTGAAATTTGGATGTCAAGCTATTGATTAACTTGAATCTTAATTCATTTACAACCGGTATTTGATTTATCCGAAGGAAAGGTTAAAGAAAGTAAAAACCTAAAGGGGAGAGATCTAAGGTTCGGGGGTTGGTTAAGATTAGGGAAGGTATTAGCACCCTAAACTTCCGTAGTACTCTACGGGAACCTTTTGTTATTTTTTTTATTTGTTTCATTTTTTGCTTTAAGGGTATGTACAAAGGATTAAGGGTTTAAAAGACCTAAGGGGTTAATTCTAAGTTTACTCGGCAAGACGTCGCATCTTGTGCCTACATATCCTTACGGGAATGGAATCAGAGTAATTGTAGTTCCCCTCTCAAGGGAGGTTAGAAACGTCTTGACTGTGACCAAGGTTTCAATGGGGAATAAACGTATCTTAGGGACACGCTTACATGGAGTCTTAAACTCCGATCTCTATGTTATAAATTGTTAAGTGCATTAGGGTTAGGTTATTGACTCAGCGGCCAAAAGGCTGGACCTAATCCTTCGGAAGGATAAAACTGTAAAAAAAATGTGAAAATATGACAAATCATTATATGGAGGAATAATTAAGGTACAGAAATAAGAAAAGTAATAAAGGCAGAGGGTATAAAGAAACAAAGAAACATTTCTGAAAACATGAAGAATATGAAAATATGTAATGACACTTAGAATGAAGTGAGGGAGGAAAATAGTGTGGGGCTGTGGCCACCACAAGCACATCTCAACCTCGAGCATGCACATGAAATGCCAAAAGAAAGAAAAGTAATAAGAGGGTACATAAAATGACACGACAAACATCAAACATCAGGGGTTCCTTACGAAAAGGTTTTAATTTTTTAATATTTTAATTATAAAAAAAGGTTTTAATTTTTTAATAAAAAATATTTAAGTTAAAATTATAAAAAAAAATTAAGTTTAAATTATAAAAAAAAAGTTTTTGGGGAAAAGTCTTTTCAGTTTTTTTTAGAACAAAAAAGGCTTTTCATCCCAAAAAAAGGCTTTTCAGTTTTTTGGGGAAAAGACTTTTCAGTTTTTTTTGGGAAAAGGTTTTTTTGGGAACAAAAAGGTTTTTTTTTTCTTCGGAACAAAAAGACTTTTCAGTTTTTAAAAAAAAAAGCCTTACTAAAAAAGGTTTTAATAATAAAAAAAAAAAGGGTTTTGATTTAAAAAAAAAAGGTTTTGTTAAAAAAGGGTTTTGATATTAAAATCTACGGACCTAAATACACATGGAGATTAACATGGCAAAATATGCACATAAATATGAAAAAGCAAAAGGTTTAGTAATTTAACGGACCTAAACACATTAACATGGGAAAATATGCACATAAACATGAAAAGGCAAAAGATTTAGTAATTTAACCTACGAAGCGGAGGTTTGCTTCGGTAAATGTGAAAAAAGTTTGAATAAGGGAACACTGGAGAGCTTCAATCCCTCTGACGAGTTGTGGGAACGACCGCCTTTCTTCTCTGGGGATCTCCTTTGTTTCTCCCTCTCTCCCTCCTCTTTTCTGAAGAGAACCTTCTGCCCCCCTTTTTCAACAAGGCAACACATGCATATATAGGGAACAAATTAGGGTTAACACCAAATTGTCAATAATGTCCTTAAAGCCCATTTTAAAGCCCAAACTAAATAATTAGTTAAGAAAAAATAAAATTTAAATAATTTAAAATAAACTTAAAATAAAAACTAATAATCCTATTGATTCCTAAAATCAAAAATATTATAAAAAGAACAAAATTTTTTCCAATATTTTTTTATTTTATGATTTTTTGGATATTTTTATGAATAATTTAGAAAAAGGTGAAAAAAATAATATTTTAAAAAATGATTTAATTAAAATACGAAAATAATAATTAAATAATAATAAAAAAACTATTTTTGTTATTTTTTAATGAAAGATAGAAAAATTTAGAGTAAAAATAATAAAAAACAAAAAGTGACAAAGGTGAGATTCGAACTCTCAACCTCTCACACTCAAAACTCCTTACACATGTCCTCTTGCCAATTGTGTCATTTTTACTTTTTAGAAAAAAAATACATGCCATATGATATTTACCTGCAAAAAGTCAAACGACTACACAAATTTGTTAGTAATTGATTAAATGCAATAAAAATGCAATGAAATGCGACGACAAATCTTAGGGCAAAAATTTGGGGTATTACAGTATATATACAATTTTATGCATTAACTGTTATGATATTGTTTCTCACCCTTCTGCTGTTTTATAATGCTCTATGAGGCATTGCAGAGTAGGAAGCTGGAGGTTCTTTTTGTGAAGCGATATCTTCATTCTTTTTGGTCAATGGCTCTGATATGTAACATCTGGGTAGTTAGGAAGCCTTTGACTCTTTTGGAGTTACATTTGTTTTGATTCCTTGTGATACATTTGTGTATGTATCCGCTGTGGATATGGTTGTAAAGCATGAATTGATTGAATGGTTGTATATACTTTTATGAATGTGATCGATTCAATATTTGGATGTTTCCGCTTTTATTCTAAATATTGAGATGTGGGTTACCCATTGTTGCATATCTATTTTGAGCAGGTATCGTATGTGTTTAATTTCATGATAATGTGATGCGCCTCTTATATACCATGTTTTAATTAAACTCTGATGAAAAAATTTTCTAAGTGCCTAATTGATTTATTTGATTAATTTGGGGGTATAGAAAGGGGGTGTTACATTAAGTGGTATCAGAGCCAGTGTTGAGTCAGTCGTGTCTGTCTTGTTGTTGTGTTGGTTGAACGGTTGTTTAACCTTGTTGTTATTTTTGGGAACCCTCAGAATATGGCAGGTCGTAATGACAATGCTATGGCAGCGGCGTTAGAGGCTATGGCCAGAGCTGTGCAGGGTGCACCTAACGTGAATGCGAATGATGAGTTCAGGAAGAACCAACCACCGGTGTTCAAAGGGAGATTTGATCCGGATGGTGCTCAGATATGGTTAAAGGAAATTGAGAGGATCTTTAGGGTGATGGATTGTACTGAAGGGAACAAGGTGAGACTAGGGACTCACATGCTGAGAGAAGAGGCTGATGACTGGTGGGTCAGCGTGAGGCAAGTTCTTGAGGTCGACGATGAGGAGATTACGTGGGATTTATTTCGTACTGAGTTTTTAAGGAAGTATTATCCCGAAAGTGTTAAAGGGAAGAGAGAAATGGAATTTCTGGAGTTGAAACAAGGTAACATGTCGGTGGTGGACTACACCGCTAAGTTTACTGAGTTAGTGAAGTTTCACCCTCACTATGATGCGGTTACGGCGGAATTTTCCAAATGTATCAAGTATGAGAATGGCTTGCGTCCTGAGATAAAGCAAGCGGTGGGTTATCAAAGAATACGAAGATTTTCGGATTTGACCGAGTGTTGTAGAATTTATGAAGAAGACAGTAGAGCTCGTTCTACTCATTATAAGGGTTTGAGCGAGATGAGAGGGAAGCAGCAAGTATGAAGCGGACCTTATGTGACGCCTGCTGAGAAGGGTAAACATAGGGGAAACTTTGATAGGAGACCCGGAGGAGGTTCCGGTGCGATCAAATGTTTTAAGTGTGGCGTGATGGGCCACAAGTCTTATGATTGTGGAAAGTTCAAGGCGAAGTGTTCCAACTGTGGGCTCCTTGGACATGATGCAGCAGAGTGTAGAAAGAATGTTGTGAAGTGTTTTAATTGTGGCGAGGTGGGTCACATTAGCCCGAATTGTACCAAACCGAAGCAAGCTCCGGCGGGCGGAAAAGTATTCGCATTAGCAGGTTCAGACGCTACTAATGCGGCGGATCGTTTGATTAAAGGTACATGCTTTATTAATGATATGCCTTTAGTTGCTATTATTGATACTGGAGCGACTCACTCGTTCATCTCTCTTGCGTGTGCTAAGCGGTTGGATTTGTGTATGGTTTCTTTGAGTAGTGGTATGGTTATTGGGACTCCCGCTTCGGGGTCGGTAACTACTTCTTTGGTGTGTGCAAGTTGTCCTTTGACCATGTATGGTAAGGACTTCGTTATGGATTTAGTGTGTTTGCCGTTGGAAGGTTTGGACGTAATCTTGGGTATGAACTGGTTGCAATTTAATAGAGTTCATCTGGATTGCTATCACAAGTTAGTAAGGTTTCCTTCTTTGGAAGATGGTGAAAACGAGAGTTTTCTTTCCACTAAAGAGTTGAAGAAACTTTTAGCGGACGAAGCTCAGTTGTTTGGTTTGTTTGCATCGTTGTCGGTGGAGAGCAAAGTTGAGCTCGACGTGTTTCCTGTGGTTTGTGAATTTCCTGAAGTGTTTCCGGAAGATGTTGCGGATGTGCCGCCAGAGAGAGAGGTTGAATTTTCTATTGATCTAGTTCCGGGTACTAGGCCGATTTCGATGGCCCCGTATTGGATGTCGGCATCGGAGTTGGTGGAATTGAAGAAGCAGTTGAATGATTTGTTGGATAAGAGATTTGTAAGACCAAGTGTTTCTCCTTGGGGTGCGCCGGTATTGTTGGTAAAGAAGAAGGATGGTAGTATGTGATTGTGTATTGATTATCGGCAGTTGAATAAGGTGACAATTAAGAACAAGAATCCGCTTCCAAGAATCGATGATTTGATGGATCAATTAGTTGGAGCCCGTGTTTTTAGTAAGATTGATTTGAGATCCGGTTATCACCAGATTCGGGTTAAGGAAGAAGATATTTCGAAGACGGCTTTTAGAACACGATATGGTCACTATGAGTATACGGTGATGCCATTCGGAGTTTCTAATGCGCCGGGTGTTTTCATGGAATATATGAACCGTATCTTCCACGAGCAGTTGGATCGTTTAGTGGTAGTGTTTATCGATGACATTTTGATTTATTCTAAGTCTCGAGAGGAACACGAAGAACATTTAAGGATTGTGTTGCAGATTTTGAAAGAGAAGAAGTTGTACGCAAAGTTGTCTAAGTGTGAGTTTTGGTTATCGAAGGTGAGTTTTCTTGGACATATTATTTCCGGAAATGGTATTAGTGTGGATCCATCCAAGATCGATGCGGTAATGCAATGGGAGACGCCAAGATCGGTTATGGAAATTCGAAGCTTTTTGGGCTTGGCCGGTTACTACCGGAGGTTTATCGAAGTATTTTCAAAGTTAGCACTTCCGTTAACGCAGTTGACTTGTAAAGGAAAGGCTTTTATTTGGGATGTTAATTGTGAAGAGAGTTTCATGGAATTAAAGAGAAGGTTAACGACAGCGCCGGTTTTGATTTTTCCAAATCCTACGGAACCTTTTGTGGTTTATTGCGATGCTTCTTTGTCAGGATTGGGTGGTGTATTGATGCAAGATGGGAAGGTCGTGGCGTATGCTTCTAGACAGTTGAGAGTACATGAAAAGAATTATCCTACTCATGATTTGGAGTTAGCGGCCGTAGTGTTCGTTTTGAAAATTTGGAGGCACTATCTTTATGGTGCAAGATTTGAAGTTTTTAGCGATCACAAGAGTTTGAAGTATTTGTTTGATCAAAAAGAATTGAATATGAGGCAAAGGAGATGGCTAGAACTTTTGAAGGACTATGATTTTGGTTTAAATTATCATCCGGGTAAGGCGAATGTGGTAGCCGATGCCTTAAGTCGGAAGTCGTTGCACGTGTCTACTTTGATGGTTAGAGAGTGGGAACTTTTGAAGAACTTTAGAGATTTGAGTTTGGTTTGTGAGTTAACACCGAGTAGTGTGAAGTTGGGTATGTTGCATGTCACGAATGATTTCCTTGCTACGGTGTGTGAAAAGCAAAAGTTGGATTTGAAATTTGTGGATTTGATGACGAATGGAAATGAAGATTTCAAAGTTGATGAATTAGGAGTTTTGAGGTTTCGAGGTCGTATTTGTATTCCCGATGATGCGGATTTGAAAAAGATGATATTGGAAGAGGGACATCGGAGTAACTTGAGTATTCATCCGGGAGCGAATAAGATGTATCAGGATTTGAAGAAGATCTTTTGGTGGTCTGGATTGAAAAGCGATGTTGCTCGTTTTGTGTACTCGTGTTTGACTTGCCAGAAGTCTAAGGTGGAGCATCAGAAGCCTAGTGGATTGATGCAACCGTTGGATATTCCAGAATGGAAATGGGATAGTATATCGATGGATTTTGTTACGGGATTGCCGAATACGCAAAGAGGACATAATGCTATTTGGGTGATTGTTGATAGGCTTACTAAATCGGCTCACTTTATTCCGATTGATATTACTTATTCTTTGGAAAGGTTGGCCGAGATTTATGTTGGCACTATTGTGAAGCTTCATGGAGCTCCTAAGAGTATTGTATCGGATAGAGATCCTAGATTTACTTCAAGATTTTGGGAGAGTTTGCAAGGTGCCTTGGGTTCTAAGTTGAGATTGAGTTCGGCATATCATCCGCAAACAGATGGTCAAACCGAAAGGAAGATTCAATCGTTAGAAGATTTGTTGCGTGCTTGTGTGCTTGAACAAGGTGGTGCGTGGGACGGTTATTTAGCGTTGATTGAGTTCACCTATAATAATAGTTTCCATTCGAGTATTGGTATGGCGCCATTTGAGGCTTTATATGGTCGGAGATGTCGAACACCTCTGTGTTGTCGCTACTGCGAAAATCGGCGCCGGCTGAACAGAAGAGTCGCCACCGTGCGTTATTTATCCCACGGGAGGGAAAGGAAACGCTCAGAGTAAACCTCGCACAACACGGGAAAGGTATGGTCGTCGCAACCAAAACCTGGATTCGGGAGTCGGTTACGCAAGGGGAAGGTATTAGCACCCCTCACGTCCGTCGTACTCGACGGGATCCACGCTTGTTTTCGGGTATGGATTGTTATTCTATCTACTCTACAGGTCTGGGGTTAAAAGAAAAATAAAATGAAAATAAAATGACTCGGCAAAGTATCGCACTTTATGCCTACGTATTCCCGCCTGGAACGAGAAATCAGAGTCAACGTAGTTCGCCTACCTACGGGAAAGGAGGGGAAGGTTGCTCGCTAGGATATCGCATCCTATGCCTACGTACTTCTACACAGCATGGAAGATCAGAGCAAACGTAGTTCGGGCCACGTACGACACAAGTCTGTTTTGATTGTCTTTATTCCTTCTGAAAAAGGTTTTTCTGATTAACAGTCCCAGCGGACAAAAAATGACGTCTTGATGAGTTCACATTCTTTTACGGAAGAAGTGTCTTTTATTGTGTTTAAAATCTTTATGGTGTTTTTCTGTTTGTTTTAAGATAGAAAGAGACAGAACTCTAACCTACGGTTGCGAGGGGAATCAAACTAACCTAATGTTATCATGCATGGGTTAAGACATAGTGTCTATCATGCTCCTCTCTTGCACAGAGAGAAACAGAGATCCTACGGGATAGGCAAAAACAGAAACAATATCAGATATATACAGCGGTAAAATGCATGGATGCAGCAGTACAAGCGAGGCAAGGGAGTCCCACTCAACCTCGAACCTAGAAAACAATAGGCGAAAGTGAACAGGCTTCACTTTCAACCTAACAGGGTAAACAGCAACCAATACAACCAGGAAATCCAAACAATACATCAGCAATGAAATACAACAGCATCAGCAGCTCTGATTCATCATCTGACTTCAAGTAATCTCCATTCAGCTACAGGATTCAACAAGTATTAATCTCCATCTTCATGACCTTCAGGCAAGGGTTTTGATCATCTGTCTTCCATCTTTTCTTCATGTCTCAGGCTAGGATGAACATTAGTCAACCAGATGAGGTGAATGAATGTTAGACAGTTAATTACCTACCAAGGGTGGTTCATCAACTGTTAACATTAAACAGAAAGTTTTCTCTCAAAAGTTCTGTCTTTCAAATACATTCACTGATCCTTCCAAAGGAAGGAGGTGGATATTTGAAAGAGACTTTGAATCATAGAGAAAGGATAGAGGCAAACAAAGCCATCTATGTTTGTGAATCAAGTTGCTAGACTAGAGCTCTGCCTAGCTCCTAAACCCTAGTCTCCTCAGCAGCTGCTAGCAAGAACCTCCTTTCCAACTCTGGCAGTTGATCTTCAATCTCTGGCTCTCCAATGGTCTCCATCTCCTCAAGTCTTCAACTCTCCCAAGTCCCCAGACAATCCCAATACCCGCACATACAAGCAATAATCCCCTGAGGGCACACCACACCAGTCAATCAGATATATACAGTACATTAATAGCAGTAGGGGAATCCTGACTTTTCTAAGGGGATCTAATAACTACCCCATAGCCCCTATAGTCCCATAGCTAAACTATTCAAACCCTAAGTCCTAAGGGAAATGAATTGATTCTCCTAAGTCATCACCTAAAACCCTAGTTTGTTCATGTTGTTCACACCTACACTAAACACCTAAAATTAATTTCTAAAAATGGGAACTAAGTTGTATCTACAAGTTCAATGTCTAACCTAAACAACCTAAAAAGAATGGATGAAAAATATTGAAGCAACTAATAGAACAAAAATAACAAAATCATGTATGAAATGAAACTATTTAAAATGCTATTTATTTGGAAAATATGGGAAAAATATCAAATAAAAAATAAAATGCAATTTTTATTTTTTATAATTTTCTAGACTCTTTAAAGAAAATAATGCAAAAAGAATGAATTAAAAATATGCAATTTCTAATTTGTTATGAATTTTCAAAAATGAAATGTTGAAGTTCAAGTATACTACTTAAAAACCCTAATTAAACTATCCTAAGTTCAATTATCTAAACTAATCAAATTTTATTCTAAAAAATCTAGTAATAAATTCTGGGAATACTACAATTCAATATTAATCACCACAAAAAAGAATGGGCAAAAAATCTATTTCTAAGTGCAAGAACAAAAATCTACAAGATCATGTATGAAATAAAACCTTCAAAATATGCATTTATTTGTAAAATATGGAAAAAATGCGAAAAAAATGTAAAATGCAATTTTTATATTTTTTTAATTTTCTAGACATGTTAAGTAAAATGTTAAAAAAAGAATGAGTTAAAAATATGCATTTTCCATTTAGTTATGAATTTTTGAAGTTTAATAAAATCTAGGCCGCTGGATTGAGGGACAAAGTCAAATATCCCAACATGAATCAATGGTAGAGATTATCTCTTCTACCTTGGACACTTAGGGTTTCTAAAAAACAGAATTCATGCAAGCAACTTCCACCCTCTCTAACTCTCTCATTTCTCCACCATTTTTCACGATCCAAAGATGAAAACTCATCTACTCTTCTCCCTCTACACAGCCATGGTACTAGAATTCTCTAACTCTCCCTCAAGAAAGAAATACGAAGGCTACAAGGGGTGGTCACCATTTTCGCACCTTAGTTTGCATGGTAATCAAATGGTCTCATATTAACCTATCATGTACTACATCTTATGGGGATTATCCTAAGCCTAATACCTAAGATTATAGTACACTAAATCGTGAGTTCTTGATCATTAAAGAATTGACACCATGGAAGCAAACCTCACAAACAACCCTTAAACTCATCATACAACATCCCTAATTGGTCTCTATTAGATTTCTCCTAACAACATGCTTGAACTATGGATAAATAGAGAGTTTCATGAGAAAATGCATACCTTGCAAGTGATGATGGTGATGATGGTTCTCCTCCAATTCAGACCTTGCCAATTGCTTTGTATGGTCTTTGATGAATGTTGAAGCCTCTGGTTGCAGTAGTTCTTGTTCTATCTTCTTGAATCAACCTACTCAACTCTTCATGCAAGTTGGAGTGAAGTTGGAGATCTCATAATCCAGCCACGAATTCTTGAGCCTTTCCTTTGCCAAATGCTCAATGTTGATTATAGATGATGATGATGATCAGAATTGTAGTGATTGATGGTGTTTTAATGGAGTTTGGAATGAAAATGCAATTTTGGAGTGAAGGAATCAAAGTGTAGCATGCAAGCTTTTAGAATCACCAACCAATGCATGGAGTCACTCTAGGGCTTATATAGATGAGAATAGAAATGTGTGGAAGTTTGTAGAACCTTCCATGAAGTTTCTAGAATGTATCACGTAATGAGATTTTGAATTTGTCATCTTGAGTGAATCTCATGCCATCTCATGATAAACCATGCAATATTACTTAAATTCTCCTCATATGGTATTATGACATGAAAATAAGGTTTTACAAACCTTTATGTAGCATTTTCTCATCTTTCCTTTTGATGCCTTAAAGTGCAAATAACAAATTTACAAAGAAACTCCAATTTTTAAGCCTAAACTCAAAAATGTGGCTAAACCATTGTTCTCAAAATGATGTTTACAATCAAAATCATCTATCATATGCCCCATTTTGGATTTGTAGATCTCTCAAACCAAAATTCAATTCCAACTTTTTCAACTTATAAGCCATTTACAAGCCATTTTGACCATTTTAAAATATCCATGCTCCATGCATTTTCAAACTCTCACAACATCTTATCTAGCCTTAAAATCCCATTTTGAGCAACTTTGATGTTGGGAAGTTTTCCATTTGAAGCTTCCTTGTAGGAGTTTTGGGCATTGGCTAAAAATGACCTGTAATTCCAAATTACCAAAATACCCCTGTCTTGCACAAGCCATAAGTAGAGTTCCCTAAATCATATGAAGGCATACCATACCTTTTTGGAAAGGGGAGACAATGAGGAACAACTCTCTTGCTTGTTCAAAGTCCATTTGAATTATCCTTGAGGGCCAAAAGTTTGTCAGAAGACAGTCAACTTGCACAGACAAATTTCAGTGCCATCTGGTGACCCCTAACTTGCAAGAGCTATAACTTGAGTTCTAGAAATCTCCTTGATGTCTTCCACCACTCAAATTAAAGTTCTTGAGATCCTCTACAAGTTTCATGTTGGCCAAGGATCCATTTGAAGCTTGCATTTTGACTTATTTTGCTTGGAAGTTTGACCTAAACTAGGGAATTTTACCTAGAAACCCTAATTTAGAACCTCCTCTTCTCCTTGATTTCTCTTGATTTATTCTTAGCATAACAACATATCTTTATTCTCCATGTCAAATTATGAACCCCAAATCTCTCCAATAGCCCTTAATGCCTTTCAATCAGTCAATTGACCTAGAGTTGACCCAGGGTTGACCCAGATGAAACCCTAGTTGACTGTCTTCAACTGCAATACTTGTGATCACACCAATGACTTGTCTCCTTCTCCAAATGACTTTCTAAGTCCTCCAAGATGTCTAGATACTCCCTGTGCCTTCAATTCACAGCTCATACTTTCCTTGATGATCCCCAGATACCCTCAGCCAGGAGATAGATTAACTGCTTGACCCATTGACTTGATAGCTTTCAAATTCTTTTCTGATGACTTGAATGAGATTGAATCAGGATAATAACCTCTTGATAGGCCTCTAGAGATGAGAATAATGATTGGTCCCCCTGTTGTATGACTTGCTATGCTTATGCTATGCCGATGAGTAACCTATGTACATGACTCTATATGCAAATGCTAATGACATTGAAACATAAACCAAGTGAATAAGGTTGGGCAAATTTTAGGGTGCAACAGTTGCCCCTATTCAAGCGGCTTGGACCCGATTGGGTGAAGAGCCCGGAGCCTTCAGACATTCGCGGTACGAGACGGTTGAATACTAGGAACCCAGAAATTTGCCAACCGCAGAAATAAACTGCGCCACTGCTTGGGGAACGACATTCATCAGCTGAATTTAACTGTTACGGCAACCCACTGATCTCGTGCGACCGTGCTGGGGATTATTCTCATCATCCTGAAAAAGATTGAATCATCGGAAACTTCGTCCTTTGCTTGTCCACGTCAGGACTCTATCTGCTGTCAACTCGGAAAAAACTTCAACAACTTTGCTGGGGACGGCTCGTCTGCCTTCTCGTCAGAGATAAATCGTCCACGTTAGGAATAAACTCTTCCACATTAGGAATACCACCGTCCACGTTAGGACTCACCTTTTCACGTAAGGAATAACCGTTCCACGTTAGGAATAATACTGTCCACGTTAGGACTCACCTTTCCACGTAAGGAATACATCGCTTTTCCCCGTCAGGGGTGACTTTTCTCTGCTTTGTCAAACTCTTCCACGTAAGGAATACGTCTTCTTTTGCTTTGTCCACGTAAGAACTCTTTCTTTTTCCACGTTAGGAATCACAAATTTTCCACGTAAGGAACCCCAATCTTTCCACGTGAGGAATACTATATCGATCTTTCTTTCCACGTTAGGAATGCTTCTTCTTTCCACGTTAGGAATACCGTTTCTTCTTTCCGTCCACGTCAGGACTAAACTTTCCACGTAAGGAATCTATCTTCTTCTTCCACGTTAGGAATAACTTCTTTGATCTGTCCGCGTCAGGACTAAACTCTTCCACGTCAGGAATAATCTCTTTCTTTCCACGTCAGGAATCAATCTTGATATGTCCGCGTGAGGACTTAATCTTTCCACGTAAGGAATAACCTTCTCTTTCCACGTCAGGAATCAACTTCTTTTCCATCTGTCCGCGTCAGGACTAAACTTTTCCACGTTAGGAATGCACTTATCTCCCCGTAAGGAATCTATCTCAATATGTCCGCGTAAGGACTCAATCTTTCCACGTAAGGAATACCAACTTCTTTCCACGTAAGGAATAAATTCGTCTTTCCACGTAAGGAAACCATCTTCTTTCCACGTAAGGAAACATTGTCTTTCCACGTAAGGAGAACATCGTCCACGTTAGGACCCACCTTTCCACGTCAGGAACACCATCTTAATCTGTCCACGTAAAGACTCCAATCTTTCCACGTAAGGAATGATCTTGATCTGAATCTGTCCACGTCAGGACTAAACTTTCCACGTAAGGAATCTACCTTCTTTCCACGTTAGGAATCTCCTCTTGATATGTCCGCGTAAGGACTCTAATCTTTCCGCGTAAGGAATCAATCTTGATATGTCCGCGTGAGGACTCAAATCTTTCCACGTAAGGAATCTCCATCTTTCCACGTTAGGAATCTCCTCTTGATATGTCCGCGTAAGGACTCTAATCTTTCCACGTAAGGAATCTCCATCTTGATATGTCCGCGTGAGGACTCAAATCTTTCCACGTAAGGAATCTCCATCTTTCCACGTTAGGAATCTCCTCTTGATATGTCCGCGTAAGGACTCTAATCTTTCCACGTAAGGAATCTCCATCTTGATATGTCCGCGTGAGGACTCTAATCTTTCCACGTAAGGAATCTCCATCTTTCCACGTTAGGAACACAATCTTAATCTGTCCACGTAAGGACTCCAATCTTTCCACGTAAGGAATGATCTTTTTCCACGTAATGAATACGTTATCAATCTGTCCATGTAAGTACTCTGGCTTGATATGTCCACGTAAGGACTCAATCTTTCCACGTAAGGAAACAACTTCGTTCCACGTCAGGACCCATGTTTCGTCTTGATTTGTCCACGTCAGGACTCAGGCGTCTTCGACCCGCTGGGGAAATACAACTTGTCCACGTCAGGACTCACTTCTTCATTGGTCCCGACCCACAAACTTCTTAGCACTGACGTGACAGCGACTTTGAGGCGGACTCTACTAGGGATATCTGGAAACCAAACTACCGGATGCCTGTTCTGATGCCCGGAGGCCACTTCTGAAATTCTGGTTCATGAAACCTTTTGATGACAAATAACTCTGCTTGGGAATAAAGAGAGACTTATCCTGGTAACTCTGTGGGGAATACTGCCGAAACTGACATTATCATTGAATATCTCATGCCGAGATCTTGAGTGTTTGGTAGTCCATTTGAGCAAGTGCTCTCCCCACCTGCTGGGATACAGGAACCGCTTCAGCAAAATAAATGCTGAAGATAATGCCAACTCCGCTGGGGATAGCCAGGTGCTACATAATTATTCCAGCAAAATAAATGCTGTAAGAGTGAAGTCGACTCAGCTGGGAAATTAGGAACTTAAACCAAACACCTTGTTGAAGTAGCATCCTGCTGGGGAATATAACTCTGCTGGGGAATAGCAGATGTGCACAGTACGATTGGATTTCTGCTGGAGAGTGAACTGATATTACACAGTATCCCTGACAAAATAAATGACAGGACCCACCACCAACTCTGCTGGGGAGAGTCTTGATCTTCGAGTTCCACTGGGAGGAAAGAACACTTGCTGAAAAGAGAGAACTCCGCTTCGGGGATACTAACATGCCCAGCTTGCCCCTGAATCTGCAACAGTTCTGGAATGGACCCTACAGTCTTTATATCCTGACGACCAGACATGGACGGCTTCTACATTTCGGACCTCGAAGGGGTGTTTCAAGGACATAACTTTCGTGCTTCTAGGGTGACATGCCCCGGTCTCGCAAAAATCTTTTGTCTCTGATCGACTGTGTCGTGGAGCACTGCCCATAGCTATGAGAGATTTGCCAAATCTTGACTTGACTGCCCCGGATTTACTGATTCTAGGATGACCAACTCTACCTGAATTAATCAGTATAGCTTGTCCCAGTTCACGAAATATTTGGGCATTCTGCATTTTATCCTGATCATACCTTCCACTGTAGGAATCTTTCCTGTCGGCATGTGCTTACTCGCAGGTAACACAAGTTGTTCTGCATAAAAGATATATTAAACGCAATGCATATGACAGTTTCAAAACCCAAGTCTGTTCACTAAAAAATTGTGTGACATGTAATGAATCAATTATCAAAATGTCAATATGAAAGCTGGTAAGAGGAACCCTTTTAGGAGTCAGAATCGACGAGATCTTTACTGACGTATGCCCTCGAACAAAACTTGTTTCAATTAGGACTTTTGCGGGTTGTAACGTGGTCAGGTTCACGGTTAACAAGGAAAGATATAGGCTCAAAATTTATTTCGACCCACCCATTCTTCGTGATGTTCTCCAATCCTATGTTCAGCTAATCTGACTTCAGCGTTCACCTATTAGAGGTGGAATGATAGGAGTGATGGTTCAGGATACCACGCATTTTTCTTTTTTGAGTGACGGTCATTTGCTTTTCGTCTTTGGGTGCCTAGAATCACACGACTTTTGTCCTTTTCGATGATTTGTTCTTTTCTTTGACAATCCTTTTCGTCTTTCATTTTTTTTCGTTCCCTAACTTTTGCCTGGACTGAGTATCTTTTGAGATTCTTTTGATTTTCCAGTCCAGCGGGATGCCCCTGTTTTTGCCTAAGTCATTTGTTTTCAAGTTTTGACTTAGCGGGCTCTTGATTCTTTTCACTTTTCGTTCTCTTTTTTTTTTTTGAACAAGTCGTGTGACACTGGTTTGTCTGACTTCTTGTGGAGTAATATGACTGTTTCACTCTTTGTCGGCAAGGTTTAACCATTGCGGTTCTTTAGGCACGACTTATACAAGTGTGATTTATCCTCAACCGGACACTCTTTCTACGATTCGAACGCTTGGTCAAACTAACTGACACCTACCCTGCCCCGGGTTGAGATTTAGGTTTTTTTTCATTTTCAAAAGAAACTCCTACTACTGGCTCAAAGGGGTTATCAAGGGATTATCTTCCTTATATCTCCGGTGTTTATGGATTGAAACAATGCCTGTATCTCATCAACAGGTTCTTTATCCAAAAGCATACGATCGGAATATTATTCGTCATCTGTTTTCGTCATCCTCCCCAGATTCCTGCTAAAACAAGCATTAAGCATTAAAGAAAAACAAAGAGTGAACACGACTGGATTAATTCAAAACATGCATATTCATTTCGTTTATTAATATCAATTGAAAAACAACAAGTTTTAAGAGCGAAATTTGCAATTACACAGAAAAAAAACTACGAATGCGCGGACATGAACAAGATAACATGAAAAATGTCGGTGTCTCAGAACTGGACTTCCTACACTTTGACTTATTGGCGAGTCAACCATTCTCAGAAGCTATCATCAGGGGTAGTCTACTGCTGTCTCGATCTTCTTTCACCGGCCCGATCAAATCTGGGAAACTTTTTCATCACCCCGGTTTTCGCTTGTCGATGGCCTTGCACCGCCTTGGGAACCCTGTCAGAGAAATTAATGACCCTGCTGTCGATTAAATCTTGGACGTTATGCTTGAACGCGTGGCAACCTTCAATATCATGTCCGGGAGCCCCGGAGTGGAATTCACAGTGCCTGCTCGCATCATAGCCATCTGGCAGAGTGCCGGTTATTGGCGCCAGAGTTCTTTTCTCCACCAAGTTCAATCTTAGTAGTGTCTGTAACAAATCTGCGTACGTTGAGGGAGGCTTCTCAAACACCCTCCTTGGCTTTTTTTCCCGAATTCTTTGCTGAGTCGTATACTGGCGTCTTGTAGGCTGCTGGCTTTGCTCGGGCGATTCCTTGGGCTCACGCGTTATCATCCTTAAGTTCAACCCTGGCATCGGCAACTGTTGTGGACATGGAGACTTAGCTTCCAGTGGCTCTGGGACATACCTCGATTCATCTGCAACCTCTGGCGGAGAAATGGGAATATCAGTCCCTGCAATTCTTATGCCCCCCGGTACAAACTCAATTATTTTCTCATCCAGCAAATCTTGAATCTTATGCTTAAAAGCTTTGCAGTTTGCAATGTTATGCCCCGGTGCTCCGGAGTGGAAGGCACAATGGGCGTTCAGGTCATAGTCTGGTGGCGGCTGCCCTGTCAGTGGAAGCAAAATGCGGGGCTCAACCAGTTGAAGTTGGAACAAGAGTTGCACCAGCTGATCATAATCCACAGGGATCTCATCAAATACTCTGTTAGAAAACCTCATTCTCTTATCCCACCTCCTTGAGTTATCCTGCAAAATCAATTGCGACTGCTGACGAGGAGACTCCTGAGCTTCGAACCGTGGAGAGGGTCTCTTAAGCCTATCCTGCGTGGGTAATGGTTCTTCAGACCCCTGAGGAACAGATAAGCCAGCCGCGTCTTCCAACATTTGCCCTCCTTCTCTCCTGAGTACGTTCCTTAATACTTCAGCCATCAACCCTATTTGTGCCTTCAGTCGGCAGTTCTCTTCTTCTAGCGTCTCTTGATTCGAGCGCAACTCTTGCACATCTTTCGTGAACTGCCCCAGCTGGCCTCGAACATCCGTTAATTCTGCTTGAACCTGTTTGATGGCTACCCCCACAAGTTGGCGTATGCAGCCTGGGAGAAAACCTTGATTCTCTAGCTGAGCAAAGTCGGCAGCCCTATCATCAGCCCTCGCAATCAGAGGCTGCACCATGTTCTGCAACTGTTTCTGACTCTCGGCCATGGCTTCCATTACCTGTATGAGCCGCATTATATTGTCGTGCACCTCTTGCATCTCATTCGGATCCTGACTCATGACTTCCTTGCTGCTGCTTCTGGTTGAATGCTAGGGAATTCTTCAGTCGATAATCCTGGGGGACCTGAGAGATACAGGAGATGAGCTACAGTTTAATAATTACCTGTAATGCAATATGAATATGAATGCAATGCAATGTGTGTGTCTGTGCATTAGGGAAATTCATTCCCCGATTCTAGTGTGGAGGTGCCGGTGCAGTGACAGTGCTAGCAATACAAAGATCGGAGCTGAATCATAGAAAGCCTCATATATTGCTGAGAAAACTAATAGGCCAAGAATACAATATCACTGAGTACAATAAGAAGGCATGACCTCAACCAACAATCCTGGTGATGGTCAGCACTATGCCAATAAAGCATACAAGCTACTACATGAAGTGATCAAATCCTCCCAGAAGTTTGGTACTCTTCTAGCAATTTCTTGGTCTCCGGATGACTTGATCGATCAAGCAGCCCTTCAACAAGTTGGTTTCTCTTCTTAAGAACACGGCGCACGTCTTCAGCAGTTTCTTCCCATGCCCCGTCTCCGAAGCGATCCTCTAGTTTACGCTTCTGAGACACGGCTTCATCTCTGCCTTTGATGGCCTTGTTCAGTGCGTTCTGGAGACTGTACCGGGTCATCACTTCTTCTTCACACTTCTTGATGCTGGACTTCAACTGCTCTTCGAGGTCGGAAATTTGCTGCTTCAACTTATCTTCCCTCTTCTTATTGTTGGTGAGCGTAGCATTCCAAGTCTTATTGCAAGAAGAGATCTCTCGGTGAGCGATGTCAAGCGCTTTCTTCTTGGATTCAAGCATGTCATGGGAGCTTCTGAACTCTTGCCCCAGACGTTCGCGCTTTTTCTTTTCCTCAGTCAACTCATCCCCTAATCTGTTCATTAGCTCAATCTGTTGTTGGAAAGCATACACGGCCTTGTTTTTCTCACTGCGTACCTGGGCTAACTCTTGCTCTAACCCTTCGTTGATCTTCATCAAGGCTTCTTTTTCTCTCACAATTTGCTCATAGACTTCCCTAGAAACAGTAGTTGGCTCCGCTACCGGAATAGGATCAAGAACTGGTGCATCTGGAAATGGCATCCACAACCGACTTGCTCTCTCCTGGATCCAAACCCTGTAAGGTGCATAGGCTTGACAGTCATTCTTCCCTAACAACGGCTTCCCTCTTTGGTTAATACGCGTCCAGGCATGCTGCAGCTTGGCCAATAACTCCCCCTTCACATCACCTGTGAAGTACAGAGATTCCTGTACTTCTTCCTCCTGAGGTGGATTCTTCAGCGCATATCCGAACTGACGAATGAATAGAGAAGGGTTGTAATTGATACACCCTTTTCTTCCTATCAGCGGTACATTAGGGTACCCAGAACAACTGAAGATGAGCTCAGATCCCAACAGGTCTCGATCAAACCACACAATGTCTTCGGAATATAGCCTCATCAGGCGCTCTGACCAACTGGCTGAGGTTGCACTGTCTACAAATGGTCCCTTCATGGGGAGATGACTTTTGAACCACATATTCAATAGAGGAGTACAGCAGTAAACAACTTTTCCCCTTCGGTTTTCGTTCTTGTAGTGCAATGAGTGGTAGAAGTCTCCGATCAACGTTGGCACTGGATTGCCGGCAGCGAATAGATGGAAAGCATCCAGGTCTACGAAGTTGGGTAAGTTAGGGAACAGCACAATCCCATAAATACAGAGAGCCAAAATAGCATTGAAAACCACCCAACATCCGCTCTTGGCATACTCCTGCGCTTTGCCAACCAAGAAATCAAGAGAGAAACCTGATACCCCAAGCCAAGAAGTCAATAACAGTTCTGCAGCGTCCATATGTAAGGCTTTGGCTAAGTCCTCCAACTTGGGCTCAGCAGCAGAGTGAATAAAGGGAACCTTGTTCTGCACCGGTAACTCAGTAAACTCCACATACTCCTCAATGGTAGGTCCTAGAGTGAAGTCAGCAAACGTAAAACATCTCAATGCGGGGTCATAGAACTGCATCAAGGTGTACAGCCCGTTCATCTCATCAGTAGTGGGCTTGCAGACTAATCTCAGTAATCTCCCGTGGCTCATTCTGAAGCTTCTCCTAACCTCCTCATCGGCAAGAGATATCAGACCACGCAAAGAAGTAATATCAGGTGAAGGCAGCTTATACGCAACTATTTTCCTCAAACCAGCCATACTCAATACTCATAAGTTTGGGCACTAGAATCGGAGGATATGCAAATGCACCTGCAGCACAGACACACGTTAATGGGATGCAAGAGGTAATGGATATGCAGGCAATGCAATGCAAGTAACATGCAACAGGGACCAAAGCTGTAGCTGAATGGCCTGAACCCAATCAAGAAAGGTCTCAGATAGACCATCCAGAAGTCATCAAGCCCTGGTCTCAGATAGACCTAAAACAAAGCTCCAACACTGGTCTCTGACAGACCTCAAACCATAACTCCAACTGGTCTCTGGCAAACCTTAAGACTCCCAACTGGTCTCTGACAGACCTCAGAACTCTCCAACTGGTCTCTGACAGACCTCAGAACACATCTCCAAATGGTCTCTGACAGACCTCAGAACTCTCATAAATACCCAGGATCTCTGATCAAGAAATAACCGGTAGTCTGAAGGTCTAGTTACCTGCATAACCCCAAACCCTCTCACAGGTGGATGTCCTAGTAACTGACAAAGGTATGGCATCCTATGCGGTCGTTGGCGTCACAGACTTTCAGGGTTGATGATACGATTCCCAGAAGGAGTGGCATCATCAAATCCTGAAGAGGCCTCACTTAGCCAACTTCCAAATGATCGGTTCCCGGAGTCGACAATTCAGCTGACCAACAACCCCTTCGACCCAAAGGGTAGAAAAAGAAGCCAACCAGAAGAACCTCGTCCGAGTGTAGATTTCATGAGACACTAATGCAAGCAAAGTCGGCACGCACCCACTACTTTCTACTCTAATTCTAGGTGCACTCAAGCCCAGGTCCGGCTTATCTCTCAATCATAGAACCACCCATCACCCCCAATACAGCAATAACAATCAATATATATAATGCTGAAAATAAAGGTCAGAAATATAAATCCATACAAAATCCTCGACGGGAAAACAAGCGTTAGGATTGACTCTCTTAAGGGACGTTGGATCCCAAATGCATAAGAACCATCGCAGTCCTTAGCAGCCAGGGGACGTTGGATCCCCAGCAGAGTCGCCAGCTGTCGCTACTGCGAAAATCGGCGCCGGCTGAACAGAAGAGTCGCCACCGTGCGTTATTTATCCCACGGGAGGGAAAGGAAACGCTCAGAGTAAACCTCGCACAACACGGGAAAGGTATGGTCGTCGCAACCAAAACCTGGATTCGGGAGTCGGTTACGCAAGGGGAAGGTATTAGCACCCCTCACGTCCGTCGTACTCGACGGGATCCACGCTTGTTTTCGGGTATGGATTGTTATTCTATCTACTCTACAGGTCTGGGGTTAAAAGAAAAATAAAATGAAAATAAAATGACTCGGCAAAGTATCACACTTTATGCCTACGTATTCCCGCCTGGAACGAGAAATCAGAGTCAACGTAGTTCGCCTACCTACGGGAAAGGAGGGGAAGGTTGCTCGCTAGGATATCGCATCCTATGCCTACGTACTTCTACACAGCATGGAAGATCAGAGCAAACGTAGTTCGGGCCACGTACGACACAAGTCTGTTTTGATTGTCTTTATTCCCTCTGAAAAAGGTTTTTCTGATTAACAGTCCCAGCGGACAAAAAATGACGTCTTGATGAGTTCACATTCTTTTACGGAAGAAGTGTCTTTTATTGTGTTTAAAATCTTTATGGTGTTTTTCTGTTTGTTTTAAGATAGAAAGAGACAGAACTCTAACCTACGGTTGCGAGGGGAATCAAACTAACCTAATGTTATCATGCATGGGTTAAGACCTAGTGTCTATCATGCTCCTCTCTTGCACAGAGAGAAACAGAGATCCTACGGGATAGGCAAAAACAGAAACAATATCAGATATATACAGCGGTAAAATGCATGGATGCAGCAGTACAAGCGAGGCAAGGGAGTCCCACTCAACCTCGAACCTAGAAAACAATAGGCGAAAGTGAACAGGCTTCACTTTCAACCTAACAGGGTAAACAGCAACCAATACAACCAGGAAATCCAAACAATACATCAGCAATGAAATACAACAGCATCAGCAGCTCTGATTCAACATCTGACTTCAAGTAATCTCCATTCAGCTACAGGATTCAACAAGTATTAATCTCCATCTTCATGACCTTCAGGCAAGGGTTTTGATCATCTGTCTTCCATCTTTTCTTCATGTCTCAGGCTAGGATGAACATTAGTCAACCAGATGAGGTGAATGAATGTTAGACAGTTAATTACCTACCAAGGGTGGTTCATCAACTGTTAACATTAAACAGAAAGTTTTCTCTCAAAAGTTCTATCTTTCAAATACATTCACTGATCCTTCCAAAGGAAGGAGGTGGATATTTGAAAGAGACTTTGAATCATAGAGAAAGGATAGAGGCAAACAAAGCCATCTATGTTTGTGAATCAAGTTGCTAGACTAGAGCTCTGCCTAGCTCCTAAACCCTAGTCTCCTCAGCAGCTGCTAGCAAGAACCTCCTTTCCAACTCTGGCAGTTGATCTTCAATCTCTGGCTCTCCAATGGTCTCCATCTCCTCAAGTCTTCAACTCTCCCAAGTCCCCAGACAATCCCAATACCCGCACATACAAGCAATAATCCCCTGAGGGCACACCACACCAGTCAATCAGATATATACAGTACATTAATAGCAGTAGGGGAATCCTGACTTTTCTAAGGGGATCTAATAACTACCCCATAGCCCCTATAGTCCCATAGCTAAACTATTCAAACCCTAAGTCCTAAGGGAAATGAATTGATTCTCCTAAGTCATCACCTAAAACCCTAGTTTGTTCATGTTGTTCACACCTACACTAAACACCTAAAATTAATTTCTAAAAATGGGAACTAAGTTGTATCTACAAGTTCAATGTCTAACCTAAACAACCTAAAAAGAATGGATGAAAAATATTGAAGCAACTAATAGAACAAAAATAACAAAATCATGTATGAAATGAAACTATTTAAAATGCTATTTATTTGGAAAATATGGGAAAAATATCAAATAAAAAATAAAATGCAATTTTTATTTTTTATAATTTTCTAGACTCTTTAAAGAAAATAATGCAAAAAGAATGAATTAAAAATATGCAATTTCTAATTTGTTATGAATTTTCAAAAATGAAATGTTGAAGTTCAAGTATACTACTTAAAAACCCTAATTAAACTATCCTAAGTTCAATTATCTAAACTAATCAAATTTTATTCTAAAAAATCTAGTAATAAATTCTGGGAATACTACAATTCAATATTAATCACCACAAAAAATAATGGGCAAAAAATCTATTTCTAAGTGCAAGAACAAAAATCTACAAGATCATGTATGAAATAAAACCTTCAAAATATGCATTTATTTGTAAAATATGGAAAAAATGCGAAAAAAATGTAAAATGCAATTTTTATATTTTTTTAATTTTCTAGACATGTTAAGTAAAATGTTAAAAAAAGAATGAGTTAAAAATATGCATTTTCCATTTAGTTATGAATTTTTGAAGTTTAATAAAATCTAGGCCGCTGGATTGAGGGACAAAGTCAAATATCCCAACATGAATCAATGGTAGAGATTATCTCTTCTACCTTGGACACTTAGGGTTTCTAAAAAACAGAATTCATGCAAGCAACTTCCACCCTCTCTAACTCTCTCATTTCTCCACCATTTTTCACGATCCAAAGATGAAAACTCATCTACTCTTCTCCCTCTACACAGCCATGGTACTAGAATTCTCTAACTCTCCCTCAAGAAAGAAATACGAAGGCTACAAGGGGTGGTCACCATTTTCGCACCTTAGTTTGCATGGTAATCAAATGGTCTCATATTAACCTATCATGTACTACATCTTATGGGGATTATCCTAAGCCTAATACCTAAGATTATAGTACACTAAATCGTGAGTTCTTGATCATTAAAGAATTGACACCATGGAAGCAAACCTCACAAACAACCCTTAAACTCATCATACAACATCCCTAATTGGTCTCTATTAGATTTCTCCTAACAACATGCTTGAACTATGGATAAATAGAGAGTTTCATGAGAAAATGCATACCTTGCAAGTGATGATGGTGATGATGGTTCTCCTCCAATTCAGACCTTGCCAATTGCTTTGTATGGTCTTTGATGAATGTTGAAGCCTCTGGTTGCAGTAGTTCTTGTTCTATCTTCTTGAATCAACCTACTCAACTCTTCATGCAAGTTGGAGTGAAGTTGGAGATCTCATAATCCAGCCACGAATTCTTGAGCCTTTCCTTTGCCAAATGCTCAATGTTGATTATAGATGATGATGATGATCAGAATTGTAGTGATTGATGGTGTTTTAATGGAGTTTGGAATGAAAATGCAATTTTGGAGTGAAGGAATCAAAGTGTAGCATGCAAGCTTTTAGAATCACCAACCAATGCATGGAGTCACTCTAGGGCTTATATAGATGAGAATAGAAATGTGTGGAAGTTTGTAGAACCTTCCATAAAGTTTCTAGAATGTATCACGTAATGAGATTTTGAATTTGTCATCTTGAGTGAATCTCATGCCATCTCATGATAAACCATGCAATATTACTTAAATTCTCCTCATATGGTATTATGACATGAAAATAAGGTTTTACAAACCTTTATGTAGCATTTTCTCATCTTTCCTTTTGATGCCTTAAAGTGCAAATAACAAATTTACAAAGAAACTCCAATTTTTAAGCCTAAACTCAAAAATGTGGCTAAACCATTGTTCTCAAAATGATGTTTACAATCAAAATCATCTATCATATGCCCCATTTTGGATTTGTAGATCTCTCAAACCAAAATTCAATTCCAACTTTTTCAACTTATAAGCCATTTACAAGCCATTTTGACCATTTTAAAATATCCATGCTCCATGCATTTTCAAACTCTCACAACATCTTATCTAGCCTTAAAATCCCATTTTGAGCAACTTTGATGTTGGGAAGTTTTCCATTTGAAGCTTCCTTGTAGGAGTTTTGGGCATTGGCTAAAAATGACCTGTAATTCCAAATTACCAAAATACCCCTGTCTTGCACAAGCCATAAGTAGAGTTCCCTAAATCATATGAAGGCATACCATACCTTTTTGGAAAGGGGAGACAATGAGGAACAACTCTCTTGCTTGTTCAAAGTCCATTTGAATTATCCTTGAGGGCCAAAAGTTTGTCAGAAGACAGTCAACTTGCACAGACAAATTTCAGTGCCATCTGGTGACCCCTAACTTGCAAGAGCTATAACTTGAGTTCTAGAAATCTCCTTGATGTCTTCCACCACTCAAATTAAAGGTCTTGAGATCCTCTACAAGTTTCATGTTGGCCAAGGATCCATTTGAAGCTTGCATTTTGACTTATTTTGCTTGGAAGTTTGACCTAAACTAGGGAATTTTACCTAGAAACCCTAATTTAGAACCTCCTCTTCTCCTTGATTTCTCTTGATTTATTCTTAGCATAACAACATATCTTTATTCTCCATGTCAAATTATGAACCCCACATCTCTCCAATAGCCCTTAATGCCTTTCAATCAGTCAATTGACCTAGAGTTGACCCAGGGTTGACCCAGATGAAACCCTAGTTGACTGTCTTCAACTGCAATACTTGTGATCACACCAATGACTTGTCTCCTTCTCCAAATGACTTTCTAAGTCCTCCAAGATGTCTAGATACTCCCTGTGCCTTCAATTCACAGCTCATACTTTCCTTGATGATCCCCAGATACCCTCAGCCAGGAGATAGATTAACTGCTTGACCCATTGACTTGATAGCTTTCAAATTCTTTTCTGATGACTTGAATGAGATTGAATCAGGATAATAACCTCTTGATAGGCCTCTAGAGATGAGAATAATGATTGGTCCCCCTGTTGTATGACGTGCTTGTGTGCTTGAACAAGGTGGTGCGTGGGACGGTTATTTAGCGTTGATTGAGTTCACCTATAATAACAGTTTCCATTCGAGTATTGGTATGGCGCCATTTGAGGCTTTATATGGTCGGAGATGTCGAACACCTCTGTGTTGGCATGAGACAGGTGAAAAGTCGGTAGTTGGTCCGAAAATGGTACAGCAAACGACGGAAAAGGTGAAATTTATTCGGGAAAAGATGAGAGCTTCTCAGAGTAGACAGAAAAGTTATCATGATAAAAGGAGAAATGATCTCAAGTTTCAAGAGGGCGACCATGTGTTTTTGAGAGTTACACCGGTTACGGGTGTGGGTCGTGCTTTGAAGTCGAGAAAGTTGACTTCTCGTTTTATTGGTCCGTATCAGATTGTCGCACGAGTTGGTGTTGTGGCTTATCGTGTGGCGTTACCTCCAAACCTTTCGAATTTGCATGATGTATTCCATGTCTCGCAACTTCGGAAGTATGTTCCGGATCCGTCACATGTTATCCCAATGGATGAAGTTGAAGTAAGAGATAACCTTACAGTTGAAGTTTTACTGGTTAGTATTTTGGACCGCGAAGTTAAGAAACTAAGAGGCAAGGATATTGCGCTTGTGAAAGTGTCCTGGGGAGGTGCCACAGAAGGCAACATGACTTGGGAGTTGGAGAGCAAGATGCGAGAATCACATCCAGAGTTGTTTGAATCAGGTAATATTTTCGAGGACGAAAATTTCTAAAGTGGGGGAGAGTTGTAACGCCCCGATTCTGAATTCCCATTAATTGTTGAGTCTTTTAATTTATTTAATTGATGGTTGTTTTAAATTGAAAAATTATATATTATTATGTGGTGTTTGCTTATTTTATCTATTTTTACCGATTCGGAGAGTTTTCGGGGAATTAGAGTAAAAAGGGCATTTTAGACATTTAGCAATTTAGGGTGAGAATTGATTGGTAAGTGTTGGAAAGAATTTGAGAGGAAAGAAATAGATATAGAAATAGAATAAGAGAGGAAAAGAAAGAAAGATAGTAACATAAGAAGAAAAACAAGAGAAAGAAAAGAGGAGAAGAGAAAGAGAAGAGAAAGTAGAGAGGAAAACCTAGAATCATCAAGGGATCATCACCAAAGCTTGCAATCGATCGGTAAGGGTGTGAAACTCCATCATCTCTTTAATGTGTATGATTGTATGTGTATGTGTTTGGATTTTGTAGAGTTTCTACTCTTTTTCCACTTAGGTTAGAAGTTGGTTTGATGAGTAGAAAGAGGTTTTAATCGGTTAGAACTCGGATTAGACGATGTAGTTTAGTCGGGTGATGGTAGGGTTGTGCCACTGAGACTGGTTTGGATTTAATCGGTTGGTTGTGTGGAGTTTGGGCTTTGGAACAGCCATGGAGGTTCTGTCTTCGCAGGCTCGCCAGGCGAATGGTAGCGAAGCTTCGCCAGGCGAAGCCCAGCGAGCTGCAGTGAAGCAAGTCAGAAGCAATACCCTGTCTTCGCTGGCAAGTTCGCCGGGCGAAGTGAGTTGGCGAAGGTTCGCCAGGCGAGTGTGTACAGAGCCTCAGCGAGTAATTCCAAAATTACTCCCAGTGGACTTCGCTGGGGAGTTCGCCAGGCGAAGGCCAGCGAGCATTCGCTGCGTGGCTTCGCCAGGCGAAGGTTGGCGAACCTGACAGTGTTATTTGTTTTGCTGTTTATTCATAGCATGATTTTTGGCCGATTCAGTTATGATTAATGCCTATATGAATGATTGATGTGTGAACTGTTTCGACATGTCGTGCTGTGGGTGGCCGAAAGGCGTGAATCCTAGATTGTAGAGCCAATGGTGAATCTTGAACGTTTGATAATCTTGTGTATTTGCTTGAATTGAATAGAAACGCATTGATAGGCTGATATGTGTGTAAATCATGTGTGAAATGGTGCATAATGTGAATGCATGATGGATATATGCGATGTATGTGATAAATGCAATGAGTATGTTTGTGAACATAGTATGCATTCTGTGTTGATCGATCCCTCGGAGGATTAGCATTGTGTATCATCTTAGTATGCATTTTTGTGTTGAATGATCCCTCGGAGGATTTGCAGAACCTCGTATGATACGATGGTTACATTAGATTCCTTGGAGAATCGGTTGCATTGTGTGATTCCTCGGAGAATCGGTCATAACATGTAATCCCTTGGAGGATTGAATAGAGTATTTGATTCCGTGGAGAATCTGCAGAGTATTTGATTCCGTGGAGAATCTGCTGAATATTCGATTCCGTGGAGAATCTGATGAATATTTGATTCCATGGAGAATCTGCTGAATACTTGATTCCGTGGAGAATCTGCTGAATACTCGATTCCTTAGAGAATCTGTTGAAATGAGTCGGTACCGCATTTGCATCTGCATAGAGTCGTGTGTCGGTCTCTATGAGTTGCATGAGTCATCTGTGTATGATGCATTTGTTGTATGAATGTAACTGTGTACGTTATATATGATTGTTTGGAGGAACATATAGTGAATGTTCATGTGTATGTGTAGAGGCATGATTAATTGTATACGCTTAATGTGGTGAGAACATAATTTGAGTATAACTTGTACAAATATGAGTATATGTATATATACAATTTTATGCATTAACTGTTATGATATTGTTTCTCACCCTTCTGCTGTTTTATAATGCTCTATGAGGCATTGCAGAGTAGGAAGCTGGAGGTTCTTTTTGTGAAGCGATGTCTTCATTCTTTTTGGTCAATGGCTCTGATATGTAACATCTGGGTAGTTAGGAAGCCTTTGACTCTTTTGGAGTTACATTTGTTTTGATTCCTTGTGATACATCTGTGTATGTATCCGCTGTGGATATGGTTGTAAAGCATGAATTGATTGAATGGTTGTATATACTTTTATGAATGTGATCGATTCAATATTTGGATGTTTCCGCTTTTATTCTAAATATTGAGATGTGGGTTACCCATTGTTGCATATCTATTTTGAGCAGGTATCGTATGTGTTTAATTTCATGATAATGTGATGCGCCTCTTATATACCATGTTTTAATTAAACTCTGATGAAAAAAAAATTTCTAAGTGCCTAATTGATTTATTTGATTAATTTGGGGGTATAGAAAGGGGGTGTTACAGGTGTCGTTCCTAGTGTAGTAATCACCGGGGTGGAATAACTGTGATGTTGTTCCTGGTGGGGTATATGTGTTGTACCCATAATCCAAATGAGGATTTGCGAGAGTTGAGGAGTTTATATGAGTCATATGGTATGTGTATATGGTTGTTGTATGAAAGTATGAGATGTGGTCGTTTGGAAATTATGTGTATAACTGTACGTACTTATGTAGGGTAATGCGTAATTGAATATTTTTGCGTATATGTGTGCATTTCAAGAGTGCGTAGAGTCATTGTACGTGTGTAGCATCATGATTGCATTCTTGTGTCTTGATCCCGTGGAGGATCTGCAGAAACCTCGTGTGCCCTTGTGGGGTGTGAGCGATGGTTTATTCTTGATCCCGTGGAGGATCTGCAGAAACCTCGTGTGCCCTTGTGGGGTGTGAGCGATGGTTTATTTTGATCCCTAGGAGGATCTGCAGAAACGATCGTGTGCCCTTGTGGGGTGTGAGAGATGGTTTATTCTTGATTCCTTGGAGAATCTGCAGAACGATTGTGTGCCCTTGTGGGGTGTGAGCAATCCTGAAACATCGTGTGCTCTTGCTTCCGCTGGTGAAGAAGTTGAATGGTTGAGGGATCTTTATTGGAAGTTCCATGACTAAAGACAATGTTTCAAAGGTGTTGATACATCGCGGTAATCAATCCACTTTACCTAGAGCATACAAAAGTGTATAATAGAAAGTCTAGACAAGTATGACTTATTCATTCTTTCATGAAGAAGTTGATTAAGGGTGTAATCATTTCATTCATATATGATCGAGTTATAATTTGCTTGACCCATTTACTAAACCATTGGCCAGAGATTTAGTAAATACTACCCCGAGAGGTTTGGGATTGAAACTCCTTGAATAAGGGTTCTGACAACGGTAGCAATCCAATCTAAAGTTAACAAATCTTAACCTAAGATTCAATGGGTAACAAGAAGTTGTTGATTTGGATGTTTTGTGTAACACCCCACTTTCCCGAATTAAAATAAAATACAAATATTTCAATTAAACATCAGATTTCTCCACAAAAGTGGGATATCACATCACACAACTCGACATACTCTTCATTAGAAGGTTTTTAAAATAAAGCAGCGAAAAATATTCATTAGTTCATCAACCTCGGCCATCCGCCAATACATGAAAATATTCATTACTAAAATTCACCAACACATGATACGTCACAGGAAAGTAAAACAAGTTCAACTAAATCAAAAGAAAACGCCCAAGTCTTGTGCTACGTATCAGAGCATCCTAAGACTCGACTCGCACACCTCTATCCAAGCTAGCTAAGTACCTGGATTATCTATACTTCCAAAGAAGCACCGACCACAACAACAACAAAGGGGTGAGAAAACATGATCAAAATTATTGGTAATACAATACATGAAATAAAGGTAGTAATCATATAATTCATCATCCAACATCCACCAAACACGATCTACTGTCCAACATCAACATAACACACCAAAATGCAAATATGCAACTCAACACCATGCATATGGTACCAACTCATTGGTTCATTCAATCGAACCCCAGATAGATCACATACACCCGTCCTTGGCCATGATCTGTCCCCACCATTCTCCGTAATGGAGTACGAATGAATCACATACACTACTCTTGAGCAATGATTCGTCCCACCAAACACCATGATATGCATAACACCAAATGCACAACAAATAACTCAAGCACACAAGGTGCACACGATCCCCTGATCACATCACCATACATCATACATACGTATTATTCATCAATTAATTATTTTAATTAAAGTCACACGATCCCCCCTGATCCCATCACCACACCCCATACATATCTCACACCACAATCTACTTATTTCAATTAACTTCAATCACTACATAATTTCACCTTTTAATGTCAAGTATACACCCTTCACCACTAATCACCATATCTACACTGGTCACAACTCAAGGAATACTACAAAACGACAGAACCACCCTCACCGTACAAAATCACGATTTGCTGTCATGCTCGCTGGCTCATTCGCTTAGCGAAGCCCTAGCGAACGCTCGCTAGCTGCCCGCCTAGTGAACTCCTTAGTGAATGCAGACAGTAGCTACTGGAAGAGTTCGCTACCTCACTCGCCTAGCGAACCTGCTAGCGAGTGCTCGCGACTAGCTCGCCTAGCGAAGGTGCTAGCGAGCGTCTGGAATCTCTCAAAACCCTCACTGTCCAACCATGTCATCTTGCTCAATTTCAAGCCTATCACTCTACTTCTATCTCTCATCCTATCACCACTACAACCAGTACACACCACTCTAGTCATTATTCTATCAATTTATCTCCAGAACCCACACCTATGTCCATCATCAGAACTACAGAAGTTACTCAGAACCTTACCAAAATCACACCAAATGTGTACCCATTCATCAATGGCAACAACAATCATAAACACATCAACATGCACACCAATTTCATCATAATCAACAGCAATCAAAGACATATCAACATAACAAACATATTCATCAAATCCCTACGGGGTTAAGGAATCCCCACTACCCAATTTCATGTAAACACCAATCCCAATCAGTTTCTCCCCCTTACCTCGATTAATGCTCCGATTGACGAAGAACCTGAAGAATCGTTAGCCCTAGCCTTCTTCTCTCCCTCCTTGTTCTTCCTCTTTACTCTTCTCTCTAAAACTGGTTTATCGTGTTTCTAACTCTCTCCTTTTCTCCAAACTCTTCTAATACCCCTTTTTAATTCTTATTTCATTTTATTCCAATAATAATAATAATAATACTAATAATAATAACGCAAATAATAATAATAATAATAATAATAATAATAATAATAATAATAATATACTAATTATTAGATTATCATCATTATTAATTATATTATATTATTATTAAACTCTACATTTTATTAAATAATCCCCATAACTTAAAGGTACCCACCAACACTCTCAGACACACCCCCACACAAAGGACACACCAAAATAAAATAACACCAAAAGACTAAATAATTAAAATGGGTGTTACATTTTGCAACTTTATGTGACAGTGTTGACTATTACATATTGAGGGTTGAGTTTTTTCAAACTCTTAATGAAGTTCTATATCGAGGATATGTATCTAAAAAAATAGATACAAAATAAACTTCACCTATATGAATTTCGAGATGGTGTCATCTCAAAGTGAAAGTTGGAGTTTTTCTCATGAAAAATTCACGACAACAGGATAAGCACATGACCATAAATAGTGTTAGACGAAAGATGTAGGATAAGAACCACTAAAGAGTGTGTGTAAGATAGCGTCGATTTAATCACATGGGATAACGGTTCAAAACATTGCTACCTAACATTCCGATTAGACTTTGCATTATCCTTACTAAGGTTAAGTTCAAACCGAAAGATACTTAACTGTATTACCTTCTTTTCATTTTTTTTTTCTTCTGAAATTAGTCTTGTCATTATTAAAACAAGTGGGGAATTGTTGTAAACTATTAACTAATAATATTGAGTGTATTCCAAAATGACAATAAAATATTCAAGTGAAGATTTATTTTTGAATTCAGAAATAGGCAACACTTGTGAAATGTTGCAGTAAGTTTGAATTCAAAAATAGACAAGATTTGTGAAGTATTGTAGTATGTTTGAATTCGAAAACAGGAAACACTTTCTGATGTGTTGCAGAATATGAAACAGTGCAACCTTTAAAACCTTTGTTGTAGGCAAAACAATGCAACATTTGATAAAAATGTTGCTGCAGGCGAAACAGTGCAACGTTTGAAAAGTGCTGTTGTAGACAAAACAATGCAACATTTTGAAAAAGTGTTGCTGAAAGTGTTGTTTCATCAAGGGTCACAACCTTATGAAACAATATTAGTTTGATCTATAAATTGAACATTCTGGATTAAGAAAAACACATTAGAAAAACCTATATGCTTCACATAAAATTCTGAATTTTATCTTCTCTACATTCGAGTTTTCATCGATCTCATGCAAACTCGAATATATGCTGAATTATCCTGTGTATTTCTACGTAGAAATTCTAACACATTTAAAAGTGCTTATAATACTTATAAAAAAGTGATTTCGTTTACTATTCTATCCCATCCATTTTCATTTATAAATTAATTTCTCCAACATTGAATATAGGAAGGAAAAAAACAACAACATAAGAGAAAATAAAAATTAAATAAATTTTTTAAATATTTATTAATAAAATGTACTACAAAGACATATCATCTCAAACTAATATCCATTCCGATAGTACTATTTCACGTCAACACTGTTCATTCAATTTAAAAAAAAAAAAAAAATCTATAAGAAAAAACGTGAAATATTGAAACGGCTTTGCGCGTCTTTTTGATAATGGCCGGGTTGATTTATCTTTAAAAATAATGTTTTTAAAATAAATTTTACAAAACTGTCTTGAAAAATATTATAAATTTTTTTAGATTCGTTTTTTTATAAATTAAAAAATTAATTTTGATATTCTATAACATAAATATGTTTTATTAGTCAAAATTGTATTTTTAAAAAAAATATTTTAGAAATGATTTTTATAAAAAATATTTAAAATAATTTCAAATTAAATAATTTTTTGAAATTTTAATATGTAAACTTTTTAAATAAAATGATAAATATTTTAAAAATAATTATTCAAATAAAATTTTTATTTTAATCTTTTATAAAAAATTTCTTTATAAAATTTTCTTTACACAATTATATCATATTATAAAAATTATTTTTAAAAAATATCAAAAACAAACGGGCCAATATTTGCTAAGATTTCCTTTTCTTCTTGTTCTCTTAAGAAAACAATTTTGCAAGTATCAATTACAAATGATATTAAATAGTTTAGGTAGATTATTATACTATGTCTTCTTATATTTGAGATTTGAAAAAAAATTATCTCTGCATGGACATTAATATTTTTAGTCATATTATTATTTTATAGATATTTAAATACTCATATTTGCACGCGTCAGCATCAGTTTTAATAAAAATAAATCACTTAATTAAAAAGTATCATATTATTTTTAATTTTTAATATCTTTAAAAAAATAATAAGATTATATTATGGATTTATGAAATAGACAAACACTTTTATAAAATGTGTAATAGTTTGATAATAGTGTATTTTAAAAAGTAATATATAATAATAATATAAATTAAAATATATAAATATATATTGTGTGATATGGAACGAGATAATGTTGAATATTGTAGTTGTTAAAAATATGTAATAACACTAGAATAAAAAAGATGTCAATGAAGATTGCTCTTAAAAAATTTGAAGTGTGTGAATTCAGACTAACCTTTAAGTTCAATTTGCCTCCACCAATTATTATATATTAGATGTAATAGAGATTAACCGTGAATTTATTTTAGAATACTTTAAACGCCTTAATGTGAATGATATAAACACTAAACTTATCTTTTGATAATGAGTTATGAAAAATTATTTCCTACATTTTACTCATACATTAATAAAATAAATGATGATATAGAATAATTGTAATGTGAAAGAAATTGATTAGAATAAGTTGTATTTTATGTATATATTTCTATTTTTCAAATACTTTTATTTATTGAGAAGTTTATGTCACTTAATGGAAAGAAATATCATTTGTAAATGAATTGTGCTTCAGATAAGGAACAAATATATTGTTTCAACGTTCACATTTTGAAATCCTAAGAGCATCTCCAATGATGCAACTCACTTTTGAATTATTTATGGGATCCATTAAGCCACATCATTTTGAAACAACTCCCTCAATTTTCACTCCAATGGTACAACTCTAAAGAATCCATATTAGATCCCACATATTTATTTTATATATTAATATTTTATTTCTATTAAAATTTATTTGATTTAAAATAATTATTTAAATTATTTAAATTTAAATTAATAAAATAAATAAAATTAAAACTAAACATAAAATTTAAAATTAAAATTAATCTCAAATACATGACATAATTAAAAACAATAAAAAAAAAATAACATAACAAAATTACTCAAATTTAATTTTCATCGTCCTCATGTCCAAAACGTTCCCAAATATGTTCGACTAGATCTCCTTGAAGTTGGCGATGAACTTGTTTTTCACGAAGACTTGCTCTTCTTTGTAGTCTTGTTGTAAGATTCGGATGAGGACCGTTAAATATTTCAGTTGTTGAGTACATGTCATCTAAATTATCATAAGAGTAATCAAAATCACCTCCATATGTGTGTCGTTCGTCTTCAGCAATCATGTTGTGCAAAATGATGCAAGCATATATGGTATGCTTGAGGGTTTTCATATGCCAGCCACGAGCCGGGCCACATATAATTGCAAATCGATATTGAAGCACTCCAAATGCCCGCTCCACATCCTTTCTAGCTGATTCTTGATGTTGAGAAAATGGTTTTCTCTTTTCTCCCTGCGGCATTGAAATGGTCTTGACAAATGTAGCCCACTCAGGATATATATCATCCGCTAAATAATACCCCATATTATATGATGTTCCATTGATTGTTTAGTTCACAATGGGAGCATGTCCTTCCAAAATATCGTTAAACACATTGGATTGATTTAGCACATTAATGTCATTGTTTGAACCTGCAATACCAAAAAATGCATGCCAAATCCATAGGTCTTGTGATGCCACTGCTTCAAGCATGATTGTGGGCTTACCATGATCACCTCGACAAAATTGTCCTTTCCATGCAACAGGACAATTTTTCCATTCCTAGTGCATACAATCAATGGAACCCAACATACCTGGAAAACCACGTGACTCTCCCATTTGTAAAAGATGTTCAACATCTGTGTTGTTAGGCTTTCTCAAATACTCTGCCCCAAATACAACATTCACGCCCTGAATGAATCTTTCTAAGCACTCAACTGAAGTGCTTTCACCGATTCGAACATATTCATCTACACTGTCAGCGGGAGACCCATATGCCAACATACGAATAGCAGATGTGCATTTCTGCAGTTGTGAAACACCCATTTTACCAGTTGCATCGACCCTCATTTGGAAATATTCATCATGATTTCCAAGGGTGGCTACAATTCGAAGAAACACATGCCTATGCATTCTGAACATTCTTCGGAATTGAACATCTGTGTAAACTGGATTTTCCGAGAAGTAGTCATTGAATAAACGATTGTGCCCTTCTTCACGACTTCGATCTATCACTGTTCTTCTCTTTAGCCTAGAGGAACTTCCAGATTGATGTTCCTTCTCGAGCATTGACTTTAGTAGATCTTCATCAGTGTTGTCCATAAATTCTTCTTCAATCAAGTCCCAAAATAGATCATCTGAACTGTCTGAATTGTCTGAATCCATTAAAGTGAGTGAAGAATGAAAGAAGAATGAGAGAAGAATGAGAAAATAATGAGTATAGTGGTCATTTATATAGTGATATATGAATAACAGCTAGTTTGAATAACGACTAGTTTGAATAACGGCTAGTTTGAATAACAACATAATATTTATTATAAATTAAATTGGTACTAATGACCATTTTACATAGGTGTTGATACATAACAAGTACTACAATTTTTCATCATGACTAAATTCCATATTTTTTTTCAACTTATTACAATATTTTTCATGAATATCTCGTTGACTATCAGTCATCGTAGAGGTGCCTTTCGAGAGTAATCGCATTGCCTTAAACTCCATCTCGTCCTCCTTACATTGAGCTAGTCTTTCCATTGCTTCTACTCTTTTATTCCATGTATCTTGCACAACATTAGAAGGTGATTCATATGCTTTTTCCTTTGCCTTACTCTTTCTTTTTGCTGCTTGTTATCCCATTGGACGCTCTATTGGTAATGATGAGTTAAACTCATAACTTGAAGGTGTCGCGAGGTCAGACGATGATAAGTGTGCCCCACTAGCAGAATTCTTTGTTCTTTTTGAAGAATTTTCTGTTGATGCTCCCATCCATTTAGGTTCATCCTTTAACAATCGCCATGCATACTCAAGATTGAATGGTGTACCTTCATCCTGAGCAAAAAAAGCATATGCAGCGGCCAAGATATCTTTCTCCGATGTCCCACTTTTCTTTCCATTAACAGCTTGTTTGTAACACCCAACAAATTTTTGAACCAAGCCATTTATTCGATGCCATCGAGATTTTAATTGCCCACGTAGCTTTTCCCGCGACTTCCCACGATACTCATTATAATTGTTAGCGATTCTTAACCAAAAGCTCTCAGCTTTTTGATCAACACCCACAATTGGATCTTTTGAAACATTGAGCCATGATTGGATAAGAAGTATATCTTCATCCCTTGAAAATACCTCTCGAGATAATGTGATTAAATTGTAAGAGAAAATTTAAAATTTTTTAAAGTAAAGTGATGAAATTTTGAGAGAGAAATTAAAATCTTAAGAGAAAATAAAAGTAAGATAGAAAGTTTGTGTGTAAATTTTTTAAAATTGGGTGTATTTATAATAAATTAAAAGTGTTAAAAGAAAAGAAAAAAAAATAACCGTTGCAACATTAAATTATATTAATATTTTATGAGAAAGTGCGGTTGCACTGCATTCTCACGGTACGCCAGCCTGGCCAACTCCAACGACTACATAATGATAAGAAACGTAGATCACATGTAAAAACATTGAAAAATCTTCCCGTTAGAGGTACTATAAGTTGTGATGAAATGGCTAATCGATAAGGGACATTCTTTTTATCATAGACCACCCTGATTCGAATATGAAGTATGTTATATTTAGAATAAAATTCATTTTATCAACAATAATAAAAAAGTAAGAAGAAATTACATTTTTAAGGATTATTAAAATGACACTGACATCCTCTTTAATTTTAAAATATGCTTTAACCTCCTTTCAGGTCTATTAAAATGGTACTGACGCCCTCTCTAATTTTCGCACTCAAACCTATTTTTTTAACATGTAATTATATAATGGATATATGTCAAATTATCATCCCCAATATCAATCAATATGACTGAAAATAGATCTATTTTGATTTCTCCTTTTAATATTATCGATAGCGGCTCCGAGAGTACTTGAATTCTTAATTATGGTGTCATTCATTGCATGACAATCCATTCTCAACATTTTTTTAAGAATATTTCCCCTTCCGAAATTTCCTATATCATTATTGCATAGGGTTCTTGTACTTAGTTTGATGGTTACGGAGACATTAATCTTCAATCTTTGAAATTAAAAGATGTGTTTCATGTTTCTGATTTATCGAGCAACCTTATCTCTATTTGTAAGTTTATTATTATGTAATTATATATATATATATATATATATATATATATATATATATATATATATATATATATATATATATATATATATATATATATATATATATATATATATATATATATATATATATATATATATATATATATATATATATATATATATATATATATATATATATATATATATATATATATATATATATATATATATATATATATATATATATATATATATATATATATATATATATATATATATATATATATATATATATTTTTTTTATTTTTTTTTTTATTTTTTTTTTCATTGTACTTTTTAAGAACTTGCAACAATATTAGAGTTGCTTAGGAACATGGAAGACTATAGTACCTCTCTGATGCACGAACTAATCAATAGGTGTTGTTTTATGCATTTCAATCTCAGTTAAAGTCGTTTTTGTCTCCCAATTATGGCTTCAAGAGAAGCATCTTGCTCATCCTCCTTTTCATTAATAGTGTATATTTTAGTCTCTATTTTCAAAACAATATGTTCAGTCTTTTAAATGTGGTATTTGTTAGTTTTATAAAAATAACCAAACTACTTTTTTTTCAAATCTTACTAAAAGTTTTGAATTATTTAATTTTTATTTTTCCTGATGTTTGGGATTCAACCCATGTTTCTAATATTTTCCTGAAACATGGTTGTTTTTTTTATTGATGATTGTTCTCAAGTAACTTAAATTTTCTTGATGAATAATAAATCAGAAGAACCACGATTGTTTATTTAATTTTATAATATGATACAACGAAAATTTGGGAAAAGTATGATACGACCAAATTTCCTTCTCTTTAGCCGATAACTTAATTTCATATTCCATTTCAATATCTGAATGTGCTTTGTTGTTTTGAATCTTTGCTTGTTCAATCTCTTGAATTTTATCCTCCAACGCCTCTTCTAGTTCTTGCACCTCAGTCATCAGATTTTTCTTTGACTCCTCCAACTGTTTTATTTGTTGCATAAAGATCCTATTTCTTTCTTCACTTAGCTGAAAAGATTTTTCCATAGTACTAAGTTTTGATGGTAGTGATGAAAGGTTTTCTATATCAAGTTTTTGTTGTTCTATGGTTTCTTCCAGCTCCTGGAGAACAGAAACAAGCTCCGCATTTTCTTCTTGGCTCTTCTTTAGTTGCAAAGACAAGTTGGCATTGTAGTCTTTCTGAAACTTTAATTCATCTTTTAGAGCATTTTCAATCTCTGGAATGCATTCAATTTGAGATGTCGAATCTTCCAAAGTTTTTTGTCTCACTGTTGGATCTTCTGATGACAATGTTAACTGCTCAACTTCCTTTTTCAAACTATCACGTTGTACATATGCTGTTGAAAGGTCTGTTTCCAGGCCTGTCATCTTTTCAGATTGATATGACAATTCTGTTTTCAAAATCTCCAAGTCCCCTAACAGCTTTCTGGCGTTCATTTCCCACATCTTTGCTTCTTCCCGTAGCTCTTCATTCGTGTCTTCTGCAACTTCAGGACTGTTGTTAGCGCCATGGGTCGTCTTAAAAGATGATGCACCAATGTCTTGCATATTTTGGGAACTAAATGATGAACGATTCGACTGAGAAGTATTATTAACAGGGTATTCATAATCGGATACACTTTTCTGGGAACTGGTTGAGTCTTTTCTTCTAGTTGGACTTTGTCCGTCACTGATGCATGGGGAGAAATTTCCCCTTCCTGTGGAATCCTCAGCTGAGTTATAGTTGTAATTTAACACAGAGCCGGAAAGACTTGTTTCCTGCAGCTGAGGAACACAGTGCAGTCTCATTGTTAACATCAACTAGTAACAAAAGAGAAAATTAAAATGCAAATGTAAACAATGGACACGATATATATTTAATGAAAATTTTATGATATATCAAATGTCTTGTGAAAAATGAAACTAAAAAAACCAGTTCAATTCTAATAATCTTAAATTAGATCGAATCCACTAGGATAGAACCACTGAATGACCAAGTAAAAGCAATGATTGAAGTTTCAGTTAGTTATAGACACAGAATTATAATTTACCAACATGTATGCATGGACAGAAATTTAGAACATTATGTGCAAATAGAACACTGATGATAGGAAAAATGTTCCAATTTTACCATAGTTTCAACTTCTGCTGGCAATAAGCTAGAGTTCACGTCATCAACAGGGGAAGATGTAAAACTCTGTACATATGAAGAATCAGATCCGTTTGACTTGACAGCCACTTGATGATTATTTTCACTCATAGCCTTCAAATGAGAATTTTCTTTGCTTGGTTCTTGATCCCTGAAAATTTGTAGGAGATCAGTATTTAGTATGGTAGTACTAGTAGACATTATCAATTCAATAATATTAAAAGACTACCCTTCAATACAAACCTGGGTTTTGTTCTTGGTGTAAGGCACTGCATTGTTACCTGTAAAATACATAACCACTGAATTAAGTGAAATGGAAATGTCACAGTAATATAATTCAATTAAGTAAGTAAAAATGGGAAGAAAATCACTTCATGTTTTTAAGCATCGAAAACTTTAATTTTCAATTCAATTTTAGCCAGCAATATATTCAAGATTTCCAGTGTTCAATTTTTCCTCAAATTAACAAAAAACAACTTGGAATCAAATCCAAAATGATACACATAGGAGTCACAAGAGAAATGCCTCTTTACTTTGTGCAGTCAAGTAAGTGTAAGATGTAGTCTGACTCACATTCAAAACTGTTGCATAGTTGCACTTATTCAGAGGGATTGAAAGTGGAATAGCAGCATCTGAACTCACATAGCTGGTCACAGTAATTCTGGCCTCTCCCAGAATTCCAGATCTTAATGATCCCTGTTAAACGTTGCTTCGAAAAAACTTATTAATAATCCAAACAAAATAATTTAAAAGTTCAAACTGATAAAACCAACAGCAAAAGGTGCGCAATACATAATAGTACAAGGAGCAAAAATAGTAATAGCAGTACCATTGCCACAATAAGCTTGAAGAGACAATCATCGGTTTTCTTGGAGGACTTATCTCTAGAAACCCATATAGATTCTGATAAAGTATCATACCACTGACAACTTCCATTAAGCACTGTCACTTTGCTTGTCTTTGCAAGTGTTTTACCATTTTCCACAGATACAACAGAAACAAACAACTTGTCCCACCCTTTTGGTACCTGCTAATATTAGAATTCAGTTAGCATTTTCTATTTGCACAACCAGCACTTTCTTATTTGAGTTTATGTGACACTATTTGGAAAACCTTATGGAAAGAGTTTATGCTATGTGTCTAAGCTATTTTCACCTTATTTCTCTAAGTTTTCCACAATAGCTTATGAAAACAACTTATATAACTTGTATGGAAATAGCTTGAATTCATCTTTTATTATAAAAATAGCTTATACGTAAGTACTTATATAAGAAGTGATTATGTTATAAGTACTTAATTAATTAAGCTGTTTATCTAAATATGGAGATAATCTTGGAAGCTATATCTATAATGTACACTACATTCTAAACTCTACAGCATCAACATCTCTGAAAAAGAACGTGTCCGTGTCAATGTTAGAGCCGATGCCCGAAACTATCATCGACACTTATAATTACATTCGATTTATTCATTTTTTTTCAAATTATTACCGACGTCGATGTATTGGTGTCAGTGTCGTATTTTCGGTTTCCTTGCTTCATAGCTTACGATAGAAACTAAATGAAGCATTGTTCTGCATTCCATCAAAACAAAAACCTCAATGCTAATGCAGCTAGCTATTCATAGCAAAACACCATCATTTTAACCTTCAATTTCATAAAGATTTAATTCAAAACACGCTAGAACTCAATGTAAACCGTAGTTCTCTCTAATTTCATATATCATAACTCATAACAGTCTCTGTTATTTCCAAATTAGTATCTAAGATATTCGATTACATAAAAACAAAATGTTCGTCGCGATAAAAAATGCAAAATCAAAATAAAAAAAAAACGTGAAAGAAGCAACCTGAAGCGCCTTTAGATTTGAAATTCTGAACTTAACTCTGTCACCTAATTTTCCATTCCTATGCTTGTGAAGCTTAAACATTCTCTATCTTTCTAGAAACTTCCTCTTCACAATTCACAGTTCACAATCACGTTCTTGGCGCTGGTTATTTCCCAATGACGTTCACGATTATAATCATGTTCTGCGTAACCACCATCACCAACTGTTTGAAGAAAAAGAGCGTTAGCTAAGTGGTCATTGTAACGAAGGGTGTTATTTTATTGTTATTTCAAACGGGAGACAAAAATTAACAACCCGAATTAAAGGAACCACAATTCTATATATTTTTTTTTCATTTACATTTAATTTAATTTATTATACAAAATTTAATTTTTTCGTGCGGGATAATATACATACGTAACCATTTTAAAAATGGAGTGTTTATCTTTAACTGATTTATTTATTTTTAAATGGGAAGTTCTTATATACTGACGTGTCAATTGATGGTTGGGCAAGAATGTGAAAGCTGTTGCTTTTAAGATGGAAGCGGTTGTAGGTTATTACTGACTGCAACCACCAACGCAAAAGCATATTAGAGAACAAAAATAACAGGCTGGTTTGTTTCTAAATGATTGTGGTGGTGAAATAGTTTTGTAAGTTTTAAGTTAGAACAAGAATGTGTGCATACAAATATGGGATATTGTAGCTTATAATGAGAAAAAAATTTCTTATAGCCCTATAGTTTATTAAAAATGTCAATTTTACCTATATATGTTTTTAATCAATTTATTATTTTATGTTTTATCATTCATTTGAGATTTTTAAAAACTCACCCCTTCATATTTATATAATATAGAAAGATTTTGAAAATGACGTACGATATGCTATTTTATTTATCGAATGACTTTAAAAGATATCTGATTTATGTCAAAATTAGTTTAAAAAAACTTACTAAAAGAGTTCCGGTTTTGTTTGAAAAAATGTATTGTACCGAAATACTTTTCAAATGTATTTCGATTTATATACTTAAACAATTGTTTGTGAAGAAAGATTTGTGTCCATGAGTGATTTTGACGGATAGAGGTCTTGTTTTGATGAAAACAATTGAAATTATGTTTTCAAGGATGATTAATTTGCTGTGTCAACTTCACATTAACAAAAATGTTGATGCAAAATGCAAGTAATATGTGGTGAATGACATGCAAAAGATGATTGACACATTATGGATGGAAGTTGTATGGACTAGTGATGAGGTTAAGTATAATCAACGTTTGCAACAACTTGATCAAACATGTTTTGATTCTAGTGAATTTATTGATTATGTGAAAGATACATGGTTGACTCCACATAGACAAAGATTTTTTGGAGCATGAATTAATCGAGTTCTACATTTGGGTAACACCACGACTAATCGGTATGTATTTTTTTAGTATTTTTACTATGTATTTTTTTAGTATTTTTTACCACGCATTATTTTTAGTATTTTTATTATGTATTATTTTTTTTTATAGTATTTTTAATATGTATTATTTTTAGGGTTAAGTCTGCTCATTGGAAGTTAAAGTAGATGTTGGGGAAATATATAAGTGACATGGTTAAATGTTGAGAGGCTATGAATAACAACCTGAAGTTACAACTAGGCAACATCATAACGTCTTTTCAAAAAAGTTTTTATGAAGTTGTGCATGTAACACCCCGTTCCCAAAAACACAAATAATTGCAATAAAATAAACGAATATCAGAGTATTCACATACACAATGGGATGTCACAGAAAATACACATCAAGAAAACATCTTCATTAACGATTTTCGATAATTAAACAGCGGAATTATATACATAGATTCACATCATATACATAAATGTCATAATCATCATGTACAACATGTACGGCCACTGCCCAAAATATACAAGATACTCATCCAACATCATCGCCAACCCACAAAATAAGATACGCCACGGGGGCACACATAATCATTAACAAACAAGAAAACTCCCAAAAGCCCCGGTGTTACGTATCAGAGCAATCCTATGACACTGCCACATCCAAGCTAGCTAAACACCTGGATTGTCTGTACTTCCGAAGAAGCACAGACCACAACAACAACAAAGGGGTGAGAATTCACAGTCAAATATTAACGATATAAATGTACATGAAATAAAGGTAGAGACATATAAAGTATCATTTCATACACAACACATCTAGACATACTGTCCCACCATCGACATTCACTACACACAACAATGCAACACATGCCACTCACACAAATGATATGCGGTACCGACTCACAACAACGATGGACACTGGGCTATCAACCCTCCTCACAGGGAGCACATCACCGATGGACACTGGGCCATCAATCCTCCTCACATGGAGCACATCACCGATGGACACTGGGCCATCAACCCTCCTCACAGGGAGCACATCACCGCAATCGATGGACACCTGGCCATCACCCCTCCACTAAGGGAGCACCACAACACAACATGCCATGCGTAACCCCAATGCACGCATACAACAACAATCTCATACACAAACAGCATACACGGTCCCCTAACCATATCTCATCATGCATCGTACATACATATATCTCACATCACACACGTCTAGCACACATCGTGCAATTCGATCCTACTGATCCACTCCCACACACAGCATATAAACACGACGCGCCCAGGCGTATCGATCCTACGGATCCAACTCAACACATATCGCACATAGCCATATTCATGTATCACAATGTATGTCAATTCATTCGATTTAAACGAGTATTCAGGCATCCACGCTCTACATCATGCATACACTCTCAATCGATCCATATTAACCATATACTCGCTCATGACCAGCAATGCCCAACCACGCAAGGAAACAGAACAACACAACATAGAGATCACGAAATGTTGTCACGCTTGCTAGCACACTCGCTAGGCGAAGCATCAGTGAGCATTCGCTACTCGCTCGCTCAGCAAGCACCCTCGCGAGCCCAAACAAAAGCTACTGGGAGCACTCGCTACCCAGTTCGCTCAGCGAACACCCAGCGATGGGTTCGCTACCAGCTCGCCCAGCGAAGTAGCTGGCAAGCGTCTGCGAATCCAGAAAAAATACAGCTGCTGTTTTGAGTTCAGCAGCCCCCACTCTCACCAATTCTCGCCGAATCAACACTAGCAACGTCGACTCAACATTCCACATGCATTCTACCCGACTAAATCCTACACCACCCGATAAACATCCAATTCATGCCGATTAATCCACTTCCGGCTTAAAACGGTATTCCTACTCTGAAACCCTCAAGTTTCCCCCAAATCATCATCAATCACCACATGCAATGGGTTCCAACAATCAAACATCAAAATAAAACAGAATCAAACACATAATCATCATACAATTCATCATCAATTCATGGGGTTAGGGAAATCCCCCTTCTACCGATTACTCATGCATACCGAAATTTAACCGTTAGTCCCCCCTTACCTCAATTGCAGTCCTGATGATGAATCCGCAATCCACAGCTTCGATTGCCCACCTCTTGCTCAAGCTTTCAGACTTGCTCTTCTTCTCCTTCACTGTGTTCTTGCTCTCATGCGTGTTCTTCTTCCACTTCTATCGTGAGCTTCCTTCTTCTCCTTTCTCAATTCCCCAACTTACCCCTAATTCCAAATATTATCTCTTATTATTCCATCTTATTCCAAATAATATTAATACTACATTGTCTTTTAATCCAAAAAATTAATTTTCCAATAATATGTTTAAACAACAATAATAATAATAATAATAATAATAGTAATAATAATAATAATAATAATAGCAACAATGCTATTAATCATCATATCATTATTATTATTATTAAACATATTTTTCCAATATTATGGATCTCAATTCCTTCCAAAAAAATCCACGCAAGCAAGCCGAAAAATAAAATACATCAGAAACTCAAATAATTAAACTGGGCGTTACAGTGCACGTGCACATAAGTCCATTTTATGATAATCTGTGTGGTTCAATGTCTTGAGCTGCTTTGAGGTCTGCATTTCTGAAGAGTTATTAGGAGTTAACTATGTTGGAACTAACAAGCAAATATGTGGATGTACTCTTAGAACATATTATGAGTTACCTTGTGCTTGTGAGTTAGGATGATTTTCATGTATTAGAGGAAACTAAGTATGGAAGTTGAGTTGGAGGTCGATGTAGATGATGGATCAGAGGTGGATATGAGTACTGCAATATATGAATTTTGGAAAAGGTTTAGGTACTAAATGTTGTTGGAAAAAGGGCATTAAAATATAGGGTTTGTGAACTTGCCTACCCCACATTGATTTCATTGTATCCACCACCTGAGAAATTAAAAACCAAAGAACGAGTGAAGTGTTGCACCCTAAATTTTGACCCCTTAGATCCTCATCATCATTCTAGGATCATTTTCATTTGATTATCTAACCATAACCTATTTCAAGTTTGTCTTTGTCAAGATACAGATGAATTAGGGTTCCGTACAATCAGGAATCAAAGTCTCGACGGTTTAATCAGTCAATGTGTTGGATTGATTCTCCATGAAACAATTATCCACATCATCAAAGATACTCCATTGGGTCAAGTATGAATCCAATTTGAGGTTGTCACCCAAAGATTAAAGACAATGCAGTTCAGGATCCCCAATTAGGGTTTTCGATCAGGAAAAGTCAACAGTAGTTTGATTTTTGATGTAAAAGGTGTTCCAATGAGGGAATTGTGGTCCATGAAGTTCATATGTATTAGTGAAGTCCACTCAAGGAGTTTCAAGGCCTCAGAAGACCCAAAACATCAACAGTCGACTCGGTAGTCATCGATCGATCGTTCGGTTGACCGAAAAGTCAACTCTTCAATCATAAGGAATTTGACCTCAAAGTATGAAGAAAAAATGTTCCTAGTAACATATTACACCTATACATGAAGTTTCATGACCATTGGGTCAAGGATTGGGGAGTAATAGGAAAAATCGGGAATTAGGGTTTTGAAAGGGGTAAGACCATAACTTCCTAACCACACATCCAATTGAGTTGGTTCAAAGCTTGTTGGAAAGGTATTGACAAGTCATAAAAAAGTCTCACAGTGGTTCATGGGCAGAAAATTCATAGATTTGGAGTTATAGCCAAAATCATCACAAGAGGGAGAAAACACTTAGAAAATTTCTAAGTTTTTGGCCTTGCAAATCATGTTTTCAGCGAACTTTGAGGGGTCTTTTGACCTAGTTTCACTTGGAATTTGAAAATTCCAAAAACATTAAAGTTGTAGAGCTCCATGAGGGCTTTCCATAAAGTACTAGAACTCTTCCATAGCCCTTGTGAGCTGAGAGTTTCGAATTGAGAAAGTTGGGCTTGTGCACTAGTTTGTCAACTTGTCAAAACCCAACATGGACTTGATTTCCAACTATGAACTTCATCTCTAACCATGGAATGACCTCTGATGAGATGTATTAGGGTGTAATGTGGACTGGATCAGACAAGAATCCAAGTAAATCTCAAGTTCTTGACAAGACACATTAGTTTAATAAGAAAAAAATGCAAAAGTTACACAAGGAGAGAGAGCATTGGTGGCTGCAGCAGGTGGGCTGTCCTTGCTCACTCTTTAGTCACTTCTCATAACTCAATGTTAGCTACTTTTAGGGGTCTAAACACCTTGGAAATAAGCCTCATTTGCAGAAATTAAATCACACTTGGATTCACAAAGATTTTTCACCAAAACCATCTTGCAAAACCACTTGTGCAGATCTGTCCTCACCTTTCATTTTGCCTATAAATAGAGGTTCCCTCTATGCTAAACTTACACCAGAGCCCTCTAAAACCCAAGAGAAAATACAACTCTCATTCTATCTTTCCTTACTTGTAAGTAAAGAAAGTCACAAAATCACCAAAATTGCCTTGTTGCAAGTTTCACACCAGCATCACTTTTAGCCATAAAAACCATTCACACAAACTGAAAATCATCATTAGAAGGTGCCTCAACCTTTGTTTCCATCAAAAACTTCACAAAACCAAAAGTTAACTTCTCACACTCATTAGTTTGACTTTTCTACACAAAATGATAAAAGCCACTACCTAAAACAGTTTGAACCACTTTGACACTTTAAACACCTTCCATTTGTGTTATACCAACTATCTCAAACTTTAAAAAACAACTGGAACTTCATTTGCTAGATCTGTCCTCAAAGATCACTTGTTGCTTCAAAAGGAAGAAACTTCAAGGTTTGCTTCAAAGGAGGGAAATTTAGCAGCTAGCTTGCTTTGGGAAGTCTATAAGAGGTTAGTGGTCACTGTCCTCATCTTGAACTACCATGAATATGTTAGTGTGCTTGGATTGAAACATGCTTAAAATGAATGAAGTCATGTATGAACTGTTAGGCTTTATTTTATTTTGCTCATCAACATATGTGTCTTCTAGTCATTATATATTATGGTGTTGACTGTGTGTTCGTGCTTTTGAAAATCCTTTACCCTAAGTCATGTATGAACATTAGGGAGATTTGTCTAAAATTATTGTGGATGATGATTTTAAGCTGTTCCATTTGTGAATGTTGTTGCTGGTTTTGTTAGTTCAGGTACAATGTTTAGACTTGGTAATAAAGCAGTTTTTGCATTTGAAAGATTTTGATTGGTTTGTAATGGCATGATGTGTTGGTAGGAACAGTTAGTGTAGGATCTGCTCATGCCTATGTTTTGTGTTGTGCCAAATTAGATCTGTGCTTCTGTTTCAAGCAAGGCTGTTGGATTTATGAAAGTGTCTGCTGTTGGATACAATGTTTTAATATATTTGATGGCCATTTCATTTAGATGTTTGACAACCTCTATTTTTCTCAGCAAGACAGTTTGCTAGCTTAAATGCTACCAGTTTGAGTTTGGTCTGAACTTTGAATTTATATGTTACTATGGAAATCCTTAGCCTTATACTCAAGCTTGATGCATAGGGTTGACCAATCCAGTTTTAATGTCTTGTATATTGTCAACTGTTTTTAAACATATGATTGGAATATATAGATGCCTTGCTTTGCATCTTGGAATGCCATATGTGAAACCTGCCTTGATTTTGCTTGTTAATCTCATGAGCCAATATTTGAATGTTTGTACCAACTTTCTGTTATTGCTCCATGGAACCTCAACTGTCAGGACTGGACAGTCTTCTAAATGGCATTCTTCTGCAGACAGCTGGCCCTGTTTCTTAAGATTTGAATTTAGTTTGAGTGTCCCCCTTTAACATGCTTGAATGTGCTTGGCTTGTTGGTTTATCCATTCTGTTTTGACCATGTTCAAATTTGTGCCCATAATTGCATTTCATATGCCAAACCCTTGTCATGAAATGCTTCAACAGATTGGGAGTTATGTATTGTAAACCTGCCATAATTCTGTTTGTTAGCATCATAGGCCAAGGATTTATTTGTTCATATCAACACATCATGTTTGTTCTGTTGTAAGCTTGACTGCTTTGATTTTTCAAACCTTTAGATCTTAGGTTTTTTTTTCAAACAATTTTGTCTTGGAGGTCCTTGGTTATTGTTGCTTTTGAACCTGTCCAACCTGTGCATGACTCACTGCTGCATATGTGCTTGCATTGTGATGCAACTTTTGTTTTGTTCAAAACTGTTTCAATCTGTTTGCTATGGTAAAGATTGATTGTTGGCTTATGAACTTGTTGTCTAGATTGATTAAGATGGTTTGTCAACCTAAAATTGTGATCAGAATTCCATTTAATCATGTTTAGAAGCATAAGTTTGTCAAAGCTAATGGTTAGATCGAGTTGCCATGATGAGAAAACTGCAGGAGTGTGTGTCTTGTGAACATCATTGTTGTTGGATTCTTTATGCATTGTTGCTTTACATTCTGATTTGAAAAGAAACAAGATCCTGTCAGTTCCTACCTTAAGGCTAGCTAACCTCTGTTGCCTTCAAGTTTCTTTTTTAAACTATTTCAATTTGTGTGTGATAAGTTTATAACCTGTTGCAACTTGGATTGATGAAACAGTTGTTGTCATAGATCTTTGTCTTGGCATTTGGTTAGACACCTTGTTTCTCTAACACCATTTCATTAATTTGCAACTTAATGGTCAGGTTTTGTTTTACTAAAAATTTGAGACCTTTTCTCTGAGCATTGTTATAAGCAACATATTTGAAACATGTCCATGCTTTTCTTTGAACCTGCTTGCACCTGTTTTGGTCTTTAGACTCCAAAATGCATCTCAAAATCTCACTTTGCATGTTCATTCGAGTTTTATGGTATATGCATCATTTCAAATTTTGGTTGACATCATCTTAATCTTCATGAAAAAATAAGCAGTTTAGACTTTTATTTTATTAAAATTGATTAAGTTTTGAGTGAATTAGAATCAAATCGTTTTTGTAAGTTTCACTTGGTTTTTGCCTTGAACTTGCCCAGAAATCACGCCTCTCATGGTATATGTTTAACTGGGGTGACTTGATACAATGGATGTATCGCCACCCCAGTGGTTAATGCCTCGCCCATAAGAACTTGACATGTCATTGATCCTTAGTTTGATCCTCAGTGAGGACAATTTTTGGGCATTTTGTGTTTTTTCATAGTTTTTACTATTTTTCTTCTTTTCCTCACTCCATGTTCACACGCATCAAGTGGCTGGGTTGGTAAAGTTTTGAGCCTGTGATCCCAAGGTCTTGGGTTCAAGCCTTGGGGGAGGTTTAATAATTGGATTTATTTGATTTTTATTTAATTGTCATTAAATTTCAAAAATTCATAACTCTTTCATTTTTTTTAATCATTTTTAAATGATTCTTTTTGACAAATTCTCGTATTAATGCATACTTTCATAAAATACTTAAAGAATTCTAAAATTTTTATTTTAGAAACACTCTGCATTATGAGGAATTTACGATTCGTTTTAGGGTTTTCACTCTCTTACCTTTCCTCTCTCATTTCCAACTTTAATTTCATTCTCTTTTGAGTTTTTATTTTAAAGTTATGATTTTGGCTTGTTAGCATCCTTGTGTACTTGAGTTTGACTTAAAACTCCTTTCTTGTAAGCATTTTTGTGTGATATTTTTCTTAGAACTTGAAAGTTTCCCCCGTGAAGTTTTGAACTTTTGTATACCATTTTGTTGTGACATTATCTATTTAGGCCTGATGTTTGTAAGTGTAATGACATCTTGTAAGTCCTAGGAAACCTCATCTTTGTTAAGATACATCTTTATCTTTGTTAAGATCCCCTTCCATCTTTGTTAAGAAATATCCCCGTCTTTGTTAAGATGTACCATTAGGTTTTTACCTCTCATCCTTAAGTCTTGAAAGAACTTTCCCTATCATTGATATCGTAATATCTTAATTGTTTGCATTGGTCGTAACCATTTACCTTGATTGAAATCATTGATATCGTAATATCTTAATGTTTGCTTTGGTCGTAACCATCTATGTTGATTGAAATCATTGATATCGTAATATCTTAATGTTTTCTTTGGTCGTAACCATCTATCTTGATTGAAATCATGGATATTGTAATATCTTGATGTATGCTTTGGTCATAACCATTTATCTTGATTGAAATCATTTGCTTGATATTGTAATATCTTGATGTTTGCTTTGGTTGTAACCATTTATCTTGATTGAGATCATTGCTTAATATTGTAATATGCTGGCTTATTCTTGGTTGTAACCATATCCCTTGTATTCATCATGTTTGAATGATTATTTCTTTGTTAAGTATTTCCCCAAGTGATGGAACTCTTTAGTTCTCATCCAAGTTTCCTCATTTCTTCCTGTCGCTACTGCGAAAATAAGGTGCCGGCAAAACAGAAGATTTGCCACCTTTCGTTATTTATCCCACAGAAAGGGAAAGGAAACGATCGGAAAAACCTGACGAAAAGGTATAAGGCAAGATCATCGCAACCATTGTCTGGGTTCGGGAGTCGGTTACGCAAGGGGAAGGTATTAGCACCCCTCACGTCCATCGTACTCGATGGGATCCTTGTTGTGTTTATCTGACGGGTTGGTTTATCTATCTACACTAAAAGGTTGGTCTGAAAAGAAAAGAAAATGACTCGGCAGAACACAACAGTTCTATGCCTACGTATCCCCGTCTGGAACGAGAAATCAGAGTCTACGTAGTTTGCCTAACTACGGGTTAAAGGGGAAGGTTTCTCGCCGAGATATCGCATCTCGTGCCTACATACTTTCACACGGCGCGAAAGATCAGAGCAAACGTAGTTCGGGACAACAAGAGACACCGATTTGTCTTTTTTATCCGAGTAGGGTTAACAGACGTTTCCAACAGTTTGGTGTATGCGGCTCGCTCGATGGAGACTTAGGCGTTTACCGTTTGTGGTAGAACCGAGAGTTAACAAAACTCTCCTTCTGAGAAGGGTTTCCAGGGATTAAAGGTCCAAGAGGACAAAAAGATGTTTGATCTTTGTTTTCTGTCTTTTAGAAGAAGTATCTTTTATGGATGTTTGCAACTGATATCGCACTAGAGACTATGACCTGAGAGTGAATGCGTCGCATGTCACCCAAAGGGAGTCATACTAAACATCCAAGCTATTGAAAAGAAACTCTCCAGCAACTCTTTCTCAAGTAGCTTAAGGCTCGTAACATACGACATCAATTAACCTTTATTACTGTATTTTGATTTGTTTGAAGATGAGAAGAGAAAGGACGCACTAAAGGGGAACTGATCCAATCCTAAAGTTGTCATGAAAATTTAGTCCTATGATTGAGGTTGGGAGGGAACTACCTAATGTTATCATGCATGGTTAGATCCCTAATGTCTGTCATAACTTCTCTTGAACAAGAGAAGTCAGAGTTCCTAGGGGAACATGGCAAAGGAAAGCAATAGCAAAAAGAAATAACTGTAAGTAAAATGCATGCAATGCAACAAACAAGTAGAAGGAGCCAAGCTCAACTTCTAGAGCAAGCAAGCCCAAAGGCAACATACAAATCACAGGCAAGGGAGACAGACTCAACCTTAGGCCAGCAAGCAAAGCCAAGCAATAACAGTCAAGCAGAGGGAGACAGACTCAACCTCTAATGCAGACAAGCAAAGGGAGAAAGCTCAACCTTTAGGATGATCTTAGGCCTATAATCATCTACATGAGACCTAGTCTAATGCAACACACAAAACAAGCAGTCACACAAGCAACAATCAAGCAATCAGAAAAGACAGCAGACAAAACAACAGACAAACAGCTCAACAGCAAAGCAGATAAACAGCAAAACAATCAACAGTCTGCAATCAACTTCAAGTCCAAGCCATCTTCAAGAGAAGGAAATGAAAGCTCCAACTTCAAGCTCCAACAAGAGAGAAGAGAGTTAACATCAAGATTATTGCTTGATGATGGGAAGCAGGATGGAAACTAAGGGAATCCATCCTGGCACTCAACCATACATCTGAGATAGGCATCCTCAAAGGTTCTACCTATTGTGATATGCCACACATCCTTACAAAGGAGGGATGAGGCTTACACATAGGGACCTTGTATCATAGGATGAGAAGGGAAAGCAATCAAAGCAATCCATGTTTATTTGAAGAAAGAGAAATCAAACTAAGCTCTTCTAAACCCTAATTGATCAAGCTACAAGAAAGCTACTAAAAGAAGGTATAAACACCAAATCAAGCCTAGGTATTCAAGCTAAAGAAACCTCAAGATGTCTAATGAACCACCACAATAGATTTAGAAGCTTATTTGCACTAGAATCCACCTTTGAGATTCAACTAAGGGAAAAGTTACACTAGAAGCAACCTAATCAACACCTTAGATGTTAAATCTACTTAAAATCCTAAAACACCTTCTAAAATTCTACCAAATCTTCTAAGGGATCCTAAGCATGTTATTGATCTGTAGGCAAAGGATCAGAGCCTTAATCTAAAGGGAAGGCACCTAAAGAAATCCTAAAACCCAAAGAGGTCAAAAGAAACCCTAAAAAGGGGAGGTCAAGGGAACTAGTCCTAAACAGAACCTAATGTTATCTAAAAAAATATGAAATAAATCCTAAGGGATCATGCATCTCTATACTAGCTACCAACAAAAAATCTCAATCAAAATCCATACCAAATGGCCATACGAAAATCAACAAGAAAATGAGAAAATAAGCCAAAATTAAGGAATTAATGAAAATGCAAAAAATCAAATTAAATTGAAAATTGCATGAAAATGAAATGTAAAAGCACCAGAAAATCAAGAATAAAATCCAGATCATCCACATATTTTTATCATATTTTTCTGACCATAATTGGAATTATTATGAATTTTAAAAGAATAAAGCAATTAAAATAATAAGAAAATGTATTAAAAAAAATTAAAGCCATAATTAAATCAGGATGGTTGGATCTGTGACTTGGTATGCTCATCTAAAGGACCACACGCTGCCAGCACATTAATGATGCGCATCGTTTTGGAGCCAAAGGTTCAAAGCTCAGGTTAAAACGCGAGCGTTGGATTGGGAGACTTAGTCTTCGCTTTCATCAGATCCAAGGGTGGGGAGGTCATCTTCCTCATTTGAATTCTCAGGTGGAGGGAATAGTCTCAGGTGAACCAGACGGTGGCTCCGGTGGCTGAGCCACCGTCTTCTCCAGCGAGCCATCAGTTACAGGTCAAGGAACCTTAACAAAATCTACATCATTCCACTCCAATTTTCACGTAGATCTCAAATATCATATCCATTTCCCCTAAATCTCACTAGATTCCCAAACACGATAGCAAACAGAAAATGCATCAAGTTCTTGATCATCACCAAACCTCAATCCAAAGCCATAGATCTTCTCCTTACACTTCATAGATCATCATAAACTAATCCATTCATGCTAAAACCTCAAAATCAAATAGTTATAGGTCTCAACAAAAAATTGCTCACTCCTTAATTTGTCACTAAACTCCACAACTTTGATCCAGAATCCATCTAATCATCTTCCTAAACCTTAACCTCATGCTAAAACATGCTAGATCATCATTAATCTACAACAATTTTGAAAGTTGCATACCTGAGTTGTAGCTTCAAATTGGAGCACTTCCACTGTGATTCAAGCCTCCAGATGATGCAGATTCCTTCCTTGATGAATGATAAAGCCTTTAGAAACTTCAAATTTGCTCTGAAATGCACCCAATTTGAAAACACGATTTTCACTTGGAGCTTGAAAATTCACTCTGCAATCTCTGGCTCTGGCACGAAATAATCACCAACCTTGATCCAAATCACTTTCTAAACTTAAATAGAAGTGATTTTGATGATTTGGAGGCCCAACCAGTGAGATTCAATTTCCACTTTTCTTCAAAATTCCAACTATGGCTATGCATGATTCTGAGCTCAAAACTTCTCTAAGAAGCTTCAATTCCCTTGCTTATTAACTGTGGAGAGTGTAGAGATCCAATTAAGCCTTTGTTTGCATCACATGACCAACTTTTAATGTGTTACTTATTTATGAAGTAACAAAGTGAAACACTATGAATTATGCCTCAAATGCATTTTCCACTATTTCCATTGTGTTCAAAATGACTTTTCTGATTAAAATGAGCACACATTTGGTCTTGTTTAAACACATATGAATTAATTTTGAATTTTTCACTTAAATGCCTTTAAATTCCCCTTTTGTCAATTTCCTTCAAACCAAGTCTCACCCTAAGCCAAATCAATACATCCTTGATACATGGTTGACCTAAAAACATCATTTTGAGAAAGTTTTGTGTTGAACAAAACTTCATTTGAGGCTTGCAAGATAGTGAAAATGACCTATAATGCCAAATGACCTATAATCTCACTTTCCCAAAATACCCCTGACTTGTAAACCTCATAACTTGAGTTCTACAAATCATATCGAAGACTTCTAGTACAATTTGGAAATCTAAGATTAATACCTACAAGTTTCATGTTGGCCAAAAGTTTAGGAGAAACACCCTTCTAGGTCAAAAGTTCCATGGAAGTTGGTTGACTTTTGCAGACAAATTTCACATTCATCTGATGACCTGAAACTTGTCTGGACCATAACTTGAGTTCTATAAATCCAATAGAGGACTTCTAGTACTCAAATTAAAGCTAGGAGCATGATATACAAGTTTCATGTTGGCCAAAAGTTGAGATGAAACTTGTATCTTGAGATAAGTGGTCTTGAAGTTAGGCACTAAATAGGGGATTTTACCCTGAGAACCCTAGTTCAACAACTCCTCACACTTTGAATTCTTCTTGAATTGATCTTTAAATTTCACCTCATGTATCTCAAAACAACTTTCCATTATCACAAATACTTAGAATTAGCTTTGATCCTCTTCAATTGCACAGTTGACTCAAGGTTACTCAGATGAAAACCCTAATTGCAACACCCTAAACTGTGGCTCTTCATACCTAGCACAATGACTTGACTGAGCTCCACCATGACCCTCAAGGAACTCCATGAGCTCTGTCCACACTCTATCCATGATCAAGGCTCCACAACCCACTGATGGTCTTCAATTGGTCCTTAGGTTAGGAGATGAACCCTATACAAGCAACCAAACTTCTCAAGAACACAACCCACTTCCTGATGACTTTGGTGACTTCTCAAGCTTGAGTAAAACCTATAAATAGGCTCCTCTTGATATAAACCACACTTGATCCCCTTCTAAATGAACAATGCTATGATATGCAAATGCTAGACCCATGCAATGCCAATGCAATGAAACATGAACCAGGTAAGAAAAAGGTTAGGCAAATTTTGGGGTGTAACAGCTGCCCCTATTCAAGCGACTTGGACCCGAATGGATGAAAAGCGAACGACTTTCAGCCAATCAAGGTAGAAGACGGTTGAATACCAAAGAACCCGAAAATTTGCTAACCGAAACAATAAACTGCACAAACTGCTTGGGGAAAACATCCAGAAAATTGAATCTGGTTGTCACGGCAACAACTGATCAATCATCTGATAAAGAACCTGATCTCAACATCAACCACCTGCGTGACACCACAGGTGTCGAATCCATATACTAGATTAACAACAAATGTATGCTACAATGAGCGGGCACCGAGCCAAAGGACCATATCGAAATATTATCCTTGACCTTCCATCTCCGAAGAAACGGGCAAAGCACTACATAAAAGTGTGAATCATCAGTATCTTTGACCTTCCATTTCTGCAGAAACCGGCATACGCTAAATAAAAGCGAGGAACTTCAATATCTCTGACCTTCCATTCCCGCAGAAACGGGCATACGCTAAATAAAAGCGAGAACCGTCAATATCTCTGACCTTCCATTTCCGCAGAAACGGGCATACGCTAAATAAAAGCGAGTATCGTCAATATCTCTGACCTTCCATTTCCGAAGAAACGGGCATACGCTAAATAAAAGCGAGCATCGTCAATATATCTGACCTTCCATTTCCGCAGAAACGGGCATACGCTAAATAAAAGCGAGTATTGAGCATCCGAAGACTTGAACAAGCAACTCTGCAGGGAAATTCTGACATCAACTGCCAGACATCCATCTCGAACAAAAATGGGTAACAACTTCGAAGGTATATTCATGAAGTCTTTTAATGCTGACGTAATAGCTATCCGAGGAACACTCTACTGGGGAAATCCTGACGTCACCCGTCAGACATTTACCTTGACAACCAGTAACGACATCAAAGGTCTAATCCCTGAAATCTTTCCTTTTACAATGCTGATGCAACAACAATCTGAGTAATCAGAGAAGTTGAAATTTCCTTGAAGACTTGATGATTGAAGTCTGGCAGCGGTGCCAAAACCCCTGGCTTACTGATGAAGTCCGACTGCAATGTCGAAGCAGTTTGCCTAGCTGACGCAGGATGCCTGACGGTAAAAGATTGTATATCCTTAGTGGTTCATGATGGATTAAGGATCCCATTTTAAGACTCATTGATGAAGTCCAACTACGAGGTCGAAGTAGTTCTCCTAGCTGACGCGGGATTCCTGACGGCAGAAGAATAGATATCCCTATTGGGTTCATGATTGATTGAGGATTCTGTTTCCGACTTACTGATGAAGTCCGGATGACGCCCAAAAATTTCTTTGAATTCCCGATGTCATGATTAACTTGATTGTTAGAAAGTTCCTAACGACCTGATGAGTCTAGAGGAATCCTTCTGCTGCAATGCCGCAGGATGCCTGACGGCAATACCAGCGAGCCCTCGATGATTTAAGGAAGAAACTGTAACGAAATCTGACAATCATCCTAACGGAGATTTGAGAGTAGCCCTTCACCAGTTACCGAATAACCAGTGATCCCTTATTGACTTATTGATGAAGTCCGACAAAGATGTTGTCGACGTTCCTAGCAACATGATAAGTCCATAGGCGACGATAAGGAATTCTTCTGCTGACGCAGAATGCCTGACGGCATAATCGACCATCCATTACCAGTTACCGTGTAACTGGTGATCCCTTGATGACTTGAGGACGAAGATCTACAGCAAAATCAGATGATTATCCTGACGAAGATTAGACCCTTCACCGGCTACCGTGTGACCAATTACCCAGCAGAGTTGCCGTGCAACTGTCATGCTCAGTTTTAAAGATGTGCCTACCAATCAAAGTATCGTTTACCTGTGCGGTTGGCAGATCGCCAGTTACCGTGTAACCGGTGATCCCTTGATGATTTGAGGACGAAGATCTACATTGGAATCATAGAATCATCCTGACGGAGATTCAGATCAGTATTTCTCCAGCTAGTTGCCGTGCAACTATTATTTCAGTTTCCGAAGATTTGTCCCCATCAGAGTACCGTGTACTTGTGCAGTTGGCAAATTTCCGGGTTTGTTGGTATTCAACCGTCTTTTACCTTGATTGTTTGAGAGTCGTTCGCTTCTCACCCAGTCAGGTCCAAGCCGTTTGAATAGGGGCAGCTGTTGCACCCCAAAATTAGCCAAACTTTTCTTTACCTAGCTTGTGTTTCATTTCATTCACATTAGCATTATCATTTGCATTTCATTGACATGTGTGAAGGAGATCAAGAGGTATGATTACCAATTAAGAGCTATACAAGACTTTGAAGCTATCTAAGAAGGTTATTCAGATATTCAAGGGTTGATATCCCTGTCAGAGAAGTTAAAAGAGCCTCAGAGAAAGTGATTGAAGCCAAGAGGGTGTGTCTTCTAACTTGAGAGTTATGGGAAGTCATCAGATGATTCTGAGGTCATGGAGATGGACTTGAAGTCTTGAGAGAGCTCATGAGACATGTTTAAGATCACTTTGAGGCCTAGACAGGTCATTGTGCAAGATTAAGAAGACTCAGCCATGATTGGTGCAGCTAGGGTTTGACTGGGTCAACCCTAAGTCAACTGATGATTTGAAGAAGGTTGAGACCTAATCCAAGAGCCATGTGATCATGGATTAATACATTGAGATGTTATAAGGATGATTCCAAGGTCAACTCATCATGATTGAAGAGTTTGAGAAGTTTCAAGCTAGGGTTTCTAAGACTTGACATTGTAAAATCCCCTAGTTTGACCCCTGACTTCAAGACCATCTAACTCAAGATATGATTGTTGTAGAGCATGAGCTTAGCTTTAATTTGAGTACTAGAAGACCTTGATAGGGTTTGTAGAACTCAAGTTATGAGCCAGACAGGTTACAAGTCATCTGAGGTATGTGAATTTGGAGCTTGAAAGTTACCCAACTTGCATGAGACTTTTGCCCAAGAAGGATGATTCCTATGAACTTTTGGTCAACATTAAGGTTGTTCCTTATTCTCTTAGATTTCTAGAGAGTACTAGAAGTCCTTGATAGGATTTGTAGAACTCAAGTTATGGCTTTGACAAGTCAAGGGTATTTTAGGAAATTGTGATTATGGGTCATTTTGGATTATAGGTCATTTTCACCAACTTAGACATCTCAAATGAAATTTTGTCCAACTTGAAAGTTGCCCAAAATGGGGTTTTAACCTTGACCATGTATCAAGGAGGCATTGAAATGGCTCAAGGAGAGGCTTGGTTCAAGAAATTGTGAAAAAGGAAGAATTAAAATGAATTAATGACCAAAAATTCAAATAAATCATTTTGTGTGCAAATGAAGCAAAATAATATCATTTTTTGAATGGAAAAGGCATTTTGGAAACTTTGGCAATGTTAGAATTTTGATTTGAGTCCAATATCATGCCCTTTTTCTTTGTTTCTTCATGATGAAGTAACATAACATACATGAGCCATTGGATTGAAACAAGGGGAGAATCACCACCATTCATGTTCAAAATCTCATGAGAAGTTGAATGCAAGCTTGCTGAGGCCAAAACAGAGAGGGAATCGTGACTGGTGTGAATGAGATTTTGAGGAGAATTTGAAAATCCAATTTCTCATTCTGAAGCTTTGAGAAAGTTCTAGATGATTCTAATGAGTTCTATATAAGTTGTTGAGTGTGTTCAACCATTTTTTTGGAAGAGTTTGAAGCTGGTAGCAGAGAGAGCCATTGAAAATTCAGAGATGCAAGTAGAAATTGAGTTCTGAGTTCCAGGCCAAATCAAGGAAAAGTGAAGGTTGCATTAGCTTTAGAAGGAGTTTTGGAGTGTATCTGCATCATCGTGGAGGTTGAAGTGATCAAGAACTACATTTGTTACACCTCTGAACTCAGGTTGGTACTTTTCATCCCTATGCATAATTTAGGAGGAGATAGATAGAAATATATAGGTGGTTAGGATCTTGATGATGTATAGCTGGATTTGAGATGATTAACTGCATGAATAGAGACAAGTTAGGATGATGACCAATTTCTGTTGAGGCTGAAATCTAGAGATTCTTGGATTGATAATCAAGATTGTATAGTGTAAGATGATTACCATGAGATAAGGAGTATTTCTGTGCATTTAATTTGGAGAATGATGAGATTCAAGATTTTGACAAATTCTGAAGATGTTATCGTGTTTTGAGTTAGAGAAAGATTTAGATGATTTGGAGTTGAGATTCGTGATCAGGAAGAAAAATTGAGTGAGATGATGTGTCATTTTGCTATTTTTGATGGCCTGTGTATTTGTCTTCACCGGAGAAGACGGTGGCGCCACTGCTCAGGCCACCATCTGGTTTCCCTCCATGGCTGAATGTTTGAACGAGGAAGATGAATTGTGAGCATTGGATGGCACTTTGACCTTGACCAAGTCCATGGAATAGATGGCCACGATTGAGTTTGAGAACTCTGACTATTGACTTAAGCTGATACGCACCGTTTCATTAATTGGAAGCGCTTGGGCTTAGTGATTGGATTGATATTCACACCTCCCATCTGGCCCAACCCACAAATTGAACTGATGTTGATTGCTATTTGGCACGTAGGCTTCATTAATTTCTTTTGTTTTCTTTTAATTTCTTCATTTCATATTAGTTTGATAATAATTCATAAAAAATAGAAACATAGGTCAATTAATTCCAAGTTTTTTCCCCCTGATTCATGATTGAATCTAGAATTTTATTAAATAAAAATATTAGGAAAACCATGCATTTTCATTTTTTGTGCATTTTTTACATTTTATTTGATAATAAAATCACCATGGTTGATACCTCTGTGTGATGATTTTAGTTTGATCATTTGGTGATGAGTTTTGGCTTGATTTTTTGTTTGTGATTAGATTAGACATGTATGCTCCCATAGTACTTTTCTCACATTTTTGTGATGAAATTAGGTGTTGTTTTTAGGTTGAAACCTTAGGTGTTCCCTTTTAGGGTTTAAGTTTAGTACCTTGTGGTTTAGAATTTATTTCTAGGTCTTACTTGAGGATTTGATCTCTAGAATTAACATGGTAGACGTATGATTGACATAGGTTCCCATAGTTATTTTTGTAGGATTTTATAATTTATTTTAGTATTTTAGTTAGAATTAACTTTAAAACTAGGTTTTAGGTGATCCTAACTTGGTAACTCAACTAGAATGACTCCATTAGTTCCCTTAGACTAGGGTTGTGCTTCTTTTGCTTTTGGATGATGATGAAGACTTATGTGGGCTGCTGTGAAATGCACGGTGGAGCTTGGACTTAAAGATTGCTCTCCCTTTGGTGTAGTTTGTTTAGGGTTAAGGATTAGGGTTTTTAGGGAGATCTCTTAGAATAGATTTTCTTCCTTAATGAAACATGGAAGGTGTTGATCACTTCCATTCCTCCCTATGATGTAAGGTCCCATTGTGAAGGCCTCATCCCTCCTTTGGTAGGATGTGTGGCTCTTCACAAGTTGGTAGAACCTTTGAGGGTTCCTTTCTTTGATGGTGGAGTGCTTAGAGGTGACCTTTGGTCTTCACTTTGTTTCTCCCTATCCCATCTTGCTCTTGTTAGATGAATCTTTCTCCCTTGCTAGAGGATGGAGTTCCTTGTTAGAAGATTGAAGATGCTAGAAGTTGCACTTCCCCTTTGTTTGAAGACTGCCATTGGAGATGAAGCTTGAAGATCAAGAAGAGCAAGTTGACACTTGTGTGAAGAAGATCAAGTTGAGATTGAAGAAAAAGCTGAAGCTTGAAGAAGATGAAAAACAAGTTGATACTTGTGATTGATGCATTGAAAGCTTGAAGAATCAAGTTGATACTTGATATTGAAGAGGATAGACTTGAAGAACAGTTGCAGACTGAGAACTGGACTGCTGTCAGAGGATTGCTTTGCTGTGAAGCTGTGGAAGTTGTTGATCTGCTTTCTTTCCTGTCTGTTTGCTTTCTGTGCAACTGTATTGGTGTGACTTGCTTGATTTGCTTGATGCATTAGAATAAGCTCATGTTTAAACTGTTTTAAGCTAGGAGCATGATTGCACTAGAGGTTGAGTTGCTCCCTCTTCTCGTATTTTTACTGTATGGCTTTGCTTGCGGGTATTCGGTAGAGCCCTGCTCCCTTGCCTATGTGGTTTGTGATTTGCTTGATGGCATTTTATTTTTTCCTGTATGATTACAGTTATTCATATCTGGCTTGAGGTCGAGACGAGCTTGTGGAGGCTGATGCCCCATACACATTTCCTCCCTCACTTGCATTGCATGCATTTTACAATCGTTTACTGTTTACTGTTTAAGCTGATGTTTTATCTGTTTCTGTTTATCATTGACATGATCCCCTAGGAATCTCACTTCCTTTGATAAGGAAGTGATGATTAGAACCTTAGGTTGAAACCTATGCATGATAACTTCTAGGAGTTCCCTGTTTCAAACCTCAACCATAGGATGAATCCTTGGCATGAAAACTGTTAGGACTTAATAGTCTCCCCGTAGTTGAGCCTGTTCTCTTTTCTCATCTTGAAACAACAGTAAAAAAACGTAATAAAGATAAGTTAGTATAAGCGCGTTACGAGCCTTAAGCTACTTGGGTAATGATAATTGAGCGGCCTCCTCTCAATCGTCTAGAATGTTTAGTATACGTCCTTTGGACGATATGCGACACATTCGTTCCCAGGTCATAGTCTCTAGTGCTATACAAACTACAGACAACCATAAAAAACTGTTCTTTCGTAAAAGACAGAAAACAAACTTCAAACCTTTTTGCCCCGTGGGCCCATAATTCAAAGGAAGCTTTTCTGAAGAAAAGAGTGTCGTTAACTCCCAGTTCTACCGCAAACGGTAACACCTAAGTCTCCAAGGGTCAAGCTACATACACCAAACTGCTAGAACTGTTTGTTAACCCTACTCGGAAAAATAGATGAATCTAAACCCCGTAATCCGTATTATCCCGAACTACGTAAGCTCTGATCTCTCAAGCCTGTTGAGAGTATGTAGGCACAATACTGACGTATTGGCGAGCCACCTTCCCCATAACCCGTACTTAGTCAAAATACGTTGACTCTGATTTCTCATTCTCTGATGAGAATACAAATGCATAAAGTGCGACGCTTTTCCGAGTCATTTTCTTTTCTTTATCCAGCCTTGATAGGTAGATAGATAAAACCAACCCGTCCGATAAACACAACAAGCGTGGATCCCATCGAGTACGATGGACGTGAGGGGTGTTAATACCTTCCCCTTGCGTAACCGACTCCCGAACCCAGACAATGGTTGCGACGACCTTGTCTTATACCCTTTTCGTCAGGTTTTTCCGATCGTTTCCTTTCCCGTTCTGAGGGATAAATAACGAAAGGTGGCGACTCTTTTGTTTTGCCGGCACCTTATTTTCGCGGTAGCGACAACGTGCAAGTTTATCAAAAACATCGGCGTTTTCCACAAACAAAATAGTAAAAGTTAAAACAAACATCAAGTGCTGAATAGTATGCGTTTATTGATAACGGGCCTGTAAATAGGCAAAGTTTTTTTTTTACAATGGATGCAACTCCTGAAAAGAGGAAGCCACAAAATAAATACACATATGTACAGAGGTACAAAGAAATTTGTATACATGTCGGCAACGTGGTACAAACAAACACCATGAGCTGATCCTCCTATGACTCGCCTGACTCTGACGCTTTCCCAATACTCCGTCCTCGGAAGAAATTGACTTGGATAATCGACCCTCAGGTTCTCCCAAACCACTAAGCAATGCAATATCAAACTCGGACCACAGTCATTTGCTTTTTCAATCCCTAACTTTTGCCTGAATCGCCCTTTGTGGGTTTTCAATTCACCGGGATACCCTTTTTTGCCGAAGTCGCCTTTTCAGGTTTTCGAATTCGCGGGTGTACATATTTTCAATCTTTATCCCTAATTTTTGCCCGAACCCTTCCTTCGTTTCTTTTGGGTTCGCCAGGATGCCCCATTTTTGCCTGGACTTTCTTTTTTCTGTCCAGCGGGTCTCTTTAAGCGAAGTATTTTTTAACTGCGTCCGAGTTCACAGGGGATGTAAAATCCTCGCCATCCATGGTGTACAACAGTAAGGCTCCTCAAGAGAAGACCTTTCTAACGATATATGGACCTTCATAGTTGGGAGTCCATTTGCCCCTGTGATTTGATTGTGGTGGGAGAATCTTCTTTAGCATAAGATCGCCCGTCTGAAAGCTTCAAGGACGCACCTTCTTGTTGTAAGATTTCTTCATCCGGCTCTGGTATAACCGACCATATGCGATAGATGCAAGTATCTTCTCATCCATCAAACTGAGCTGATTCAGCCTATTCTTTATCCACTCTGCCTCATCAAGTTGGACATCGAGCAAAACCCTCAAGGAAGGAATCTCAACTTCTAATGGTAGGACAACCTCCATACCATACACCAGTGAGAAAGGTGTTGCCCCAGTCGATGTGCGTATTGTCGTACGATAACCGTGTAATGCGAAGGGCAACATCTCGTGCCAGTCTTTGTATGTTACAACCATCTTCTGAACTATCCTCTTGATGTTCTTATTGGCCGCTTCGACAATTCCATTCATCTTGGGCCGATAGGGAGATGAGTTGTGATGCTCAATCTTGAAATTCTGGCACAATTCCTTCATCATCTTGTTATTCAAGTTCGAACCATTGTCAGTAATGATTCTTTCAAGAATTCCATAACGACCGATGATGTCCTTTTTGATAAACCGGGCTACTACTTGCTTGGTAACATTAGCGTAAGATGCTGCTTCGACCCATTTGGTAAAGTAATCGATAGCTACCAAGATGAACCGATGTCCGTTGGATACGGTGGGTTCAATTTTGCCAATCATATCGATGCCCCACATGGAGAAAGGCCATGAGGACGCCATAACGTTCAAAGGGCTTGGCGACACCTGAATCTTGTCTGCATAAATCTGGCATTTATGGCACTTCTTTGCAAACTTGAAACAATCTCTTTCCATCGTCAGCCAATAATACCCTGCCCGTAATAACTTTTGAGACATAGCATGTCCGCCAGCGTGCGTGCCAAAGGTTCCCTCGTGGACCTCTTCCATAAGCAGATTAGCTTCTTTCTCATTCACACATCGTAATAGCACAAAATCATGGTTTCTCCGGTACAAAACACCATCTGGATTCAAGTAGAAGTTGACAGCCAATCTCCTAAGAGTGTTCTTATCGCGGCTGGATGCCCCAGTCGGATACTCTTGGTTCTTTAGGAAATTCTGGATATCAAAATACCACGGCTTGCCATCGGAAGCTTCCTCAATGGAGAATATGAAGGTGGGCCCATCAAGGCGAGAGATAACTATTCTGGGAGCATGATTCCAGAAGTTAACTTTGTACATTGAAGACAATGTCGCAAGAGCGCCAGCCATCTGATTTTCTGCCCGTGGCACATGGTGAAACTCTACTCTGTCAAAGAAAGGCAACAACCTTCTCGCATAATTCATATACGGTATCAGATTAGGCTGACGAGTCTCCCATTCTCCCTTGATCTGGTTCACGACTAGCGCGGAGTCACCATACACATCAAGATATTTAATCCTCAAATCAATAGCCTCCTCGAGACCCATGATACACGCCTCATATTCAGCTTCATTGTTGGTAACTGGAAATGTCAATATGGCAGTGAACGGGATGTGCGTCCCATGGGGAGTAGTAATGATTGCCCCAATTCCACTTCCGTATGAATTAACAGCCCCGTCAAATATCAGTTGCCATTGGGAACTCCGCTTAGGACCTTCACCATGCAATGGCTCCTCGCAGTCTTTCATCTTTAGGTACATGATATCCTCGTCAGGAAAATCAAACCTCATCGGCTGGTAATCATTGATTGGCTGCTCGGCCAGGTACTCTGACAGTACACTACCTTTGATAGCCTTTTACGAAACATATTGTATATCGTACTCTGTCAGTACCATTTGCCATCGGGCAATCCTACCTGAAAGTGCCTTATTTTCAAAGACGTATTTGATCGGATCCGTCTTTGAAATCAACATGGTTGTATGATTTAGCATGTATTATCTCAGACGTTTGGCAACCCAAGCAAGTGCACAACACGTATTTTCGAGCATTGAGTAATGAGATTCACAATCTGTGAAATTTTTACTCAAGTAATAGATCGCATGCTCTTTTCGTCCAGTCTCGTCATGTTGACCGAGAACACAACCCATACCGTTCTCAAGAACCGTCAAGTACATGATCAGTGGTCTCCCGGCTACTGGGGGTATCAATACGGGAGGTTCCTGCAAGTATTCTTTTATTCTTTCAAACGCCTTTTGACAATTTTCGTTCCAGACAATCGCCTGATCTTTTTTCAACAGTTTAAACATCGGCTCACACGTGGCTGTAAGGTGAGATATGAACCGGGCAATGTAGTTCAACCTCCTCAAAAAACCACGAACCTCTTTCTCCGTTTTTGGCGCTGGCATTTCTTGTATGGCTTTTATTTTTGCAGGATCAACCTCAATTCCTCTTTCGCTAACTATGAACCCCAGTAGCTTTCCAGATCTCACCCCGAAGGTGCACTTATTAGGATTCAGCCTTAGCCTGAACTTCCTAAGCCTCTCAAACAATTTCAGAAGATTCACCAGATGCTCTTCCTCCGTTTGGGATTTGGCAATCATATCATCAACATAGACCTCAATCTCTTTATGCATCATGTCATGAAAGAGCGTTGTCATAGCACGCTGATATGTTGCCCTGGCGTTCTTCAAACCAAAGGGCATCACTTTGTAGCAGAACGTTCCCCACGGGGTAATAAAAGTCGTTTTCTCCATATCCTCCGGCGCCATCTTAATCTGATTATAGCCCGAAAAGCCGTCCATGAAGGAAAACACCGAGAATTGAGCAGTATTGTCGACCAATACGTCAATATGAGGAAGCGGGAAGTCATCCTTAGGGCTCGCCTTGTTCAGATCCTAATAGTCAACGCACATTCGCACCTTACCATCTTTATTTGGTACAAGTACTATATTGGCGACCCAAGGAGGGTAAGTTGTAACGGCTAGAAAACCAGCGTCCCACTGTTTCTGCACTTCCTCTTTAATCTTTACAGCCATATCTGGTTTCGTTCTTTTGAACTTTTGCTTGAACGGCGAACAGTCTTCACGCAGTGGCAAGCGGTGGACCACAATATCAGTGTCTAACCCAGGCATATCTTCATAAGACCAAGCAAAGATGTCACTATACTCTCGAAGCATCCTGGCAAGTCTCTGCTTAATATCGCTTTGCAGTGCAGCCCCTACCCGGACATTCCTGACAACTTCTTCCGAACCCAAATTGACAACCTCAATATCCTCCTGATGAGGTAGAATGATTCTCTCCTCTTGTCTCAAAAGTCGAGTCAGCTCTTCTGGTAAGTCATCATCCTCAACAATTTCTTCCTCGGCTTGAAATATCGGATGCTCAAAGTCGAAGTGAGTCATAGGGAGTTCTTGATGCAAGAGAAAGGGTTAAATGCTTTAAATGATATGCAAACGAAGCATACAACCACATTGCCATTTTATTAATAAAAATAAAAAGCAGAAAAACAGGGATCATAAAATTTGCATGAGAAAAACACCTTTATTTGATGATTAAAACAAAGCATACACATAAACAAGTAAGCCCTGAAATAAAATCACTATGCCCCAGGTAGGACATAGGATTGTACAATAATAAAAAAAACAAGGCATTACTGTTTCGTCGTCACTTGAATAAAGTCCTGGATATACCAGTTGCATAGGCTTTGTCCCGCTCGCTGGGCTTGATCCATGAATCCATGTCACAGTCACTATCTCCATCTTCACTGTCAGACACGGCATTAATCGTTTCAAGACTGACCCCTCCTGAAGTAAACACAATCGGCCCTTTGAACTTTAGCGTACGTTGTGATGAAGATGACGACGACGGGCGATATCCCAAGCCAAACTTGTCCTGCTTAACGGGAATCTCCAGAACTTGACCCCAACCTTTGGTTTCCCCGGCCTAAACTACCGCTTGGGCTTCTCTGTACAAAGACATAGCCACCTCTGGCCCACTGCTTATGACAAGAGATTTGTCTCTGATCTGCACCCCCTCAAAGGCTTGGCATAATGTCTCATGGATCTCCCCATCCACTTTGACATATTTGAATGAAGACAGGTGACTTACCAGGATGTCTTCCTCCTCACACACGGTGACAATGCTACCACCAACCATATATTTAAGCTTTTGGTGCAACGTGGACGTTACAGCCCCTGCAGAGTGAATCCACGGTCGTCCAAGCAAATAGATATAAGCGGGCTGTATGTCCATGATATAAAACACAATATCAAACACCTCGGGACCGACCTGGATGGGTAAAGTCAATTCTCCAAACACAGACCTTCTAGTCCCGTCGAAAGCTCTTACTACCAAGTCACTTGGCGTGCATATTATGCCTCGGGTATCTAGCTTCAACAGTGCCTTCTTGGGCAAAACGTTCAAGGACGAACCAGTGTCAACAAGGACATGAGACATAACAGTGTCCCTACACTCAACTGAAATATGCAACGCACTGTTGTGGTTGCGGCCCCTGGGTGTTAAATCAAAATCTGTAAAGCCAAGACCATGCCCCGCATTCACGTGCGCAATCACTCCTTCGAGCTGATTAACAGATATCTCCTGGGGTATAAAAGCGGTGTCAAGTGCTTTCAGCAAAGCGTTTTGATGGGCCTCGAAACAAAGCAACAAAATCGAGATTTTGGAAGGTGTCTGCTGCAGATGATCGACAATTTTATAATCACTCTTCCGAATTAATCTCATAAATTCTTCCACATCTTTGGTCAAAGCCTCTTTCTCCTTCTCTTGAGAAGGTCCTTCTTCATTGACTTTACCCTTCCCTTTGGAAATTCTCTCAGCTTCTACTTCTGGCGACGCAAAAATTCTTCCGCTGCGGGTTATGCCCCCTGCCCCTACAAGGTTATCAACTGACCCAACCGATGGTCTTTCCAGGTTGATCTTTTCTCCATTGCAGTAAACTTCCTCCCCATAGTTCCAAGGGATGGCTTTAGTGCTTTCATATGGAATGGGTCCAGCTTTGGTTATTGTGATAGTCGGCCTCTTGGGAGGCGCCGATATCGTGACAGTCTTAAACGGGATCGTAACCGTTGCGACTTCGCCCTACTTTTCAGCCATTGCCTCATCATGCTTCTCTTCAGAAGTACAGTCTAATTGCAGCGTTCCTTCATCAACCAACCCTTGAATACCTCTCCTTAAGTTATCACAACCATCAGGCCGGGCCAAACAGTCAACATAATTTGTATCACAACCAGGGAAAACTCCCCCTTTCAGCAGCCTGTTCTTTACACAACCCAAAGGCGTCTTTAATTCATCCACATTCATAACCAAATTCAGACTGGTATCCTCCAGGATTTCACCCACCTGTGCAGATCCATGGGACGGCACCAGGTTTTTCTCAATGTTGGGCACCTCATTACCAAAGTTTATAGCCTTGCTATCTATCAAATCTTGCACCTTGTGCTTGAAAGCATGACAATTCTCTATGCTGTGACCAGGCGCCCCGGAGTGGAATTCACAATGTGCATTAGCATCATAACCAAAAGGAGGTGTGCCCTTCAGCGGAGCTAACGTCCTTTTCTCAACAAGCTGCAATTGTAACAAAGTTAGAAGAAGCTAAGCATATGGTAGTGGAGGCGCATCAAATACTCTTCTCATGACCCTATCCCTATCCTGAATTCTCCTATGAGCAGGATGCTGCTGGCTCTGCTGCTGCTGTTGTTGTTGTTGCTGTTGAGGTACGAGAATTGTCACACTAGCAATCTGTTGCTGACGGTATTGGTTTCGACCTCTACCTCTTCCTCGGGAGCTGTATACTGAATTAGCATCCCCCTGCTTCCTATTCCCAAAAACCTTTTTACCACCTCCAGCTGAGGTTGATTCTCCCGCTTGAATCTTACCAATTTTGACTCCGTTCTCTATACGTTCTCCCAAGAGTATCATCTCAGAAAAATTATTCGTCGTACAATTGATAAGCCTGTCATAATACAATCCAGAGAAAGTGCCCACAAACATATCCACCAACTCACGCTCTACCATGGGTGGGTGCACCCTAGCTGCAAGCTCACGCCACCTCTGCGCGTACTGTTTGAAACTCTCGCCATTCTTCTGAGAAAGATTTTGGAGTTGGACCCTGTTCGGCGCAAGGTCGCTGTTATATTGGTAATGCTTGACAGAGGCTTCCGTCAACTCTTTCCAGCTACCAATATGAGTAGGCTCTAACCCCATATACCATTCCAATGACGGCCCAGACAAGCTATCTTGGAAAAAATGCATCAACATCTTTTCGTCATCAGAATAGACGAACATTCTCCGATAATAAGACCGCACGTGAACTCTTGGGCAAGTATCCCCCTTATATTTGTCGAAAGTGGGCGCTTTGAATTTGAGTGGCACCCTCAAGCCAGGAACCAACCCCATATTAGCCACGTCCAACCCCGAGGAATTCTGATTGGCAATGTTGCACCCCAAATTTTGACCCCTTAGATCCTCATCATCATTGTAGGATCACATTTGCTTGATTAGCTAACCTTAACCCACTTTCAGTTTATCTTTGATAAGATGCAGATGAATTAGGTTTGATCAATCAATGTTTTGGATTGATCCAACTTCAAACAAGATCAAGGATAATACATTGGACCAAGAATGAGTGCAATTTGAGGTGGTCACCCGGGGATTGAGAATAGTGCAATTTGAGATACCCGATTAGGGTTTTCGATTAGGAAAAGTCAACTGTAGTTTGACTTTCGATTCAAAGAGTATTTCAATGGTGGGATCAAGGTCCATTAAGCTCCTATGGCTTATTAAAGTACATCCAAAGAGTTTCAAGTCCTCAGGATGTCCGAATCACCAACGGGCGACTCGGTAGACACCGATCGATCGAACGGTTGACTGAAAAGTCAACTTTTCAAAAATAAGGAATTTGAATTCAAGATGTGAATCAAAAATGTTCCTTATGTCATATTACACCTCCCCTTAAAATTTCATGACCATTGGATCAAGGGTTGATAAGTAATTGTAAAAATCGGGAATTAGGGTTTCGAAAGGGGCAAGACCATAACTCCTCAACCACACATCCAATTAAATTGGTTCAAAGCTCATTGGAAAGATCTTGACAAATCCTACAAAATCCTCAAAGTGGTCCATGATCAAAAAATGCATAGAATTGGAGTTATAGCAAAATTCATTTTTGAAGGGGAAATAACTTAGAAAATTTCGAAGTTATTTAGCACTTGTAAGTGGTTTTTTCAGAAACTTTGAAGGGTTTTTCAACCTAGTTCCATCAAGAATTTGGATATTCCCAAAACATGAAAGTTGTAGAGCTACTTAAGGGCTTTCCAAATTATGGTAGAACTCCTCAATAGCATGTTTGAGCAGGAAGTTATGCACCATAGAAATTGGGTCTGTCACAGTTGGAACCACTTTGTCAAAATTTCTCAAAACTGAATTTTCACAACTTAAGTCATTATCTACCCATGGATTATGTTACAAACTGATAATATAAGGTATGGATGAAGAGAAAACCAGAAGGAAAGTTGGTTTGATGAACATTGCAAGTTGATGGCAAGTAGACATTATTTTATTCAAATAATAGGAAGAAAGAGAAACTTTTCCAAGACATGTGGCAGCTGCAGTCTCCTACTTCTCTAGAATAATCTCAGGTCACCTCACTCCCTCATATCAGCTGTTTTTTTTCTGCATTGAGCCATGGAGTTGATGTAAAGAGGCTGCCACTAGATTTGGCAAGATTTTCTTCATAAATCTCCCTCCAAAAGTGGTAAATGACCAAGGCTGCCCTCACTCTTGCTTGGCTATAAATAGAGGCCTCCTCTATGAGCTCAAACACACCAGAGCAATCTTAGAAAACCACAGCTCTCACTCTCCTCTCATTCATCAAGAATTCCAAAATCTTCAAAAACCTCCATTTCCACCAAAAAACTGTCTTGAGCAAAACTCTGCTCAAGACCAGTTCCATCCCTTCCAAACCTCTAAAAAGCATCCATACAATCCTTAAATATCATATAGAAGGTGTCTACACCTTTAAACCTCCAAAAAATACTATTTTGCTAAAAGTCAACTTTCACACCAAGAAAGTTTGACCACCACCCTCAAAACTTGCCAAATCTTGGTCAAGGATTTTTCTTGTTGATCTAACCATCCACACACCTCACATATGTCATATTATAACTGTCTAAGGCATTAAAAACCAGCTAGAAATTCATTAACTCCAACAGTCTTAAAGTTTGGTTTTTTTGCTTCAAGAAGAAGCAAGTTTCATATCATTGCAAAGGAAGGAGCACCTCTGGGTTTCTAAGCTTTTTAGCTTGTTCAAGGCTGGTCAACAAGAGGTATGTGATGTTCTAACTGTCTAGAAACCATACATTATCATATTTTTCCCTTTTGTGAGGATTTGTGTGAAAATGTACCATGGCTGCCCTATGATGCTTCTTTGTCAAGAATGTTAGTTTCATGATCATAATGCTTGTTTTGTCCAATATTTTGTCATTTGTAAATGATATGTGGAGGTTAGATTATAGGTTTGTATCTTGATATCATATTTATACTTGTTAGTGATATTTTGGTCATTTGGTAGATTTAGGATCCAACTTTGAGAAATTGGTTTGTTTGCCTTAGAACTCTAAACTTGGCTCACTTTTAGGATAGGAAGATGATTTGTAAGTTACTTATAGACCCCCCTTGCCTTTGATCATGTTTGAATCAATATGGCTATTTGATTTTGCTCCTATGTTATTTTGATATCATCTTGCTTGTCACTACTAAGAATTGTGTGTTGGGCTGTTGTGATTACTACTTTGCATCTCATTTGTTCTAAGTCATTTGTTTAAATGCTTACTTGATCAAGCTCATAATGTTTGTTTTGGTGGAAATATGAGAAACATGAAGTGTGAACTTTAGGGCTTGTCATGAGATATGTGTGCTTTTTGCTGTCTAATATTGGTTCAACATGTCATTCTTTGATTTAATGAGTTTTTGCCTAACTTGAAGTTGTAAACTCATTTGCCTATCCATTTCAAGAATGTGAGTGTTATTGTTATGCACACAGTCTGTCTAAGATTCTATTTGACATATCATGCTTCAAATTGCTGCACTTTGTAAAATATCATGATGACAAACATACTATATTTTGTTTCAATCCATGCTCACTTGACCTATGTTCATAAAATCATTGCCTTACTCATTTGAAATGTGTGTATGATGTCATTTGCCTCAAACTGTCATGGATGTTGCTGGTTTCATATTAAGGTTGTTTGCTTTTTACATGTCATGAGTTTCAAAAGGAGATTTTTTGTTTGGTCAATTTTTCCTCCATTTCTCAAGCATGTTTTCATTTGTTAGTCTCATTATGATGTGTGTATAGCTCAGGATTCATCACAAACTCATTGATTTGGAAAATGCCCCTGCTGCTACATAAACTTGCCAAAGGCAATTTTTTTCACAATTCACCACAACATGTTTTTTTATCCAAACTGTCATATACTCATTTCTTGGAGTTGAAACCCTTTCCTTATCATATTTTTGATGTGCGCACATTGATAATTTGATCTATTCTTGCCTGTTTTCACAATTCCACTCACAATTGCATTTTTACACCAAAATGTGTCATAACATGCCAAATTGCTGCTTTGTGTGTGTATACCTATTGTTTTGAGTTGTTACTCATTCATATGCATGATTATAAGATGTGAGGATGATTGGATTGACCTATATGTACCTCTTTTCTTGTTTCACCCTCAAACTGCTCCTTTTAAGTTAAAACCATACCATGAATATGTCAATTTCTTTCTTGCTTGCAAAGTGCCTAATTTCTGAGTTGTAACTCATTGTCCAAGGTATATGTGATGTGTGTGTGTGTTCTGTGTGAGACCTAATCATGCTTTAAACCTGAACTGAGTTTTGTCATGTGTTTCATCCAATACCATTTGCAACTACCACCAAGTCCTCAATCTTTTGTTAACAAGATAGGTTTAGGGATACTTGGAGATTGATGTCATGTTTGTGCTTGGCTTAGTTTAGATGTTGTGCTTGTATGTACTACACTGCTGAAATTTTGATGCATAGCTGTTGTGCTCACTGTTGTGTATGCTTAATATGATCTTGAAAAAAATATTGGTTTGAGGTGTTTTGATTGAAATATAAATATTCTGTTGTGAAGTCTTCCATTTCAGATCCTCATCAGGTTTGCATTTGATCATCTAGATTTCACCTAAGACCTGCTAGTATACAACACTTTATGGTCAGATTAGGTAGATGCTGTTAAAAACCTTTTTGTGAGTAAGTTAGTGCCATTAGGAGGTGGTGTGTCTCTAATTCATGAATAAACTGCTATATCATAAGCTTTGGTCCTTTAGCTGTTTGTTAAGCAGAGTGCTGTGATGTTTTTTTTGTCATTATCAGAAACTACCAACTACCAAAATTTGTTTGCACTAATAACTGATACTTGAAAGAGTTCGGGGCTGATTGTTCTTGACTTTGAATTTTGGTCTTTGTTTGATAACAGTCATAATGTTTGATGCTGGTATGATAATCACTTTGATTTGGGAGAAATGTATACTGTCAGAAAAGCATTGTCATGCAAGGCTGGGCAGTTTGTTTGAAATTGACTTTGACATTATTTTGACTTGTCCAATTTGTGTTGTTTGCATTAAGTTAATGACTGCCAATAGGGTAGTAAACTAAACTGTCATTTGTTTCTTGTAATATCAAAATTGGTTGAGGGTTGGAATTCATCAGTGAATTGAGCCACACAAAACCAACTTGCTGTTATTTCTGTGTTGGAGTTTGCTAACTCCTTTTATCACCAACCTTCATTGAATACCATTTCTGCCTGCACTATTAACCATAAGAGCATACTAGAGACTGTTTACATTCTGAGCATGAGAGTAGTAATCAGCATGATTGAAACATGGTGCATTGATTGTATGACATGAATCCCTTTACTTTTGAACTTGCATCATCAAATTGGTTTTCAAAACAGTCCTGCACTAGCCTGCACCATCAAGCTCATTTTTTTCAAGAAAACTGTTCTGCATTGTGCCTGCTGTTTCAAATCCACCTGGTGCCATTGGTGTATGGACCTCATTGCATTGCATCTGTCTTGATAATTTCTTGCAACCTGAGCCTTATCTTCATCCTTTTATTTGTTTAAGAAAACCACAGGGTATAATTGTTTGCATTTTCATTCCAACACAATTACACTCAACATAGTAGCTTGATAGCCTCCACTTAAAAAGACTTCAATTCTTGTGCTAACAGTTTGTTTTAGAGATTTATAGGTGTTTTGGTGCATTTTTGATTTGTTGGAGTTGTGTTGATTGATGTTGTGGACATTCTGTTTTGTTCATGAGCAACTCATGCTTTTAGTAGCAACTCTTATACCAGTTCCTTGTCTGGAGATCCTTCAATTGGTTTGCTAGTTGTAGTTCATTTAACATCACATTTGTAACTTGCTCATGCCTTGCCTTAACCTCAATTGCATCTGTGGTGTACCATGTGCTTCAAATTGCATCTCAATGTCTTAGAATGCATGTTCCTTCGATTTTCATGTTGTGTACATTGTTTGTAAAAATGAATGATGCTATCATGATCCTCATAAAATTTCAAGTGGTTTTGACTAAAATTTCATCAGAAAAGGTTGAGTTTTGAGTAAGTTACGCATCAAACCGTATTTTGGCATTTCATTGTTTTATCTTGCCCAGAAATCCACGAAACATACCTCATATATTTATTGGGGTGGCTAAATACACGGATGTATAGCCACCCCAGTGGTAGAACCATGCGCCCCTTATGACCATATGCCCTTGTGTCCTGAGTTCAAGTCCCATGGAGGACACTTCTTACCATTTTATTTCTTTTTATTCAACAAACTTCAAAAAATCATAACTTGCTTATTTTTTTTTATCATTTTCAATCCATTCTTTTTGCAAAATTTTCAAAATAATGTCTAGTTTTATTTAATAAGAAAAAATTTCAAATTGCTCATAATCACATTGCTTTTTGCCAATTTGAAGGTTGGTTCTTTTGTCGGTCGTTACCTTGCGTCTTTGTTGACATTCTTCTATACCATGCTTATTTATCTTGTGAGATTTATGGATGATTGTTTCTTTTGTGTTTGTTAGTATGATAGGATCTTGTTACCATGAATTTACCCCATTCTCCCTCCTAAATTATGAGGTTTAAACTGATTTAACGTTGTTTGATTATCATCTATGTATTGTTGTTACATTTGCTATGTTTTGAATTTGTGACTTGCCTATCTTCAAATTGTGATTTGTTTATGTGGTAATTACCTTCATCATGTTCCAATCTTTGTCAAAATAAGTCCTCAATCTTTGTTAAGATGATTTATTGGTTGTAACCATTGATATCATTTGAAGTATATGCTTATTGTAATTTGCATACTTACTTGTCTTATTTCATCTTGCTTATTTACTTTGTTAAGTACTTATTCCCCAAGTGATGGAACTTTTTAGTTCTCATCCAAGTTGTCTCCCCCTCTCTCCTTCCAAAGGAAAAGTCTTTCCATACACCCTTGTGTAATTGGATAGCTCATTACCCTTCCTTGACTTTGTGAAGTCATCTTGAACATTAGTATAAGCCTTAGACTTTGCCTTAAGTCTAAAAAGACCCACCTACACTAGGAGTGTTCTTCAACTAGAATCCTAGGATAGAGTTTGTAAACTCTATATAAGAATCATGGAAATGATTACTTACTCCCCTCTTGAGTGTTCAATGTAGATCTAGAGAGTTTGGATAAACTCTACACAAACATTGTTATGTTTGTCCCCCTTGGAACCTTGATCATAATCAAGTGTTCTTCAACCCTAGTGAGGTGAACTACGATTGCTCTGATTCTATCCTAGTTAGGATACGTAGGCAGAGGACGCGACGTCTTTGCGAGCAAGCTTAGAAATTATCTTTAGGTCTTAACCTACACCCTTTACCCAATCCCGATCCTTAACAAACATTTACCAAACTTAGCATGCAAACAAACATAAGGTTCCTGTAGAGTACTACAGATGTTTAGGATGTGAAATACCTACCCTATGCATAACCAACCCCCGATCCCCGAATCTCTTAGTGTTGTTGTTACATCGCACAAAAGGGTTTTTCTTTCTTTAGACCTTTCCTTTGGATAAATTAAAGACCGGTTGTGAATTTAAGAATTAAAGATTCAAGTTAATCAATAGCTTGGTATCACGATTCTCACCGCAACAGGCAAGATTTCTCATTTGTTCCTCCAGCATCTTGAACCTTCGGTCATTGTCAGTGAGCATCTCGAGATCCCTGCTTGGTGGAGGGAAAGCATCTTCTTGACGATCCTCGTCCCAGTGAGAATCCCCATTATCATACCCAGCATAAGCAGCGTTAGGACCATAGCCAGTCTGATTGAACCCGGGACCATACCCCACATTACCAAAACCCTGATTGCCAACACCTGCCCCAAAACCAGCGTTGTGAGCACCCATTCCAACACCATTGTTGCTTGCGTTACCAAAACCTGTGTTACCGAAACCCTGATTTCCATAACCCTGATTTCCATAGCCTTAATTACCACCAAAACTAGCATTGCCAACACCAATACCTACACCAGTGTTCCCAGCACCAAAACCAACATTCCCAATTCCAACATTGAAACCAACATTTCCAGCACCAACACTTCCGTTGGTTTCCACGTGCCCGTTACCGTTACCAGTCACATTCCCGTTCCCATCTTTATTATTGTTCTCAGTGGTGTTGAGGACAACCACCAGTACAGCATCACCGACTTGAAGAGTCTCGCCATGAGGAGGATCAGTAGCAACTCCGCCATGTAGCACACCCTGACTGTCAACCCGGGCAATCAGAGGATGCACCAGAGTCTAAAGCTGCTCTTGGCCCTTGGCCACAGTTTCCATCACTTGCATGAACTACGCCATCCTGTCGCGCATCTCCTGCATCTCAGTTTGCATTTGATCCATGGCTTTCTTGCAGTTACTTGTTGTAGAGTAGCGATGAATTCGCTGATCGAAAATCCTGAAACCTGAGTCAACAGAGGGTTAGGAGACAGCTCAAGGTACCTGCTATGCATATGCAAATGTGTGTATGTGCTTTAGGGAGATTTCTCCCCCGATTCTAGTGCCAGAGTGTCGGTGCTGATAACAAGAAGTCCGGATCCAGCCATTGAAATAACATCTCATATATACATGGCCCAATAAGGCAGTAATACAATGTTACTGAATACATGGAGAATCAATAGCATGACCTCGACCAATAAGCCTGGTGATGGTCAGCCTACAGCAAAGATCAGAAAATACAAAGGGTTACAAAGATAGTCAAGTGCGACAACGGGCATGAAACTCCTCTAGCAACTCCTTTATTTTGGGATGATCAGGCCGAGTGAGTAACCCTTCAACAAGCAACTCCCTCTGCATGATAGTGCACTGGAGACCTTCAACCGAGTCTTCCCACGCTCCTTGGCCAAAACAGTCTTCTAACATTCGCTTCTTAGATTCGAACATCTGCTTGCGATCTTTCAGGTTAACGATAGCCTTGTTTAGCAGGTCTTCAGTGGCATATCTGCGAGCAGTTTCTTCATCAAACATCTTCTCGCTGGCCTTCACCTGAGCCTTCTTTGGAGATCTGTTGTTTCAGTTTGTCCTCCCTCTCTTTGTTACTGGCTATAGTGGCATTCCATTGCTGGTTGAATTTGGAGATTCTCCAGTACTGTCGCTACTGCAAAAATCGGCGTCAGCTAAACAGAAGAGTCGCCACCGTGCATTATTTATCCCCAAGAGGGAAAGGAAACGCTCGAAGTAAACCTAACGCACAACGGGAAAGGAATGGTCTTCGTAACCAAATTCCTGGATTCGGGAGTCGATTACGCAAGGGGAAGGTATTAGCACCCCTCACGTCCGCCGTACTCGACGGGATCCACGCTTATTTTCTAGTACGGATTGTCTTTCTATCTACTCTACAGGCCTGGGTTAAAAAGAAAAGAACATGACTCGGCAAAGTATCGCACTTTATGCCTACGTATTCCCGTCTGTAACGAGAAATCAGAGTCAACGTAGTTCGCCTACCTACAGGGAAGGTGGGGAAGGTTGCTCGCTAGGATACGACATCCTATGCCTACGTACTTTCATATTACATGAAAGATCAGAGCAAACGTAGTTTGGGCCACGGAAGACACAAATTTGTCTAACTAGTTTTTTATTACCTTATGAAAGGGTTTTTCTTGATTAAGAGTCCAAGCGGACAAAAATGACACTTTGATGTTTGTTTTGAATCTTTTACGAAAGAAGTGTTTTTTAGTTTGTTTGCAATCTCTGACGCACTAGAGACTATGATTTGAGAGTGACTACGTCGCGTGTTACCCAAAGGGTACCACACTACGCAACCAGACTACTGGAAAGAAGCTCTCTAGCAACCCTTTCTCAAATAGCTTAAGGCTCGTAACGTACGACATCGATTAACCTTATTACTGTGTTTTGAGTTGTTTTGAGATAAGAAGAGAAAGAAGCTCTAAAAAGCCTAGGGTTGAAAAGGGAATAAAAACTAACTTGATGTTGTCATGCATGGATAAGAATCCTAATGTCTGTCATAATTCCCTCCTGCACAGAGGAAATCAGAGATCCTAGGGGATAAACAGAAAAGAAAGCAAGCAAATACAGTGAAATGCATGCGATACAGCAATACAAGCGAGGCAAGGGAGTCCCACTCAACCTCGAACCTGGGAAAACAACAGGCAAAGTGAATCAACATTCACTTCAAACCTAGGGGGGCAAGCTGCACAAGCCAACAAACAATACAGAAAACAAAGCCCTAAAGCAGAGAAGGCAGCCCACGCAGCAGCACCAAACTCCTACAGCACACAACAACTATGGCAGCAACAGCAGGAACCTTCAAACTTCAATAAGCCTTAATCTCCAACCTCCAGGGAAGAGAAAGCACACTTCAAATAAGGCTCCTCAAACCTAAACAGTCAAGCTCCACAGCTACAGAAAACCCCAGCTCAAAATCAACAGTAAACCCTAGCTTCAATACTCCAGCAAGCTCCTGACAGCAAAACTGACAGTAACAACCCTATCTTCAGGAAATCCTCATGAAAGGCATCTTCAGCATCTTCAAGCTTCAAATAAGCTCCTATCTTCAAGCTCCATCTCCAAGAGAGAATCAATTACCAGATTAAGTTGAAACGTTAAGAAGCTTAGTGACAACCAAAGGAAGCCCATAAGCACTTAACATTATAAGAGACAGGTATCCTCAAAGTTCTACTTCCAAAGTATGTCACTCATCCCTCCAAAGGAGGGATGTGAATACTTTAAAAGGACTTTATGTCATAGGAATGAATAGAGGCACAAGAAGCTCTCTATGTTTGAAAGAAGAAACAAGTCTATTCTAAAGCTCTTCCTACATAGCCTAATCCCTAAGCCTTCAAAAGCAATCTTCACAAGGAAATACCTTCATGACCAAGCCCCAAGCTTTATCTCCAAGCATCCTCAATGCCTCTAGAAGCTCCATCAAGCAGAACCCAAGCCCAAAGCCCAATTAAGACAGCCCAAGCAACGTAATCAAACCAAACACCCAAGGGGAAGACCCACAACCAACACACCAATTGCAAAAATCAAATAAAATGCTAAAACTCATCACAAAATCCTAATTAAATTTCTAAGGGAACCTAACCCTATACCCAATACCCCATATAAATCCCAGAACCTAAATCAAACCCTAAGTCCCCAAACTATGTTCTAAACTACAACTAGTTGTTTTAAAACCCTAAATCTAACACATCTCCTATTCACCTCTCAAACTAACCTAAATTTTATTCACAAAAAAATGATAAAATTCCTAAGGGTACGTGCTTCTCTAAGCTAACTAATCCAATAAGAACCAACTCAAAATCATGCACCAATTGGTCACAATAAAATTCACAAAACCATGTATACACCATATTCAAGAATAAAGCAATTAAACTATAAAAACGCAATTAAATTCTAAAAATGCATGAATCCGCAATTTCTTAATCCTATAACATTCCATGCTCCCTAAGGAGTCAAGGGGAAAAAACCTGGCCTAAAAATGTTTATTTTTCCATTTATTGTGAATTATTTCCTAACTATGCTCTAAACATATCAAATCTTAACAAATTTCCTAAAAGAAATTAATATCTACAACTACATCTATTTTAACATTTTCAACTATACTCTAATTATCTTAACCTAAAGAATCCCTAAAAGAAATTGACATATTATTAACTCTATTATAATATTCTAAACATTTAAACCATATCCTAAAACAAAATTAACATCAAAAAAACAATACAAAATATTTCCAAAATTAAATGCAGGGGGGGGGGTATGATAGTTACAGGGATGTTGCAGCAAAGTATATAAGGCCCAGCCCAAAACTAACACATGCTAGCAAAAAACAAAAAAAACTGGGCCAAGCCCACCAGCAACACACACACACACACACACACGCGCGCGCGGGGAAGGGGGGTGCGATAAGAAAACGGGGGAGATGCCAGCGACCAAAATGTTGGGCTTGAGGCCCACAATCACTCAAACGCCCATGGCCTTCTCAAGACTACCGGGACGAAACCCTAGCCCTCTCAAAACTTCCTCACCACTGTTCACTAAACCTTGCGCCGTTTCCCTCATCTCCCAAACTTCTCTCTCATCACAAACTCTATCTCAGTTCAATCTCTCGGCTCAATCTACCTTTCCCTAACCTCTAGCTCGTAAAAACTCTCTCGTCAATCTCTGTTCATATCTTAACAACACCTAGTTTCTCAGCTAAAAACAAATAAGCTACCAAACTAACAAGTTCAAAGCAAGAACCTGGAGACGCTACGAAGATGATGTGTCCTGGAGGCATTGATGAGCGAAGATCCTCTGAAGATGCGCGTTCCTGCTGACGAGCGTATGAAACAACTTTGAAGGATCAATGTTTCTGGGGAATTCCTCGTTGAAGACGTTCGATGTTGGTGGAATTCTTGCGAGGAACTGATGAAGATCTTGCGAACTTGACGTTGAATGATGACGATCTTGAAGTTCTGGAGGACTCAAAAGTGAACACGTGATGAACTTCTTGAAGCCTTCAACGAAAATCTAGAGAAACGGCTGGGGACTGAAGACGGTCGTTGCAGATCTCTGTTGAAGGTGCTCGAAGATCTGAGAAATATGATGAATCTGGACGAACTGGAGATGCACTACGATGAAGATCGAAGATCTTGGCGTTGTATGAATTTTTGTCGAAGCTGATGATGAATCTGGTGGATGATGTTGATGCAGATTGAGATGAAGATCAGAAGGATTTGGATGAAGTTCTTGTGAATTGCTGGTAATCTGGAAACAAGATGCAGATTCTGATGAGTTTTCCGGCGGTCTGGAGAAAAACGCAGTTTTCGGCGAGTCGTTAGGGTGGCCGATGGTCAGTTACGGCGGCGATTGATTTTTCCGGCGAGGCCTACGGCAGTTTGCATGGCCGGCAGCGAGGGGGAAGTGAGTGGAACACACGTGGCCGTGTGCATGCAACAGAGAGGGACGCGTGTGGGTGGAGGGAGCAGAGAGGTTGACGCGTGGAGAGGGAATAGAGATAGTGGAGAGTGATGTGTCAGCTTCTGAGAGAGTGAAAGGTGAGGTGGCGGAAAAATGAAAGCACACACGTGGCCAACTTATATAATGACACATGGCGAATACTTGGACTGGGCCCTACGAATTGGACATCTGGACCATTACTTAGACTAAGACTTAATGAAATGAACATTAATTGATTAATAAAAACAGACTAAACATGACTTAATGAAAACGAAAATTAATTAATGCTGGACTAACGAATGATTAAGGACTAAAACGGAAATTAACAAACAACTTCAGTTAATGATATGATTAAACTAATAAACGAGAATGGATTAAAGACTATTAATGAAGGCTAATTCCAATTAAACTAATCTAAAAGACTTTAATAAAATCTATTAAAAGAAAACTTATTAAACCAAACACTAATCTAATTAACATCTATTAAATGATCTATACTATTAACTATTCAATTACATCTATTTATCTATGTTAAAATCTATTAAAAATCTATTTAATTTCTAAAACTATATTGAAAATCTATTAAAATCTATAAAATCAATAATAAAACTAATAAAACTATATTATTCTAAAAAGAAACTAATATCTATTAATACTCTAAAAACAATAAAATCTATTAAAATCCTAGAAAACTATTAAAAGCTATTAAAACTATTTATTCTATAAAATCTATAATATTCTATTAATTCTAAAAAATGCTATTAAAGCTAATAAAATTCTAAAAACAACTAAAGGCTCTATTTAAACTCTAGAAAATAATAAAACCTATTTAAAAATCTAAAAAAAACTATTAAAGCAATTAATTCAAATAAAAGAGAACGCGAGATCAGGTTGAAATAAGCGGCAAAAAACCGGACACCAAGATATCCTCAAAAATAACAGCGAGAGCTGAAAACACCGAGACGAGCGCAAAATCTCAAAATACGCTTATTCGAACTGGCCTGAACTGCCTGAAACGCCAGGGGAGGTTGTATTCCCGATAAAATCAAAAGTGGCTGAAAAAAATGCAATGTATGCAGTATGCGAGTGCGAATGCAAAATGCGTCGAAACATAAACCAGATGCGGGAACCAGTTGGTCAAATTTTGGGGTGCAACAGCTGCCCCTATTCAAGCGGCTTGGACTCGACTGGGTGAAGAGCGAACGACCTTCAAACATTCGAGGTACGAGACGATTGAATACCAAAGAAACCCTGAAATTTGCCAACCAGGGAGATAAACTGCATAACTGCTTGGGGAACGACATCCACCAACTGAACCTGGTTGTTACGGCAACAATTGGTCAATTATCTGATACAATTTTGATTTCAACATCAATCACCTGCGTGACACCACGGACACTGAGCTATTTTTGCAAAAAAACCTCCGTCCACCATTGGACTAACCTTATCAACACTAGAAGAGGAACCAATTCGTCAACACGAATAGAGATTCTGTTGTCACAGGAGTAACCTTGTCCACATCTGGACCCAAATTTCGTCAAATCACGAATAAACACCAATCTGCCCACGTCAGGACTCACATTTTGTCAACCCGAAGAAATCTCAACAACACAGGAATAGAACTTTGTCCACGTTAGGACGCTACATTCCGTCAACACGGAAAAATCCCGGCGATTTCGTTGGGAAACATTTCTGTCTAATCACAGGAAACTCCATCCGTCTATCCATACAGGCAAATCATCTGTCTAAACACAGGAAACTGCTTATCTCTGCAGCAACTAACTCCGTTGGTCCCAACCTGCAAACGACTTTGAGGAGGACTCATACTGGGGATAATAATATTTCGTCAACACAAAGAAATCACGGCGACTTTATTGGGGATAGGACTCTCCCACCTAATAGGAATTCAATTCAGTCAGTCATACTGGACAATAACTCCACCTTATCCTTGCAGTAGCCGAACCCGCTGGGGACGCTCTGAAACTAACCGTCGAGCACCTATTTCGACAACAGGCGACAACTCCTGAAATTTTGATTATGAAACCCTGTGACGCTGACGGAACAACAAACTTGAAGAAAATACTCCGACGGCCGGATAAGAGAAACTTCAACAAGCAACTCTGTGGGGAAAAATCAGGCAACAACTCCAAAGTCTACTTATGAAGCTATTCCATGCGGACAAAACCTTTGGACAACAACTCCAACATCTAATCATGAAGATGCGGTACCGCTGAAGAACCCCAAAGTCTAATTACGAAGTCGTTTGATGTTGACGACAACTCCAAGGTCTAATAATGAAGCCGTGTAATGCTGACGTAACAGCAGCTAGAGAAAACTCTGTTGGGGAACTAACGACGACTCCAAAGTCTAATTATGAAGCCGTATAAACTGATAATAAATCCAAGGTCCAATTATGAAGCCATCCACTGCTGCTAACAACTTCAAAGTCTAATTATGAAGCAGTGACACCAAGTAACGATTTCAGCCGTCTAATCGCTGAAATCTCCCTTTAAAAATGCCAACAACAACTTCAAAGTCGAATCATGAAGCCTTATAGCGCTGATGTAACGAACTTCAAAGTCTAATTATGAAGCCGTGCAATGCTGACGTAACAGCAATTCCAGGAAAACTCTATTGAACTTTAAATTCAAATCATGAAGCCCTCTAGACTCCTTCCGAGGAAATTCTAACAAAAACTTCAAAGTCTAATTATGAAGCCATTGTAACAGTGATAACGCCTCCAACGTCTAATTATGGAGCAACCCCCGCTGACGAACTTCGAAGTCAAATTACGAAGCCATAACAACAAGTAATGACTTCAACCGTCTAATCGCTGAAATCTTCCTTTAAAATGCTGACAACAAACTCCAAAGTCAAATCGCGAGGCCTTGACAACAAGTAATGACTTCAACCGTCTAATCGCTGAAATCTCTCTTTTAAAATGCTGACAACAACTCCAAAGTCAAATCGTGAAGCCTTGACAACAAGTGTCGCTACTGCAAAAATCGGCACCGGCTAAACAGAAGAGTCGCCACCGTGCCTTATTTATCCCAACGGAGGGAAAGGAAACGCTCGAAGTAAACCTACCGCAAAGACGGGAAAGGAATGGTCATCGCAACCAAATCCTGGATTCGGGAGTCGATTACGCAAGGGGAAGGTATTAACACCCCTCACGTCCGTCGTACTCGACGGGATCCACGCTTGCTGGTTCGTCTAAAGGATGCAAAACAATCTATCTACGGCTGCTAAATCTAAACGGAGGGAAACTGACTCGATAGAGCATCGCACCCTAGGCCTACGTATCTCAATAGAGAAAGTCAGAGTCATCGTAGTTCGGGAAACTACAGGGGAATTGGCTCGCCAAGACTTCGCGTCTTGTGCCTACGTACTTCCACACAACATGGAAGATCAGAGCTTACGTAGTTCAGGCTAACTACGGCTAGACATGGTGTTCTCGATCCCACAGGAGTGAGAGATGAAATTGGTTTTAAAGGTACAGGAACCTATGGGAACTAGAACTACGGTCTGTTCTCGATCGCACAGCAGCGAGAGAAAGGGAAACATCAGTCGTCAACGGGAAAGTCTCGATCGCACAGCAGCGAGAGAACAGAAAGGTTAGTGGTTAGTGTGCTCACTAGGATATCGCATCCTATGCCTACATATTCTCATTAGATATGAGAAATCAGAGCAGCTGTAGTTCAGCCTACTACAACTAAAACCGGGAAAAAAGGAAAAGGGAGCTTGCTAGGATACGACATCCTATGCCTACGTACTCTCGTCGGGCACAAGAGATCAGAGCTAACGTAGTTCGACGGGAAAACGAATCTCAATTGCACGGGAGCAAGAGAAGGGGTCTCGATCGCCTGAACGCGAGAGAAAAGGGGTTTCGCTCGCACGGGGCGAGAACAAAGAGGAAGCAGGCCTACGCCTAAACGGGAAGGAACTCGAGACACACACGCAAGAACCTAATAAGAAACTCCTCAGCTAGCACTTCCTTTGTATCTGACGATGCAGCCCACAACACTCGATGGTTGCCTGAAGACTTGAATACGACGATGATAACGTTGAACGAAGCAGTTCCTGGGCTCCTGACGTGCGCGCAAGCTCCATTCCAATCTTCTCCTCTCTGGATCCTTGATGATGACGCTCGAACCAGGAACAATGTAGTGCTTAGACTGTCATGGTTCGACTTATACGAGAAATCGAACTCTAAGAGGTAGCGTATTGATATCCGTGTCAAAGACAAGATAAAGAAATGATATCGAAAATCATTCTCCAATTGAATTGTGTCACACGGCCAGCCAGAAATAAAATCAGATGGAAATGAAAATAGGAGAGACAATAGGAGACAAATCCACTAACAAAATGGAAATAAAAGTCGACTCCTAAAATACGGCAATTAAAGTCCTAAGGGAACTATATCCTAAAAAGAATTACATCTATAAATCTTCTTAACCAGGAATTAATTCCTAAACTATATTCTGAGAATATTAAATCCTAACAAATTTTGAACTAAAGGTCTTTAAAGGTAACCATTAAATCCTAAACTATATTCTAACTAGAATATTCTAGGATATTAAAAACTAGTCTAACTAATATTAAAATAAAAAAATTCTAAAGAATATAAGATTCTACTCTAAAATATTCTATGCATTTAACTATTTTTTTAAGAAAAAAAATTAAACTATCCTAACAACTTCAATTAAATTGCCATAAAAAAAAAACACAAAAATAGCAAGCAGGGGGGGGGGGAGGTAAATGATACATAGGATGGTGTAATCAGTAAAAGAAACCAGGGCCCAGCCCACCAACCAAACATACACACGGGGAGGGGGGTGTATGCAGAAAACGGGGGTATGCAGCCAAAGTAATTGGGTTTGGCCCACACTAATAGCTGGAAAAAAATGAAATGGAAGGGGAAAAAAGGAAAAAACGGAGGCGTGCCAAAAACAAACAAATGAGCCTCTGAGCCCAGTTCACCAGCCACGGTCCATTATTCATATTTCCAGCAGACAAAACCCTAAATCCCTCCAGCTCCCCCTTTCACTGTTCACTCGAGAGTCTTGCGCCGTTTCTCCTTTGACTCTCCAATTTCCCTCTCTCACCATCTCCCATCTATCTCCCTCACAAGGAATCTCCCTCGTTTCACCACCACCGAAACCAACGTGAATAAACTAACGCAAACGCAACCTCGCCAATCTTCAGAAAGACTCGATCGCCAACTCGCATGTGAAGATCCACGGATGAAGGTGTTGATGTAGTTCTTTGAGGAAGCTCAAAGGAGGTGAAGACGTTTGAAGACGGCCGTCCTAGATGCATGCAGTTGCTTCGACGAAATCACGAAAAGTCTGGACAAATAACCTAACCTGGTGATGAACGATTGAAGGTATGATGAAGATTTGAACAAAACTGGAAAATTGCGGATGGAGGTACTTGAATAAATTAAGAAGCTCATGAACTTCTGGGAAAGATCTGGAAATGGGATGAAGTTGATGAATCGGCGATCTTCGAAGGATCTTGAAGAGCATCAACAAAATATGGATGAAGAATCTGAGACGAGCATTGTATGTTGATGAGGATCTGGAAACATGTTGAAGAACTGAAAACGGTTATAAACGGTGAATGCACGTAGAGATCTGATGAAGAACTGACGATTCTGGAAATTGAACTGGATGAACATCGAAGTAAGTTGAAGATCGTTGAAGGTTTTATGATTCTGGTGATAACTGATGAACGTGTTCTTGGATCTTGCATGAAGATGATGAAGTGCGTGAGGAGCGTTCTTGGATTTCTAGAAAAGCTTGTTGAAGTTGATGATGAACATCATGATGAACCGAATGAAGGTATGAAGTTGTGACGAAGTTAGTTGAAGGTTGTTGAACGGTTTCTGGAAAAATGGAAAAGTATTCAAAGAGATGATGAACATCGTTTGGAGATGGGGAAATTCTGATGAATCTGGAGGTTTCTGGAAAATCTATGGCGGAGACGGTGGAGGTTGTTGAAGGTTTGATGAATGTTCATCATTTCAGATGAATTTCTGGAGAATCTGGTGGTGGTTGCGGCGGTCGGAGATGGTTAGGGTGAACGCCGACGAGTGGTTAGGGTTGTCGGTGGGCAGTTATGGTGGCCGTCGGCAATTGCATGCCGGCCGGTGAGGAGCTCCGGTGAGGGGATAGGTGGCACAGAGAGTGAGGGAGGTACTAACACGTGGTGCATGTAAGACTCGCATGAACGCCAAGTGGCGGAGGGAGAGAGAGTGGAACGGTGAGGTGGAAGGGGCCCATGAAAATGCGTGGCAGACCTCCTTTATATACACCTGGCAATTTGACTTGGACTGAGCCTTAATGATATGGATAATCGGCCCACTTGGACTAAGACCAAACATGATTAATGATAATGAATGAATTAATATGGATTATTGAACTAATGAAATGCTTAACTAGATTAATACATGATAATGCAACATGATCAATGAAAACTGAATGGATGATTGACTAATTAATTAATACTGAAATGATTAATTGGGATTAATGAAGATTAATGGAAATGATGAAATGAAATGGAAATTGGAAGATTAACAAACTAACTGAAAGTTAATAACCTAATTAATCTAGAAACTATTTAAATGCTATAAAATCCTATATTAAAATATATCTAAAAAATCTATTATCTTCTATAAACTCTAATTAAATTCCAAGAAACTATATTATAATTCTATTAAAAGAAAAACTATTAATTTCTATATTAAAAAGAAAAACTATTAATTTCTATATTAAAAACTAAACTCTATATTATTCTAAAATCCTATTAAAAAACAATATTCTATTAATCTAATAAAACCTATAAAACCTAATAAAATCTATTATATTCTAAAAATCTAATTAACCTATTAAATTGCTACCCTAAAACTTCTTTTAAAATTCTATTTAAAAAGTAGAAAAAAGACCATTAAACCCTAAAAAGCGAATAAAGGCAATTAATGCAATGAAAAAGAGAACACGAGACTAAAGCGACATCAACGGCAAAAACCCGGACACCGGAATGTCCTCGACAACCACAGCGCGAGCTGAGACTACCCAGGAAGCGCACGACTCTCAAAAATAACCTCCGATTATCCGAACCGGTCTGAAACGCTCGAAATGTGAAAAAAGGCTGTAATCCCGATAAAATCACTATGATTGGAGAAATGCACTGTATGCGGTATGCGAAAGCGAATGCAAAAATGTGTCGAAACATAAACCAGATGTGGGAATCGGTTTGTCAAATTTTAGGGTGCAACAACAAGTAATGACTTCAACCGTCTAATCGCTGAAATCTTCCTATCAGAACGGACAATAACTTCAAAGTCAAATCGTGAAGCCATATCATGATGGTAACAACTTCAAAGTCTAATTATGAAGCCGTAAAATGCTGACATAACAAACTTCAAAGTCTAATTATGAAGCCATAACAGTAAACTGGGGAGAACTCTGCCGGGGAAATTCTGACGTCAACTGCCAGACATTCATCTTGACGATGAGTAATGACTCTAGATGTCTAATCTCTGAAATCTTTTCTCTTAAAATAATGACGTGACAGCAACCCGAGGGAACACTCCACTGGGGAATTTTTTACAACAACTCCAAAGTCCAATTATGAAGCCGTGTAAAGAACACTCCGCTGCAGGGAAGAACACCTGAAAACAAAGAGGTAGCCAACCTGACTTATGCTTCAAAATGCGTATGTTTGAAAATGGCGTAATGCTCCGTACGGCACAGAAATGCTACGCGTTTGAGTAGATGCAAATGTGACGATATATGCAAATGCAAATGCAGGTTCAAGCTGCCGGGGCCACTCTGATAGTGATGTCTCAACAACATGAATGCTGAGGATAACACCAACTCTGCCGGGGAGAATAAGTATCACAAAGTATTCTGGCGAAATAAACGCCAGAAACACAACCAACTCTGCCGAGGAGTGATTAAACATCAATTTCCACTGGGAGGAAAGAACAAGTCACCCTGCTGGTGAACAAACTTAGCTGGGGAAAAAGCGACACTTCTAGGAAAAGCACACTGTCTGGGCACAGTTTACAAACTCGGAGCCTCGGACTCTGCTGAGGATCAACATCCTGTCAATGGCATGACGACCTGTGGGGATAAGGGAAACCGTCTTCCGGGTATAATCCTTTTGAACCAACAACTTGGTTAAGCTCTGCGAGAACCTCCCATGCTGGGGATTGAACGTGCACATCTTCAATCCGCTGAGGAGCGCGACCTCTGCAGGGAATACTGATTTCGACTTGCTGGGGATATCCTATGGACAACTTCCCTGAGGACACTCTTCTAGGGAGAATAATCCCTCATTCGGTAAGGGATAACTTCATTCCAACTCTCTGGGGGTAAGCTGTGACTAGCTGAGGAATGACATCAACTGGAGTCAGGTCTTACGTCAAGCGACCTTGGCTGGGGAATACAATTCCTGACCGTTTTCTCCAAAGGTAAGAACCCTGCAAAACACAAACGAGGCAAAACAGGCCTATACAACAGAATCTATCCGGGTTAGCATCTGTGACATGACTTCAGTCAATTCGAAGTTTTAGCAATTATTGGCAAGGGCCAGCAAGATTATGCAAGTGCAAGTTTATCAAAAACATCGGCGTTTTTCACAAACAAAACAGTAAAGAACAAACATCAAGTACTGAATAACTTGTTGTATTGATAACGGGCCTCTGAATAGGCAAAGTTTTGTACACTGGATGCAACTCCTGAAAAGAGAAAGTTACGCACACACACACATACATACATGCACAAGAAGCATAAATAAAATACAAAACAATATTTGTATACATGTTGGCGACGTGGTACGGACAAACACCATGAGCTGATCCTCCTATGACTCGCTTGACTCTGCGCTTTCCCGGTACTCGATCTTCGGAAGATATGTTTTTGGATAGACGGCCCCCCAGGTACTCCCAAACCACTAAGCAAAGCTGTATCAAATACGGACCGCAATCATTTGCTTTTTCAATCCCTAACTTTTGCGTGAACCGCCCTTTGCAGGTTTTCAATTCACCGGGATACCCTTTTTTGCCGAAATCGCCCTTTTCAGGTTTTCGACTTCGCGGGTGTACATTTTTTCAATTTTATCCCTAATTTTTGCTCGAACCTTTTATTCATTTTTTACGGTTCGCCAGGATGCCCCATTTTTGCATAAACTCTCTTTTTACTGTCCAGCGGGTCACTTTCAAGCAAAGTATTTTTTAACTGCGTCCGAATTCACAGGAGAGGTAAAGTCTTCACCATCCATAATGGACAGTAACAAGGCTCCCCCAGAGAAGAGTTGTGATGCTCAATCTTGAAATTTTGACACAACTCTTTCATCATTTTATTATTCAAATTAGAACCGTTGTCGGTGATAATCCGCTCAGGGGTTCCATATCTGCAGATAATATCTCGTTTGATAAATCTAGCGACCACTTGTTTGGTGACATTGGCATATGATGTTGCCTCCACCCACTTGGTGAAGTAATCAATTGCCACCAAAATGAACCGGTGTCCGTTGGATGCCGTAGGCTCGATCTTTCCAATCATATCAATTCCCCACATCGAGAAAGGCCATGGTGATGACATCACATTCAGAGGACTTGGAGGCACATGGATTTTATCCACGTAAATCTGGCATTTATGACACCTCTTTGCAAACTTGAAACAATCTGTCTCCATAGTTAGCCAATAGTAACCTGCCCACAGCAGTTTTCTCGTCATAGCATGCCCACCAGCATGGATACCAAATGTACCCTCATGTATCTCTTCCATGAGCAACTTCGCTTCTTTCTCATCTACGCAACGTAGCAACACCAAGTCGTGGTTTCTTTTGTATAGGACACCGTCCGGGTTCAAATAGAAGTTGCCAGCCAATCTCCTGAGAGTCTTCTGATCTCGACTGGATGCCCCAGCCGGATACTCCTTGTTTTTCAGGAAATTCTGGATGTCAAAATACCAGGGTTTACCATCGGGAGCCTCGTCAATGGCAAATATGAATGCAGGCCTATCGAGCCGAGATATAATAATCCAGGGAGCCTCGTTCAAGAAGTTAACTTTATACATTGAAGACAATGTCGCCAGGGCGTCAGCCATTTGATTTTCTACTCGCGGCACATGATGCAATTCCACCTTGTCAAAGAAAGGCAACAATCTCCTTGCATAATTCATATATGGTATCAAATTGGGCTGACGTGTCTCCCATTCTCCTTTAATCTGATTCACCACTAGAGCTGAGTCTCCGTATACATCCAGATGTTTGATTCGCAAATCAATAGCTTCTTCCAGACCCATGATGCAAGCCTCGTATTCTGCCTCATTATTGGTAACGGGAAAAGTCAATCGGGCAGTAAAGGGGATGTGAGACCCCTAAGGAGTAGTGATAATTGCACCTATTCCGCTACCATAAGAATTTACAGCTCCGTCAAATATCAGCTGCCATTTGGAACCCAACTATGGTCCTTCGTCCGACAACGGTTCTTCACAATCCTTCATTTTCAGGTACATGATATCCTCGTCAGGAAAATCAAACCTCATCGATTGGTACTCCTCAACAGGCTGCTCCGCAAGGTACTCAGACAGAACGCTACCTTTAATAGCCTTTTGCGAGACATATTGTATATCGTATTCGGTTAATACCATCTGCCATTGGGCAATTCTTCCGGAGAGTGCTTGCTTCTCAAACAGATATTTGATTGGATCCATCTTTGAAATTAGCATGGTTGTATGATTCAGCATGTATTGCCTCAAACATTTGGCGGCCCAGGCTAGCGCACAACATGTTTTCTCGAGCATTGAGTATCTGGACTCGCAGTCGGTAAACTTCTTACTCAAATAGTAGATCGCATGCTCTTTACGCCCTGTCTCGTCGTGTTGACCGAGAACACAACCCATACTTTCCTTAAGAACCGTCAAATACATAATCAAAGGTCTCCTGGCCACTGGGGGTATCAAAACAGGAGGTTCCTGCAAGTATTCTTTTATCTTGTCGAACGCTTTTTGACAATTTTCATTTCAGGTCAACACTTGATCCTTTTTCAACACCTTGAATAACGGCTCACATGTCGCAATTAGGTGAGATATGAACCGAGCAATATAGTTCAACCTCCCTAAAAACCCACACACTTCTTTTTCTGTTTTAGGCGTCGGCATTTCTTGTATTGCTTTTATTTTCGCAGGATCAACCTCTATTCCCTTTTCGCTCACGATAAACCCCAACAGTTTACCCGATCTCACCCCGAAGGTGCACTTGTTAGGGTTCAGTCTCAACCTGAACTTCCTAAGCCTCTTGAACAGTTTCAGCAGATTAACCAAATGCTCCTCCTCCGTCTGAGATTTGGCAATCATATCATCAACATAAACCTCGATCTCTTTATGCATCATGTCATGAAAGAGAGTCGTCATAGCACGTTGATATGTTGCCCCAGTATTCTTCAGTCCGAAGGGCATCACTTTGTAACAAAATGTTCCCCAGGGAGTAATGAAGGTAGTCTTCTCCATGTCTTCTGGCGCCATTTTGATCTGATTATAGCCCGAGAAGCCATCCATGAAGGAGAATACGGAGAACTGAGCAGTGTTATCGACCAGCACATCAATATGAGGAAGTGGAAAGTCGTCTTTTGGGCTCGCCCTATTCAAATCACGGTAGTCTACACACATTCGCACTTTACCGTCTTTCTTCGGTACTGGTACTATATTAGCGACCCATGACAGATAAGTGGTAACAGCAAGGAACCCGGCATCCCACTGTTTTTGAACTTCCTCCTTGATTTTTACAGCCATGTCTGGTCTGGTTCTTCTGAGTTTCTGCTTAACAGGCAGACATTCCTCTCGCAACGGCAGACGATGCACAACCATGTTCGTATCTAACCCAGGCATATCCTCGTACGACCAAGCAAATATATCACCATACTCTCGCAGTATTTCAATCAGCCTTTGCTTGATGTCGCTCTGCATCGCAGCCCCTATACGAATATTTTTCACAACTTCTTCCGACCCCAAGTTGATAATCTCAATTTCCTCCTGATGAGGCAGAATGATTCTCTCTTCCTGTTTCAACAAACGAGTCAGCTCCTCTGGCATGTCGCTATCCTCAACAATCTCTTCCTCTGCTTGGAATACCGAGTGCTCGAAGTCGAGACGAGTCATAGGCGGTTCGTATGAGATGTCATCTGAAATATTAGTCCTGCAAAGGAAATGGTTAAACGCTTCAACACGCCAACAAAGCAAATAACCACGTTGCCATTTATTGCTAAAGTAAAACAAGAAAAACAGGGATCACAATATTTGAATATGAAAAAACGCCTTTATTTCATGATTAAAACAGTGCAATACACATAACCAAGTAGCCCTAATGTAAAATCACTATTCCCCGGGTAGGACATAGGATTGTTCAACAATTGATAAAACAAACCATTACTGTTTAAAAGTCACTGGGACAGTTTCCCGGATGGACCAGTTGCAGAGACTTTGTCCTGGCACGCTTGGCTTGATCCACGCGTCCATATCACAGTTGCTATCCTCGTCCTCAGCATCGGAAATAGCGTTGATAGTCTCAAAGCACACCCCGCTTGGCGTAATCGTGACCGGTCCCTTGAACTTGGGCGCTCCTGAAGCGGACGCTGACGACGTCGATCGATACCCTAGCCCAAACTTGTCATTCTTCACGGGAATCTCCAATACCTGCCCCCAGCCTTTAGTTTCACCAATCTGCACTAAAGCCTGAGCCGCTTTGTAAGATGACACTGCCACATCTGATATTTTGATGGATATCCTTGATGTAGAACTCGGTATCAAAAATTTCCGGCCCCACCTGAAGCGGTAATGTTATTGACCCAAACACCGATCTTTTCGTCTCGTCAAACGCCCTCACAACCAAATCGCTGGGCGTGCAAATAATTCCCCGTATGTCCAATTTCATCATGGCTTTCTTTGGAAATACATTCAACGACGATCCAGTATCCACCAATACACGCGACATTATGGTTCCCCGGCATTCCACCGATATATGCAAAGCCATGTTGTACTCTCGACCCCTGGGTGTTAGGTCAAAATCTGTGAAACCCAGGCTTTGTCCAGCATTAACATGTGCCATTACCCCCTCTAACTGATTTACAGAAACTTCTTGGGGTACGAATGACGTATCCAGTATCTTCAGCAAGGCGTTCCGGTGGGCTTCGGAACATAACAACAACGACAAGATAGAAATCTTCGATGGCGTCTGTTGTAGGTGTTCAACAATTTTGTAGTCGCTTTTACGAATCAGTCTCATGAACTCCTCTACGTCCTTGAGCGACGTATCCTTTTCTTTTGACTGAGTAGGCCCGCTTTCATTTACTTTGGCTTTGCCTTTGTCCAACCTCTCTTCTTCTATTTCAGGTGAGGTAAAGATCCTTCCGCTACGGGTCATGCCCCCCATTCCAACAACATTATCAACAGCCCCAGCTGGCTGATTATTCACCATAATCTTTTCACCGTTGCAATATGCTTCTAATCCGTATGTCCAAGGGACATCTTTCGTACTCTCAAAGGGAACAGGCCCTGCTTTGGTAATCGTAATAGTTGGCCGCTTGGCGGGCGCCACTATCGTTATAGTCTTCCTCGGGATCGTCACTGTCGCAATATCATTCTGCTCTTCGCATAATGCCTCCACAGGCTTCTCAACCGCAGTTCGATCAAATTGCAAGGTCCCTTCGTCGATCATGGCCTGAATGCCCTGCTTCAAATCATTACAACCCTCTGGCTGGGTCCAGAACTCTAAACAGTATTCATCACAACCCGGAAATGCCCCCCTATGAGCAACCTGCTTTTCACTTTGCTCAATGGTGCCTTCAACTCATTAACATCCAACACCAAGTTCAAATTTTCTTCTGTTAAGATGGCATTTGCCCCATGATTGGGCATAGGATGTTGTACAATATTGGGCCCCACTTGGCCGAAGTTGATGGCTTTACTGTCCAACAAGTCCTGAACTTTATGCTTGAAGGCATGACAAGATTCTACATCATGTCCGGGCGCCCCGGAATGGAATTCGCAGTGCTTACTAGCGTCGTACCCTCTAGGAAGTACCGGTCTTGTAGGTGGTTCCAATGTTCTTTTCTCGACCAAATTCAACCCCAACAATGTCTGAAGAAGCTCTGCATATGTCGATAGAGGCTTGTCGAAAACCCTCCTCGGCTTTACATTCTGAAACCTTCCCTGACCCTGATTCTGCCTTTGCTGCTGCTGCTGCGGTTGTTGTTGCTGTTGGTGTTGTTGAGGAATTGGAGTAGTAACACTGGATATCTGTTGAGGTTGAATGTACTGATTTATACCTCTTCCCCGACCTCTTCCACCAAATACAACACTTGTATCACCCTGTCGTCTTCCGCCGAACGCTTTTCTCGCACCCCCGGCTAAAGTAGATTCGCCTGCCTGAATCTTTCCAATTTTAATTCCGTTTTCGATCCTTTCTCCCATAAGGATCATATCGGAGAAACTGCCCATCTAAACATTGAGTAACTTTTCATAGTACATTCCAGTAAACGTCCCCACAAACATGTCATTCATCTCCCTCTCAACCAAAGGAGGATGCACCCGAGCTGCCATATCGCGTCATCGCTGCACGTACTCTTTGAAGCTTTCACCATTTTTCTGCGACAGGCTCTGCAACTGAACCCTGTTTGGCGCCAAATCACTGTTATATTTGTAATGCATCACGAAAGCATCAGCCAACTGCTTCCAGGTTTTAATCGGAGTGGGCTCCAGCCCCATGTACCACTCCAACGATGGTCCCGATAAGCTATCTTGAAAGAAATGCATGAGCATCCTTTCATCATTGGAATACGCGGACATCCTTCTATAATAAGAACGTACATGGACCTTTGGGCAGGTATCCCCTTTGTATTTGTCGAAGGTTGGAGCCTTGAACTTCAACGGCACCCTCAGCCCTGGTACCAACCCCATAGTAGTCATATCTAACCTAGCGGAGTTCTGATCAACCACACCTTTCATCTGCTCTTCTAGCATTCTGATCCTCTGAACAGGGTCAATAGGGCCTTCAGGCCCCATACCTCTTTCTGAAAAAGCGTCCTCCTGTTGATCCACATTCCAGTCATTTCCATACCCATCATAACCCATGTTACGGCCAAATCCTTGCTGATTGAACACAGGACCCTGTCCTCGGTTGCCGAACCCCAGATTGACCCCAGCGGGTCCAAAACCATTGTTGAAAGGAAGTGCCCCAGCACCGTTCATATTCACATTACCGAATCCACCATTACCGTAGCCATACCCCTGATTATTTCCGTAGCCGTCATTACCAAATCCTTGATTGTTGAACCCAAAGTTCCCGTCCTGATTGACATTGCCATACCCATTGTTTCCGAAACCAACATTGTCACCGAATCCTTGATCAGCATCCACAGTGTTACCTTTGTTGTTAACAACATGCCTATCACCACCATTCCCGGTATTGCCGTTACCGGTGCCAGCACCTGCACCAGTCCCAGTGTTCCCGTTGACAGTCACAACAGGTGGAGTAACAACTGCCGGTATCTCATTCTCCCGGCGAGGAGTTTCAACAGAAATGTGGTCAGTGTTGCCGTTTCTGTTTGCCCGCGTCAGCAGCGGCTGCACCAAAGTCTGAAGATTCTCCTGGGCCTTGGCCATACTCTCCATAGCTTGCATGAACAAAGTCAACTTCTCGCGGATTTCCTGCATCTCGACCTGAACTTGATCCATTATCTTCTTGCAGTTGTTTCGGGTTGAGTAGCGGTGGACTCTTTGTTCGTCAATCCTGGAAAACCTGGAGATGCAGGAAATAAGATACAGATTCAACAAGTAACTGGCAATGCAAAATGAACATGCAGATGCAATATGTGTCTATGCGTTAGGGAGATCAACCCTTGATTCTAGTGCCAAAGTGCCAGTTTCGTGACAGAGATAGTGACAAGGAGTTTGGATTCATTCACGGGGAAAACATCTCATATATTGCTGAAAAGAGCCCATCAAGTCAGAAATACAATATTACTGAGTGCACAAAAAGAAGGCATGACCTCAACCAACAATCCTGGTGATGGCCAGCACAATGCAAATAAAGCATATACAACAGTACATAAGGTAATCAAGTGCGACCATATGCCTGATACTCCTCCAACAGTCTCTTAGTCTTGGGATGATTTGGCTGAGAAAGCAACCCTTCGACGAGCGAGTCTCTTTGCCTGATAACACGCTGGAAATCCCCAATGGATTCCTCCCAAACACCTTCTCCAAAGCAATCTTCTAGCTTCCACTTCTGGGACTCAGACTCTTTCTTGCGCTTGATAACTTTGTTCAAGGCATTCTGGACATCATATCTCCGCATAACCTCTTCTTCAAACTTCTTCTGGCTAGCTTTTAACTGACCTTCTAGCTCAGAGATCTGCAGCTTCAGTTTGTCTTCTCTTTCTTTATTGCCGATCAGCGTGGCATTCCAGGTTTTGTTGAATGCAGAGATTTCCCGGTAGGCTACCTCAAGTGCTTTCTTCTTAGACTCCAGCATGTCATGAGAGCTCTTAAAATATATCCCCAAGCGTTCACGCTTCTTTCGTTGTTTAGTCAGTTCTGTATCTAACCGGTTCACCAGCTTTGTTTGCTGCTCGAAGGAATATACGGCTTCATTCCTTTCGCTCCTCAGTTGCACTAGCTCTTCTTCCAACTTCTCGTTGGCTTTCATCAGCTCTTCTTTCTCCTTCACGACCTGTTCGTACCTCTCAATGGGCACAGTGGTTGGCTCCTCGACCACGAGGGGAACAAGAGGTAATACTGCAGGGAATGGAATCAGCGCCTGCTTTGCCCTATCTTGGATCCAGACTTTGTACGGAGGATAGGCTTGACAATCATTCTTACCCAACAACGACTTACCCCTTTTGTTGATATTTTTCCAAGCACGCTGAAGCCTGGATAATAATTCTCCATTCAAATCACCTGTGAAGTACAGAGATTCTTGTACTTCTTCCTCTTTTGGCGGGCTTTTCAAAGCATAACCGAATTGCCTGATCAACAATGATGGATTGTAGTTAATGCACCCTTTCCTCTAAATCAGGGGAACGTTAGGATATCCGGCACAGCTGTAAATAATCTCAGATCCCAGTAAATCTTTATCAAACCAGACAACGTCTTCTGAAGAAAGTCCCATCAGATGCTCAGACCAATCCACCGTATCTGCAGACTCAGCAAAAATACCCTTCTTGGGCAGGTGACTCTCAAACCACATATACAACAAAGGCACACAACAAGAGACGTTCTTTCCCGTCCTATTCTCGTTCTTATAATGCAGTGAGTGATAGAAATCTCCAATCAGAGTAGGCACAGGATTGCCTGAAGCAAATATATGGAATGCATCCAGATCAACAAAGTCAGGCATATTAGGGAACAGTACAATGCCATAGATACACAAAGCAAGGATAGCATTAAACACAATCTAACAACCACTCTTGGCGTACTCTTGTGCTTTCCCAACTAAGAACTTGAGAGAGAAACCAGAAGTTCCGTTCCACGAGGTTAATAGTAATTCTGAGGAGTCTAAATGCAAAGCAACAGCCAAATCCTCCAGCTTGGGCTCAACACCCATATGAATGAAAGGTACCCTGTTCTGAATAGTCAACTCCAAGATCTCAGCATATTCCTCCATGGTCGGAGCCAGAATGAAGTCAGGGAAAGTAAAACACCTCAGCGGGGGATCATAGAACTGCATTAGCGCGTACAATCCATTCCACTCATACATGGATGGTTTATAAACCAACCTAAGCAGTTTCCCATAACTCTTCCTGAAGCTTCTCTTCACATCATCATCAGCTAAGGATATCAAACTGAGCAACGAAGTAACATCTGGAGTAGGCAACTTGTAGGCCACAGTCTTCTTCGGTGTATCCATAATAGCAGAAAGAAATCCGGGCAACTAGAATCAGAAGGTATGAAATGCACCTGCAGCACAGACACACGTTAATGACATGCAAAATGAGTATGCAACAATGCAATATGCAAACATGCAACAGGGATCAAGTGATATATTGCTGAAGAGATCCATCCACAACTCTGTCTCAACAAACCCGCAATACTGCTCAAACCTGGTCTCAACAGACCTATAACAACGCTCCAACCTGGTCTCAACAGAACCATAACAATGCTCCAACCTGGTCTCAACAGACCTACAACACTGTCCTGATGAAGAACCCCAAGTAACCACACATACTGATCCAATATTAAGAAAACCGGGTAATCTGAAAGTCCAGTTTCCTGCATACTCCAATCCCTCTCACAGGTAGGTATCCTATCAACTGACACAAGGTACGGCATCCTATGCGGTCGTCGGCGTCACAGACTTTCAAGACTGATGATACGATACCTAGAAGGTGTGGCATCACCATGTCCTGAAGAGGCCTCACTTAGCCAACTTCCAAATGATCGGTCCTCGGAGTCGACAATCCCACTAACCAACAACCCCCTCAACCCAAAGGGTTGAAAGAGAAGTCAACCAAAAGAACCTCGTCCGAGCGTGGATTTCGTGGGACACTAGTACATGCAAAGCATGCACGCGCCCACTACTTTCCACAACTAATTCTAGGTACACTCAAGCCCAGGTCCGACTTATCTCTCAACAAATCACCCCCTCCCCACAATATAAATGACAATATAAAGCTGACAATAAAATGCGGAAAGTAAATATAGAAAGGTAAATCCATGCAAAACCCACGACGGGAAAACAAGCGCTAGGATTGACTCGCGTAGGGAACCGTTGGAGTCCCCGGCAGAGTCGCCAGCTGTCGCTACTGCGAAAATTGGCGCCGGCTAAACAGAAGAGTCGCCACCGTGCGTTATTTATCCCCAAGAAGGAAAGGAAATGCTCGAAGTAACCCTAACGCAAAACGGGAAAGGAATGGTCGTCGCAACCAAATTCCTGGATTCGGGAGTCGATTACGCAAGAGGAAGGTATTAGCACCCCTCACGTCCGCCGTACTCGACGGGATCCACGCTTGTTTTCTAGTATGGATTGTCTTTCTATCTACTCTACAGGCCTGGGTTAAAAAGAAAAGAACATGACTCGACAAAGTATCGCACTTTATGCCTACGTATTCCCGTCTGTAACGAGAAATCAGAGTCAACGTAGTTCGCCTACCTACGGAAAAGGTGGGGAAGGTTGCTCGCTAGGATACGACATCCTATGCCTACGTACTTTCATACAACATGTAAGATCAGAGCAAACGTAGTTCGGGCCACGGAAGACACAGATTTGTCTGACTGGTTTTTTATTACCTTATGAAAGGGTTTTTCTTGATTAAGAGTCCAAGCGGACAAAAATGACACTTTTGATGTTTGTTTTGAATCTTTTACGAAAGAAGTGTTTTTTAGTTTGTTTGCAATCTCTGACGCACTAGAGACTATGATTTGAGAGTGACTACATCGCGTGTCACCCAAAGGGTACCACACTATGCAGCCAGACTACTGGAAAGAAGCTCTCCAGCAACCCTTTCTCAAATAGCTTAAGGCTCGTAACGTACGACATCGATTAACCTTATTACTGTGTTTTGAGTTGTTTTGAGATAAGAAGCTCTAAAAAGCCTAGGGTTGAAAAGGGAATAAAAACTAACCTAATGTAGTCATGCATGGATAAGAATCCTAATGTCTGTCATAATTCCCTCCTGCACAGAGGAAATCAGAGATCCTAGGGGATAAACAGAAAAGAAAGCAAGCAAATACAGTGAAATGCATGCGATGCAGCAATACAAGCGAGGCAATGGAGTCCCACTCAACCTCGAACCTGGGAAAACAACAGGTAAAGTGAATCAACATTCACTTCAAACCTAGGGGGACAAGCTGCACAAGCTAACAAACAATACAGAAAACAAAGCCCCAAAGCAGAGAAGGCAGCCCACGCAGCAGCACCAAACTCCTACAGCACACAACAGCTATGGCAGCAACAGCAGGAACCTTCAAACTTCAATAAGCCTCAATCTCCAACCTCCAGGGAAGAGAAAGCACACTTCAAATAAGGCTCCTCAAACATAAACAGTCAAGCTCCACAGCTACATAAAACCCCAGCTCAAAAGCAACAGTAAACCCTAGCTTCAATACTCCAGCAAGCTCCTGACAGCAAAACTGACAGTAACAACCCCATCTTCAGGCAATCCTCATGAAAGGCATCTTCAGCATCTTCAAGCTTCAAATAAGCTCCTATCTTCAAGCTCCATCTCCAAGAGAGAATCAATTACCAGATTAAGTTGAAATGTTAAGAAGCTTAGTGACAACCAAAGGAAGCCCATAAGCACTTAACATTATAAGAGACAGGTATCCTCAAAGTTCTACTTCCAAAGTATGTCACTCATCCCTCCAAAGGAGGGATATGAATACTTTAAAAGGACTTTGTGTCATAGGAATGAATAGAGGCACAAGAAGCTCTCTATGTTTGAAAGAAGAAACAAGTCTATTCTAAAGCTCTTCCTACATAGCCTAATCCCTAAGCCTTCAAAAGCAATCTTCACAAGGAAAGACCTTCATGACCAAGCCCCAAGCTTTATCTCCAAGCATCCTCAATGCCTCTAGAAGCTCCATCAAGCAGAACCCAAGCCCAAAGCCCAATTAAGACAGCCCAAGCAACGTAATCAAACCAAACACCCAAGGGGAAGACCCACAACCAACACACCAATTGCAAAAATCAAATAAAATGCTAAAACTCATCACAAAATCCTAATTAAATTTCTAAGGGAACATAACCCTATATCCAATACCCCATATAAATCCCAGAACCTAAATCAAACCCTAAGTCCCCAAACTATGTTCTAAACTACAACTAGTTGTTTTAAAACCCTAAATCTAACACATCTCCTATTCACCTCTCAAACTAACCTAAATTTTATTCACAAAAAAATGATAAAATTCCTAAGGGTACGTGCTTCTCTAAGCTAACTAATCCAATAAGAACCAACTCAAAATCATGCACCAATTGGTCACAATAAAATTCGCAAAACCATGTATACACCATATTCAAGAATAAAGCAATTAAACTATAAAAACGCAATTAAATTATAAAAATGCATGAATCAGCAATTTCTTAATCCTATAACATTCCAGACTCCCTAAGGAGTCAAGGGGAAAAAACCTGGCCTAAAAATGTTTATTTTTCCATTTATTGTGAATTATTTCCTAACTATGCTCTAAACATATCAAATCTTAACAAATTTCCTAAAAGAAATTAATATCTACAACTACATCTATTTTAACGTTTCCAACTATACTCTAATTATCTTAACCTAAAGAATCCCTAAAAGAAATTGAACTATTATTAACCCTATTATAATATTCTAAACATTTAAACCATATCCTAAAACAAAATTAACATAAAAAAAACAATACAAAATATTTCCAAAATTAAATGCAGGGGGGGTATGATAGTTACAGGGATGTTGCAGCAAAGTATATAAGGCCCAACCCAAAACTAACACATGCTAGCAAAAAACAAAAAAACTGGGCCAAGCCTACCAGCAACACATACATACACACGCGGGGAAGGGGGTGCGATAAGAAAACGGGGGAGATGCCAGCGACCAAAACGTTGGGCTTGAGGCCCACAATCACTCAAACGCCCATGGCCTTCTCAAGACTACCGGGACGAAACCCTAGCCCTCTCAAAACTTCCTCACCACTGTTCACTAAACTTTGCGCCGTTTCCCTCATCTCCCAAACTTCTCTCTCGTCACAAACTCTATCTCAGTTCAATCTCTCGGCTCAATCTACCTTTCCCTAACCTCTAGCTCGTAAAAGCTCTCTCGTCAATCTCTGTTCATATCTTAAAAACACCTAGTTTCTCAGCTAAAAACAAATAAGCTACCAAACTAACAAGTTCAAATCAAGAACCTGGAGACGCTACGAAGATGATGTGTCCTTGAGGCGTTGATGAGCGAAGATCCTCTGAAGATGCGCGTTCCTACTGACGAGCGTATGAAATAGCTTTGAAGGATCAACGTTTCTGGGGAATTCCTCGTTGAAGACGTTTGATGTTGGTGGAATTCTTGCGAGGAACTGATGAAGATCTTGCGAACTTGACGCTGAATGATGACGATCTTGAAGTTCTGGAGGACTCAAAAGTGAACACGTGATGAACTTCTTGAAGCCTTCAACGAAAATCTGGAGAAACGGCTGGGGACTAATGACGATCTTTGCAGATCTCTGTTGAAGGTGCTCGAAGATCTGAGAAATATGATGAATCTGGACGAACTGGAGATGCGCTACGATGAAGATCGAAGATCTTGGCGTTGTATGAGTTTTTGTCGAAGCTGATGATGAATCTGGTGGATGATGTTGATGCAGATTGAGATGAAGATCGGAAGGATTTGGATGAAGTTCTTGTGAATTGCTGGTAATATAGAAACAAGATGCAGATTCTGATGAGTTTCCCGGCGGTCTGGAGAAAAACGCAGTTTCCGGCGAGTCGTTAGGGTGGCCGATGGTCAGTTACGACGGCGATTGATTTTTTCGGCGAGGCCTCCGACGGTTTGCATGGCCGGCGGCGAGGGGGAATTGAGTGGAACACACGTGGCCGTGTGCATGCAACGGAGAGGGACGCGTGTGGGTGGAGGGAGCAGAGAGGTTGACGCGTGGAGAGAGAATAGAGATAGTGGAGAGTGATGTGTCAGCTTCTGAGAGAGTGAAAGGTGAGGTGGCGGAAAAATGAAAGCACACGCGTGGCCAACTTATATAATGACACATGGCGAATACTTGGACTGGGCCTTACGAATTGGATATCTGGCCCATTACTTAGACTAAGACTTAATGAAATGAACATTAATTGATTAATGAAAACAGACTAAACATGACTTAATGAAAACGAAAATTGATTAATGCTGGACTAATGAATGATTAAGGACTAAAATGGAAATTAACAAACAACTTCAGTTAATGATATGATTAAACTAATAAACGAGAATGGATTAAAGACTATTAATGAAGGCTAATTCCAATTAAACTAATCTAAAAGACTTTAATAAAATCTATTAAAAGAAAACTTATTAAACCAAACACTAATCTAATTAACATCTATTAAAAGATCTATACTATTAACTATTCAATTACATCTATTTATCTATGTTAAAATCTATTAAAAATCTATTTAATTTCTAGAACTATATTGAAAATCTATTAAAATCTATAAAATCAATAATAAAACTAATAAAACTATAATATTCTAAAAAGAAACTAATATCTATTAATACTCTAAAAACAATAAAATCTATTAAAATCCTAGAAAACTATTAAAAGCTATTAAAACTATTTATTCTATAAAATCTATAATATTCTATTAATTCTAAAAAATGCTATTAAAGCTAATAAAATTCTAAAAACAACTAAAGGCTCTATTTAAACTCTAGAAAATAATAAAACCTATTTAAAAATCTAAAAAAACTATTAAAGCAATTAATTCAAATAAAAGAGAACGCGAGACCAGGTTGAAATAAGCGGCAAAAAAACCGGACACCGAGATATCCTCAAAAATAACAGCGAGAGCTGAAAACACCGAGACGAGCGCAAAATCTCAAAATACGCTTATTCGAACTGGCCTGAACTGTCTGAAACGCCAGGGGAGGCTGTATTCTCGATAAAATCAAAAGTGGTTGAAAAAATGCAATGTATGCAGTATGCGAGTGCGAATGCAAAATGCGTCGAAACATAAACCAGATGTGGGAACCGGTTGGTCAAATTTTGGGGTGCAACAAGTACGCTTCATCCAGGTTCTGCTTCTTGGTAGCCAGTACATCGTTGACAGGTTTGAAGTCCAGACCCAAACGTTCGCGATCAGCTATCTACATAGTCAAGTCCGTGCCTAACTTGTTCGCCAACTCTGTATGTTTCTTGAAGGAGTGGACGACTTCGTTTCTCTCGCTTCTAAGCTATGCCAGCTCTTTCTCCGACTCTTTGTTGGCCTTTTTCAGTTCTTCCTTCTCAGTTAACACCTGATTATCCTGCTGAATAGACACGATAGTAGGCTCTTCGACCATAGGAGGGAACTCTTGCTTAGCAGGTGGAAAAGGCATCCCTATGGTCTCTGCTCTGGTCTTGATCCAGGCCACATAAGGAGAGTAAGCTTGGCTATTGCTTTTACTCAACAAAGATTTTCCACGTTTGCTGACGTCATTCCAGGCATGCTGAAGCTTAGCTAACATATCCCCTTGTCGCTACCGCGAAAATAAGGTGCCGGCAAAACAGATGAGTCACCACCTTTCGTTATTTATCCCTCAGAACGGGAAAGGAAACGATCGGAAAAAACCTGACGAAAAGGTATAAGATAAGGCCATCGCAACCAATGTCTGGATTCGGGAGTCGGTTACGCAAGGGGAAGGTATTAGCACCCCTCACGTTCATTGTACTCGATGGGATCCACGTTTGTTGGTTTGTCTACGAGTGAAAAAACAATCTATCTACGGCTGCTAAAGCTAAACGGAAAGAACTGACTCGATAGAGCACCGCGCTCTATGCCTACGTATTCCCTCGTGTAATGGGAAAGTCAGAGTCAACGTAGTTTGGGAAACTACGGGGGGATTTGCTCGCCGAGATATCGCATCTCGTGCCTACGTACTTTCACACGGCGTGAAAGATCAGAGCAAATGTAGTTTGGGCTAACTACGGGTAACCGGGGTGTTCTCGATCACACAGGGTGAGAGAATGGATTGACGATACTAGCGTACACATCCTAGCAGTTAGGTGTATGCTGCTCGACCATTGGACATTTAGGCGTTACCTGTTTGTGATAGAACGGACGTAGTATGTCGGGTTTTAAGGTATGGGAACCTACGAGACTTAGAACTACGGGCAAGAGAAAGGGAAGACCAGTCGTCAGCGGGAAAGTCTCGATCGCACGGCAGCGAGAGAACAAAGAAGTTAGTATTTAGTGTGCTCGCTAGGATATCGCATCCTATGCCTACATATTCTCATCTGGTACGAGAAATCAGAGCAGCTGTAGTTCAGCCAACTACAACAAAAGGGAAAAGGGTGAAGGGAGCTCGCTAGGATCATCGCAATCCTATGCCTACGTACTCTCGTCTAGTACGAGAGATCAGAGCAAATGTAGTTCGGCGCACTACAGAAAACGAGTCTCGATTGCACAGGGGCAAGAGAAGGGGTCTTAATCGCCTGAATGCAAGAAAAAAGGGTTTCGATTGCGCGGGGGCGAGAACAAAGAGGAAGCAAGCCTAATACGCCTAAATGGGAAGGAACTCGGGACACATGCGCAAGAACCTAAGGCGTAGGAGGGAGTGCGTCGTATGTCACCCAAGGGGTGCCACACTAAACACTCTAGATGATTGAGAGGAAACCCCTCAACTGTCATTTCCTACGTATCTAACGCCACAGCTCACAACACTCGACGGTTGCATGAAGACTTGAATAAGAAAGATGTTATCGAACGAAGCGGCTCCGTTGGCCCTTGACACTATGCGCAAGCTCCATTCCAATCTTCTCCTCTATGGATCCTTGATGATGACGCTCAAATCAGAACCAATGTAACGCTTAGACCGTCATGATTTGACTTATACGATAAATCTAACTCTAAGAGGTAGCGTATTGATATCCGTGTCAAAGACAAGATAGAGAAATGATATCGAAAATCATTCTCCAATTGAATCTTGTCACACGGCCAGCCAAAAATAAAATCCAAAATAAAATCAGATGGCATGAGAGAAATGAGGAGAGAAATCCAATAACAAAAGGAAATAAAATTCTACTCCTAAAATAGGCAATAAGTCCTAATAGAATAAAATCCCTAAGGAAATATTAAAAGGAAATTGCATACAGAAAATAGAATAAAATCCTATATAAAGCTCTATAATATCCTAATAGAATAATAGAATATAAATTCTACAATATAAAATCTATATTAAAAGTATGTTAATATTCTAAGAAATAATAAACTATAATCCTAAAAGAAAAATAGAAATATAAAACTACAATTATTACAACCAAAAATCCAATACAAGCGAGAATTGAAAAATAAAGGGAAGGAGGGTACAACCACTAAACTGGGGTGTAAAGCAGTAAAACACACTAGGGCCCAGCCCACAATACATCACCAAAATAAGCCAAAACAAAAAAACAAAGGGGGAAACTGGGGGTGCGATCAGACAATGGGAGTGTGCAGTCCAACAATTAATTGTTGGGCCCAACCCACTCAAAAGAACCCCTCAGCCAAAAAAGAAAAAAAAACAAGGGACGGGGGGTGCATTACGGAAGCGGAGGGGATGGTCCAGGAAAAAGGTTGTTGTTGGGCCCTAAGCCCACTCGTACCACAATGTAGCAAGGAAAGGGGTGCAAGGAAAATAGGAGGTGCGCTCCAGCAAAAAAATTGGGCCACGAGGCCCAAGAACCCCACTCAGCCCTTCGTCTTCCTCATCCCTCCTGGCCAAAAACCCTAGACTACCTCTTTTACCTTGCCGTCGCCGTTCTCTTCCACTTCCATTGTCGTCACCTCCAACCTCACCGTCTCCTACTCAAACCTTCTCTCCTTCTCCGTTCAGTTTCAATCTAGACTAGGAACTCTCTTGCATCCTTGAGGCGAGTTGGAGGTGTAGAAGATCTACGGGTTTCATTTGGATCTAGAGATGAATACGTGAACACGACAGAGCTCTGTTGAGTTTTTGCAAAGGAATGAAGGCGTTTCTTGAAGATTTGGTGATTTTTGGAAACTGCTTGAAGATTTCAATGTTTGCTAGGATCCATACGAATGTTCATATGAAGGAGGTTGAAGTATGAGAATCTGGAAAATTGAATCCGTGAAGATGACGAAGGTTGATGAAGATTACCAAGATTCTTGGCAAGAACTTGATGGAGATTGTTACGAGTTGTTGGATCTTGAAGTTTGTTGAAGATCTGAAAAAAAGAAGTTATGGTGTTGAAGATCTATGAAGGAATCTTGATGAAAGCTCATGAGTTTCTCTGGAAAGAGCATGAACAGATGAAGAAATTAGTTGAAGGTTGAACGATCTTGATGAAGTTGATTGGAGATTCTGGAAAACGTCTTGAACGGGATGAAGGTGACAAGTGTTCTTGAGGATCTGGGAAAAAATCTGGAAAACTTGATGAAGATCTTGAAGATCTTGTTGATGGATCTTGAAACTTATGGAAATCTGATGAACATATTGAAGGTGGCTGAATCTTGATGGAGTTATGGAAGAAAACGGAGAGAGGATGATATGAACATTGATGAGGAAGATGAATGTTCTTGGAGATGAGGATGAAGTTCTGGTGCAAAGATGAGTTTTCTGGCGACCGTTGTTGTTTCCGGCGATGGTTACCGGCAAGGTTGGCCGTAGGATTTCTCCAGCGACACTTTCCCGGTGTTTGCATGGCCGGAGAAAGAGGTGATGAAGTGTGGGACGCGTGGCAACTAGATGGGAGAAAGAGGGACGCGTGGGGTCTGGTGGATGAGGTGGCTTGTGATGTGTCATCTTGTAGTGACATGCAGGTGTGAGGTGGAAGAGAGAGAGAGAGAAAGATACGTGTGCTATTTATATATCTGACATGTGGCACGTAGTGGACTATGGGCCCCCAGAATGGACATCTGGCCCACCAAAAATAGACTCAATTAAAGACTTAATTGACATGATGATTAATGCTTGATTAAACTCTGATAAAAAAACTCAATTAAAAAACTAATTAATGGTTAATCAACTCAGTGAATGACTCAATGATTAAAACTCACTTAATTCTGACTAAACCAACTTCAATTAAATGATGATTAATCTAATTAAATGCTAAACAAAAATTAATACTGTCTAACTAAAAACTACTAATCAATATTCCTAATTAAAAAATGATTAAAATCCAATTAATCTCTATGAATTAATTCTAAAAAGAAATTAAAATCCAATTAACTCTAAACCCTATTAAATTCTAAAAAGAGTTAAACTAATCTATTAAATTCTAAAACTCAATTAATATCTAAAAAATGATTAAATCTATTAATTCCTAAAACTCAATTAATATCTAAAAAAGGATTAAATCTATTAATTCCTAAAACAAATCAATTAATATCTATATTAAAATCTAAAAAGAGTTAAAATTTATTAATAAAACCTAATAATATCTAAAAATTATTCTAGAAAAAAAATTAACCTATTTAACCTATTTAAAATCTAGAAAAACCATTAAAATCTATTTTCTAAAGCTAAAAATTAAGGAAAAATCTAGAAAACGCAATGAAAGTCAATTAAACCGATTAAAAAAAGATGCAAGAATATAGCGAAATAAACGGTAAAAACCGAACACCGAAATGTCCTCAAAAACAACAGCAAGAGCTGAAAACACCGGGAATAGCATAAATCCCACAACAAAACCTCGTATTCGAACTGGCCTGAAATGCCTGAAACGTCAGGAGAAGGCTGTATTCCCGATAAAGTCAATCTGACTGAAAAAATGCAATGTATGCGGTATGCAGATGCAAAATGAAATGAGTTGAACCATAAGCCAAATGCAATAATTGGTTGGTCAAATTTTGGGGTGCAACAACTGCCCCTATTCAAACGGCTTGGACCTGAAGGGTTGAGAAGCGAACGACTTTCAAACATTCAAAGGTAGAAGATAGTTGAATACCAAAGAAACCCGGAAATTTGCCAACCTGCAGAAATAAACTGCAAACCCTGCTTGGGGAAAAATATCCAGAAAATTGAATACAGTTGCACGACAATCAGCTGATGAATGACTAATCTCAAACCTCCGTCAGGATGATCATCTGAGTTAGCTGTAGAACTTCGTTCTCAAGTGATCAAGGGATCACCGGTTACACGGTAACTGGTGATTTGCCACCCTGCAGAAATAAACTACAAAACTGGTTGGGAACGAGATCTCTGAAAACTGAACACAGTTGCACGATAACAAACTTACTGCTCATCAGATACAGAACGCCTGACCTCATTGTCATTCATCTGTGTAACGCCACAGATATTGAACCCACAGGCCGAATCAACATGCACTTGATCCTCTCGCTTCGTCAAAAAGAGAAACAATACTCACGTCTTCTAAAAGTAGACGGAAAGACACCATGCATTCACATCGTCTAAGGATAGACAGAAAGAAAGCCACCACACTCATATCATCTGAGGGTAGACATCCAATACTCACGTCGCCTAAAAGTAGACGGAAAGAAGGCCACCATGCTCACATCATCTGAGGGTAAACAGCAACAAATCTGATACTCACATCGTCTAAAGAAAGAAGGGAAGAAGAACTTGTCTGAAGAACCACATTGTCAATAGGAATTGACGGAAAGAAAGATCAAATCAATGATCACGTCAACGAACTTTGCCAATATTCAACAAACTTTTGAATCCTTTCGTCCATAAGAGTTGATTAAAGGAAACCTATTCATAGGGCCACATCGTCAATAGGAATTGAAAGTAAGAGAATCATCCTCAAATAGCCATATCGTCAATAGGAATCGACAACCAGGAAATCAAACATTCTTCAGAGAGCCACGTCATCAATAGGAATTGACGACACGAAAAACTTCTTAGAACAACATCTCGTCCAATAATCCGAAAGAAAACCATATCTGATACTCACATCGTCTAAGGACAGACGAAGAGTAACCCATATCTGAATTTCGTCTTGAAATCTCGCATCGTCCAAGGATAGAGTGAGAGAAAATAATATCCAAAATCCAAGCCATTGGATGCTGAATAAACACGGAAGATCGTATTCACAACTCACATCGTCTAAGGATAGACGGTAAGAAGACTTGCTAGGGAAACACATCGTTAATAGAGATTTACGGTAAAAGAATCTGCTCGGAGATACACATTGTTAATAGAGATTAACGGTAAAAGAATCGGTCGACATCAGAGGACTGATGGACAAAGGAACTCTGCTCGGGGATGTCATCATCAGAGGACTGCTGAACAAAACATAACCGGTGTATGATCTGAAACCCGAGAGAAAGTAAGCTGATGAGCTGCCTGAACGCAACTGCTGGATAAATGCCCCTGTATCGACCGCAGGGTGATTCACGTTGCCACTAAAGGCTAATAACAAACTGGCTTATGCTTCGCATGCACACGCGTATGTTTGAATTTTCCTATGGCGTAATGCTCCATACGATGGGAATGCTACGCATTTGATGATGAAATGCAAATATGATGCAAATATGATGATCTATGCAAAGATGTAAATGCAGGCTCGGGCTGCTGGAGAAAAGTTGTACACAGGAGGACCATTCCAACAAAATAAATGCTGGAAGGGTGAGACCGACTCCGCTGGGTATAACTGGGTATCACAGAATTACACCAGCAAAATAAATGTTGGAAAGGTGAGACCGAATTCGCTGGGGATTCAGGAGAACTATCAAGTAACTCTGCTCCGGGGATTCAGGAATCATCCTGGACGAATAAACTCTGCTGAGGAACTCAAGAATCATCCTGAACACACAACTTCATCGGGGACCTCAAGAATCATCTTGAACAAACAACTCTGGCGAATTCACTAGGGATTTTAAGAATCATCTTAAGCAAACAACTTCGCTGAGGACTTTAAGAATCATCTTGGGCAAACAAATCTGCTGGAGACTTCAGTCTAAACCGTCAAGAGCTAAGCACTTGCGGATAATCTTCTACGAGAAAACTTCCTGTTGACCCACTGCTGGGAATGAGTATACACCTCTGCACATGACTCAGCTGGGGGTATGATGATATTTCCTAGGATACATCTGGTTGGGGAGAATCTATCTCCGTTCAGGGAGACATATCAATGCTCACAGCCCCCTGTTCGGACTCTATGGGGAAACACCACTGAACCTGTTGGGGAAGAAGGAATCATCCTGCTTGGAAAAACATGCCATGAAACGAACTCACGGTGGCTTGCCCCAAAATCTATAACGACTTCTGACAATCTCTGCCAATACGGAGAGGAACGGCTCCTTCGCTTTCATCTTTTTCCCCAGCCTGTGGGATCTCTGCAGGGATGTTCCTTGAAAGGAAATCTGCAATCTCTTCACCCGGACCTACCTCAGCATCTTGAACCTCGAAGAGGTGCTTCATATTAATTGCCCCACGGGCAAGAAACAACTTTTGCGCTCTTAGGGTGGCCTGCCCCTGCCTCGCAACGACTTTGCCTCGATTGGCTAATCTGTGGGGTAATACCCTGGTTGTCCTCGAGAGATTCACGGAATATCGACCTGTCTGCTTCAGATTAACTGACTTCTGGATGACTGACTCCCATACTATGATCATTTGACGTAGCTCGCTTCGGTTCACCGGAATACAGGCATTCTGCATTCTATTCTGATCAAACTTTCCACTGTGGAAACTTTCCTGCTGTCAAGCTCTTACTCGTAAGTAAAACAAATTGTTCTGTATAAAGACATATCAAATATAATGCATATGGCAGTTTTCAAAATCCATTCCTGTTCACTGGAAAAAATTTGTGACATAAAGTGTATGAAATCATTCATCAACATGTCAATGTCAATACAACGTTGTAAAGGGAATCCTTTCAAGGAGTCAGTTTTGATGCGATCTTCACTGAAGTATGCTTTCGAAACAAACCTGCTTCAATTAGGACTTTTTCAGGTTGTAACGTGGTCAGGTTCACGGTTTCAGAAAGAAAGGATAAAGGCTCAAAATTCATTTTAACCCACCCATTCTCCGTGATGTTCTCTAATCCTATATTCAGCTAAATCGACCTTAGCATTCACCTTTCAAAGGTTATATGACAGGAGTGACGGTTCAGGAAACCACAAGTTTTCGGAGTGACAGTCACTCGCTTTTCGTCTTTGTTTGGGCACTGGTAGCCACACGATTTCGTTCTTTTCGAGGATTTTTCTTTCGTAATCCTTTTCGTCTTTTTGTTTTTTCGATGCCTAGCTTTTGCCTGAACTAACTCTTCTGAGTTTCTTTGATTTTGAAGTCCAGCGGGATGCCCTAATTTTTGCTAAGTAGCTTGCTTTCAAGATTTGGCTTAGCGGGCTCTTTCTTTTCGGTTTTTTTCTTTTTTCTTTTTTGAACAAATCGTATGGCATCGGCTCGTATGACTTGTTAAAAAGATTGTGATTGTTTTCACTCCTGATCGGCCAAGTTTAAGCATCATGGTTTTTTAGGTACGACCTATAGCGGTGTGATCGATCCTCGACTGGACACTCCTTTTGTAATTTGAATGCTCGATCAAATTAACTGACACCTACCTTGCCCCGGGTTAAGATTGAGGGTTTTCTATCTTCAGAAAGAAACTCCTACTACAAGGCTCAAAGGGGTTAACAAGGGATTCTCTTCCTTATATCTTCGGTGTTTGGGATTTGAAACAATGCTTGTACATCATCAACAAGTTTTTTGTTCAAAAGCATAGCATCGGAAGCTTACGCATCATTGGATTTCGTCATCCTCCTCGGATTCCACTTAACATAGCGTTGGATGTCAGTTAAACATTGAGTGAACACGAATGGATTAAATTAAAACATGCATATTCATTTCATTATCAATATCAATTGAAAACAATACAAGTTTTACGAATGCAATTTACGTTTTAACAGAAAAGAAACTACAAATGCAAAGAAATGACATGATAAAACACATGTTGCTGGCTTCTGGGAACTGGGCTTTTCGAACTTGATTTGCTGTTGAGCAAACCATCTTCAGAATTGATCGTCGAAGTCATCCTGATACTCCTCTGAACATCTGGTCTCAGTGAACTCTCCCGTAACCTGGACTGATACACCCACTTGGCTGGATGAAGAAAGGTCGTTAATCTGAACACCCTGAGGCGTGATTGAGATCCTGTTAGAATCCAACAGAGTCTGAAATTGGCTTCGAAGCACCTTGCAGTCCTCAGTTGAATGCCCCTGTGCCCCAACTTGGTACCCACAACGGGCGTTGACGTCGAAGCCTGGCGGATACGGTGGAATTTCTGGATTAATCTTCTTCGGAACAACCAATCCACTTTTGATCAAATCCGGCAATAACTGGATGTACGATACCGGTAGGTGAGTAAAATGCCTCTCTGGCTTCCTCGGCCTATGTCTGGCATGCTAACGTGGCGGCTGACGACACGACTGTTGACTCTGGCAGGGAGCAGATATCTGACATACAGACCCAACAGATTGCTGACTCTGAACACTCGAAGTATCCGGACACTGAATCTGAGGTACGGGAGATTCTGGGATGACATCACTTCCTTTCTCCCATTCTTCTTGAGAAATGGAAACTGATTCACTTTCATAAACCGAAGTATCAGGGATATCTCGAATCTTTCCGCTCTTGATTCCGCTCTCAACATGTTCTCCTGCGATCACCAAATCAGCAAAGTTCGACGCTCTACCACTGATCAACTTGTCAAAGTAATGGCCTTTCAAGGTACCCAGGAATATGTCAACCAACTCTCTATCCAGAAGCGGGGGTTGAACACGATCAGCGAATTCCCTCCATCTCTGTGCATATCCTATGAAGGATTCATTATCCGCCTGAGATAATTCTTGCAACTGCGTGCGGCTAGGATCCATGTCAAGATTGTAGTCGTACTGCTTCACGAAGGCATTGGCTAAATCTGACCATGATCTGATGCAATCACTCTTCAACTGCATATACCAATTCAACGATGCTCCACTCAGACTATCTTGAAAGCAGTGAATCATAAGCTGATCATTGGCAACATACGAAGTCATTTTCCTGCAGAACATTATCAAATGTAGCTTCGGACAACTACCCCCTTTGAACTTCTCAAAATTCGGCATCTTGAATTTCGGAGGCATCGCAAGGCCTGACACTAAGCACATGCTCGAAGCATTCAAATTTAGAGCATTCTGACTCATCAGAGCATCAAGCTTTTCATCCAACAGACGATATCTTCTCATAAACTCAACGGTCTGCGGGTTCTCAGCATCAACCTTCAGAACAACCCTCTAATGATCTGGCACAGGGAAAATGAAATTCTGATAGTCTTTCTCATGGAGAGAAGATGCATCTTTATCTCTGACATAAATCTGCACAGGCTGGGCTTGAGCAACATTATTCACCGGGATCCTCTGATCACTGGCCTCATCTCTAGTCATAGCTGTCACAGCTTCCATGAATTGACTCAACTGATCCTTCAACAGTTCAAACTCTGCCCTGGTAACAACCAAGTTCTGCTCTTCTGAGTTCATGATCCTTCCAGGAGCAACTCAAGTCCAAAGCGAATGCCGAGAAATCAACTGCAGTTGGACAAAAGACGAGTAAGCTTTCTGTTTCGGTCGAGGATGGACATGCAAGCATGAGATGCACATGAAATGCAATGCTAGATGCAAACAAACACGGGATCACAGCCCCCACAAAGCTCTGAATACTGCTGCGCTACTGACGAGATAAGTTTGCTCTTGTTGCACCCCAAAATTTAAACAACATTTATTTATCCATTGAGTGTTTGAAAGTTGGTACCTTCATCAGACAGTTCAAGAGATCCTCAGAGGAGTGGGTTGAAACCAGGGTTGTGTGCTTCATAGCTTGAGAGTTGTGGGTGCTCCTCAGATGATTCTGAGACTTTGAGAATTAACTTGATGTCTTGAGAAAGCTTATGAGATGTCTTGATAGCCATCATGAAGCCCAGAGAAGTCATTGTGCAAGAGTTCAGAAGATTCAACCATGAATGGTAGAATTAGGGTTTTGACTGGGTCAACCCTAGGATAACTGAAAATTTGGGGAAGGTTGATACCTAATCCAAAGGCCATGAGATCATGGAATGATGCATAGAGGTGTTATGAATATGATTCCTAGGCCAACTCATCATGATTGAGGAGTTTGAGAAGTTTTGAGTTAGGGTTTCCAAGGATTGTCAGTGAAAAAACCCTAATTTGATCCCTATCTTCCAGGCAGTTTTAGCTCTAGATGTGATTGATATCTCATCTTCCCCACAACATGAATGTTGTAGAGCTTGTTCTTAGCTTTAATTTGAGTGGTGGAAGTCCTTGATAGGAGTTGCAGAGCTCAAGTTATGGTTTTGACAAATTACAGGTCAACAGAGGTATGTGAATCTGGGTCCTTAAAAGTCACCCAACTTGCAGACAACTTTTGCCCTAGTAGGATGATTCCTATGATTTCTTGGTCAACATGAATGTTGAAGGGCATCTACTTAGCTTTAATTTTAGTGGTAGAAGTCCTTGATAGGATTTGTGGAACTCAACTTATGGTTTGAACAAGACAGGGGTATTTTGGTCATTTGTCAGTTATAGGTCATTTTAAGCAAAGGCCATATCTCCTATTTCCAAGCCTCAAATGGAAAATTCAAAACATGAAAGTTGTTCAAAATGTGATTTTAAGTCTAGAAAGAAGGTCATGAATTGTTGGAAAAGCTCATAGCATGGATTTGCATGATTGGTCAAAAATGAACTAAAAATGGCTTATAAGTTTAAAAAGTTGAATTTGAAAATTGGTTTGGAGGATCTAGGAATCCAAAATAGGTCATCCAATATATCATTTTGATTGGAAACATCATTTTGAGAACATTGGTTTAAATAGAATTTCCATTTTAAGCTTTGAAATGGGACTTACTTTGGAAATCCATTACTTGCATATTAAGGTACCATAGTAGAATGTAAGGGAAGTGCAAGGAATTAGCATGTGAGCTCATATTCTCTTCAATAACTCATGGAATGAGAATTTCAGAAGTGTTTAAGGAGGGATTAGAGGAGATATCATGAGATAGTAAAATGCCATAACATGAGATATACTTGAAGTTTCTAGAAGTCTCCAAGATCATTCCAAAAGCTTCTAGATCATTCCATCCATCCTCTATATATTGAAGTGAGTCCATTACTGCAAGGGGTTGGTGACTCTAGAGTGAAAAAGTGGAGAATTTCCTTGTAGCTTCAAGTGCAAGTAAGAAGACAATTGCTCATACAGCTGCAAATCAACTCATTCGTCTTCTCCATTCATGATCCTGTGAGCTTGGTGAGTGTATGCAAGAAGGTTCAGGGGCTCATCCATGGAGATTTGATGGTGTATCATTGAAGTTGCAAGAATCTATATCAGATTTGGACCTCATAATACAAGCTTTCTCCCTCAAGTTTTTTGCATACAGAAAGACCTACCTATCACAAGGATCAGTTGTGAAGCATTGCAAGCCTTGAAGTGCAAGAATTCATAGCTGTTTCACCAAGAACTCAAGGTATGAAGTTTCACTCGAGCACTCTTATTTATGCCATGTTAGTGTATGTTTTTAGTTTAGAAATGCTAGGTTAGGATAATGGATCAAGTACACAATCTGTTGTAACCATTAGTGAATGTTAGGGTTAGGGCAGTGGAAATGTCTTGGTATAGAACTCTTGATTTAGGGCGCTATAATCCTAGTTCTTGTGTTTAGATTGCTCAGCATGGCATATAGATTACAATAGGGTAAGTTTTAGCAAGTTTCCTTGGTATTCATCTCAGGAGCGATTCATGGTGCCCAGAACTTCTAGTTATCGGTTTTAGTTGTAGAGGGATTTTCAAGAGGAACTGAGCCCATGATCTTGTAGAGGGCATTGAGAGGATTAATTTTGCTCTTTGGATCGTGGTGATTGGTTGAGGGACGAGTGAGAACGAGGAGGTAGAACACGCGTGCATGGAAAGCCAGAACCTGCAAACCCTAGATAATTTGGGGACGATGGCTATCCATCGTTGGATCCAGGTCAATTGTTGACTCGTTCACTGCATCTAACGGTCCAGGTTTGAAGATTAAAACAGAGGGAAATTTTAAAAAGGTGGAACGCTGTCGTTTGGATTAGTAGTAGCGCCTGGGCTTATCCCCTTCTATTCGCACCCCACCTAATTCTGGCCCATTAAAAACCAACTAGCACGCCTTGCTTATCACACCCCCCTCCCCTTTATTCAATTCTTTTACTTTTTTAATTCCATTTAATATTTCTTGCATTTGTAAAATTCATAAAAAATAGAAAATCAAATATTTTTTAATTCTTCTTTTTTCTACATGTTAATAAACTTGTCTAGAAAAATATAGATAAATAAAATGTCCATTTTATTTTCTTTTCATATTTTTAATAGATTTTTATTTTAAATAGCTTTTATAATGTTTAGTTTGATGTCATGATTTTGTAGAATTTATTTTGAGACTTTCCTTTAGTCTTTTTAATCCATTCCTTTTTGTGTAATTAGATATTAGACCATAGTTCCCCATAGGATTTAATTCTTGATTTTTAGATTAAAATTTGATTAGATTAATTAGGTTAGCTTTAGGGTATCCTAATTAGGGTTTAGGTTGTGCATAGGTAAGGAAATTCATTTTCTTTAGATAGTTTTGTCTTGATTTTTGGGTAGAGGCATATGTGGATGTTATGGATAGATATTGTAGACCCTTGTGAATAATTGTTAGATTTTCCCCCCTTGGTTTAGTATTTTTAGGTATTTTCTGAAGTTGCCTGATGATTTTGTCTGTTCTGTGGTTATCTGTTCATCTCTGGGGTTTATTTTGGGGAATTTGTTGTGGGGCTTGTGTTGTCTTGAAGACCTTGTTGGAGAGCATGATGAAGTGAAGATTGTAGATCAAGACTCAGAGACCCAGAGGTTGGCTTGTTTCCCTGTCTGTGAGGTTTGAGATCCTGAAGTTTGGAGGAAGTTCATGGTACTTTCCTGAGGAAGGCACTATGAATAACTTTCATTCTTTCTTCTCACCTCTTTCTTAAGTATCCAATGATGTTGGAGCCAACTTGTGAGTTTAATTTCTCCTGAGGAGGAATGTAAACTGATCACATGTTGTTGAGCCACATGGGATACAACTCCTAAGTGGAAGCCTCCCAGTACTTTCCTGAGGAAGGTCCTATGGGTCTATTCACTTAGTTCCATTAGTTTATCTAGGATTTCTCAAGTATCCAATGATGTTGGAGCCAACTTGTGAGTTTAATTTCTCCTGAGGAGGGATGTAAACTGATCACAGTTGTTGAGCCACATAGGATACAACTCCTAAGTGGAAGCCTCCTAGTACTTTCCTGAGGAAGGTCCTACGAGTCTATTCACTTAGTTCCACTAGTTCAGATAGGATTTCCTAAATATCCAGTGATGTTGGAGCCTGCTTGTGAGTTTAGTTTCTCCTGAGGAGGAATGTAAACTGATCACAGTGGTTGAGCCACATAGGATATAACTCCTGAGTATACACCTCCTAGTGCTTTCCTGAGGAAGACACTATGAGTCTGCTTACTTAGCTCCCTTTCTTTGGTAAGCTTGTTCTGAAGCTTGAAGACTGGGATTGATTTCTTTTGGTTAGGTTTTGCTTTAGGGCTTTGCTTAGATTTGATTCAGATTCTGTGTTAGGGTTAGGATTAGAGAATAGATGATTCTTTCTCAAGCATGTGTTTTGTTTGCCTGATGGCACTTCATTTCTTTTATCTGTTCATTGCTTGATAGCATGTTGTTTATCTTCAGTATGATTACTGTTATTTCATGACTGGCTTGAGGTCGAGACGAGCTTGTGGAGGCTGAAGCCCCACACACACTTCCTCCCTCACTTGCATTGCATGCATTTTACTATTAAAGCTGATGCTTTGTCTGTTTTGGTGTATCATTGACATGATCCCTTAGGACTCTCATTTCCTTTGATAAGGATTTGATGATAGACTTTTAGGTTGAAACCTATGCATGACAACATCTAGGAGTTCCCTGTTCAAACCTCAACCATAGGATGAATCCATGGCATGACAACAGTAGGACTTGATAGTCTCCCTCCTAGTTGGGCCTGTTCTCTTCTCATCTCAAAGCAGGTTAAGATACAGTAATCATGAATGATTTCTTTCGTACGTTACGAGCCTTAAGCTATCTGAGGTGGGATATTTAGTATGGTACCCTTTGGGTGACATGCGACGCATTCACTCTCAGGTCATAGTCTCTAGTGCGGTTGAGATCGCAAACAATAAAAAACACTTCTTTTAGGAGATAACCCGTAGTTAGCCGAACTACGTTTGCTCTGATCTTTCATACCAGATGAAAGTACGTAGGCATAGGATGCGATATCCTAGCGAGCAACCTTCAACCTTTCCCCGTAATCCTTCGTAGGCCGAACTACGTTGACTCTGATTTCTCGTTCCAGACGGGAATACGTAGGCATAAAGCGCGATGCTTTGCCGAGTCATTTCTCTTTTCTTTTTTCAGCCATCCTTGATAGGTAGATAGATTATAACCAACCCATCCAAGTAAGCAAACAAGCGAGGATCCCGTCGAGTACGACGGACGTGAGGGGTGCTAATACCTTCCCCTTGCGTAACCGACTCCCGAACCCAGACAATGGTTGCGATGACCTTGTCTTACCCTTTTTCGTCAGGTTTTTCCGATCGTTTCCTTTCCCGCTCTGAGGGATAAATAACGAAAGGTGGCGACTCTTCTGTTTTGCCGACACCTTATTTTCGTGCAAGCGACAGCTGGCGACTCTGTTGGGGACTTTATAGCATCTAGGGACTTTTCCCATCCCTTATGCTGGGACCGTTTCCCATCCCCTACGCGAGTCAATCCTATCGTTTGTGTGTTTGCTTGTTGGGTTGCGCTTATTTATCGCACTTTTACTTCCCGCATTTTATTTCCCGCATTTTATTTCCAGTTTGATATGATTATCTGTGCTGCTGTGGGAGAGGGATGTTACTGTGAGTGAAAAGCCGGACCTGGGCTTGAGTACACACCTAGATATAGTTGCGGAGAAGTAGTAGACGAACCTGTCTGCTGAGCAGGCACAGTTCCCTACGAAAATCTGCGCTCAGACGAGATTCTTGCAGAGGTGCTCCTTTCCGGTCCTGAGGATCTGAGGGGAGTCCAGACGTGAGGATTGTCGACTCTGGGGACCGATCATTTGGAAGTCAGCTAAGTGAGGCCTCTTCATGACTTGATGATGCCACTCCTTCTGGGAATCGTATCGTCACTTATGAAAGTCTGTGACGCTGATGACCGCATAGGATGCCGTACCTTTGTCCGTGGATTAGGTCCATACCTGTGAGTGGGGTTGGGATATTGCAGGAAACTTTGACCTCCAGACTACCTGGTTTTCTTGACAGTGAATCAGTTATGTTGATATCAGGGTTCTCCGTTGCGGATATGTTGGTTCTTGGCGGAGCTAGTTTTGATCAGAGGATCTTATTGCCGGGTGTTTGTCTGTTCTTGATAGAGCAGGCTTTGATCAGTGTATTATCATCAGTGGTTTGTTCTGGACGGAGCAGATTTGGAGTGAGGTCTGAAGACCTCATCGGCAGTTGTTGTTTGTTCTTGATAGGGCAGATTTTGAGTGGGGTCTGAAGATCTCATCAGCAGCTGTGCATTTGTTCTTGAGAGGGCAGATTTTTGATTTGGGGTCTGAAGACTTCATCAGCGGACGTTTTCCGATCATACATCCCGGGTCCTTATTATCAGGCACTTACTCTTGACAGAGCAGAATTTTGATCTCGATCCTATCAGATGGTTGTTCTCAGCAGATCAGATCAGTGGTTTCACACCGGGGTTTCCTTCTCATCAGTGACTGTTGATACCGAACCTCCACAGCAGTCACCTGGATATATTGTTGCATCCCTGCATTTTGCATTAGCTCGCATATTCATGTTTGCATTCCATTAGCATGTGTCTGTGCTACAGGCATGTTTCGTACCCTGAGTCTGGTGCCCCAAGCAATATGAGATATTTTCTTCCATGAATGGATCCAGTCTTATCACTGCATTAACACTATGTTGGCACGTTGACACCAGAATCAGGGGTGATCTCCTGAACGTACAGACACCCATAATTCATCTTGCAGGACAGAAGCCGGGGCTTGTCTTCTAACCCTTGTGTTTGCAGGTTTGACTCAGAATCAAGCAGCTCAGATTGATGGAGCAGGTACAAGCTGAACTGGGGAAAATCCAAAGCCAGCTGGGGCAGGTCATGAATGACATACGGGCAGTGCGTCTGGACCAGCAAGTACTCAGAGAGGAGAATCAGCAGCTGCAGAATCAGTTGAGCTTTCTCATGGGAGTGGTGAGGAGTATGCTAAATAAGGAGAGTGGTCAAGCACCCAAGGAGGAGACCAAAGTGCTTCCCCCATTGCCGTCATTGCCACCCGTGCTGAAGCCAAATGGACCTCGTGGATCCTCTACACAGCATGAAGCTCGAGACCTGTCTCGTCAGCAGCCGCGCCGGGCATCTCATAATAACCCGGAAGGTCATAATCAAAAGAAGAAGCTACTTGATAGGGCTGTGGACCCCATACCTGTGAGTTATGCCCAGCTGTTGCCACTGTTGGTTCAGAACCGTGTTCTCAAGCTTCGAACCTTGGATCCCCCAGATGACGTGTCACCAGATCTTGATCTCAGCATACATTGTGATTTCCACTCAGGAGCACCGGGGCACCATGTTGAAACATGCAAGGCTCTCAAGAATAAGATTCAAGACCTTATTGACTCGAGGACAATTAGGCTTGTGCCGGGCGGCATGAGAGCATCGGGAAAGTTCATCCTGTATCCTGCAGAAGAGGTGAATAATTCCATTCCCTTGCCTGAAGCTGAGAAAGATCTTGAATACGTCCCTCAACCTTTGGTGACTGAACCGCCTCGCTCGCAGTTTCTACCTGGATCAAGCTCAAGGACGCAAGCGCCTAAACAAGGGACCGTTGCCATGCAGAAACGACGACCTCTTACTCTTGGGCGGAAGGAATACCAGCACCAGGATCACAAGAGACCTCGCAACTACTTAGAACAAAGGAATGCTTCTTTCCATCCAGTGCCTGTGCCGTATAGCCAGATTCTTCCACTGTTGATTCAGAATTCCTTGGTGGAACCGAAAGCTCTCAAGCCCGCGCCAGAGCCTTACCCTCCAGGGTACGATCCTCATGCTCAGTGTGGCTACCATGGTGGATCTTCGGGGCATTCAACTGAAGATTGCAAGGCTTTCTAGGCGAAAGTGCAACAATTGATCGACAAAGGGTGTATTTCCTTTCCAGACGGAGTTTTGGTTGTACATGACAACCTCTCAGCTGTTTGAGCTCGCAGAATCAGAGGGTTATTTCCAGAAGCCAGTGATCCAGACAGGCAGACGTCCTCAACATTGGCAGTCCTCGGACTTTTTACCATTTGCATTTGTAGTTTCTTTTCTGTTAGTTACTACTTGCTATTAAACATTGTATGTTTCGAATGGTAATGTTAATAAAGTGACTATGCATTTTTTCTGAACTAATTATGTCGTTGTCACTCATTTACTGCATTACACTGACACTTGCATTTTATTTACTCCGATTTCTTACTATGATTAGCAATGAGCGGAGGGAGGATGATGAAACTGAATACTCATAGCCAATGATCGTATTGCTTTCAGATAAAACTTTGCCGATGACGTACAAGGCATTGTTTCAAATCCCCTAAACACCGGAGAGATAAGGAAGAGAATCCCTTGTTAACCACTTCGAGCCGAGAAGTAGGAGTTTCTTTCGGACTTTTTGAACCCTCACATCTTAACCCGGGGCAGGGTAGTTGTCAGTTAGCTTGATCGAGCGTTCAAGTCTTATAGAGGAGTGTTGTCCTTCGAGGACCAATCACGTCATATTCCTCGCTAGAGGTCGTACCTCATCAACCACAATGGTTAAACCTCACCAATCAGGAGTGAGACAGTTACAAGCCTTTCGAAGCAATCAAGACAACCAGTGTCTCACGACTTATTCTAAAAGAAAAAGGAATAAGACAGCCCGCTAAGTAAAAAAGAAAAGCTAGAAAGCAAATACTTAGGCAAAAATCAGGGCATCCCGCTGGACTTCAAAAGAAAAATCGAAAAGAACTCAAAAGGAGTCAGTCCAGGCAAAAATTAGGGAATCAAAACAAAAGAATGAAAAAGAAAGGATTATAAAAAAGAAAAATCCTCGAACAAGGACGAAGTCGTGTAGACACAGACGCCGAAAACGAAAAAGGAGTAACTGTCACTCCGAAACACCTTGTGAATTCTTTAACCAGTTGTTCCCAATGTTCAACATACCTCTCGAAGAGGCGAGCGCTCGAGCTAAGTTAACCGGACTTTAGGATCGGAGAAAATCACGTAGAAGGGGTGGGTACAAATCATAATTTGAGCCAAATATCCCTTGTTTCACGAACCGTGAACCCGACCACGATACAACCCTTAAAAGACCTAATTGAGGCAGGGTTTATTCTGAGAGCGCATTACGATAAGGTTGAGTAACCTGACTCCTTCATGATTTGCTAATCATATCCTTATTGCATTTTTCACTGACCACGTAAGCACTACGTTTGAACTTTGTTTCATTCGTCACTCACAATCATACGCACGTAAATGAGTGACAGTACCACTTTTTTTCGGAATTTGCATGAACACTGCATTAAAATTACTATTCGTGAATAAACAATTTTGGTTGCAGGTTAGTAGCTGATATGAAGGAACTTCAACAGGGAATAGTCAATCAGGACTGAATCGTCAGAGGTCTGGGTCAGAATGGTATGCTGTGAAACCCTGTGAATCTGGGGCATCGACTTCCAGTGAGTTTGGAATCGGTTTGTCTGAGGACAAGTCCCGGAGCATCAGTTGATTATGGGGCGGTTTATGCAAGAAGCGGTTGATCGGAAGTGAGTCTTCTCGGGACCCAATCAGGGGCAGTTATCCAGAATTCTTGCGATTTGAGCGCAGATCCCTCCAGCGTTCGATCAGAGCATGTTGAGTCGCTCATCGCTCGTTCAGGGGCAAACTACTTCAGAGATATTGAAGCCGACCATGCTGAGAGTTGATTAGTTGAGGATGAATCCTCCCGTTGTGCAGATGGTGGGGCAAGCCCTCTGAAGATTGCCTTGTCGCCAGTTGTTTTCGGCTCAGAATGAATTATTCCCAAAGGACGGATTGGGGCAAGTTGAATTGCGCGGGGGCAAGTTGTTCAAATTAGTTTGTTCACCCTAGCAAGAATTGAGTATCGGGGAATCGTGTCATTACCCTGCCGAAACCTGAACCTTCTGAAGAAGCCTTGCGGTCATTGAATTGCTATCCTACAGCATAACCTGTTACTTGATGATTGGTAGCCTGTATTCCCTGTGTCGACGTTGTTGAATCAGGATTGTTTCTCAGCAGAGATGTACGGTTTGAGGTTGTTCCCCCTGTACAGTTTGAGACTGCAGCAAATTGAGATGGCATTTACCCCTTATCAGATTAGGGTCAAGATTGCCCTCAGTAGACCAGGATCGATATCCCCGAAGCAGGGCGAGCCCTCCTTCTCCAGCAGAGTTCAGTAGTCTCTCCTCCGCAGAATCTGAACGCAAATAGTGAGCATTGATATGTCTCCACAGGCAGAGAGGATTCTCGTCCCCAAGCCGACGCATCCTGAAGGAGCGTCACCCCATCAGCTGAGCCAAGCACCGAAGAATGATGTCGTCTTTCCCCCAGCACCGGGTCACAAGTGCAGATTTTATAAAAGTGTTCGGGTGCCGAAGCTCGTGTTTTCCCCAGTAAGGTCGCCGCAACAGGTGTCTCCCCCAGCACCGGGTCACGAGTGCAGGTCTTGTAGGAAGATGGTCGTACGCCGAAATATGCAATAACTGATGGTGCCAGACTGAAGTCTCCAGCGGAATCGAGATTCCCCACCAGAGTTATATTCTCTCCTGAAGTTGGATGATTCCCTCTTCCCCAGTAGAGTATTGGAACAACTGATGTTGTATTCCCCTGCAGAGGCGTACTCTCCCCCGAAGTCAGATGATTCTTTCTTCCCTAGCGAAATTGAAATTCCTCACCAGGGTCGTACTCTCCAGTGAAGTAGAATGATTTCTCTCCCCGGCTGAGTCCGCAGAAAAGAAGAATCCTTGGAAGCAGTTGGGACCATGAGTGGATTTTCCCTAGCAGATGTTGAACAGCTGATGCTGTATCTCCCCAGAGTCGTACTCCCTTTGGCGAAGCAGAATGACTTCTCCTTCCTCAGCCGAGTTTGCAGATGCCCAAGAGAGACGAATCCTCGGAAGTCGATCAGACCATGATTGGTTTTTCCCCAGTGGAGTGTGGAGCAGCTGAAGAGGCCTCCCCACAGGGTATGCTATCCCCAGAAGAGTAGCCGGGACAGCCACGCAGTTTATTCTCGCGATGGATATCCGCAGGTCCGAGTTCTCGTAGAGCTTTGTCCCCCCGCAGCAGATCAACTGAAGTTGTTTTCCCCGCAGCAGTCAACCGGAAGATCAATTCCCTAGACAGAGTCCGATTGATATTGGCGTGTCCACGTTCTCCTCAGCAGGATGATTCCTCTACCTGAGTAGCTCTTTCTCCTTGACAGCAGAAGAACTCCCCCTCGGCATTTATTTTGCTGACGGGATCGCATCATTGTGCATCACTGCATAGTATTTAACGTTGCATAGCATTGTGCATGATTGCACAGCATTTAGCATAAACGCATATCATTCCCACCGTGTGGGGCATGGCGCGGAAGCATACGCATCATAAACATGATATGGGTTACTATCATCCTTGTTTTACAGGTGTTCCGCCAAAGGACCAGTTGCTCAAGACGATTCCTGATATTCTCTCCAACAAGGTCGCTTTCTTAAGATGATACTTAAAGACCCCGGTGTAATCCTCACGGTCGCTCGCTCAAGATGATTTTTGAGATCCCCAACGAAGTCTTCAGTTCGAGATGATTCTCGAATTCCTCAGCAGAGCCGTTTGCTTAAGATGATTCTTAAGACCACAGTACAGCTTCCCGAGTTGTTCGCCTAGTATGATGCTTGAGTTCCCCAGTAGCGTCCCAGCAAGAGTTGCCCAGGAAGATTCTTGGAATACCCCGCAGAATAAAGTCTCCAGAATGGTTATCGGTTCAGGATGATTCTTGAAGGTGCCCGACGGATTTGTTTGTTCAAGATGATTCTTGAAACCCCTAGCAGCGTGATATGTCTGTTCCAACAGTGATGTCTAATCTGAAGATGGACTTCGTAAACGCCTGAAGGCGATATCAGAAGGTTCCCGTGAGTTCAGATTTCCTTGTTGATGAATCAACGGGTGGCTGAAGACAAGGTTCCAAATTTTGTATTCAAGATGATCCGTGTTGGTATGAAGACCAAGTCAGTTGTCCTGAAGAGATGATTGATTGCGATCAAGTGGATAGTTTTTCTTTTGACTGAAGTCGAAGATGTTTCTCCAGCTGAAGCAGAGTTTTGCCTGAAGGCAAAGTGTTTGAATCCCCGAAGAGTCATAAGTGGCTCAGGATACCATTTCTCTGACTGAAGTCACAATTTTCCTAAGCTGAAGCGAAGGTGCCTGAGGGCAAGGTTATCCCCAAGGTCATGAATGACCTAGGATTCATTTTTCGGACTGAAGGCCGAAGTATATCCCTGACTGAAGTCTCGGATGCTCTATAGCAGAGGCGGAGTTGCCTGAAGGCATATCCATGTATCCTTGAAGGTCAAGGACCATTTCTTTAGACTGAAGTCGAAGATGCCTCCTGCAGAGTTGCCGACGGGCAAAGTTTACATCCTTGAAGGCCAAGGATGTTCTTTCTAGCTGAAGCTGGAATAGCCGACGGGCAGGGTTTCATCTATCTTCAGAAATACTTGAAGATTCTCCAGCGGATTTGGAGTGGCCAGGGGCCAGGGTTCCATCTATATTCGGAAATACTTGAATATTTTTTCCAGCGGATCTGGAGTGGCCAGGGGCCAGGGTTTCATATGTCTTTAATGTTGAAGTTCTACGGCGGGCAGTGTGCAGTAGTATTCCGATGTTCGTTATGGTTCTGAGGGTGAACCCCAGATCAGAGTGTGCTCGGTTAAGTCTCTCATTCCCGGCGGGGTAGTTTCAAATACGCAAATGTACCTTTTGTTCCATTTACCAGGGGTGAACCCCAGGTCAGAGTTGTTCAGGGTTGTATTTTCTCCAGCGGCCAGGTTGGATGTTTGTTCGATGGCGAGGTTGAACGTTTGGATTTGACGGCGAGGTCAGATCATCAGTTTGTTCGACGGCGAGGTTGAACGTTTGGATTTGACGACGAGGTCAGATCATATTTTGTCCGGCGGCGAGGTTGGATGTTTGTTCGGCGGCGAGGTTGAACGTTTGGATATGACGGCGAGGTCAGATCATATTTTGTCCGGCGGTGAGGTTGGATGTTTGTTCAACGGCGAGGTTGAACGTTTGGATTTGACGGCGAGGTCAGATCATCAGTTTGTTCGATGGCGAGGTTGAACGTTTGGATTTGACGGCGAGGTCAGATCATATTTTGTCCGGCGGCGAGGTTGGATGTTTGTTCGGCGGCGAGGTTGAACGTTTGGATATGACGGCGAGGTCAGATCATATTTTGTCCGGCGGCGAGGTTGGATGTTTGTTCGGCGGCGAGGTTGAACGTTTGGATATGACGGCGAGGTCAGATCATATTTTATCCGGCGGCGAGGTTGGATGTTTGTTCGGCGGCGAGGTTGAACGTTTGGATATGACGGCGAGGTCAGATCATGTTTTGTCCGGCGGCGAGGTTGGATATTTGTTCGACGGCGAGGTTAGACTCTTTAAATCCCCAGTAGAGATGATGTTTGTGCGACGGCGATGTCGAGTGTCTCTAAGAGGATGTTTGTTTCCGACGGCGATGTCAGATTCAGTTTTCCAGCGGCGATGTTGGGCATGTCAAGGTGATCCAGTCTTCTGATGGCAATGTTAGGTGATGCAGATCCTTTATTTTCTCCAGCGGTGATGCGGGGTATTCTGTCAGATGTGTTTCTCCAGCGGCGATGCGGGGTACTTTGTTCAGAGAGGTATTTTCTCCAGCGGCGATGTTGGGTGTTGTGGTTGTCTGAAGGCAATATCAGAAAAAGTTAATGTGGATAACTGACGGTGACGTCAGATCGATATTTCTCCAGCTAGTTTCCGTGCGGCTAATGTTGCAGTATTCAAAGATTTGTTCCCCGCAGAGTACCGTGTGCTCGCGCAGTTGGAAAATTTTCGGGTTTACCGATATTCAATCGTCTCGCACCTTGATTGGTTGAGAGTCGTTCGCTTCTCACCCAGTCAGGTTCAAGCCGTTTGAATAGGGGCAGCTGTTGCACCCTAAAATTTGACCAACATTTATTTATCCATTGAGTGTTTGAAAGTTGGTACCTTCATCATACAGTTCAAGAGATCCTCAGAGGAGTGGGTTGAAACCAGGGTTGTGTGCTTCATAGCTTGAGAGTTGTGGGTGCTCCTCAGATGATTCTGAGACTTTGAGAATGAACTTGATGTCTTGAGAAAGCTTATGAGATGTCTTGATAGCCATCATGAAGCCCAGAGAATTCATTGTGCAAGAGTTCAGAAGATTCAACCATGAATGGTAGAATTAGGGTTTTGACTGGGTCAACCCTAGGATAACTGAAAATTTGGGGAAGGTTGAGACCTAATCCAAGGGCCATGAGATCATGGAATGATGCATAGAGGTGTTATGAAGATGATTCCTAGGCCAACTCATCATGATTGAGGAGTTTGAGAAGTTTTGAGTTAGGGTTTCCAAGGATTGTCAGTGAAAAAACCCTAATTTGATCCCTATCTTCCAGGCAGTTTTAGCTCTAGATGTGATTGATATCTCATCTTCCCCACAACATGAATGTTGTAGAGCTTGTTCTTAGCTTTAATTTGAGTGGTGGAAGTCCTTGATAGGAGTTGCAGAGCTCAAGTTATGGTTTTGACAAATTACAGGTCAACAGAGGTATGTGAATCTGGGTCCTTAAAAGTCACCCAACTTGCAGACAACTTTTTCCCTAGTAGGATGATTCCTATGATTTCGTGGTCAACATGAATGTTGAAGGGCATCTCCTTAGCTTTAATTTTAGTGGTAGAAGTCCTTGATAGGATTTGTGGAACTCAACTTATGGTTTGAACAAGACAGGGGTATTTTGGTCATTTGTCAGTTATAGGTCATTTTAAGCAAAGGCCATATCTCCTATTTCCAAGCCTCAAATGGAAAATTCAAAACATGAAAGTTGTTCAAAATGTGATTTTAAGTCTAGAAAGAAGGTCATGAATTGTTGGAAAAGCTCATAGCATGGATTTGCATGATTGGTCAAAAATGAACTAAAAATGGCTTATAAGTTTAAAAAGTTGAATTTGAAAATTGGTTTGGAGGATCTAGGAATCCAAAATAGGTCATCCAATATATCATTTTGATTGGAAACATCATTTTGAGAACATTGGTTTAAATAGAATTTCCATTTGAAGCTTTGAAATGGGACTTACTTTGGAAATCCATTACTTGCATATTAAGGTACCATAGTAGAATGTAAGGGAAGTGCAAGGAATTAGCATGTGAGCTCATATTCTCTTCAATAACTCATGGAATGAGAATTTCAGAAGTGTTTAAGGAGGGATTAGAGGAGATATCATGAGATAGTAAAATGCCATAACATGAGATATACTTGAAGTTTCTAGAAGTCTCCAAGATCATTCCAAAAGCTTCTAGATCATTCCATCCATCCTCTATATATTGAAGTGAGTCCATTACTGCAAGGGGTTGGTGACTCTAGAGTGAAAAAGTGGAGAATTTCCTTGTAGCTTCAAGTGCAAGTAAGAAGACAATTGCTCATACAGCTGCAAATCAACTCATTCGTCTTCTCCATTCATGATCCTGTGAGCTTGGTGAGTGTATGCAAGAAGGTTCAGGGGCTCATCCATGGAGATTTGATGGTGTATCATTGAAGTTGCAAGAATCTATATCAGATTTGGACCTCATAATACAAGCTTTCTCCCTCAAGTTTTTTGCATACAGAAAGACCTACCTATCACAAGGATCAGTTGTGAAGCATTGCAAGCCTTGAAGTGCAAGAATTCATAGCTGTTTCACCAAGAACTCAAGGTATGAAGTTTCACTCGAGCACTCTTATTTATGCCATGTTAGTGTATGTTTTTAGTTTAGAAATGCTAGGTTAGGATAATGGATCAAGTACACAATCTGTTGTAACCATTAGTGAATGTTAGGGTTAGGGCAGTGGAAATGTCTTGGTATAGAACTCTTGATTTAGGGCGCTATAATCCTGGTTCTTGTGTTTAGATTGCTCAGCATGGCATATAGATTACAATAGGGTAAGTTTTAGCAAGTTTCCTTGGTATTCATCTCAGGAGTGATTCATGGTGCCCAGAACTTCTAGTTATCGGTTTTAGTTGTAGAGGGATTTTCAAGAGGAACTGAGCCCATGATCTTGTAGAGGGCATTGAGAGGATTAATTTTGCTCTTTGGATCGTGGTGATTGGTTGAGGGACGAGTGAGAACGAGGAGGTAGAACACGCGTGCATGGAAAGCCAGAACCTGCAAACCCTAGATAATTTGGGGACGATGGCTATCCATCGTTGGATCCAGGTCAATTGTTGACTCGTTCACTGCATCTAACGGTCCAGGTTTGAAGATTAAAACGGAGGGAAATTTTAAAAAGGTGGAACGCTGTCGTTTGGATTAGTAGTAGCGCCTGGGCTTATCCCCTTCTATTCGCACCCCACCTAATTCTGGCCCATTAAAAACCAACTAGCACGCCTTGCTTATCACACCCCCTCCCCTTTATTCAATTCTTTTACTTTTTTAATTCCATTTAATATTTCTTGCATTTGTAAAATTCATAAAAAATAGAAAATCAAATATTTTTTAATTCTTCTTTTTTCTACATGTTAATAAACTTGTCTAGAAAAATATAGATAAATAAAATGTCCATTTTATTTTCTTTTCATATTTTTAATAGATTTTTATTTTAAATAGCTTTTATAATGTTTAGTTTGATGTCATGATTTTGTAGAATTTATTTTGAGACTTTCCTTTAGTCTTTTTAATCCATTCCTTTTTGTGTAATTAGATATTAGACCATAGTTCCCCATAGGATTTAATTCTTGATTTTTAGATTAAAATTTGATTAGATTAATTAGGTTAGCTTTAGGGTATCCTAATTAGGGTTTAGGTTGTGCATAGGTAAGGAAATTCATTTTCTTTAGATAGTTTTGTCTTGATTTTTGGGTAGAGGCATATGTGGATGTTATGGATAGATATTGTAGACCCTTGTGAATAATTGTTAGATTTTCCCCCCTTGGTTTAGTATTTTTAGGTATTTTCTGAAGTTGCCTGATGATTTTGTCTGTTCTGTGGTTATCTGTTCATCTCTGGGGTTTATTTTGGGGAATTTGTTGTGGGGCTTGTGTTGTCTTGAAGACCTTGTTGGAGAGCATGATGAAGTGAAGATTGTAGATCAAGACTCAGAGACCCAGAGGTTGGCTTGTTTCCCTGTCTGTGAGGTTTGAGATCCTGAAGTTTGGAGGAAGTTCATGGTACTTTCCTGAGGAAGGCACTATGAATAACTTTCATTCTTTCTTCTCACCTCTTTCTTAAGTATCCAATGATGTTGGAGCCAACTTGTGAGTTTAATTTCTCCTGAGGAGGAATGTAAACTGATCACATGTTGTTGAGCCACATGGGATACAACTCCTAAGTGGAAGCCTCCCAGTACTTTCCTGAGGAAGGTCCTATGGGTCTATTCACTTAGTTCCATTAGTTTATCTAGGATTTCTCAAGTATCCAATGATGTTGGAGCCAACTTGTGAGTTTAATTTCTCCTGAGGAGGGATGTAAACTGATCACAGTTGTTGAGCCACATAGGATACAACTCCTAAGTGGAAGCCTCCTAGTACTTTCCTGAGGAAGGTCCTACGAGTCTATTCACTTAGTTCCACTAGTTCAGATAGGATTTCCTAAATATCCAGTGATGTTGGAGCCTGCTTGTGAGTTTAGTTTCTCCTGAGGAGGAATGTAAACTGATCACAGTGGTTGAGCCACATAGGATATAACTCCTGAGTATACACCTCCTAGTGCTTTCCTGAGGAAGACACTATGAGTCTGCTTACTTAGCTCCCTTTCTTTGGTAAGCTTGTTCTGAAGCTTGAAGACTGGGATTGATTTCTTTTGGTTAGGTTTTGCTTTAGGGCTTTGCTTAGATTTGATTCAGATTCTGTGTTAGGGTTAGGATTAGAGAATAGATGATTCTTTCTCAAGCATGTGTTTTGTTTGCCTGATGGCACTTCATTTCTTTTATCTGTTCATTGCTTGATAGCATGTTGTTTATCTTCAGTATGATTACTGTTATTTCATGACTGGCTTGAGGTCGAGACGAGCTTGTGGAGGCTGAAGCCCCACACACACTTCCTCCCTCACTTGCATTGCATGCATTTTACTATTAAAGCTGATGCTTTGTCTGTTTTGGTGTATCATTGACATGATCCCTTATGACTCTCATTTCCTTTGATAAGGATTTGATGATAGACTTTTAGGTTGAAACCTATGCATGACAACATCTAGGAGTTCCCTGTTCAAACCTCAACCATAGGATGAATCCATGGCATGACAACAGTAGGACTTGATAGTCTCCCTCCTAGTTGGGCCTGTTCTCTTCTCATCTCAAAGCAGGTTAAGATACAGTAATCATGAATGATTTCTTTCGTACGTTACGAGCCTTAAGCTATCTGAGGTGGGATGTTTAGTATGGTACCCTTTGGGTGACATGCGACGCATTCACTCTCAGGTCATAGTCTCTAGTGCGGTTGAGATCGCAAACAATAAAAAACACTTCTTTTAGGAGATAACCCGTAGTTAGCCGAACTACGTTTGCTCTGATCTTTCATACCAGATGAAAGTACGTAGGCATAGGATGCGATATCCTAGCGAGCAACCTTCAACCTTTCCCCGTAATCCTTCGTAGGCCGAACTACGTTGACTCTGATTTCTCGTTCCAGACGGGAATACGTAGGCATAAAGCGCGATGCTTTGCCGAGTCATTTCTCTTTTCTTTTTTCAGCCATCCTTGATAGGTAGATAGATTATAACCAACCCATCCAAGTAAGCAAACAAGCGAGGATCCCGTCGAGTACGACGGACGTGAGGGGTGATAATACCTTCCCCTTGCGTAACCGACTCCCGAACCCAGACAATGGTTGCGATGACCTTGTCTTACCCTTTTTCGTCAGGTTTTTCCGATCGTTTCCTTTCCCGCTCTGAGGGATAAATAACGAAAGGTGGCGACTCTTCTGTTTTGCCGACACCTTATTTTCGCGCAAGCGACAGCTCTGACAAGAGAAAACCAAAATACCGGGTTGGCTGGAAGTCATGTTTCCTGCAAAAACCCTCCCACTCATGGGTATGAACCTAAACTGACACAAGTATGGCATCCTATGTGTTCATCAGCGTCACAGACTTTCAAGAAACGAAGATACGATACCCAGAAGGTGTGGCATCATCATCTCTTGAAGCGGTCTCACTTAGCTGAATCACAAATGATCGGTTCCCAGAGTCGACAATCCTTAGGTCTGAAATCCTTTCAACGGCTAACTGGGCTGGAAATGGAAATCATCTCAAAGAATCTCGTCTGAGTACAGATTTCTTGGGAACTAATGTATGCCTAAATACAGGTTCACCACTAATCTACTTCTAGTGCTAGGTGTATACTCGAGCCTGGGTCTGGCTTAACACTCATCAGAGTACCCCTCCCGCAACAGCACAACAATACCAGACAATAATATAGTGCGAGAAATGTAAATACAGCAGTATACAAAATACAACACAAAAATAAACATCCAAAGATAAGCAAACAAGCGCTAGGATTGACTCTCGACAGGGACGTTGGATCCCATGATTGACTCGCATAGGGGACGGTGGATCCCCAGGAAACCATTGCAGTCCCCAGCAGAGTCGCCAGCTGCTGGGGATGACCCAGACAGCCAGGAAGAGAATCCAAGACAAGACTCGCTTATAGAACCATCGCAGTCCCCAGCAGAGTCACCAGCTGTCACTACCGCAAAAATAAGGTGCCGGCAAAACAGAAGAGTCACCACCTTTCATTATTTATCCCTCAGAACGAGAAAGGAAACGATCGGAAAAAACCTGACGAAAAGGTATAAGACAAGGCCATCGCAACCAATGTCTGGATTTAGGAGTCGGTTATGCAAGGGGAAGGTATTAGCACCCCTCACGTCCATCGTACTCAATGGAATCCATGCTTGTTGGTTTGTCTAGGGGTGAAAAACACTATATCTACGGCTGCTAAAGCTAAAAGGAAAGAACTGACTCGATAGAGCATCATACTCTATGCCTACGTATTCCCTTGTGCAATGGGAAAGTCAGAGTCAACGTAGTTCGGGAAACTACGGGGGGATTTGCTCGCTGAGATATGGCATCTCGTGCCTACGTACTTTCACGCGGCGTGAAAGATCAGAGCAAACATAGTTTGGGCTAACTACGAGTAACCGAGGTGTTCTCGATCACACAGGGATGAGAGAATGGATTGACGATACTAGCGTACGCATCTTAGCAGTTAGGTGTATGCTGCTCGACCATTGGAGACTTAGGCATTACCTATTTGCGGTAGAACGGACGTAGTATGTCGGGTTTTAAGGTATGGGAACCTACGGGACTTAGAACTACGGTCTGGTCTCAATTGCGCTCGGGAAAGAGAAAGGGAACATCAGTCGTCAGCGGGAAAGTCTCGATCGCACGGTAGCGAGAGAACAAAGAAGTTAGTTGTTAGTGTGCTCGCTAGGATATCACATCCTATGCCTACATATTCTCGTCTGGTACGAGAAATCAGAGCAGCTGTAGTTCAGCCAACTACAGCAAAAGGGAAAAGGGAGAAGGGAGCTCGCTAGGATCATCGTAATCCTATGCCTACGTACTCTTGTCTGGTATGATAGATCAGAGCAAACGTAGTTCAGCGCACTATGGAAAACGAGTCTCGATTGCACAGGGGCAAGAGAAGGGGTCTCAATCGCCTGAATGCGAGAGAAAAGGGTTTCGATCGCGCGGGGGCGAGAACAAAGAGGAAGCAGGCCTAATACGCCTAAACGGGAAGGAACTCGAGACACACACGCAAGAACCTAAGGCGTAGGAGCGAGTGCGTCGTATGTCACCCAAGGGGTGCCAGACTAAACACTCTAGACGATTGAGAGGAAACCCCTAAACTGTCATTTCCTATGTATCTAACACCACAACTCACAACACTCGACGGTTGCACGAAGACTTGAATAAGAAAGATGTTATCGAACGAAGCGGCTCCATTGGCCCTTGACACTGTGCGCAAGCTCCATTCCAATCTTCTCCTCTCTGGATCCTTGATGATGACGCTCGAATCAGAACCAATGTAACGCTTAGACCATCATGATTTGACTTATACGATAAATCAAACGCTAAGAGGTAGCATATTGATATCCGTGTCAAAGACAAGATAGGGAAATGATATCGAAAATCATTCTCCAATTGAATCTTGTCACACAGCCAGCCAAAAATAAAATCCAAAATAAAATCAGATGGTAGGAGAGAAATGAGGAGATAAATCCAATAACAAAAGGAAATAAAATTCTACTCCTAAAATAGGCAATAAGTCCTAATAGAATAAAATCCCTAAGGAAATATTAAAAGGAAATTGCATACAAAAAATAGAATAAAATCCTATGTAAAGCTCTATAATAGAATAATAGAATATAAATTCTACAATATAAAATCTATATTAAAAATATGCTAATATTCTAAGAAAAAATAAACTATAATCCTAAAAGAAAAATAGAAAAATAAAACTACAATTATTACAACCAAACATCCAATACAAGCGAGAATGGAAAAATAAAAGGAAGGGGGTACAACCACTAAACAGGGGTTTAAAGCAGTAAAACACACTAGGGCCCATCCCACAATACATCACCAAAAATAAGCCAAAACAAAAAAAACAAAGGGGGAAACTGGGGGTGCGATCAGACAATGGGAGTGTGCAGTCCAGCAATTCGTTGTTGGGTCCAGCCCACTCAAAAGAACCCCTCAGTAAAAAAAGCAAAAAAAAAAACAAGGGACGGGGGGTGCATTACGAAAGCGGAGGGGATGGTCAAGGAAAAAGGTTGTTGTTGGGCCCTAAGCCCACTCGTACCACAACGTAGCAAGGAAAGGGGTGCAGGGAAAACAGGAGGTGTGCTCCAGTAAAAAAATTGGGCCACAAGGCCCAAGAACCCCACTCAGCCCTTCGTCTTCGTCATCCCTCCTGGACAAAAACCCTAGACTACCTCTTTCACCTTGTCGCCGCCGTTCTCTTCCACTTCCATTGTCGTCACCTCCAACCTCACCGTCTCCTACTCAAACCTTCTCTCCTTCTCCGTTCAGTTTCGATCTAGACTAGGAACTCTCTTGCATCCTTGAGGCGAGTTGGAGGTGTAGAAGATCTACGGGTTTCATTTGGATCTAGAGATGAATACGTGAACACGAAGGAGCTCTGTTGAGTTTTTGCAAAGGAATGAAGGCGTTTCTTGAAGATTTGGTGATTTCTGGAAACTGCTTGAAGATTTCAATGTTTGCTAGGATCCGTACGAATGTTTATACGAAGGAGGTTGAAGTATGAGAATCTGGAAAATTGAATCCGTGAAGATGACGAAGGTTGATGAAGATTACGAAGATTCTTGGCAAGAACTTGATGGAGATTGTTACGAGTTGTTGGATCTTGAAATTTGTTGAAGATCTGAAAAAAAGAAGTTATGGTGTTGAAGATCTATGAAGGAATCTTGATGAAAGCTCATGAGTTTCTCTGGAAAGAGCATGAACAGATGAAGAAATTCGTTGAAGGTTGAACGATCTTGATGAAGTTGATTGGAGATTCTGGAAAACGTCTTGAACGGGATGAAGGTGACGAGTGTTCTTGAGGATCTGGGAAAAAATATGGAAAACTAGATGAAGATCTTGAAGATCTTGTTGATGGATCTTGAAACTTCTGGAAATCTGATGAACATATTGAAGGTGGCTGAATCTTGATGGAGTTATTGAAGAAAACGGAGAGAGGATGATATGAACATTGATGAGGAAGATGAATGTTATTGGAGATGAGGATGAAGTTCTGGTGCAAAGATGAGTTTTCCGCGCGACCGTTGTTGTTTCCGGCGATGGTTACCGGCAAGGTTGGCCGTAGGATTTCTCCGGCGACACTTTCCCGGTGTTTGCATGGCCGAAGAAAGAGGTGATGAAGTGTGGGACGCGTGGCAACTGGATGGGAGAAAGAGGGACGCGTGGGGTCTGGTGGATGAGGTGGCTTGTGATGTGTCATCGTGTAGTGACATGCAGGTGTGAGGTGGAAGAGAGAGAGAGAAAGATACGTGTGCTATTTATATATCTGACATGTGGCACGTAGTGGACTATGGGCCCCCAGAATGGACATCTGGCCCACCGAAAATGGACTCAATTAAAGACTTAATTGACATGATGATTAATGCTTGATTAAACTCTGATAAAAAAACTCAATTAAAAAACTAATTAATGGTTAATCAACTTAGTTAATGACTCAATGATGAAAACTCACTTAATTCTGACTAAACCAACTTCAATTAAATGATGATTAATCTAATTAAATGCTAAACGAAAATTAATACTATCTAACTAAAAACTACTAATCTATATTCCTAATTAATCCTAATTAAAAAATGATTAAAATCCGAATAATCTCTAAGAATTAATTCTAAAAAGAAATTAAAATCCAATTAACTCTAAACCCTATTAAATTCTAAAAAGAGTTAAACTAATCTATTAAATTCTAAAACTCAATTAATATCTAAAAAATGATTAAACCTATTAATTCCTAAAACTCAATTAATATCTAAAAAAGGATTAAATCTATTAATTCCTAAAACAAATCAATTAATATCTATATTAAAATCTAAAAAGAGTTAAAATTTATTAATAAAACCTAATAATATCTAAAAATTATTCTAGAAAAAAAATTAACCTATTTAACCTATTTAAAATCTAGAAAAACCATTAAAATCTATTTTCTAAAGCTAAAAATTAATGAAAAATCTAGAAAACGCAATGAAAGTCAATTAAACCGATTAAAAAAAAGATGCGAGAATATAGCGAAATAAACGGTAAAAACCGGACACCGAAATGTCCTCAAAAACAACAGCAAGAGCTGAAAACACCGGGAAGAGCATAAATCCCACAACAAAACCTCGTATTCGAACTGGCCTGAAATGCCTGAAACGCCAGGAGAAGGTTGTAATCCCGATAAAGTCAATCTGATTGAAAAAATGCAATGTATGCGATATGCAGATGCAAAATGAAATGAGTTGAAATATAAGCCAAATGCAAGAATTGGTTGGTCAAATTTTGGGGTGCAACACCCCTCTAGAAGGCCTGTGAGGTACAAAGATTCTTGCACCTCTTCATCTTTTGCCGGACCTCTCAAAGCATAGGCAAACTGTCTGACAAGTAGAGAGGGGTTGTAATTGATACAACCCTTTCTTCCAATCAAAAGCACATTTGGAAACCCACTGCAGCTGAATATGATTTCAGTACCCAACATATCTCGATCAAACCAAACAATGCTCTCTGCTGATAAACCCATCAAACGCTCAGACCACTCAGCTGTGGCTGCAGATGAAGCAAAGAGACACTTCTTGGGCAGGTGACTATTAAACCATCTATAGAGTAAGGGCACACATCATGATACATTCTTACCCCTTCTATTTTCGCTCTTGTAATGGACGAAATGATATACTTCTCCAATCAAGGTAGGAACTGGGTTCCCTGACGCAAAGATATGGAAGGCATCTAAGTCTACAAAATCAGGCATGTTGGGAAACAAAATGATGCCATAAATGCAGAGGGCGAGAATGACGTTGAATACGATCCAACAACCGTCTTTGGCACACTGTTGGGCTTTCCCAACTAGGAACTACAGAGAAAATCCAGGAACCCCATTCCAACTGGACAGAAGTAACTCAGAAGCATCCAGATGGAGAGCAAGAGCTAGATCAGCCAGATTAGGCTTAACATCCATATGAACAAACGACATATGATTCTTAACCGGTACACCTAACAACTCAGCATACTCCTCTAATGTAGGTGCCAGAATGAAGTCTGGGAAAGTGAAGCATCTCATAGGAGGGTGATAGAACTGTAGCAAGGCATACAACCCATTCAACTCATATACCGAAGGTTTACGAACCAGGCTGAGCAGCTTCACATAAGATTTCCTGAATTCCCCTATCACTTTATCATCGGCCAAGGCAATCAAACTAGACAGTAGAGCAACATCTGGGGTAGGGAGCTTGTAGGCCACATTCTTCTTCAAAGATCCCATGCTAGCACAACAGAAGGCAAGAAATACCAGAACCGGGGGATAATATATGCACCTGCAACACAGACACACGTTAGTGATATGAAAATGAGTATGCAAAAGGAAAAATGCAATCATGCAAAAGGGGATCAAGATTGTGCTGCTGAGGAGACCGAGGCTCTGCTTCAACACAAACACAACTGCTCTTGTAACACAACCCTGGAGAGGACCAATAAATATGCACTGTTGAGAACAACCACACCTCTGATGATAAGAGCCCTCTGAACCCAACAACACTGATTCACTGTCAAGAAAACCAGGTAGTCTGAAGGTTACAGTTTCCTGCAATAACCCGACCCCGCTCACAGGTATGGACCTAATCACAGACAAGGTATGGCATCCTATGTGTTTCCCAGTGTTACAGACTTTCAAGAAACGACGATACGATACCCAGAAGGTGTGGCATCATCATCTCTTGAAGTGGCCTCACTCTGCTGAGTCACAAATGATCGGTCCCCAGAGTCGACAATCCTCCAAACCAACAACCCCTCAAGCCCAAAGGGCTGGAAAAGAAGTCAACCGGGAGAATCTCTCCTGAGCGTGGATTTCATGAGACACTAGTGCCTGCAAAGCAAGCATGTGCCCACTACTTTCCACATCTAATGCTAAGTACACTCAAGCCTGGGTCTGGCTTCTCACTCATCAGATCCCTTTCCCACAACAGCACAAAAATAATATCATACTGAAAATAAAATGCGGAAAGTAAAACGCGATAAATAAAACCCAACCAGTAAACACACAAGCGCTAGGATTGACTCGCATAGGGGATGGGAAACGGTCTCAGCCTAGGGGATGGGAAAATTCCCCGGCAGCTATAAGTCCCCAGCAGAGTCGCCAGCTGTCGCTACTGCGAAAATAAGGTGCCGGTAAAACAGAAGAGTCGCCACCTTTCGTTATTTATCCCACAGAAAGGGAAAGGAAACAATTGGAAAACCTGAAGAAAAGGTATAAGACAAGGTCATCGCAACCATTGTCTGGGTTCGGGAGTCGGTTACGCAAGGGGAAGGTATTAGCACCCCTCACGTCCATCTTACTCGATGGGATCCACGCTTGTTATGTTTATCTGACGGGTTGGTTTATCTATCTACACTAAAAGGCTGGTCTGAAAAGAAAAAAAAAGACTCGGCAGAACACAGCAGTTCTATGCCTACGTATCCCCGTCTGGAATGAGAAATCAGAGTCTACGTAGTTCGCCTAACTACAGGTTAAGGGGGAAGGTTGCTCGTCGAGATATCGCATCTCGTGCCCATGTACTTTCACACGGCGCGAAAGATCAGAGCAAACGTAGTTCGGGACAACAAGAGACACATGTTTTTCTTTTTTATCCGAGTAGGGTTAACAGATGGTTCCAGCAGTTTGGTGTATGCGACTCGCTTGACGGAGACTTTGGCGTTTACCGTTTGCGGTAGAATCGAGATTTAACAAAACTCTCCTTCTGAAAAGGGTTTCATGGGATTAAAGGTCCAAGAGGACAAAAAGATGTTTGATCTTTGTTTTCTGTCTTTTAGAAGAAGAGTCTTTTATGGATGTTTGCAACTAATACCGCACTAGAGACTATGACCTGAGAGTGAATGTGTCGCATGTCACCCAAAGGGTGCCATACTAAACATCCAAGCTGTTGAAAAGAAACTCTCCAACAACTCTTTCTCAAGTAGCTTAAGGCTCGTAACGTACGACATCAATTAACCTTTATTACTGTATTTTGATTTGTTTGAAGATGAGAAGAGAAAGGACGCACTAAAGGGGAACTGATCCAATCCTAAAGTTGTCATGCAAAGTTAGTCCTATGATTGAGGTTATGAGGGAACTACCTAATGTTATCATGCATGGTTAGAACCCTAATGTCTATCATAACTTCTCTTGAACAAGATAAGTCAGAGTTCCTAGGGGAACATGGCAAATGAAAGCAATAGCGAAAGAAATAAATGTAAGTAAAATGCATGCAATTCAACAAACAAGTAGAAGGAGCCAAGCTCAACTTCTATAGCAAGCAAGCTTAAAGGAAACACACAAAGCACAGGCAAGGGAGACAGACTCAACCTTAAGCCAGCAAGCAAAGCCAAGCAATAACAGTCAAGCAGAGGGAGACAGACTCAACCTCTAATGCAGACAAGCAAAGGGAGCAAGCTCAACCTTTAGGATGCTCTTAGGACTAGAATCATCTACATGAAACCTAGTCTAATTCAACACACAAAACAAGCAGTCACACAAGCAACAGTCAAGCAATCAGAAAAGACAGCAGACAAAACAGCAAACAAATAGCTCAACAGCAAAGCAGATAAACAACAAAACAATCAACAGTCTGCAATCAACTTCAAGTCCAAGCCATCTTCAAGAGAAGGAAATGAAAGCTCCAACTTCAAGCTCTAACAAGAGAGAAGAGAGTTAACATCAAGATTATTGCTTGATGATGGGAAGCAGGATGGAAACCAAGGGAATCAATCCTGGCACTCAACCATACATCTGAGATAAGCATCCTCAAAGGTTCTACCTATTGTGATATGCCACACATCCTTCCAAATTAGAGATGAGGCTGACACATAGGGACCTTGTATCATAGGATGATAAGGGAAAGCAATCAAAGCAATCCATGTTTATTTGAAGAAAGAGAAATCAAACTAAGCTCTTCTAAACCCTAATTGATCAAGCTACAAGAACGCTACTAAAAGAAGGTCTAAACACCAAATCAAGCCTAGGTATTAAAGCTAAAGAAACCTCAAGATGTTTAATGAACCACCACAAGAGATTTAGAAGCTTATTTGCACTAAAATCCACCTTTGAGATTCAACTAAGGGAAAAGCTACACTAGAAGCAACCTAATCAACACCTTAGATGTTAAATCTACTTAAAATCCTAAAACACCTTCTAAAATTCTACCAAATTTTCTAAGGGATCCTAAGCATGTTATTGATCTGTGGGCAAAGGATCAAAGCCTTAATCTAAAGGGAAGGCACCTAAAGAAATCCTAAAACCCAAAGAGGTCAAAAGAAACCCTAAAAAGGCGAGGTCAAGGGAACTAGTCCAAAACAGAACCTAATATTATCTAAAAAATATGAAATAAATCCTAAGGGATCATGCATCTCTATACTAGCGACCAACAAAAAATATCAATTAAAATCCATACCAAATGGCCATACAAAAATCAGCAAGAAAATGAGAAAATAAGCCAAAATTAAGGAATTAATAAAAATGCAAAAAATCAAATTAAATTGAAAATTGCATGAAAATGAAATGTAAAAGCACCAGAAAATCAAGAATAAAATCTAGATCATCCACATATTTTCATCATATTTTTCTGACCATAATTGGAATTATTATGAATTTTAAAAGAATAAAGCAATTAAAATAATAAGAAAATGAATTAAAAAAATTAAAGCCATAATTAAATCAGGATGGTTGGATCTGTGACTTGGTATGCTCATCTAAAGGACCACATGCTGCCAGCACATTAATGATGCGCAGCGTTTTGGAGCCAAAGGTTCAAAGCTCAGGTTAAAACGTGAGCGTTGGATTGGGAGACTTAGTCTTCGCTTTCATCAGATGCAAGGGTGGGGAGGTCATCTTCCTCATTTGAATTCTCAGGTTGAGGGAATAGTCTCAGGTGAACCAGACAATGGCTCCGGTGGCTGAGCCACTGTCTTCTTTGGCGAGCCATCAGTAACAGGTCAAGGAACCTTAACAAAATCTACATCATTCCACTCCAATTTTCACGTAGATCTCAAATATCATATCCATTTCCCCTAAATCTCACTAGATTCCCAAACACGATAGCAAACAGAAAATGCATCAAGTTCTTGATCATCACCAAACCTCAATCCAAAGCCATAGATCTTTTCCTTACACTTCATAGATCATCATAAACTAATCCATTCATGCTAAAACCTCAAAATCAAACAGTTATAGGTCTCAACAGAAAATTGCTCACTCCTTAATTTGTCACTAAACTTCACAATTTTGATCTAGAATCCATCTAATCATCTTCCTAAACCTTAACCTCATGCTAAAACATGCTAGATCATCATGAATCTACAACAATTTTGAAAGTTGCATACCTGAGTTGTAGCTTCAAATTGGAGCACTTCCGCTGTGATTCAAGCCTCTAGATGATACAGATTCCTTTCTTGATGAATGATAAAGCCTTTAGAAACTTCAATTTGCTCTGAAATGCACCCAATCTGAAAACACGATTTTCACTTGGAGCTTGAAAATTCACTCTGCAATCTCTGGCTCTGGCACGAAATAATCACCAACCTTGATCCAAATCACTTTCTGAACTTAAATAGAAGTGATTTTGATGATTTTGAGGCCCATTGGAGGCCCAACCAGTGAGATCCAATTTCCACTTTTCTTCAAAATTCCAACTATGGCTATGCACGATTCTGAGCTCAAAACTTCTCCAAGAAGCTTCAATTCCCTTGCTTATTAACTGTGGAGAGTGTAGAGATCCAATTAAACCCTTGTTTGCATCACATGACCAACTTTTGATGTGTTACTTATTTATGAAGTAACAAAGTGAAACACTATGAATTATGCCTCAAGTGCATTTTCCACTATTTCCATTGTGTTCAAAATGACTTTTCTGATTAAAATGAGCACACATTTGGTCTTGTTTGAACACATATGAATTAACTTTGAATTTTTCACTTAAATGCCTTTAAATTCCCCTTTTGTCAATTTCCTTCAAACCAAGTCTCACCCTAAGCCAAATCAATACATCCCTGATACATGGTTGACCTAAAAACATCATTTTGAGCAAGTTTTGTTTTGAACAAAACTTCATTTGAGGCTTGCAAGATAGTGAAAATGACCTATAATGTCAAATGACCTATAATCTCACTTTCCCAAAATACCCCTGACTTGTAAACCTTATAACTTGAAAATGACCTAGCACAACATTTTTTGATTTGAAAGATGTTTTTGAAAACTTCCCTTTCTGGCATGCTTCACAAAGAGCATCTGAAGTGAACTTCAGATTAGGGAGTCCTCTGACAAGATTAAGTTTATTAATCTGAGATATACGTCTCATATTAATATGGCCCAATCTTTTGTGCCAGACCCATTGCTCTTCATTAACAGACAAGAGGCATTTAACATTTTGAACTTTAAGTTCAGAAAGATTTATTTTATAAATGTTGTTTTTCCTTTTACCACTAAATAGGATAGAGCCATCCTTTTGACTAATAGCTTTACAACATTTTTGATTAAAGGTAATATCATAACCATTGTCACTTAATTGACTTATGGACAATAAGTTATGCTTTAACCCTTCAACAAGTAAAACATTAGTAATAGAGGGAAGTTTACCATTTCCAATAGTGCTAGATCCAATGATCTTGCCCTTCTGGTTCCCTCCAAACTTCACGTCACCTCCAGATCTAAGTTCCAGGCTTTGGAACATAGACTTTTCTCCTGTCATGTGTCGTGAGCATCCAGAGTCCAGGTACCATGATTGGTGTCCTGACCTTGCTGCTAAGAACATCTGCAACAGGAATTATTTTGTTTTTAGGTACCCAGATCTTCTTGGGTCCTTTGGGGTTAGTTGATTTGTAGGTTTGTCTAAACTTCTGTTTTTCAACATAATGTTTATTCTGACTTGCCTTGGGTTTAAACACATAAGTATTCTTCTCAGAGCTTGTGTGTTTAATGTCATTTAAGTGACCAAATTTAAATTGAGAATACAGAGGTGTCTTCTTGATGAAAAGTTTGTCAACAGGTTTTGGATTGCTTCCAGATGAAGATTCATATCCAATACCTCTTCTGTTGTTTCCACTAACACCATAAATCATGGAAGCCATCTTGCTTCTGTCTATGCTCTTAGTAAGAAATCTCTGAAAGCTAGAGTCATATTTTTCTAAAATGTTTTCACATGACTTAGTCTCAGATTCAGATTCTTGTTGAGTTATTTCAAAGTCATTTTTGATTTTCAAATTAATTTCTTTTTGCTCAACAAGTTCTGTCTTCAGAAGATCAATATCAGATTCAAGATTGCTTTTCAGCTTCTTGTATTTGAGTTTGATATTGTTATAACTTTTAAGAACTTTTGTTAAAACTTTTATAAGTTCTTCTTTGGTAAGTTTAGCCATTACCTCTTCTGCGTCATCATCAGATTCAGAATCTGATTCATATCTTGAGGTACCTTCCTCTTGATCCTCTGTGCTGGCCATCAGTGCAACATTGGCACATTCTTCTTCTGATTCAGAAGATGATTCAGATTCATCTGAGTCATCCCATGTTGCCATCAGAACCTTCTTCTTTTTGTTAAACTTCTTCTTGGGTTTTTCTTTCTGAAGTTTGGGGCAATCATTCTTGTAGTGCCCAGGTTCTTTGCACTCATAGCACACAACTTCTTTCTTGCTAGATCTTCTGTGCCCAGAAGATTCCTTTCTATTATCAGATCTTCTGAAGTTGTTGAACTTCTTTCCCTTGTGCTTCCAGAGTCTGTTGATCCTTCTGGACAACATGGATAACTCATCTTCTTCTTCAGAAGAAGATTCTTCAGAGCTTTCTTGAATAACCTGCAAAGCTTTAGCAGTTTTGTTAGATTTTAATGCAACAGATTTACCTTTTTCTTTCTTCTGAGGTTCATCTTCCTTAAGCTCAATCTCATGGCTCCTCAGTGAGCTGATGAGTTCTTCTAGAGAGATCTTGTTCAGATCTTTAGCCATCTTCAAGGCAGTCACCATTGGTATCCATCTGGTAGGCAGACTTCTGATGATTTTCTTTACATGATCTGATGTAGAGTATCCCTTGTCCAGAACTTTCAGCCCAGCTGTGAGTATCTAAAATCTGGAGAACATGGCTTCAACAGATTCAGAGTCTTCTATTTTGAAGGCCTCATACTTCTGGATCAGAGCCAGAGCTTTTGTCTCCTTAACTTGAGAATTTCCCTCATGAGTCATTTTTAGGGATTCAAACATATCAAAAGCAGTTTCCCTGTTTGTAATTTTTTCATACTCAGTATGTGAAATTGCATTCAATAATATAGTCCTGGTTTTGTGATGATTTCTAAAATCTTTCTTCTGAGCATCTGTCATAGATTTTCTGTCAATCTTCTTGTCATTCCCATCTGTGGGATGGACATATCCATCTATGACTAGATCCCATAGATCAGCATCATATCCTAGGAAAAAACTCTCAATTCTGTCTTTCCAGTAGTCAAATTTCTCCCCATCAAACATAGGGGGTTTGGTGTTGATCTTGTCCCTTTCTTCATATTTATTGTTAATATTGGATATTGAATTATCAGCCATTGTAACAAATAAATATATATCAAAGTATTTCTCTCTGGATCTTTACTGACACTGTTAAGTGGTAGCACACACAGAACCGGAGCTCTGATGCCAACTGAAGGTGAGATAATACTTAGAAGGGGGGTTGAATAAGTATGAAAGATTAAGACTTAAAAATAACAACACAATTATTTTTATCCTGGTTCGTTGAAATCAACTACTCCAGTCCACCCTTCCTAGAGTGATTTTCCTTTCTCAACAAGGACTTAATCCATTATTTAATCAAACAGATTATAATAGTAACACCTAAGAACAACTGCTCTTAGTCTTCTCAAGAGCTACTGATTCCAACTGAATCTTCTTAAGGAAAACCTTTACAATCAATGTAAATCAAATACAAGAGTATTAATGCTTCTATAAAGCTTTTATCACAACAATGATTTTTCTCTTAAGTTTAAGTACAAGAAATTCTAAGAAGAATATGAAAGAATGAGAGCTTTGAATATTATGATTTCTTTTCAGCAAATTGTGTAACTGAAGAATTTGGTGGAGTCTTCCTTTTATAGGCAGCTGATCCAAGGAAGCTAACGTTGAGAAGAGTGTCCCAAAAAGGTCTGAGCCTTTTTGTCTTTACATCAAGTGACCTTTCCTAGAAGTAGATAGCACAGAAAAATCATTTTTGTCTGTGTTCTTGTGTCTAGCACAAATGAGGAAAGAGACGTTTGATTTACTCCAACGGATATAATCTTTAAATATTTCTTCTTCAGTTTTCAGCAAGTTCTTCAGAATCTGAATGAGTCAGAGTCTTCTAATGATGTTCAGAACTTTGTTGTATCAGAGTCTTCTGCAGCATGTGTGCTTTCAGCGTGTTTATCATCAGAGCATATTTGACACAGAACTTCAGTACTTGGCAGCGTTAGTACTTTCAGAAACTTCTGTAGAAACTATGCTTTGAGAAACTCTTCAAACAATATTCTTCTTTGCTTCAGATGCTTCTGACTAGCTTCAGAATCTTCTGGAGCTACTTGCTTCAGATGCTTCTGACTAGCTTCAGAATCTTCTGGAGCTACTTGCTTTAGATCCTTCTGGAGACTACGCTTAGGATCTTCTGTAAACAGCAATCAAAATCTTCTAATGAGTGCATCTGGCGCTTCAGAGTCAGGATAACTTCTTGTATATACTTCATATTTTCTTCTAGAGAGTTAATTTCATTTCAATCTGCAGTAAAACTCTCAAACAAATTTTAGAGTATATAATTCTTAAATATAAAATTTCCTAACAGTTATCATCAAAACAAAGAGTTATTATTAAGAACCAATATGTGTTCTAACACTCTTCAATTGCACAATTGACTCAAGGTTACTCAGATGAAAACCCTAATTGCAACACCCTCAACTGCGGCTCTTCACACCTAGCACAATGACTTGACTGAGCTCCACCATGACCCTCAAGGCACTCCATGAGCTCTGTCCACAGTCTATCCATGATCAAGACTCCACAACCCACTGATGGTTTTCAATTGGTCCTTAGGTTAGGAGATAAACCTTATACAAGCAACCAAACTTCTCAAGAACACAACCCACTTCCTGATGACTTTGGTGACTTCTCAAGCTTGAGTAAAACCTATAAATAGGCTCCTCTTGATATAAACCACACTTGATCCCCTGCTAAATGAATAATGCTATGCTATGCAAATTCTAGACCCATGCAATGCCAATGCAATGAAACATGAACCAGGTAAGAAAAAGGTTAGGCAAATTTTGGGGTGCAACACTTCCCTTCCAAAGGAAAGTCTCTCTATTGACCCTTGGGTCATAGATAGCTCATTAACCTCATAGGTTTGGATAGAACCTTCCCTTTTCCCCTCCCTTTTGTTTGGAAAGAACCAATTGGACTTAAACTTATAGGTCTGGATAAAACCTTCTTCCCTCTTTTGGTTTGGAAAGAACCAATTGATCCCTGTTCTTCGGTTTTGGCCCGAACTACGGCCGCTCTGATTTCTCATTGGATAATGAGAATACGTAGGCACAAGATGCAATATCTTGACGAGCAACCATCCCTTTGGTCTGGATATAACCAAACAACTTTCTTTTGGTCTGGATAGAACCAATCAACCTTCAACATTCCTTTTGGTATGGATAGAACCAATTGGACTTACCCTTTAGGCCTAGATAGAGCCTTCTCCCACCTTTTGGTCTGGATAGAACCAGTTGGTCTTACAACATAGAATTAGGTAGAGTTTGGTCAACTCTATGTAAGAATCATGGAAATTATTACTTACCCCCCCCCCCCTTTCTTGAGTGTACAACTTAGAAATAGAGAGTTTTGTTAAACTCTACACAAGCATTGTAATGTTTGTTCCCCTTTGAACCTTGATCACAATCAAGTGTTCTTCATCCCTAGTGAGGTGAACTACGATTGCTCTGATTCTATCCTAGTTAGGATACATAGGCAGAGGACGCGACGTCTTTGCGAGCAAACTTAGAAACTATCCTTAGGTCTTTATCTACACCTACACCTTATACCCAATCCCCAAACTATAGCAAACATTTAGCAAGCATAGAATACAAGCAAACAAAAGGTTCTTGTAGAGTACTACAGATGTTTAGGATGTGAAATACCTACCCAAGGCATAACCAACCCCCGATCCTCGAATCTCTTAGTGTTGTTGTTACATCGCGCAAAGGGTTTTTCTTTCTTTAATCTTTCCTTTGGATAAATCAAATTCCGGTTGTGAATTTTAAGAATTAAGATTCAAGTTAATCAATAGCATGGTATCACGATTCTCACTGCAACATGAAGAAAAAAGGGAAAAACCAATAGGATATGATGTTTATAGGGACCCTTCATATCATGATTATGTTGATCAAGCATCTCAATATTCACAAAGGCAATCTCAACCATCATAGACTTCGAAGAAGTTGAAATTATCAAAGAAGTAGTCATAATCAAAGAAGAAGCTCATTCTTCAATTTTCTAATCATATTTGTGTTAGTTGACAAATTTCGACTAAGAAAAGAGAAGCGAGTCAAAGAGAAGCTTGACATCACATATGAAGAAGTCGAATCAAGTTCGACGGAAGATCTTGCAGACAAAAGTTGAAGCAATCTCGATAGACAACCCGTCAGAAGGAAGTTGAAGCAAGCTCGACGAATAACCATTCTTATTGAGGCTGAAGGCAAGAAAAATGGACAAGTTTGTAACTGATGAGAACATAGGGAAGTTACACAAGAAGTGAGCATGCATGGGTGGACGCGTGGCAAGTGTGAGTAGTCGACGGTAAAGCAACATTTATATTTTATGCCTATTTAATTAGAATTTATTTTCAGTTTGAAGGGGTCTCATTTTGTAACATTGCAAGGAAAACACTCAAAGTACCAGAGTACAAGAGAAACAAGTCATTTCTATAAAAATGTATGCATGCGTCTAATTTATGTTTAAGCAATTTATATTATAAGTCTCTTTTCAATTCACTTTTCTTTCCCAGTTTTTTGTCTTGTTTTGCTCTCATTTTATTTATCTCAGTTACACGAACGCATATTCATTATATCTCTTGTCCACCATTTCAAACCCAAAAAAACACTTAAATAATCATCTCACACTTAACACTAAGTCTAGGATTTTGTAGTCGATTCTGCAAGTAACCTTTAATAAGAGGCTAGAGATTATTCGGCAAGAAATTCGGTCGAACAAATTGGCATGCCCAGTGGGATGCTTGTGTTAAGTAGATGCAAGTGTGTAATGGTAAGAAAATGGTTAATCCCAAAATTACTAGTCAAAATGAGGAGCAATCCTCAGGAGGAAATGCAGTTGTGTCAGAAGCAACTGATGTTGGTTAGAACACTATGTTGCGGTTTTGACACCGCGTTGGCCTAAAGCTCTAAGACTGATGATGGTTGGAACTTCAGGGCCATATATGCCCAGTTTCACGTTGCCCATGTATGGTAGGGATTGAGGATTTGGTTTTCCAACCAAGTTGATGGAAAATATACATAGTAGTGGTTCGACGTTTGGCAAAAACTCATTCTCCATGTTCTCGTCTTACCATGGATTAGGACCTATGGGAAACCAATTCGGTCGAACTACAGGACTAGGGTTTTCATCTCAGGAAATCCCAACTTTCACTTCAAGTTCTGCCGCAGTTATGAGACAACACATGGACGAAAGTAATCACGAAATGGTCCATATGCTAACGCAGCAAATGAGAACCATACTTAGACCATTAATTCAGGATTCGACTCAGAGTTACCAACAAATAGAAACTCAGATGACTAGAATAGGTGATTTTTTAGGTGCTTCTAGGGCACAAGTTCGACATAGGACCCCACCTCAGCCGGAAGTACTTATCCAACACGAGGAGAGGTTCGACGAGACAATTAACCAAGAATCCTAGGTGGTCGATCCAGTACCTAGGGTGGACCAACACCCTCCCATCATGTTGGTTAACAAAAACCAAGATCCCGACCACGTGGTCAGGCAAGTTCGACAGGATGCAGTTGCTGGGAAAAAACTAGAAGCCATTGTCGAGCAAACCATGGTTCAAAATGGTGTAAACCCTAGCCTTCAAAGGCCAACGTATTCATCCCCATTAATGGGTTTTGTCTTGCAAGCATAATTTCCTAGGGGATGGAAGGTTCCTAAGTTTACCAAGTTCACTGGGGACACCGAAGATTCCACTGTTGAACATGTTACTAGGTATCAAACTAAAGTTGGGGACATAGCAAACAATGAGGATTTAAAAATGAAATAATTCACAAGTTCCCTCACAAATAATGCGTTCACTTGGTTTACAATGCTCTCTCCACAGTCCGTTCGTATGTGGGCACAGTTGGAAAGATTTTTCCACGAACAATTCTACATGGGACAGTTGAAGATAAGTTTGAAAGAGTTGGCGAACGTCAAACGAAAGGCCACTGAGTCAGTCGATCAATATCTCATCAGGTTCATACTTTTGAAAGCAAGATGCTTAACTCAAGTCCCTGAACACGAGTTAGTCGAGATAGCTACAAACATGTTAGATTATTCTATCAACAAAAAGTTAGACATACAATATCTTAGAGACATGGCCCAATTGGCTGATAGAGTTCGACAACTCGAACGTCTAAAAGCTGAAAAGGCCAGAATTGGTAAATACCATAAGAAAGAGAAAGTGTCTTATGTAGTGTCGCTACTGCGAAAATCGGCGCCGGCTATGACAGAAGAGTCGCCACCGTGCGTTATTTATCCCACAAGAGGGAAAGGAAACGATCGGGGAAAACCTGACGAAAGGGTATAAGACAAGGTCATCGCAACCATTGTCTAGATTCGGGAGTCGGTTACGCAAGGGGAAGGTATTAGCACCCCTCACGTCCGTCGTACTCGACGGGATCCACGCTTGTTTTCTATCTAAGGGTGTATTATTCTATCTACTCTATAGGTCTGGGTTAAAAAGGAAAGAAAATGACTCGGCAAAGTATCACACTTTATGCCTACGTATTCCCATCTGGAACGAGAAACCAGAGTCAACGTAGTTCGCCTACCTACGGAAAGGGGGAAGGTTGCTCGCTAGGATACGACATCCTATGCCTACAGAAAGGGGGAAGGTTGCTCCCAGCTTAAGCAAGCTCAAACCCCAACCAGTAACCAGCCTCAATAAGTTCTTGACTTCAACTTCAACAAGCAGTAAAACCCTGGCTTCAACAAGCTACCTCATCTTTTCTTTTACCAAGCTTCAACAAGCACCTCCAAGGGAGAATCAGACCAACAAGAATCAAGTTATAATGTTAAGAGACTTAATGACAACCAAGGGAAATCACTAAAGACTTAACATTGCAAATGAAAGGTATCCTCAAAGTTCTACTCACTTGGGCATACCACTCATCCCTCCTAAGGAGAGATGAAGCTTCCCAATGAGGACTTTGTGTCATTGGATAGAATGGAGATGAACAATATACTCCATGTTTGAAGAAACAAGTAAAACTAGTCTAAGGCTCTTCCTAAAACCCTAGATTCCCTAAGCTCCTGATAAGCACTCCATAAGATGAGAAATCTTCAACTCCAAGCTCATTCAAGCTCTCCAAAGAATCTTCAATTGGTCTTCATGATCATCCAAGCTCAAAAGCACCACCACCCTAGTCTAAGGGGAACTACTGAGTCAAACTAGCCAAGTTAATTCATCAGAAACACTTAGAAGTTAGTCTTAAAACTAATTCTAATTAAAATCTCAAACATGATTGTAAAATCCTACAAAAATTACTAAGGGTTCCTAAACCTCTTATGGATCTCTCATACAAAAACCAGGGGGTTAACCATTCATTTGGATTTAAAACTATGCCCTAAACCTAAAGGTATCATCTTAAAACCATAATTCTAAACCACCTAATGTCCATGGTTCAAACTAGTCTAAATTTATCTCACAAAAATATGAGAAAATTACTATGGGTACATGCATATCTAAGCTAACTAGCCCAAAAGGAATCAATTCAAAATTCATCACCAATTATTCACAATAAAATCAGTAAGAACACTTATCAAACAAATTGAAAATAAAACCAATTAAAATGCCAAAAATGCAAATAAAATAAAAAATGCATGAATTAAACAATTTTAAATCCTATTAAATTCTACACTTTCTAAGGAACCAAGGGGAAAAAACCTGGATTAAAAAGACTAAATTTTCTATTTATTATGGATTTATTTCTAAACTATATGAAAATGTAAAGAAAAAACAATTAAAATGATGAAACCTGCGTGTCAGATAGCAATTAAATTCAGTTATTTCTCCAGACTGGGCCCAAGAGGGGGGGTGTGTAGCAAATATCTCATAAGCCCAAACCATAATTAAAACAACTCAGAAAATCCACTGGAAAATGGAAAAACGTTGTGGCAAATAGCAAGGGATTTCAGTGTATTTTCTCATTGGGCCCAGACATGGGGTGTGAAGAGCAAGGATCCCTTAAGCCCACCCACTCTGATTAAATGAAATGGGGCATTTTGATCACTTCAAATCCCTTCAGACTTTGAAACTCAATCCTGGCCGTGGGTTTCTTACTTTGGTCAAAGTCAAAACACAAACCAAAGGTGAGAGATTCATCTTCTCCAATTGAGTTTGAAAATGGGGGGGAACTCAGACGGTGGCCTGAGCTTGGCGCCACCGTCTTCTCCGGCGAAGAAAACCCCAAAACTCACCAAACAAGCCAACTAAAAACCCTAATCCACTCCAAATTTCACCCTGGTCACGAATATGACCTCCATTTCCACTGATTCTCACCCTAACTCAAAACCCGATAGAAGTTGCAGAAAATTCATCCAATCTTGATCATAGCAATTCTTGCAATTGAAGGCCCTAAACTCATCTACATGTTTCAGTCATCAATTCTAACCATTTGAAAGCCATTAAAACCTCAAGAACTAGTAGATATGAGCTTCAACAGAAAATGGCATCACCCTAATTTGGTCTCTAATTCTTAATCTTTTGCACTGAAATCCACCCTCACATCAACACTAACCTAATAATGCATCAAATACTGATCAATTCACTACAAATTATGCTGAAATTTGAAGAATGCAAACCTGTTGAAAGTGGATGAACAGATGAGGTTATGGCACGATTCAACCTCCAATCTCTTGCAGAATCACTCAAGGATCACTTCTAAAGCTCCTCCAGTGGACAATTTGCTTTGAATCCTCCTTAATTCCAAAAACCGATTCTTGATGCAGCTTGAGAAATTTCAAATGCTATCCTTCGATTCTCTCCAATGCAAGCCCAAAAAACTATCTGAATCAGTTGCATACAATATATAGAGTGTGTTAGAACACTCTAGAACCTTCTATAACAACCTGAATGAGAAATTGAAAATCTCATTTCCTTTGAAAATCTCACATGCCAAAACCATGCCTTGCTCTGTTCTAGCTCACTATCTCCCTTGAATTTCTCTCCTCATGATATTTAGAACTGAATTGGCATGATAATTCCCTTGTATTTGATCTTAAGGCAATGGATGGTTATGTTTCTTCAACCTTAAGTAACAAAGTGAAACCATGTGCAAATGACCTCAAATCCAAAATGTGGTATTTCCATCCTTTCCAAAACATATTTTCTGATCAAATTGGTATGTAACATGGACTTGTTTGGCCATAAAATCAAGAAATCACAATTTTGGCCTTTTAATCACTTTAATTCCTTCATTTCAAAACCATTTTCAACCAACTTCTCCTATGAGCCAATTCAAAAACCTCCTTGATGCATGGTCAAGGTTAAAACCCTATTTTGAGAAACTTTCTAGTTGAAACATTTTCCATTTGAGGCCTCTAAGTTGGAGATTTGGACCCATGCTTGAGAATGACCTATAATCACCAAGACTCAAAATACCCCTGTATTTCCAAGATCATAACTTGAGTTCTACAAATCCCCTTGAGGACTTCTAGTACTCTATGGAAATCTAAGATCAAGATCTACAAATATTATGTTGGCCAAGAATCCATTTGAAAACTCCTTGAAGGGCAAAAGTTGCTTGGAAGTCAAGTGACTTTCACAGATAAATTTCAGTGTCCTCTGGTGACCTATAATTTGAAAGGACCATAACTTGAGTTCTACAAATCTTCTTGAAGACTTATAGTACTCAAATTAAAGGTATTGAGAATCTATACAAGTTTCATGTTGGCAAAAGATCCATTTGAAACTTGTATTTTGACTTATGTGGCTTTGAAGTTAGGCACTAAATAGGGGATTTTACACTGAAACCCTAATTTAGCAACTTCCCACATTCTTGATTCTTCTTTGCTTAATCTTGGCACAACACCACACATGTATCAAAATATCAATTCATGAATCCCATGACCTCAAGGTAGGCTTGGATCCTCTCCAATTACTCAATTGAATTAGGGTTGACCCAGATGAAACCCTAGTTGACTGCACCTCAACTGTGGCTCTCATACTTGAATCAATGACTTGCCTCAGCTTCAATAAGGCCCTCTAGACATCCCATGAGATCCATACACACCTCACATCCACATTCCATGCTTCTCATACCACTTATGCTTCTCAACATTCCTCAAGATAGGAGCAAAACCCACATGTAGGCACTCAAACTTCTCAAGACTTCAAATCCTTTCTTGATGGCCTAGATGACTTCTCATCTTGGATAACACAACTTGCTAGGCTCTTCTCTTGATAGACACCTTGATCCCTTGTTGGATGCCTGTTATGCTATGATATGCAAATGATTGAACTATGTACATGATGTAACTGTGCAAATGAAATGCAATGAAACATAAATCAGGCAAGAAAAGGTTGAGCAAATTTTGGGGTGCAACAGCTGCCCCTATTCAAACGGCTTGGACCCGACTGGGTGAAGAGCGAACGACCTTCAAACAATCAAGGTACGAGACAGTTGAATACCAAGAAACCCGGAAATTTGCCAACCGCAGAAATAAACTGCACTGCTTGGGGAACGACATCCACCAATTGAATCTGGTTGTTACGGCAACAGCTGATCCGACGTCTGATAATAATTCTGATTTCAACTTCAACCACCTATATAATGTCGCAGGTACTGAACAATTTTTGCAAAACACCTCCAATCATAACTGGACCAACCTTATCAACACAAGAAGAGAAACAAATTTGTCAACACGAATAGAGATTCTGTCGTCACAGGAGTAACCTTGTCCACATCTGGACCCAAATTTCGTCAAATCACGAATAAGTACAAATCTGTCCACGTCAGGACTCACGTCTCGTCGACCCGAAGAAATCTCAACAACACAGGAATAGAACTTTGTCCATGTTAGGACGCTTGTTTCGTCAACACGAAGAAATCTCATCATAAACTTGTCCACGTCAGGACTCCACCTACCGTCAACACGAAAAAATCCCGGCAACTTCGCTGGGGATGACTCGGCTGTATTTCATCAGCACGAGGGGATCCTATCAACATAGGAATGAATTGTCCACATCAGGAATAAATCGTCCACGTTAGGAATAAACTTTCCACGTCAGGAATAAACTTTCCACGTTAGAAATAAACTTTCCACGTTAGGAATAAACTTTCCACGTTAGGAATAAACTTTCCACGTTAGGAATAAACTTTCCACGTTAGGAATCACTGTCCATGTTAGGAATAAATCGTCCATGTTAGGAATACACTGTCCACGTTAGGAATAAAATGTCCACGTTAGGAGTACACTTCGTCTTGATTTGTCCACGTCAGGACTCACATCCCGTCAGCACAAGAAAATTCTACCAGCATGGGAGAAACTTGTCCACGTCAGGACACTGTTTCGTCAACCCGAAGGAAGGTAAAGTCGTCCACGTCAGGACCCGCGCATCTTCGACCTGCTGAGGAAATAAAACCTGTCCACGTCAGGACTCACGGTTCACCAACACGAAGAAAGATAGATTTATCCACGTCAGGACTCGCGCATCTTGTCAACATGAAGAACTATAAACTTGTCCACGTCAGGACACACATTTCACCAATATGAAGGAAGATATCCGCTGGGGATAAAGGGTCCACGAAGAGTAATCAATTTTGTCCATGTCAGGACTCCACATTCCGTCAACACGGAGAAATCAACCTTGTCCACGTTAGGACTAGCACATCTCGCCAACCCGAGGAAATAAATCTGTCAATGTTAGGACACCCACTTCACTAGCACGAAGAACTCCCGTCAGTATAGGAATAAATTGTCCACGTCAAGACTCACATCTCGTCAACACAAGGAACTCCTATCAACATAGGCAATAAAATCTTGATGACCTCCGGGGAAATACTTCTGTCAGCCAGTAAGAAAATACATCCGTCTGTCCATACGGGAAGCTACACTGAATACAGTTTCTCTGCTTATCTCTACAGTAGCTAACTCCATTGGTCCCAACCCACAAACCTTTTAGCACTGACGTGACAGCGACTTTGAGGCGGACTCTACTGGGGATATTTGGAAACCAAACCGCCGGACGCCTGTTTCAATAACCGGCGGCACCATTCTGAATTTTTGATTCATAAAACCCTTTGACGTTGACGTAACAACAAATTTGAAGAAAATAATCCGCTGGCCGGATAAGAGGAACTGCAACAAGCAACTCTGGCGGGGAAAACAGGAGGAATTTAAGCAAACAACTCTGCTCGGGGACCAAGAAAAACTCAACCAATTAACTCTGTGGGGAAAAAAAGAGAGAGATGAACCATATCATCATACATCTCACGGAGAGACCTCGAATACCTGGTAATAGATCTGAGCCAGAACTCCATACTCCTGCTGAGAAAATACACCTGAAAGCAAAAGGTTAACCAACCTAATTTATGTTTCAAAATGCGTATGTTTGAAAATGGCGTAATGCTCCGTACGGCACGGAAATGCTACGCGTTTGAGTAGATGCAAATATGACGATATATGAAAATGCAAATGCAGGCTCAAGCTGTCGGGGCCATTCTAATAATGATGTCTCAACAACATGAATGTTGAGGATAAAGCCAACTCCACTGGGGAGAACAAGTATCACAAAATATCCTGGAAAAATAAACGCCAGAAACACAACCATCTCTACCGGGGAGAGATTAAACACCAATTTCCACTGGGAGGAAAGAACAAACCACCCTGCTGGTGAACCAACTCATCTGGGGAAAGAAGTGACACTTCTAGGAAAAACACGCTGTCGGGGCACAGTTTACACATTCAGAGCCTCGGACTATGCCGAGGATCAACATCCTGTCAATGACATGATGACCTGTGGGAGAAGGGAAACCATCCTCCGAATATAAACCTTTCAAACCAGCCACTTGGTTAACTATTGCGGGAATCTCCCATGCTGGAGATTGAACGTGCACATCTTTGATTCGCTAAGGAGCGCAACCTCTGCAGGGGACACTGATTTTGACTTGTTGGGATTAATCCTATGGATGACTTTCCATGAGGACACTCTCCTGGGGAAGATAATTCCTTCTTTTGGGAAAGGATAACCGCTATTCCGACTCTCGGGGGATAAGCTGCGGCTAGCTGAGGAATGACATCAACTGGAGTCAGGTCTTACGTCAAGCGACCTTGGCTGGGGAATACAATTCCTGACCGTTTGCTCCAAAGGTAAGAGCCCTGCAAAACACAAATGAGACAAAACAGGCCTATACAACAGAATCTATCCGGGTTATCATCTATGACATTACTTCAGTCAATTCGAAGTTTTAGCAATCATTGGCAAGGGCCAGCAAGATTATGTAAGTGCAAGTTTATCAAAAACATTGGCGTCTTTCACAAACAAAACAGTAAAGAACAAGCATCAAATACTGAATAACATGTTTTATTGATAATGGGCCTCTGAATAGGCAAAGTTTTGTACACTGGATGCAACTCCTGAAAAGAGGAAGTTACGCACACACATACATACATATATGCACAAGAAGCATAAATAAAATACAAAACAATATTTGTATACATGTCGGCGACGTGGTACAGACAAACACCATGAGCTGATCCTCCTATGACTCGCCTGACTCTGCACTTTCCCGGCACTCGATCTTCGGAAGAGATTTTTTTTGGATAGACGGCCCCCATGTACTCCCAAACCACTAAGCAATGCCATATCAAATCTGGACCGCAATCATTTGCTTTTTCAATCCCTAACTTTTGCGTGAACCGCCCTTTGCGGGTTTTCAATTCACCGGGATACCCTTTTTTGCCGAAGTCGCCCTTTTCAGGTTTTCGACTTCGCGGGTGTACATCTTTTCAATTTTATCCCTAACTTTTTCCCGAACCTTCTATTCATTTTTTATGGTTCGTCGGGATGCCCCATTTTGCCTGGACTCTCTTTTTACTGTCTAGTGGGTCACTTTCAAGCAAAGTATTTTTTAACGGCGTCCGAATTCACAGGATACGTAAAGTCTTCACCATCCATGGTGGATAGTAATAAGGCTCCTCCAGAGAAGACTTTTCTGACAACGTAGGGACCTTCGTAATTGGGGGTCCACTTGCCCCTGTGATCTGTTTGTGGTGGGAGAATCTTTTTCAAAACAAGATCGCACGTCTGAAAGCTTCGAGGGCATACCTTCTTGTCGTAAGCTTTCTTCATCCGGCTCTGATATAACCGACCGTATGCTAGAGAAGCCAATCTCTTCTCATCCATTAAACTGAGCTGATTCAGTCTATCTTTAACCCATTCTGCCTCGTCGAGTTGTACATCACGTAAAACCCTCAAGGAAGGAATCTCGACCTCCAACGGTAACACCGCCTCCATCCCGTATACCAATGAGAAAGGGGTTGCCCCGGTTGATGTGCGTACCGTCGTACGATAACCGTGCAAAGCGAAAGGTAGCGTCTCGTGCCAGTCCTTATACGTCACAACCATCTTCTGAACGATCTTCTTTATGTTCTTATTGGCCGCCTCAACAGCGCCATTCATCTTGGGCCGGTAAGGAGAAGAGTTGTGATGCTCAATCTTAAAATTCTGACACAACTCTTTCATCATTTTGTTATTCAAATTTGAACCGTTGTCGATGATAATCCGCTCAGGGATTCCATATCTGCAGATAATATCTCGTTTGATAAATCTGGCTACCACTTGTTTGGTTACATTGGCGTATGATGCTGCTTCCACCCATTTGGTGAAGTAATCGATTGCCACCAAAATGAAGCGGTGTCCGTTTGATGTCGTAGGCTCAATCTTGCCAATCATATCAATCCCCCACATCGAGAAAGGCCACGGTGATGACATCACATTCAGAGGACTTGGAGGCACATGGATTTTGTCCGCATAAATCTGGCATTTATGACACCTCTTTGCAAACTTGAAACAGTCTGTTTCCATAGTTAGCCAATAATAACCTGCCTGCAGCAGTTTTCTCGTCATAGCATACCCACCAGCATGTGTACCAAATGTACCCTCATGTATCTCTTCCATGAGCAACTTCGCCTCTTTCTCATCGACACAACGTAGCAACACCAAGTCGTGGTTTCTTTTGTATAGGACACCGTCCGGATTCAGATAGAAATTGCCAGCCAATCTCCTGAGAGTCTTCTGATCTCGACTGGATGCCCCAGCCGGATACTCCTTGTTCTTTAGGAAATTCTGGACGTCAAAGTACCAGGGTTTACCTTCGGGAGCCTCGTCAATGGCGAATATGAATGCAGGCCTGTCGAGCAGAGAGATAACAATCCGGGGAGCCTCGTTCAAGAAGTTAACTTTATACATTGAAGACAATGTCGCCAGGGCGTCAGCCATTTGATTTTCTGCTCGGGGTACGTGATGCAATTCCACCTTGTCAAAGAAAGGCAACAATCTCCTTGCATAATTCATATATGGTATCAAATTGGGCTGACGTGTCTCCCATTCTCCTTTAACCTGATTCACCATTAGAGCTGAGTCTCCGTATACATCCAGATGCTTGATTCGCAAATTAATGGCTTCTTCCAGACCCATGATGCAAGCCTCATATTCAGCCTCATTATTGGTAACAGGAAAGGTCAATCGAGTAGTAAAAAGGATGTGCGACCCTTGAGGAGTGGTGATAATTGCCCCTATTCCGCCACCATAGGAATTTACAGCTCCGTCAAATATTAACTGCCATTTGGAACCCAACTCTGGTCCTTCGCCCGGCAACGGTTCTTCACAATCTTTCATCTTCAGGTACATGATATCCTCGTCAGGAAAATCAAACCTCATCGATTGGTAGTCCTCAACCGGCTGCTCAGCGAGGTACTCTGACAGTACGCTACCTTTAATAGCCTTTTGCGAGACATATTAGATATCGTGTTCGGTCAACACCATCTGCCATCGGGAAATTCTTCCGGAGAGTGCTTGCTTCTCAAACACATATTTGATTGGATCCATCTTTGAAATTAGCATGGTTGTATGATTCAGCATGTATTGCCTCAAACGTTTGGCGGCCCAGGCTAGCGCGCAACACGTCTTCTCGAGCATTGAGTATCAGGACTCACAGTCGGTAAACTTCTTACTCAAATAGTAGATCACATGCTCTTTGCGTCCGGTCTCGTCGTGTTGACCGAGAACACAACCCATACTTTCCTCAAGAACCGTCAAATACATAATCAAAGGTCTTCCGGCCACTGGGGGTATCAAAACAGGAGGTTCCTGCAAGTATTCTTTTATCTTGTCGAACGCCTTTTGACAATTTTCATTCCAGGTCAACACCTGATCCTTTTTCAGCAACTTGAATAATGGCTCGCATGTCGCAGTTAGGTGAGATATGAACCGAGCGATGTAGTTCAACCTCCCTAAAATCCCACGCACTTCTTTTTCTGTTTTAGGCGTCGACATTTCTTGTATTGCTTTTATCTTTGCAGGATCAACCTCTATTCCCTTTTCGCTCACAATAAACCCCAGCAATTTACCCAATTTCACCCCAAAGGTGCACTTGTTAGAGTTCAGTCTCAACCTGAACTTCCTCAGTCTTTTGAACAGTTTCAGCAGATTAACCAAATGCTCCTCCTCTGTCTGGGATTTGGCAATCATATCATCAACATAAACCTCGATCTCTTTGTGCATCATGTCATGAAAAAGAGTCGTCACAGCACGTTGATATGTTGCCCCAACGTTCTTCAGTCCGAAGGGCATCACTTTGTAGCAAAATGTTCCCCAGGGAGTAATGAAGGTAGTCTTCTCCATGTCTTCCGGCACCATTTTGATCTGATTATAGCCTGAGAAGCCGTCCATGAAGGAGAATATGGAGAACTGAGCAGTGTTATCAACCAGCACATCAATGTGAGGAAGTGGAAAGTCGTCTTTCGGGCTCGCCCTATTCAAGTCACGGTAGTCTACATACATTCGTACTTTACCGTCTTTCTTTGGCACTGGTACTATATTAACGACCTATGACGGATAAGTTGTAACAGCTAAGAAACCAGCATCCCACTGTTTTTGCACTTCCTCCTTAATTTTCACAGCCATGTATGGTCTGGTTCTTCTGAGTTTCTGCTTAACAGGCGGACATTCCTCTCGCAACGGCAGACGGTGCACAACCATGTCCGTATCTAACCCAGGCATATCCTCATACGACCAAGCAAATATATCATTATACTCTCGCAGTATCTCAGTCAGCCTTTGCTTGACGTCGCTCTGCAGCGCAGCCCCTATACGGATATTTCTTACAACTTCTTCCGACCCCAAGTTGATAATCTCAATTTCTTCCTGATGAGGAAGAATGATTCTCTCTTCCTGTTTCAACAAACGAGTCAGCTCCTCTGGCAAGTCGCTATCCTCAACAATCTCTTCCTCTGCTTGGAATACCAGATGCTCGAAGTCGAAACGAGTCATAGGCGGTTCGTAGGAGATGTCGTCTGAAATATTAGTCCTACAAAGGAAATGGTTAAACGCTTCAACACGCAAACAAAGCAAATAACCACGTTTCCATTTATTGTTAAAGTAACAACAAGAAAGACAGGGATCACAATATTTGAATATGAAAAAAGCCTTTATTTCATGATTAAACAGTGCAATACACATAATCAAGCAACCCTAATGTAACATCACTATGCCCCGGGTAGGACATAGAATTATTCAACAATTGATAAAACAAATCATTACTGTTTAAAAGTCACTGGGACAGTTTCCCGGATGGACCAGTTGCAGAGACTTTGTCCTGGCACGCTTGGCTTGATCCACGCGTCCATATCGCAGTCGCTATCTCCGTCTTCAGCATCCGAAATAGCGTTGATAGTCTCAAAGCACACCCCGCTTGGCGTAATCGTGACCGGTCCCTTGAACCTGGGCGCTCCTGAAGATGACGCTGACGACGTCGGTCGATACCCTAGCCCAAACTTGTCATTCTTCACGGGAATCTCCAGTACCTGCCCCCAGCCTTTAGTCTCACCAGTCTGCACTAAAGCCTGAGCTTCCTTGTAGGATGATACTGCCACGTCTGATATTTTGCTGGAACCCTGAGCTTTTTCTTTAATCCGCAACCCCTCGAAGGCTTGATAAGGCGTCTCGTGTATTTCTCCGTCGACCTCCACATATCTGAATGATGACAGGTGACTGACCAAAATATCCTCCTCCCCGCAAACGGTAACAACACTATCACCCACCATATACTTCAACTTCTGATGCAGTGTGGACGTTACGGCCCCTGCAGCATGGATCCATGGGCGCCCAAGAAGACAGCTATAAGCTGGATGGATATCCTTGATGTAGAACTCGGTATCAAAAATTTCCGGCCCCACCTGAAGCGGTAATGTTATTGACCCAAACACTGATCTTTTCGTCCCGTCAAACGCCCTCACAACCAAATCGATGGGCGTGCAAATAATTCCCCGTATGTCCAATTTCATCATGGCTTTCTTTGGCAATACATTCAACGATGATCCAGTATCCACCAATACACGCGACATTATGGTGCCCCGGCATTCCACCGATATATGCAAAGCCATGTTGTACTCTCGACCCCTGGGTGTTAGGTCAAAATCTGTGAAACCCAGGCTTTGTCCAGCATTAACATGTGCCATTACCCCCTCTAACTGATTTACAGAAACTTCTTGGGGTACGAATGACGTATCCAGTATCTTCAGCAAGGCGTTCCGGTGGGCTTCGGAACATAACAACAACGACAAGATAGAAATCTTCGATGGCGTCTGCTGTAGGTGTTCAACAATTTTGTAGTCGCTTTTACGAATCAGTCTCATGAACTCCTCTACGTCCTTGAGCGACGTATCCTTTTCTTTTGACTGAGTAGGCCCGCTTTCATTTACTTTGGCTTTGCCTTTGGCCAACCTCTCTGCTTCTATTTCAGGTGAGGTAAAGATCCTTCCGCTACGGGTCATGCCCCCCATTCCAACAACATTATCAACAGCCCCAGCTGGCTGATTATTCACCATAATCTTTTCACCGTTGCAATATGCTTCTAATCCATATGTCCAAGGGACATCTTTCGTACTCTCAAAGGGAACAGGCCCTGCTTTGGTAATCGTAATAGTTGGCCGCTGGGTGGGCGTTGTTATCGTTATAGTTTTTCTCGGGATCGTCACTGTTGCAATATCATTCTGCTCTTCACATAATGCCTCCACAGGCTTCTCCACCGCAGTTCGATCAAATTGCAAGGTCCCTTCGTCGATCATGGCCTAAATGCTCTGCTTCAAATCAGTACAACCCTCAGGCTGGGTCCAACACTCTAAACAATATTCATCACAACCAGGGAATACTCCCCCTCGAAGCAACCTGCTTTTCACCTCCCTCAATGGTGTCTTCAGTTTGTTAACATCCATCACCAAGTTCAAATTTTCTTCTGTTAAGATAGCATTTGCCCCATGATTAGGCATAGGCTGTTGTACAATATTAGGCCCAGTTTGACCAAAATTGATGGCTTTACTGTCCAACAAGTCTTGAACTTTATGCTTGAAAGCATGACAAGATTCTACATCATGTCCGGGCGCCCCGGAATGGAATTCGCAGTGCTTATTAGCGTCATACCCATAAGGAAGTACCGGTCCTGTAGGCGGTTCCAAAGTTCTTTTCTTGACCAAATTCAACCCCAACAATGTCTGAAGAAGCTCTGCATATGTTGACGGAGGCTTATCAAATACCCTCTTCGGCTTTGCATTCTGAAACCTTCTCTGACCCTGATTCTGCCTTTGTTGCTGCTGTAGTTGTTGCTGTTGAGGAATTGGAATAATAACACTGGCTATTTGTTGAGGTTGACTATACTGATTTCTGCCTCTGCCCCGGCCTCTGCCACCAAATACAGCGCTTGTATCACCCTGTCGTCGAACGCTTTTCTCGCACCTCCCGCTGAAGTAGATTCGCCTGCCTGAATCTTTCCAATTTTAATTCCATTTTCGATCCTTTCTCCCATGAGGATCATATCGGAGAAGCTGCCCATCGAAACATTGAGTAACTTATCATAGTACATTCCTGTAAATGTCCCCACAAACATGTCATTCATCTCTATTTCAACCAATGGAGGGTGCACCCTTGCTGCCATATCGCGCCACCGCTGCGCGTACTCTTTGAAACTTTCACCGCTTTTCTGCGACAGACTCTGCAACTGAACTCTGTTTGGCGCCAAATCGCTGTTATATTTGTAATGCATAACGAAAGCATCAGCCAACTGCTTCCAGCTCCTAATCTGGGTGGGCTCTAGTCCCATGTACCATTCCAATGATGGTCTAGATAAGTTGTCTTGAAAGAAATGCATGAGCATCCTTTCATCATTGGAATACACAGACATCCTTCTATAATACGAACGTACATGGACCTTTGGGCAGGTATCCCCTTTGTATTTGTCGAATGTTGGAGCCTTGAATTTTAATGGCACCCTCAGCCCTGGTACCAACCCCATAGTAGTCATATCTAACCTAGCGGAGTTCTGATCAACCACACCTTTCATCTGCTCTTCTAGCATTCTGATCCTCTAAACAGGGTCAATAGGGCCTTCAGGTCCCATACCTCTTCCTGAACAAGCGTCATCCTGTTGATCCACATTCCAGTCATTGCCATACCCATCATAACCCATGTTACGGCCAAATCCTTGCTGATTAAACACAGGACCCTGTCCTCGGTTGCCGAACCCCAGATTGACCCCAGCGGGTCCAAAACCATTGTTGAAAGGAAATGCTCCAACGCCGTTCACATTACCGAATCCACCATTACCGTAGCCATACCCCTGATTGTTGCCGTAATCGTCATTACCGAAGCCTTGATTGTTGAACCCGAAGTTCCTGTCCTGATTGACATTGCCATACCCATTGTTTCCAAAGCCAACATTGTCAACGAATCCTTGATCGGCATCCACAGTGTTGCCTTTGTTGTTAACAACATGCCCATCACCACCATTTCCAGTATTACCATTACCAGCGCCAGCACCTGCACCAGTACCAGTGTTTCCGTTGACAGTCACAATAGGTGGAGTAACAACTGCCGGTATCTCATCCTCCCGGCGAGGAGTTTCAATAGAAATGTCGCAGTGTTACCATCTCCGTTTGCCCGCGTCAGCAGCGGCTGCACCAAGGTCTGAAGATTCTCCTGGCCCTTGGCCATGCTCTCCATACCTTGCATGAATAGAGTCAACTTCTCGCGGATTTCCTGCATCTCGACCTGAACTTGATCCATTATCTTCTTGCAGTTGTTTCTGGTTGAATAGCGGTGGACTCTCTGGTCGTCAATCCTGAAAACCTATGAGATGCAGGAAATAAGATACAGATTCAAAAATACCGGTCATGCAATATGAGGATGTAGATGCAAACGCATAAATATGCTACAGGTTATATTCCCCCCGATCCTAGTTTCAGAGAGAAGGCCATCACGACAATGGAGTCCCCATCAAGCAAGCAAGGAATCCGAAAACCCTCTTTCATAAACAAATGCCAAGAGGCAGAGTACAAGAGTACAACTGAATACAACTGAAGAGACCTCGGCCAACAAGCCTAGCGATGGTCAAAATACAAGTACAGATAATAAAAGCAAGGCAAAGATAACTCAGGCCAAATGGCGCACCCTGACATCTTCCAATATCCTCAATGTCTCCGAATGACCTAGTCTGGAGATTAGCTCTTGTATCAGTAATGCATGTCGCTCAGCAGTGGATCTCAGCTTTTTGGCGTCGTCCTTGCAGGTTCCTTCGCCAAAACACTCGTCGAGTATGCACCTCTTAGAGCCGGCCTTCGATTCACAACCTCTCAGCCTCTCGCCAAGGTCACTTACTCTAAGCTCAACAGCGCTCCTAAGTGATGTCTCTTCAACAATCTTTGCATCATGGGCTCTAATCTGTGCCTCTAGCGTGGCAATCTGCAGCTTCATCTCATCTTCACGCTCCTTCCGCTTGGTAAGCGTGGTATTCCATAATGTTTCCCACTTGCCGAGTCGGGAATAAGCTTTGTTTAAGAGTTCCTTCTTGGAAGCAAGCACCTTGCTAACACCGCTCAAGGCTACTCCCACTTTTTCCCTCTTGTTGGTCTCTTCAGTCAACTCTGAACCTAACTTGTTAATCAACTCAATATGTTCCTTGACAGTGGAGGTAGCTTCATTCTTCTCATGACGCAACTGGAAGATCTCTTTCTCTAACTCATCATTGGCTTTCTTCAATTCTTCATTTTCAGCCAACAATTTGTTATACTTCTCAATCTCTACCGAAGTAGGTGCCTCAATCACTGGAAGATACAGAGGTTCCACAGCAGGATATGGCATCAGGGAAATCCTATCTCTCTCGTGGATCCAAGCCAAATAAGGATCATAAGCTTTGTTGTTGCTCTTACCAAGCAAATCTTTCCCTCTCCTATGAATGTTAGCCCATGCACGTCTCAACCTGATCAAAACAGCCTCGTCTAATGAGCCCGTGAGATACAGAGATTCCTGTATCTCAACCTCAATAGGAGCATCTCTCAAGGCATAACCAAATTGTCTCACCAGCAGAGAAGGGTTATAGTTGATACAACCTTTCTGTCCAATCAAAGGGACATTCGGAAAGCTACTGCAACTATATATAATATCAGTGCCAAGCATGTTTCGATCAGACAAAATGATGTTCTCAGCAGACAGACCCATCAACCGGGAAGACCAATCCAAAGTATCAACAGCATCAACAAAAGGCCCTGTCTTCTGAAGATGTCTCTGGAACCACCTGTACAAAAGAGGAAGACAACAGGAAACATTCTTGCCACGACGTTTCTCATTCTTGTAGTGAATAGAATGATAAACATCGCCCAAGAGAGTAGGAACTGGATTCTTCGAGGCAAGAATCAAGAAGGCATCTGAGTCAACAAAATTTGGCACATTAGGAAACAAGACAGTCCCATAGATGCAGATAGCTAGAATGGCACTGAAGGCAACCCAACATCCACTCTTCGCGCACCGTGTAACCTTCTCAACCAAGACAGACAGGTGAAAACCATAGGCTCCATTCAGCTTGACCAATCCTCCAGGAAATTCAGAAGCATCTAAACTGACAATCTCAGCAAGTGTAGCTAACTCAGGCTCAGCATCAACATGTATGAAGGGCATCCGGTCTAACACAGGAACTCCCAACATAGCAGAATACTCCTCCAAAGTGGGTGCCAGAATATAGTCGGGGAACAGGAAGCATCTCAGCTGAGGCTCGTAAAACTGCATCAAAGTATACACCCCAGTCGTCTCAAATGCTGAAGGCCTGTACAACAAACTAAGCAATCTCCCATAAGATACTCTGAACTCAGCCCTCACTCTCTCATCTTCTAGAGCAACTAATCCCAGCAAGGCACTGATATTCGGCGAATGCAACCGGTGAGCAACTGTCCTCTTCATGGACTCCATGTCTGGCTAGAAGATACACTAGAATCAGAGGGGAATGATCGCACCTGCAACATAAATACACGTTAATGAAATGCAAACATGAAAATGCACATGCATATGCAAACAGGAGATCAAGGGCAATGTTGATGAACTGCGCTGCTTTGTACTGAAGCCTGAGAACCATCAAATCTTCATCTCAAACCAAACCAACCACTCAAATGAACCCCGTAACCACATCTCACTGACAGAGATAAACCAGGTACTCTGAGGTCAAAGGTTTCCTGCAAACAGACCTACCTATCCCTCACAGGTATGTACTTAACTTGCAGACGAGGTACGACATCCTATGCGGGTTCAACGTCACAGACTTTCAAGAGCGATGATACGATACCCAGAAGGTGTGGCACCACCATCCTTTGAAGCGGCCTCACTTAGTTAAATCTCAAATGATAGGTCCCTAGAGTTGACAATCCTCGGGTCAGACAACTTGTCGAGCCCTAAGGGCCAGGCAAGAAGCATCAAAGAGAATCTCGTCCGAGCGCAGATTTCGCGGCTAGCTGGTGCGAGCTAAGCAAGCAGGCTAACCACTATTCTCTACTTCTAAGTCTATGTGAAAACTCAAGCTCAGGTCCGACTTATCTCTCAATCTAACCCTCTTCCCAGCACAACAACAATAATATAATACTGAAAGTAAAGGCAGAAAGGTAAACACATACAACACCCCCAGACGGGAAAACAGGCGCTAGGGAGCAGGGCTCTACCGAATACCCGCAAGCAAAGCCATACAGTAACAATACAAGCAGAGGGAGCAACTCAAACTCTAGTGCAATCATGCTCCTATATTAAAGTCAGTCTAGATATGAACTTATTCTAATGCATCAAGCAAGTCAAACAAGGCACATCAACACTACAGAAAAGAAAACAGACAAGAAAGAAACAGATCAACAACTCTCTCACAATTCCAAGCCTCATCTCTTCTGACAGCAATTCAGTCTTCAGACCTCAATCACCCTTCAAGGCTATCATCTTTCATGACAAGTATCAACTTGCTTCTCCAGGCTTCAACCCTTCAACATAAGTTCAGCTTAATCTTCTTCTTCAAGCTTCAGCTCCTTAGTCAATTCCACCTTCAGGCTTCACTCATAACTACAAGTGACAACTTGATTCCTTCAGGCTCTCCAAGCATCAGTGTAAGTGTCAACTCATCTTTTATTCCTTAAGCCTCAGCTCTGCACTCAATCTCAATTGGATCCTCTTCATAAGTATCATCTCAGTCTTCAAGCTTCAGCTCTCTTTGCTTTGCCAGTCTCAACTTGGTCTTCTTCTCCTGCAAGCTTCAGCTTCTCAGAGTAATCTTTAATCACTTAGAAGTGTCAACTTCATCCTTCAATCTTCTTCAAGCAAGGAACTCCTCACTCTTCATTCAATCTCCATTGGGTCTTCAAGTATCAACTTGTTCTTCTTGCTTTTCAAGCTTCAACTGCAATGGCCATGCTCAAGGAATCATCCTCTTCCACACTCTTCAATGAAGTCCTCATCTTCAAACTCAAGTCCAACATCTTTCAAGATACTCAAATCAGAAGACAATTGATTTAACAGAATGAGAGGAAATGATAAACAGCTTACTGACAACCAAAGGAAGCCTGTAAGGGTTCATCATTATGAGAGACTGGTTCCCTCAAAGTTATACTTCCCAGATAAAGCCACTCATCCTTCCAAAGGAGGGATGTGAATATCTGAGAAGGACTTTTAGTCATTGGGAGGAATGGAAGCACAAGATGCTTTCCATGTTTGTGAAAGAAATCATTCTAACTACAAGGCTCTCCCTATGTCCTATCTCCTAAACCTCATCAGACACCTTCAGGCACCAACAAATCCAAAGTTCCAAGAAACTTCAAGCAACTCTAATCATCCTTCCCTTGTCTTCAACTTGCCCTCAATCTCAAACAAAGGCCAATCAAGCACAAACCCTAATCTAAGGGAACTAGAGAAGTTAAACTAGTTGAATTAGCTTGTTAGGATCACCTAAAACCTAGTACTAAAGTTAGTCCTAACTAAAATACTAAAATCAATTGTAAAATCCTACAAAAATTACTATGGGAACCTATGTCAATCATGACTCTACCACATTAATTTCAAAGATCAAACCATCAAGTTAGACCTAGAACTAAATCCTACATTCTAAGGTATCAACCTAAAACCCTAAAAAGGAAGCATCTAAATATCAATCTATAAAGCACACCTATTTTCATCACAAAAATGTGAGAAAAATACTATGGGATCATACATGTCTAAACTAATCACACACACAAAATTAGGCTCAAAATCATCACCATGAGATCAAACAAAATTCCACAAAAATATGCATCAAACATAATCATTTTAATATCAATTAAAACATAAAATTCCAATTAAATCAGAAATTACATGAAATGAAAATATTTTTTCTCTAAAAAATAATAGACTCAATCATGAGTAGAATGCAAAAAAGAATGGGTTTGATTGGATTAATATTCAATTAATTATGATTTTTTCAAGAATCATAAATAAAATGAAAAAATGAAGAAAATCCAATAAAAATAATGAAACGCACGGTGCCAATAGCAATCAGATTCAGTTGAAATCCTAGGTTGGGCCATCAGGGGGGTGCGGATAACACTTAGTTCACTAAGCCCAAAACAAGCTGCTAAATGAAACGCAGCGTTTCATGCTTCAGAATCCTTCACAACTCAATTTTAAAACACAGCCCTTGGATCAACTTCTAGTCAACGGGTCAAAACAAGATCTGAGGGTGATAACTTCATCTCCTACCTCTGGCCATGGAAATGGAGGGAAGAACCAGAGTTCAAACATGGATCTTTCTCAATTCGAACTTCACCATATCTCCATCGAAACACATGATTCAAAGCACCAATACACTCTAAATTCCACACTGATCACAACCATGGTCTTAGATTCAATTGAAATTCCCTCTAACCCTAAACACGATCGTGGATCCAAATTCTGACCAAGAATTAATTGTCTCTAATCTTGAAATTGCTTGGTCTAAAACGTTCATCACATTGCACTGATCAGTTTCCCCTATAGAATTCATATTATTGCTCACTATACACCAAGTTCTTGGTCCAAACTGAAATGGTGTCATCATCTTGAACATAACCAAATGCTCTCAAATTCTCCAGAATCCATCTCCTAACCATTTCTAACCATTCTAACCTAACAATTTAACCTAACAATGCTTAAATTAAGGTGTATGGTGAAAGTTACAAACCTGGGATTTCTTGAATAACAGATGCACCAAATCTTCACTTCAACACTTCAATCCTTCCAAAATCGTTCCTTGTATCAAGATATGGCTTCTGTTTGCAAAAGAATTGATGGAAGATGCTTGCAACTCCAAACCTGATAGTGACTTGCAGCAGGTGGAACTCAAAAGCTCATGCACGATTCAGCCATGTTCTTGCTCTCAATTTGCTATGGAATCACTCAGTAACTCATAAGGAAGAGATTGCAATAGAAAGAATCGATTGAAATGGTGCAGAAATGAAGAATGGATTTCAATTTGCAATGAACAAATTTGGAATCCCAACTCTCTCTCCTTCCTCAACTCTCACCAACCTCTTCCATGGACCTCTTCTAAATCATATATATAGAATGATTCAGAACCCTCTAGCACCTTCTGGAACCATCCAAGGAGATTTTGAAAATCTCATGTCATGGTTTCTCATTTCAAGCCATACTCACACAAGTCCATGTTTTCCTTGTTGCAGCACTTGGTTCTCAATTGAAAATCTCCTTAGATGAGATGTATGAGATGTTAGGATGCTTGGATAGCTTGTACATTGATCTCTCTTATGTTTTGCAAGTGTAACTTAGATTACAAGTAACTTATGATAAGTCCCTCAATTTGACCTCAAATCAAACTTGTAATGATGCCATTGTTTCTGAAATGATTTTTACATTCAATTTGGTAGGTCACTTGCCTTGGTTTGGTCATGTATTGAAAATTCCCAAAAATAGGTCACTTTAATACATTAAATCCTCCTTTATTTTGACCATTTTGACAAGTATGAACTACAAGCCTTTCCATCATCTCATGACCTCCTTACTAGCCTTAAAACATCATTTTGAACAAGTTTGATGTTGAATATTTTTCCATTTGAAGCTTGGAAATATGAGTTATGGCCTTATGCTTGAAATGACCTGTAATCTCCAAATGACCAAAATGCCCTTGATTTGTCAAAGCCATAACTTGAGTTCTACAAATCCTATCAAGGACTTCTAGTACTCTCTAGAAAGCTAAGAATATAAGGAACAACATTCACGTTGTCAAAAATTTCATAGGAATCATCCTTCTTGTGCAAAAGTTTGATGCAAGTTGGGTGACTTTCAAGGCCCCAGATTCACATACCTCAGATGACCTGTAACTTGTCAAAGTCATAACTTGAGATCTACAAATCCTATCAAGGACTTCTAGTACTCAAATTAAAGCTAAGAGTAAGCTCTACAACATTCATGTTGGGGGTAAGATGAGATGACAATCACATCTTGAGCTAAACTGCCTTGAAGATAGGGATCAAACTAGGGGATTTTACACTGTCAAGCCTTAGAAACCCTAGCTTGAAACTTCTCAAACTCTTCAATCATGATGAGTTGACCTTGGAATCATCCTTATAACATCTCAATGCATCAATCCATGATCACATGGTTCTTGGATCAGGTCTCAACCCTGTCCAAATCATCAGTTGACCTAGGGTTGACCCAGTCAAGCCCTAATTATACCACTCATGGCTAGGTCTTCTTAATCTTGCATAATGACCTATCTAGGCCTCATGATGGCTTTCAAGACACCTCATAAGCTCTCTCAAGGCTTCAAGTCTTTCTTCATAGCTTCAGAATCATCTGAGGTCTCCCCACAACTCTCAAGTTGGGAGGTATACATACTTGGTTTCAACCACTCTCTCTGAGAATCTTCTGACTTCTCTGACAAAGATATCAACCCTTGACCACTTGAATAATCTTCTTGGCTAGCTTCATAGTCTTGTGTAGCCCTTGATTGGTAGTCATACCTCTTGATCTCCTGCATACATGTCAATGAAATGAAAATGATAATGCTAATGTGAATGAAATGAAACACAAGCTAGGTAAAGAAATGTTGGTCAAATTTTGGGGTGCAACAGCTGCCCCTATTCAAACGGCTTGAACCTGACTGGGTGGGAAGCGAACGACTCTCAACCAATCAAGGTGCGAGACGGTTGAATACCGACAAACCCAGAAATTTTCCAACTGCACAAGTACACGGTACTCTGGTGGGAACAAATCTTCGAACACTGAAATATTAGTTGCACGGCAACTAGCTGGAGAATTGGTCACACGGTAACCGGTGAAATGGTCGATCATGCCGTCAGGCATCAAGATTCCTCGGGACTCATCAGGTCAACAATCAAGTTAATCATGCCATCGGTCATTCAAAGAAAACTTTCGGGCATCAGCCGGACTTCATCAGTAAGTCGGGAATAGAATTCTCGGTCAATCATGAACCAGTTGGGGATATCCAACTTCTACCATCAGGCACTCTGCTTCACCTGAGAGAATTGCTTCGTCAATACGGTTGGACTTCAATCATTAAGTCTTCAGGGGGGAGTTTTAACTTCGCTGTTCGGGAACCTGCTGGGGATTACGCATCTCCGCTGGGGATTCTGGAGAACTATCAAGTGACTCCGCTTCGGGGATCCAGAAATCATTCTGACTGAATCATATTTGCTGAGGAAATCAAGAATCATCTTGCACAAATAACTCCGCCGGGGACTTCAAGAATCATCTTGAGCAAATAACTATGCTGGAGATTTCAGGAATCGTCCTGAGCGAGCACTCCGCCGGGGACTCTAAGCGTCAACTCGAGCAACCAACTCTGGAGACTGCACTGGGGATTTTAAGAATCATCTTAAGCAAACGACTTCGTTGGGGAGAATTCAAGAATCATCTTGAGCAAGCGACTCTGCGGAGGAACACCTGCAAAACAAGAACTGTAACGACCTAGCTCATGTTTAGTATGCATATGTTTTGACAATGACGTAATGCTCCACACGGTGGAAATGCTACGCGTTTATGATAGATGCTATGCAATCATGCAAAATGCTGCGATCTTGCCAGCAAAATAAATGCCGAAGGGAGAATCCTCCTGTCAAGGAGAAAGAAACACTCTGGTGGAGAGAAGGAATCATCCTGCCACGGAGGAAAAGTCACGCTAATCTCAATCGGGTTCCGCACGGGGAAGCAAACTTCAGTTGACTGCTGCAGGGGCACGAAGCTCTACGAGAACTTGGACCTGCTGAGGAGAGCAATGTCAATCGCGGAAATAAACTGGACGACCTTCACGACCAACCTCCCTGGAGATAACGACTCCGGCAGGGAAATACGGCATCAGTTATTCAACACTCCACTAGGGAAAACCAATCATGGACCGAACTGCTTTCCAAGGACTCGGATCCCTTGGGGATCTGCAAACTCGGCTGGAGAAGAAGAAATCATCCTGCTTGCAGGGGAGAGTACGACTCTGCGGGGGATCTCAATTCCGCTGAAGACTTCAGTCTGGAACTACCAATTGCTGCACACTTCAGTATATGACTCAGCTGGGGAGACGACATTCCTTCAGGATGCATTTGGTTGGGGAGAGAATCTTCTCTGCCTGGGGAGACATATCAATGCTCCCGATCTCACGTTCGGACTCTGCGGGGAGAGACTGCTGAACTTTGCTGGAAAAGGAGGAATCATCCTGCTTGGGGACGCGTACGGCGTACTACCTGGAACATGCTACACCTGTAACAACACAAACAAACAGACAGGATACCCTTCTCAAAGGGACCTATCAAAGTTATCATCTTGTGACAATGTTTAAGTAATTCATTGTTTCAACAATCAGTGGCCTAGGCCAGTAAGTTTATGTATGCGCGTTTTGTCAAAAACATCGGCATTCTTTTTCGCAAACAAAACAGATAAATGCTAAACAGACAAACACAATTGCTGAATAGTATACATTTTATTGATAATGAACCCCTGAATGGGTAAAAATGTTTTACAACAGAGGTAAGCTCCTGGAATGAGGAAGCCGCGCAAAATTTAAACATAAATATACATCAGTATATACAAATGTCGGCAACGAGGCATAGACGAACACCATGAGTTGATCCCTCTATGACCCACTCGACTTCGATACTTCTCCGACGCTTCATCTTCAGAAGAGATTGATTCAGATAAACGGCCCTCAGGTCTTCCAAACCACCAAACAATGAAATTCCACACGCGGAACACAGTCATTTGCTTTTTCAAATCCCTAACTTTTGCGTGAACCGCCCTTTGCGGGTTTTCAGTTCACCGGGATACCCTTTTTTGCCAAAGTCTCCCATCCGGGTTTTCGACTTTGCGGGTGTACATTTTTTCAATTTATATCCCTAATTTTTGCCTGAACCTTTTTCCTTTTTTATGGTTCTCCGGGATGCCCCATTCTTGCCTGGATACTCTTTTTCTTTCCAGCGGGTCATTTTTAAGCAAAGTATTTTTTAACTGCGTCCGCGTTCACCGGGGATGCAAAATCTTCACCATCCATCGTGGATAACAACAAAGCTCCTCCCGAGAAGACCTTGCTGACGACGTACGAACCTTCGTAATTGGGAGTCCACTTGCCCCGGTGATCGGAGTGTGGAGGAAGAATCTTCTTCAGGACGAGATCACCCGTCTGAAAGCTTCTAGGATGCACCTTCTTATCATAAGCTTTCTTCATTCGGCTTTGGTACAGACGACCATGCGCAATCGATGCCAACCTCTTCTCGTCCATCAAGCTGAGTTGGTTCAGTCGGTTCGTAATCCATTCTGCCTCATCGAGTTTCACGTCAACCAAAACTCGCAAAGAAGGGATCTCCACTTTTAACGGTAGGACGGCTTCCATTCCGTACACTAAGGAGAAAGGAGTTGCCCCGGTTGATGTACGTACCGTCGTATGATAACCGTGCTATGCAAATGGCAGCATCTCGTGCCAATCTTTGTAGGTCACAACTATCTTCTGAACAATCTTCTTGATGTTCTTATTGGCCGCTTCAACGGTGCCATTCATCTTCGGCCGGTAAGGAGATGAGTTGTGGTGTTCAATCTTGAAACTCTGGCACAGCTCCTTCATCATCTTGTTATTCAGATTTGAACCATTATCAGTAATGATCCGCTCGGGAATTCCGTAACGACAGATGATATCCCTCTTTATGAATTTAGCCACCACCTGCTTGGTCACTTTAGCATATGAGGCTGCCTCCACCCACTTGGTGAAGTAGTCGATAGCTACTAGAATGAAGCGATGACCGTTAGATGCAGTGGGCTCGATCTTGCCTATCATGTCGATGCCCCACATGGAGAACGGCCACGGTGAGGACATGACATTTAACGGGCACGGCGGCACATGAACTTTATCAGCATAAATCTGGCATTTATGACATCTCTTCGCGAATTTAAAGCAATCCGATTCCATCGTCAGCCAGTAGTATCCTGCTCTCAGGATCTTTCTTGTCATAGCATGCCCGCCGGCGTGCGTACCAAATGTGCCTTCATGGACTTCTTCCATGAGCATACTCGCCTCTTTCTCATCTACACATCTGAGTAACACGAGATCGTGGTTTCTTTTATACAAAACTCCATCAGGATTGAGATAAAAATTTCCAGACAGCCTCCTCAGAGTCTTCTTATCCTGGGTTGACGCTCCCGCAGGATACTCCTTAGTCATAAGGAAAGTCTGGATGTCATGGAACCATGGCTTGCCGTCGGTGGCTTCCTCGATCGCAAAGACGAATGTAGGTCTATCAAGACGAGAAAGGACAATTCTTGGAGCTTCATTCCAAAAATTGACTTTATACATCGAAGCCAACGTGGCTAAGGCATCAGCCATCTGATTTTCTGCTCTGGGTACATGATGGAGTTCCACTCGATCAAAGAACGGAAGTAGCCTTCTGGCATAGTTCATGTACGGCACCAAATTCGATTGACGAGTCTCCCACTCCCCTTTAATCTGGTTGATCACAAGCGCCGAGTCACCATATACGTCTAGGTTCTTGATTCTCAAATCAATTGCCTCTTCTAGACCCATGATGCATGCTTCGTACTCCGCTTCATTATTGGTGACTGGAAACGTCAGTCTCGCAGTGAACGAGATGTGGGATCCGTGGGGAGTCGTGATGACCACCCCAATGCCACTTCCGTAGGATTTAACCGCCCCGTCGAATATCAATTTCCACTGGGATTTCCTATCTGGACCCTCGTCGGGAAACGGTTCATCGCAATCTTTCGCTTTGAGAAACATGATATCCTCATCAGGGAATTCAAACTTCATCGGCTGATAATCCTCGATCGGCTGTTCGGCAAGGTAATCAGACAATACGCTTCCCTTGATGGCCTTCTGGGAAACGTATTGAATATCATATTCCGTCAACACCATTTTCCATCTGGCAATCCTGCCCGAAAGCGCTTGCTTCTCGAAGACGTACTTGATCGGGTCCATCTTCGAAATTAGCATGGTGGTGTGATTGAGCATGTACTGTCGTAAACGTTTGGCAGCCCAGGCTAGTGCACAACACGTCTTCTCCAACATTGAGTAGCGAGATTCACAGTCAGTGAACTTCTTACTCAGGTAGTAAATGGCATGCTCCTTTCTGCCCGTCTTATCGTGCTGACCGAGAACACACCCCATACTATTCTCAAGAACTGTCAAGTACATGATTAGAGGCCGTCCAGCCACTGGGGGTATCAAGATTGGAGGTTCCTGCAGATACTGTTTTATCTTATCAAATGCCTTCTGGCAATCCTCGTTCCAGATAATCGCTTGATCTTTCTTTAGCAGTTTGAACATCGGTTCACACGTGGCCGTGAGCTGAGAGATAAACCTCGCAATGTAGTTTATTCTGCCCAAGAAACCACAGACTTCTTTTTCTGTTTTCGGCACTGGCATTTCTTGTATCGCTTTAATCTTCACAAGATCAACCTCGATGCCTCTTTCACTCACGATAAACCCCAGTAACTTTCCGGACCGTACTCCGAAAGTACACTTGTTAGGATTCAGCCTCAACCTGAACTTCCTAAGCCTCTCAAAAAGCTTCAGCAAATTGACCAGATGTCCCTCCTCCTTCTGGGACTTCGCAATCATGTCATCAACATAGACTTCAATCTCATGATGAATCATGTCATGAAACAAAGTTACCATTTCTCGTTGGTAAGTGGCCCTGCGTTCTTCAGACCGAAAGGCATTACCTTATAGCAAAATGTTCCCCAGGGAGTGATAAACGTAGTTTTCTCCATGTCCTCTGGCGCCATCTTGATCTAATTGTAACCGGAGAAGCCATCCATGAATGGAAACACGGAGAATTGAGCTGTATTATTGACCAACACATCAATATAAGGCAGCGGGAAATCATCCTTAGGGCTCGCCCTATTCAAATCCCGATAATCAACGCACATGTGTACCTTACCGTCCTTCTTCGGTACAGGCACTATGTTGGCGACCCACGGAGGGTAAGTAGTGACCGCTAAGAAGCCAGCATCAAGTTGTTTCTGCACTTCTTCTTTGATCTTAACGGCCATATCTGGTCTCGTCCTCCTAAGCTTCTGCTTAACGGGAGGACAATATTCTCGCAACGGCAAGTGGTGGACCACGATGTCAGTGTCAAGTCCGGGCATATCTTCGTATGACCAAGCAAAGACGTCATTATACTCTCTCAGCATCTCGACCAGTCTCTGCTTGACATCACTCTGCAATGCAGCCCCTATCCTGACGTTCCTGACGAGTTCTTCAGAACCCAGATTCACGATCTCAATCTCCTCTTCATGAGGCAGAATAACTTTCTCTTCTTGTTTCAACAAGCAGGCCAACTCTTTGGGAAGGTCTTTGTCCTCATCAATCTCTTCTTCTGCTTGATAGATCGGGCAATCAAAGTCGAAGTGAGCCGTAGAAGGTCCAGAGTCGATGTCATCTGCTATGTGGATCCTGCAATAATAAGGGTTAAGCTTAAAACAAGGATATGCAGGTTAGCACAAACCCCATTGCCATTTTATTGTTTTTCAAAACGAATATAAAACAGGAATAACAGAGATCGCAATATTTGAATACGAAGAAAAACGCCTTTTGATTTATTGATAAAATGCATGTACATAATCCAACAAGGCCCTGACAATAAAACCACTATGCCCCGGGTAGGACATAGGGTTTTACAATGATTGGGAAAAAAGTAAATCATTACTCTTCGCTTGTCATCTGGATGATATCCTTGACGGACCAATTGTTGAGGCTCTCGCCTGGCTTGCTAGGCTGGATCCAAGAGTCGAGGTCACAGTCGCTATCTCCGCTGTCTTCAGACACCGCATTGACGCTTTCAAATATCACCCCGCCACTGGTAAACTGGATCGGCCCTTTACCTCGCGACGCACTGCTAGAAGAAGAAGCTTCAGCTCCAGGAGAATATCCCAACCCAAACTTGTCTTGCTTGTTAGGTATCTCCAAAATTCGCCCCCAGCCTGGGGTAGATCCGGCTTGGACAACGGCCCGAGCTTCCTTGAAGGAAGAGAGAGTCATCTCTGGCTTCTCAGTGACCACAGGAGCTACGTCCTTCACTTTAATAGCTTCGAACGCTTGGCATAAGGTTTCATGGATTTCCCCATCCATCTCAACATACTTGAAGGACGACAAATGGCTCACTGTTGCACCCCAAAATTTGCTCAACCTTATTCACTTGGTTTATGTTTCAATATCATTAGCATTTGCATGTACATAGTCTAATCATCTGCATAGCATAAGCATGGCAAGTCATCCAACAGGGGACCAAGCATTATTCTCATCTCTGTGAGCCTATCAAGAGGTTATTATTCTCATTCAAGTCATCAGAAAGAATTTGAAAGCTGGGAAGTCAATAGATCAAGCAAGGGCATCCATCTCCTATCTGAGGGTATCTGGGGATCATCAAGGAAAGTGTGAGCTGTGGGCTGAGCATGGGGAGTATCTAGACATCTTTTAGGACTTAGAAAGTCATTTGGAGAAGGAGACAAGTCATTGGTGCAGTCACAAGAGTTGTGGATGAAGACAGTCAACTAGGGTTTCATCTGGGTCAACCCTGGGTCAACTCTAGGTCAATTGACTGATTGAAAGGCATTAAGGGCTATTGGAGAGATGTGGGGTTCATCATTTGGCATGTAAAGAAGGATATGGTGATATGTCAAGAAGAATTCAAGAGAAATCAAGGAGAAGGGGAGTTTCTAAATTAGGGTTTCTGTGTAAAATCCCCTAGTTTAGGTCAAATTTCCAAGCAAGATAAGTCAAAATGCAAGCTTCAAATGGATCCTTGGCCAACATGGAACTTGTATAGGATCTCAAGACCTTTAATTGTAGTGGTGGAAGACATTAAGGTGATTTATGGAACTCAAGTTATGGTCCTTGCAAGTTACAGGTCATCTGAGGTATCTGAAATTTTGTCTGTGAAAGTGACTTGACTTCCAAGCTATTTTTACCCCTCAAGGAGATTTCAAATGAATTTCTGGTCAACATAAGAATTGTTCCTCATTGTCTTAGCTTTCTAGAATGGTATAGTATGCCTTCATATGATTTGTGGAACTCTACTTATGGTCTTGGAAAGCAAAGGGTATTTTGGTCATCTGAGGATTACAGGTCATTCTTAGCCTATGCCTAAAACTCATACAAGGAAGTTTCAAATGAAAAACTTCACAACATAAAAGTTGCTCAAAATTCCATTTTAGGTCAAGAAAAGAAGTCATGAAAGTTTGGAAATGCATAGAATGATACTTGACCAAAGTTGGTGAAAATGACCTAAAAAAGGCATATAAGTTGAAAAAGTTGAAATAAAAAATTGGTTTGAGAGATCTACAAATCCAATATGGGTCATCCAATATGTCATTTTGAATCCAAACATCATTTTAAAAACAATGGTTCAAATAGATTTTTGATTTGAGGTCTTAAAATGGGGGCTACTTTGTAAAGTTCATGCTTGCATCATAAGGCAACTTGGTAAAACTTAACATAAGGCAAGGAAAAGCTTGGTTTTTCATACATACACTCCTAATATCTCATGAAAGGAGATTTTAATACAAGTTTACAAAGGGGCAAGCATGAGATAAGAGATCTTCAACATATCATCAAATGAGAACTTCATGAAATTTCCACAAGTTTCTAGATCCCTCTAGGATCAATCTAGAAACTTCTCAAGCTGTTAGTAATCATCTATATAATGAAATGAAGCCATTCATGCAGTGGTTGGTGATTCTTTGAGCTTGCAAACCCCATTTTGATTCCTACACTCCCATTTGCATTTTCTTTTCAAAGTACATCAAAACTCCATCAATTGTGAGATTTCTTCTTGTCATCATCTTCCTCCATCATCATAGAGTGAAAAGCAAGAAAAAACTAGAAAGAAAGGTGGCTGGTTCATGAGATTCTAATCTTCACTCCAAGTCGCATGAAGAAGGGGATAAGGTGATTCAAGAAGTTTGAGCCACAACCATTGCAAACAGAAGAATCAGCATCCATTGGAGATCAATATTGGAGGTTAACAAGTCTTGAAGTGCAGCACAACTATACCTGCCATCATCAATTTGCAGGTATGCAAAACCATTCGAAACTCTCTGTTTATGTATTTCTAGATCATATGGTTAGGATCAGCATGTTTAGAGACCCTAGGTGATTGATTCTTGAGAGATAGAGAGAATTCTGTGAAGTTCCATGACAGGGTGTATTGACTTTGATGATCGAGGATAGGTTATATAATGAGTATTAATGAGCATGAAATGGTTTGAGGAGATCAGTGTAGCATGATGAACAAGATAGGACAGTTAGATTGAAGGATTGTGAGGTTCTATTGATGAGTGCAGTTGGTATTTCATGAGGTTCCACCTATCGGGTTTCATCCTAGGGATAGTTTCAGTCCAAACTAAAGGCATCATTGTGTTCAGGGGAAAGAAGAGAGCAACTTTGCTCTTTACAAGTCTTGATTTCATGGCCTGTGGAGAGAGAACGATGCACATGAACATGGCTGCATGGAAGAGAATTCTGCAAAACCCTAGGGCTCGTTGGGGACGATGACCCTCAGCCGTTAGATCATTTCCAGGTTTTGACATTTTCGACTCATCGTATGGTCCAGATTCAAAGTTGAGAGACGAAGGGAATTATTGATGGTGAAAAGATGCGTTTCACTTAATGAAACGCGTGGGCTTTGGACTCAAATTGATATCCCCACCCCCTCGCTTGGCCCAATTCAAATTTAAACATAAAACCCTTACTTTCTGCACCGTGGCTTTTCAATTTTTCTTTTATTTTCCTGACGCGCATGGGCCTAGTGATTCTGCTATCTGCACCCCACGTTCATGGCCCACTTAATAAAAACAACTGGGCGCCTTGCTATTCTCACCTCCTCCCTCTATTTCTCTATATTTCATTTGTAATTTCTTTTCATTTTCATGCATTTTGTAAAAATCATAAGAAAATGAAAACTTCATATTTTTTGATGATTCTTTTTGCATTAATTTCTTCAAGATGTCTAGAAAATTATAAAAAATAAAAATTGAATTTTATTTTTTATTTGATATTTTTCCCATATTTTCCAAATAAATGCCTATTTTAGGTGTTTCATTTCATACATGAATTTGTTGATTTTTGTTCTAATAGTTGCTTTAACATTTTTAATCCATTCTTTTTAGGTTGTTTAGTTTAGACATTCAACTTGTACATACATTTTAGTTCATATATTTAGGAATTAATTTTAGGTGATTAGTTTAAGTGTGAATAACATGAACAAAATTAGGGTTTTAAGTGATGACTTAGGAGAATTGAATCATTTCCCTTAGGACTTAGAGAATGAATATGTTAGATATGGGACTATAGGGACTATGGGTAGTTATTAGATCCCTTAGAAATCACTAGGATTCCCCTACTGCCATTAGTATATTACTGTCTGTATTTGATTGACTGGTGTGGTGTGCCCTCTGGGGATTACTGTTTGTCTGTGTGGGTATTGGGATTGCTTGGGGATTTGGGAGAGCAGAAGACCTGAGAAGATGAAGACCATTGGAGATCCAGAGACTGAAGTCCTACTTCCAGAGCTGAAGAGGAGATTCTTGCTAGCAGTTGTTGAGGAGATTAGGGTTTAGGAGCTAGGCAGAGCTCTAGATTAGAAAGCTTGATTCTCAAACATGGAAGGCCTTGACTGCCCCCCATTCTTCTCTGTGATGCAGAGTCTCCCTAAGACACTCACCCCCTTCCTTTGGAAGGCTTGGTGCTACTGTCTAAGGGATAGAACTCTTGAGAGAAAATATCTTATGTGTTAGTAGCAGTTGGTTTGCCACCCTTGGTGGTCAACTAAGTGCTTATCACCCAATTCACTCTTGTGATTGATCCCTCAGCTTGGAGGATAGGACTTGAAGAAAAGCCCTTGTAGACTGAAGACTGATGACCAAAGCCCTTGCTTGAAGACTGTGGAGATGGGGATTGATGCTGGCTGAAGCTTGTAGCTGTCTGGAGATGACTTGAAGATAGGTGTTGATGCAGAGCTGCTGTGGCTGTTTATTTTTCTGCTGTCATTCCTTCTGATGTATTGATTGGTTTTTCTGACTGTATTGTTTGCTGTTTACCCTGTTGGGTTGAAAGTGAATCCTGTTCACTTTTGCCTATTGTTTTCTAGATTCGAGGTTGAGTGGGACTCCCTTGCCTCGCTTGTATTGCTGCATTCATGCATTTTACTGTTCCTGTATATATCTGATATTGTTTCTGTTTCTGCCAATTCCCTTAGGATCTCTGTTTCTCTCTGCGCAAGAGAGGAGCATGATAAACACTAGGTCTTAACCCATGCATGATAACATTAGGTTAGTTTGATTCCCTTTGCAACCGTAGGTTAGAGTTTTGTCTCTTCTCTCTAAAAACAAACAGAAAAATACAATAAGATTTCAAACACAATAAAAGACACTTCTTCCGTAAAAGAATGTGAACTCATCAAGACGTCATTTTTGCCCGCTTGGACTGCTAATCAGAAAACCTTTTTCAGAAGGAATAAAATCAACCAAGACAGACTTGTGTCGTACGTGGCCCGAACTACGTTTGCTCTGATCTTTCATGCTGTATGAAAGTACGTAGGCATAGGATGCGATATCCTAGCGAGCAACCTTCCCCTCCTTTCCCGTAGGTAGGCGAACTACGTTGACTCTGATTTCTCGTTCCAGACGGGAATACGTAGGCATAAAGTGCGATACTTTGTCGAGTCGTTTTCTTTTCTTTTTAACCCTGACCTATAGAGTAGATAGAAATAACAATCCATACCCGAAAACAAGCGTGGATCCCGTCGAGTACGACGGACGTGAGGGGTGCTAATACCTTCCCCTTGCGTAACCGACTCCCGAATCCAGGTTTTGGTTGCGACGACCATACCTTTCCCGTGTTGTGCGAGGTTTACTCTGAGCGTTTCCTTTCCCTCCCGTGGGATAAATAACGCACGGTGGCGACTCTTCTGTTCAGTCGGCGCCGATTTTCGCAGTAGCGACACTCACCATTATGTCTTCCTCGCCACATACAATCACGATGCTACCTCCGACAGCGTACTTGAGCTTCTGGTGCAACGTGGAGGTCACAACACCCGCAGCATGGATCCATGGTCGGCCCAAGAGACAGCTGTAGGCAGGCATGATGTCCATAATGTAAAAGATTGCGTCGAACGTTTCCGGCCCGACTTGGATTGGCAGGGTCACCTCCCCGAAAACATGGCATTTAGTTCCATCGAACGCTTTCACAACCAGATCACTGGGTGTGCAAATCACTCCACGAGTATCTAACTTCATTAATGCCTTCTTCGGAAGAACATTGAGCGACGAACCCGTGTCCACCAACACGTGCGACATAATCGTTCCCCTACACTCTATCGAGATGTGCAGGGCGCTATTGTGATTCCTCCCTTTCGGCGTCAGCTCTAGGTCAGTGAACCCTAACCCATTTCCAGCATTCACGTGGGCTACGACCTCTTCTAGCTGATTTACCAATATTTCCTGCGGTACGTACGCAGTGTTCAACACCTTCAGCAGCACGTTGCGGTGTGCTTCAGAACACAACAACAAATTCAGGATGGAAATCTTCGAGGGTGTCTGATGGAGATGATCCACAATCTTGTAGTCACTCTTTTTAATCAACCGCATAAACTCCTCGGCGTCTTTAACAAGTAAGTCTTTTTCTACCCCACGAGGGGTCTCTTCGACGGCTTTACTCTTCCCTTTATCAGTTGCATCGGCTCTGTCCGCTTTATCCGCCACGACCTCAGGTGGTGCAAATACTCTCCCGCTGCGAGTAATTCCGCTGATTCCCGCAAGGTTTTCCACAGACGACCCAAACGGTTCTAGCTCCAACTTCTGGCCGTTGCAGTAGACATCAGCCCCGTAATGCCACGGGACAGCATTAATGCTTTTGAAGGGTATCGGCCCAGCTTTGGTGATAGTAATTGTAGGCGGCCTGGGCGCAGAAATAGTTATCGTCTGGCGAGGGATGGTGATGGTGGCAACCTCACCATCTTGCTTCAGCACCACCTCTCCTGATCCGCTTTCGGCCCTCCGGCTGAACTGTAAAATCCCTTCAGTCATCAGACTTTGAATTCCTTCTACCAACTGTTCACATCCATCAGGACTAGTAGCACAGCCCATACACAGCTCTCCGCAACCTGGGAAGAAACCTCTTTTCAACAGCTTAGCTTTAACGAAGCTAAGCGGTGTCTTCAGATCTCTGACGTCAGTCAACAAATCCAAACTCTCATCCTCGATAATGGCGTTTACTCCCCCTCCTCTATGATTCGGCATAGGGTTTTTCGTGACATTTGGCACATTATCGGAGAAGTTGATGATCTTAGCGTCCACCATGTCCTGCACCTTGTGCTTGAAAGCTTTGCAATTCTCTATTGTGTGGCCTGGTGCCCCTGAGTGAAACTCACAAGTTGCATTCGCGTCATAACCTGGCGGAGGTGCCCCTGTCAAGGGAGCCAGGGTTCTCTTCTGGATCAACTGTAGCTGAAGCAAAGTCTGCAACAGTTGTGCGTACGACATGGGAGGTGTCTCGAGGTGACGGCTCGACAGAGGTGCCCGATTCTGATACTTTCTATACCCTTGTTGATTCGGTTGCTGCTGCTGTTGCGGCTGCTGCTGCTGTGGCTGTTGAACTGCCGGGATAGTTATACTGGCCACCTGTTGGTGAGGGCCTTTACCCTTCCTTCGAGCGTTGGTCACGACGCTCGTTTCTCCTTCTTGTCTTTTACCACCATAAGGTTTCTTTCCGCCTCCTCCAGCTGAGGATGAATCACCTTGAATTTTCCCGGGTTTGATCCCGTTTTCGATGTGCTCACCCGTGATAATGAGATCTGAGAAGGTTCCAGACATACCGCTGACCAACTTCTCATAATAAACCCTTGGGAGGGTAGCTACGAACATCTGCACAAGCTCACGTTCAACCATCGGCGGCTGAACCCTGGCTGCCAACTCACGCCATCGCTGGGTGTATTCCTTGAAACCTTCGTTGCTCCTTTGTGACAGATTCTGCAGTTGGACTCAGTTCGGGGCCAAGTCGCTATTATATTGGTAGTGGTGCACAAATGCTTCAGCAAGGTCCTTCCACGTGCGCACACTGGTAGGCTCCAGACTCATGTACCATTCGAGGGATGGTCCGGACAGACTGTCCTGAAAGAAGTGCATCAGCAACTTCTCGTCCTCGAAATGAGCTGACATTTTCCGGTAGTATGATCTCAGGTGGACGCGAGGGTAAGTGGTGCCCTTATATTTTTCAAAGTCAGGTACCTTGAACTTGGGAGGCACCTTGAAATCAGCAATCAGTCCCAACTTGGACATATCAATGCCTAGGGTGTTCTGGTTCTCGATATTTCTCATCTTATCCTCGAGTGCCTTGAACCTTAGCCGCGCTTCAGCAGTCAGCTCCCCTTCAGCACCTCTCTTAGAGAATACATCGTCTTGACGGTCTTCTAACCATGGCTGAGGCCCAAACAGATTCCCGACACCTGCATTGCCGTTGCCCAGCCCAACATTGACATTAGCTTCCAGACTCCCATTATCGACGCCCGTCGTATTACCATTGAGTCCCATGTTAGCTATCACATTGCCGTTGGCACTGCCATTCCCCCCGGTCACGGGGACACCATTCTGCGAAGTTTCAACTGGTGGAGGGATAGGCACAGTCCCACCATGGAGTACGCCATTGCTATCGACCCTTGAAATCAGAGGCTAAACCAAGGTTCTCATCTGATCCTGGCCATTGGCGACCGCTTGCATGAGCTCCATGAAGCGATCCATTCTTTTGCGGAGTTCCTGAACATCAGTTTGCACTTGCTCCATGATTCTGGTTTGATTAGCTCTGGTCGGATAGCGGTGAATAGGTCTCTGATCAATCCTGGAACGACCTGAAACAACCTGGAAACACAAAAGGGTTAGGAAAAACGACAAAGTGCTCGTTATGCGAATGCTTCATGCAAATGCAAACGTGTGTCTGTGCGTTAGGGAGATCTCCCCCGATCCTAGTGCCTGAGTGCCAGTGCTGATAATAAGAAGTCTGAGTCCAGTCATGGAAATAACGTCTCATATATATGAAGAAATCCCATCGAGGCAGTACATAACGTCAGCGAATACAAGACGAATCAACAACATGACCTCAGCCAACAAGCCTGGTGATGGTCAGCTTACAACAATGATCAAAACAAAAGGAATACAAATAGTCAAGTACGGCCACGGGCGCGAAACTCTTCTAACAACCCCTTTGTTTCTGGATGATCAGGACGAGTGAGCAACCCTTCGACGAGCAACTCCCTCTGCATAATGGTGTATTGAAGACCTTCGACCGAATCTTCCCATGCTCCTTCGCCGAAACAATCTTCTAACTTCCGCTTTTTGGACTCAAACATCAGTTTGCGCTCCTTCAGGTTAGCGAGAGCCCTGTTGAGCTGGCCTTCAGCGGCATATCTGCGAGCGGTTTCCTCATCAAACCCCTTCTCACTAGCCTTCACCTGGGCTTTCAGCTTGGAGATCTGTTGCATCAGCTTATCCTCCCGCTCTTTCCTGGTGGCTAGAGAGGCCTTCCAGTGCTGATTAAACTTGGATATCCTCCGATACGCTTCGTCCAAGTGCTGTTTCTTCGTGGCCAGTACATCGTTGACAGCTTTGAAGTCTTGACCCATGCGCTCACGCTCGGCTATCTGCTTAGTCAAGTCTGTACCTAGCTGGTTCACCAGCTCTGTCTGTCTCTTGAAGGAATGAACGACTTCATTTCTCTCGCTTCGGAGTTAAGCCAATTCTTTCTCCAGTTCTTCATTTGCCCTCTTCAATTCATCTCTCTCAGCTAACACCTGATTATGTTACTGAATGGGCACGGTAGTAGGCTCCTCAATCACTGGAGGGCTCTCTGGCTTGGCAGGAAGAAACGGCATCCCTATAGCATCTGCTCTGGCTCTGATCCACGTCACGTACAGAGGGTAGGCTTGATTATTGCTTCTCCCCAGCAATGATTTTCCCCTCTTACTGATGCCATTCCAAGCGCGCTGAAGCTTAGATAACAGATCCCCTTCTATAAGACCAGTGAGGTACAGAGATTCCTGCACCTCTTCATCCTTCGGCGGAGCTCTCAAAGCATAAGCGAACTGTCGAACCAGCAAAGACGGATTATAGTTTATACAGCCCTTCCTGCCTATCAAAGGCACGTTCGGAAACCCACTGCAGCTGAAGATAATCTTGGTACCCAACCTATCTTTGTCAAACCAGTCAATATCCTCTGCAGATAGACTCATGAAATGCTCGGACCACTCAGCTGTGGCTGCTGACGAAACAAAGGGACCCCTCTTGGGCAGATGACTATCAAGCCATTTATAAAGCAGGGGCACACAGCACGAGACATTCTTGCCCCTTCTGTTCTCGTTTTTGTAGTGGACTGAATGATAGACATCTCCTATCAAGGTAGGGACTGGATTCCCTGAAGCAAAGATGCGAAACGCGTCGAAGTCTACAAAATCGGGCATATTGGGGAGCAGAATGATGTCATATATGCATAGAGAGAGAATGGCGTTGAACACGACCCAACATCCATCTTTGGCGCATTGCTGAGCCTTACCCACTAAGAACTGCAAGGAGAAACCGGGAACCTTGTTCCAACTAGACAATACCAACTCGGAGGCATCCAGATGAAGTGAAGGAGCTAGACTAGCCAGATCAGGCTCAGCATCCATGTGAACAAAGGGCATCTGCCTCTAGATAGGCACACCTAACAAATCAGCGTATTCCTCTAGCGTGGGCGCGAGAACAAAGTCCTGGAAAGTAAAGCATCTCAACGGAGGATCGTAGAACTGCAGTAGAGCGTGCAACCCATTCAACTCGAACGCAGAAGGTTTACGAACCAAACTGAGCAATTTGCCGTAAGATTTTCTGAACTCATCTTTCACAGAATCATCTGCTAAAGCAATCAAACCAGTCAGCTGAACCACATCAGGGGCAGGGAGCTTGTAAGCCACGGTCTTCCTCATAGAACCCATAATAATACAACAGGAGGCAAGAATTCCTGCATCGGGGGAAACGGTACCTGCAACACAGACACACGTTAATGAAATGCAAATGAGTATGCAAAGCAATGTAAAATGCAATCATGCAGCAGGAGATCAAGGCAACTGTGCTGTGGAGATTCTGCATCAACAAAACCATAATCTTGCTCTATTAAGAACAACCACTTTCTAAGAAGAAAACCCTGGTATCGGACCACAAATCTGCTATGTCAAGAACAACCACCTGATAACCAAAACTCTGCTCTGTCAAGAACAAACATCTAATAATAAGGACCTCTGATACAGGACCCTAACTCTGCTCTGTCAAGAACACACATCTGATAATAAGGACCTCTGATACAGGACCCAGAACTCTGCTCTGTCAAGAACAAACATCTGATAATGAGGACTTCTGATCCCGATCAAAACCTGCTCTATCAAGAACAATCATACATCTGCTGATGAGATCTTCTGATCCCAATCATAAACCTGCTCTGTCAAGAACGAATACACATCTCTGAATATAAGGTCCTCTGATACAGGACCAAAGCTCTGCTCTGTTAAGAACAAACATCTATCTGATGATGACAACCTCCAGTACCAACAAAACTGACTCACTATCAAGAAAACCAGGTAGTCTGAAGGTCAAAGTTTCCTGCAATAAACCCAACCCTGCTCACAGGTATGGACCTAAACTGACTCAAGTTCGGCATCCTATGCATTCATCAACGTCACAGACATTCAAGAGGGGTGATACGATACCCAGAAGGTGTGGCATCACCAGCTCATGAAGCGGCCTCACTCGGCTGAATCACAAATGATCGGTCCCCAAAGTCGACAATCCTCCAAACCAGCAACCCCCTCAACCCAAAGGGTTGAAAAAGAAGCCAACCGGGAGAACCTCGTCTGAGCGTGGATTTCATGAGACACTAGTGCCTGCCAAGCAAGCACGCGCCCACTAATTTCCACAACTAATGCTATGTTCACTCAAGCCTGGGTCTGGCTTCTCACTCATCAGAATGCCCCTCCCATAACAGCATAGATAATCATATCATACTGAAAATAAAGTGCGGGAAATAAAATGCGATAAATAAACACAACCCAACAAGTAATCATACAAGCGCTAGGATTGACTCTCGCAGGGGACGTCGGGTCCCCAAACTGACTCGCATTCGGGACGTTGGATCCCAGGAAACTATCAAGTCCCCAGCAGAGTCTCGAGCTGGCGCTTCCGCGAAAATAAGGTGCCGGCAAAACAGAAGAGTCGCCACCTTTCGTTATTTATCCCTCAGAACGGGAAAGGAAACGATTGGAAAAAACCTGACGAAAAGGTATAAGACAAGGTCGCCGCAACCGTTGTCTGGGTTCGGGAGTCGGTTACGCAAGGGGAAGGTATTAGCACCCCTCACGTTCGTCGTACTCGACGGGATCCATGCTTGTTGTGTTTACCGGACGAGTTGGTTTATCTATCTGCCTATCAAGGCTGGCTTAAACAGAAAAGAAAATGACTCGGCAAAGCGTCGCGCTTTATGCCTACGTATTCTCATCAGAGAATGAGAAATCAGAGTCAACGTAGTTCGACCTACTACGGGTTACGGGGAAGGTGGCTCGCCAATACATCAGTATTGTGCCTACGTACTCTCAAAAGGCTTGAGAGATCAGAGCTTACGTAGTTCGGGATAATACGGTCTACGGGGATTCAGATTCATCTGTTTTATCGAGTAGGATTAAACAGCAGTTCCAGCAGTTAGGGACAAAGCCTGTTTGCGTTGGCGCTGAAGTTTAACGACACTCTTTTCTTCAGAAAAGCTTCCTTTGAATTACGGGCCCACGGGGCAAAAAGGTTTGAAGTTTGTTTTCTGTCTTTTACGGAAGAAGTGTTTTTTATTGTGTTTGCAATTTCAATCGCACTAGAGACTACGACCTGAGAGTGAATGCGTCGCATGTCACCTAAAGGGTGCCATACTAGACATCCAGACTGTTGAAAAGAAGCTCTCCAACAATCCTTTCTCAGATAGCTTAAGGCTCATAACGTACGAAAGAAATCATTCATGATTACTGTATCTTAAGCTATTTTGAGATGAGAAGAGAACAGGCTCAACTACGGGGACTATCAAGTCCTACTGTTGTCATGCCAAGGATTCATCCTATAGTTGAAGTTTGAAACAGGGAACTCCTAGAAGTTATCATGCATAGGTTTCAACCTAAAGTTCCAATCATCACTTCCTTATCAAAGGAAATGAGAATCCTAAGGGATCATGTCAATGATACACAGAAACAGATAAAGCATCAGCTTTAACGGTAAACAGTAAATGACTGTAAAATGCATGCAATGCAAGTGAGGGAGGAAATGTGTGTGGGGCAGCAGCCTCCACAAGCTCATCTCAATCTCAAGCCAGATATGAATAACAGTAATCATACTGAAGAAATAAAACATGCTATCAAGCAAAATACAGTAAACTGCAATCATACAGAGGAAAATGAAATGCTGTCAAGCAAAATAAACCACATGGGCAAGGGAGCAGGGCTCTACCGAATACCCGCAAGCAAAGCCATACAGTAACAATACAAGCAGAGGGAGCAACTCAACCTCTAGTGCAATCATGCTCCTAGATTAAAGTAAGTCTAGATATGAACTTATTCTAATGCATCAAGCAAGTCAAACAAGGCACATCAACACTACAGAAAAGAAAACAGACAAGAAAGAAACAGATCAACAGCTCTCTCACAATTCCAAGCCTCAGCTCTTCTGACAGCAATTCAGTCTTCAAACCTCAATCACCCTTCAAGGCTATCATCTTTCATGACAAGTATCAACTTGCTTCTCCAGACTTCAACCCTTCAACATAAGTTCAACTTAATCTTCTTCTTCAAGCTTCAGCTCCTTAGTCAATTCCACCTTCAGGCTTCACTCATAACTACAAGTGACAACTTGATTCCTTCAGGCTCTCCAAGCATCAGTGTAAGTTTCAACTCATCTTTTATTCCTCAAGCCTCAGCTCTGCACTCAATCTCAATTGGATCCTCTTCATAAGTATCATCTCAGTCTTCAAGCTTCAGCTCTCTTTGCTTTTCCAGTCTCAACTTGGTCTTCTTCTCCTGCAAGCCTCAACTTCTCAGAGTAATCTTTAATCACTTAGAAGTGTCAACTTCATCCTTCAATCTTCTTCAACAAGGAACTCCTCACTCTTCATTCAATCTTCATTGGGTCTTCAAGTATCAACTTGTTCTTCTTGCTTTTCAAGCTTTAACTGCAATGGCCATGCTCAAGGAATCATTCTCTTCCACACTCTTCAATGAAGTCCTCATCTTCAAACTCAAGTCCAACATCTTTCAAGATACTCAAATCAGAAGACAATTGATTTAATAGAATGAGAGGAAATGATAAACAGCTTACTGACAACCAAAGGAAGCCTGTAAGGGTTCATCATTATGAGAGACTGGTTCCCTCAAAGTTCTACTTCCCAGATAAAGCCACTCATCCTTCCAAAGGAGGGATGTGAATATCTGAGAAGGACTTTTAGTCATTGGGAGGAATGGAAGCACAAGATGCTTTCCATGTTTGTGAAAGAAATCATTCTAACTACAAGGTTTTCCCTATGTCCTATCTCCTAAACCTCATCAGACACCTTCAGGCACCAACAAATCCAAAGTTCCAAGCAACTTCAAGCAACTCCAAGCATCCTTCCCTTGTCTTCAACTTGCCCTCAATCTCAAACAAAGGCCAATCAAGCACAAACCCTAATCTAAGGGAACTAGAGAAGTTAAACTAGTTGAATTAGCTGGTTAGGATCACCTAAAACCTAGTACTAAAGTTAGTCCTAACTAAAATACTAAAATCAATTGTAAAATCCTACAAATATTACTATGGGAACCTATGTCAATCATGACTCTACCACATTAATTTCAAAGATCAAACCATCAAGTTAGACCTAGAACTAAATCCTACATTCTAAGGTATCAACCTAAAACCCTAAAAAGGAAGCATCTAAATATCAATCTAGAAAGCACACCTATTTTCATCACAAAAATGTGATAAAAATACTATGGGATCATACATTTCTAACCTAATCACACACAAAAAATTAGGCTCAAAATCATCACCATGAGATCAAACAAAATTCCACAAAAATATGCATCAAACATAATCATTTTAATATCAATTAAAACATAAAATTCCAATTAAATCAGAAATTACATGAAATGAAAATATTTTTTCTCTAAAAAATAATAGACTCAATCATGAGTAGAATTCAAAAAGAATGGGTTTGATTGGATTAATATTCAATTAATTATGATTTTTTCAAGAATCATAAATAAATTGAAAAAATGAAGAAAATCCAATAAAATAATGAAGCGCACGGTGCCAATAGCAATCAGATTCAGTTGAAATCCTGGGTTGGGCCATCAGGGGGGTGCGGATAACACTTAGTTCACTAAGCCCAAAACAAGCTGCTAAATGAAACGCAGCGTTTCATGCTTCAGAATCCTTCACAACTCAATTTTAAAACACAGCCCTTGGATCAGCTTCTAGTCAACGGGTCAAAACAAGATCTGAGGGTGATAACTTCATCTCCTACCTCTGGCCATGGAAATGGAGGGAAGAACCAGAGTTCAAACATGGATCTTTCTCAATTCGAACTTCACCATATCTCCATCAAAACACATGATTCAAAGCACCAATACACTCTAAATTCCACACTGATCACAACCATGGTCTTAGATTCAATTGAAATTCACTCTAACCCTAAACACGATCGTGGATCCAAATTCTGACCAAGAATCAATTGTCTCTAATCTTGAAATTGCTTGGTCTAAAACGTTCATCACATTGCACTGATCAGTTTCCCCTATAGAATTCATATTATTGCTCATTATACACCAAGTTCTTGGTCCAAACTGAAATGGTGTCATCATCTTGAACATAACCAAATGCTCTCAAATTCTCCAGAATCCATCTCCTAACCATTTCTAACCATTCTAACCTAACAATTTAACCTAACAATGCTTAAATTAAGGTGTATGGTGAAAGTTACAAACCTGGGATTTCTTGAATAACAGATGCACCAAATCTTCACTTCAACACTTCAATCCTTCCAAAATCGTTCCTTGTATAAAGATATGGCTTCTGTTTGCAAAAGAATTGATGGAAGATGCTTGCAACTCCAAACCCGATAGTGACTTGCAGTAGGTGGAACTCAAAAGCTCATGCACGATTCAGCCATGTTCTTGCTCTCAATTTGCTATGGAATCACTCAGTAACTCATAAGGAAGAGATTGCAATAGAAAGAATCGATTGAAATGGTGCAGAAATGAAGAATGGATTTCAATTTGCAATGAACAAATTTGGAATCCCAACTCTCTCTCCTTCCTCAACTCTCACCAACCTCTTCCATAGACCTCTTCTAAATCATATATAAAATGATTCAGAACCCTCTAGCACCTTCTGGAACCATCCAAGGAGATTTTGAAAATCTCATGTCATGGTTTCTCATTTCAAGCCATACTCACACAAGTCCATGTTTTCCTTGTTGCAACACTTGGTTCTCAATTGAAAATCTCCTTAGATGAGATGTATGAGATGTTAGGATGCTTGGATAGCTTGTACATTGATCTCTCTTATGTTTTGCAAGTGTAACTTAGATTACAAGTAACTTATGATAAGTCCCTCAATTTGACCTCAAATCAAAATTGTAATGATGCCATTGTTTCTGAAATGATTTTTCCATTCAATTTGGTAGGTCACCTGCCTTGGTTTGGTCATGTATTGAAAATTCCCAAAATAGGTCACTTTAATACATTAAATCCTCCTTTATTTTGACCATTTTGACAAGTATGAACTACAAGCCTTTCCATCATCTCATGACCTCCTTACTAGCCTTACAACATCATTTGAACAAGTTTGATATTGAAGATTTTTCCATTTGAAGCTTGGAAATAGGAGTTATGGCCTTATGCTTGAAATGACCTGTAATCTCCAAATGACCAAAATGCCCTTGACTTGTCAAAGCCATAAATTGAGTTCTACAAATCCTATCAAGGACTTCTAGTACTCTCTAGAAAGATAAGAAGATAAGGAACAACATTCATGTTTACCAAAAGTTCATAGGAATCATCCTTCTTGGGCAAACGTTTGATGCAAGTTGGGTGACTTTCAAGGCCCTAGATTCACATACCTCAAATGACCTGTAACTTGTCAAAGTCATAACTTGAGATCTACAAATCCTATCAAGGACTTCTAGTACTCAAATTAAAGCTAAGAGCAAGCTCTACAACATTCATGTTGGGGGTAAGATGAGATGACAATCACATCTTGAGCTAAACTGCCTTGAAGATAGGGATCAAACTAGGGGATTTTACACTGTCAAGCCTTAGAAACCCTAGCTTGAAACTTCTCAAACTCTTCAATCATGATGAGTTGACATTGGAATAATCCTTATAACATCTCAATGCATCAATCCATGATCACATGGTTCTTGGATCAGGTCTCAACCCTGTCCAAATCATCAGTTGACCTAGGGTTGACCCAGTCAAGCCCTAATTATACCACTCATGGCTAGGTCTTCTTAATCTTGCACTATGACCTATCTAGGCCTCATGATGGCTTTTAAGACACCTCATAAGCTCTCTCAAGGCTTCAAGTCTTTCTTCATAGCTTCAGAATCATCTGAGGTCTCCCCACAACTCTCAAGTTGGGAGGTATACATACTTGGTTTCAACCACTCTCTCTGAGAATCTTCTGACTTCTCTGACCAAGATATCAACCCTTGACCACTTGAATAATCTTCTTGGATAGCTTCATAGTCTTGTGTAGCCCTTGATTGGTAGTCATACCTCTTGATCTCCTGCATACATGTCAATGAAATGCAAATGATAATGCTAATGTGAATGAAATGAAACACAAGCTAGGTAAAGAAATGTTGGTCAAATTTTGGGGTGCAACACCTACGTACTTTCATACAGCATGAAAGATCAGAGCAAACGTAGTTCGGACTACGGAAGACACAAGCTTGTCTGACTGGTTTTTTATTACCTTATGAAAGGGTTTTTCTTGATTAAGAGTCCAAGCGGACAAAAATGACATTTTGATGTTTGTTTTGAATCTTTTACGAAAGAAGTGTTTTTTAGTTCGTTTGCAATCTCTGCCGTACTAGAGACTATGATTTGAGAGTGACTACGTCGCATGTCACCCTAAGGGTACCATACTAAGCAGTCAGATTACTGAAGAGTGACCCTCCAGCAACCTTTTCTCAAATAGCTTAAGGCTCGTAATGTACGACGTCGATTAACCTTATTACTGCATTTTTGAATTGTTTTGAGATAAGAAGAGAAAGAAGCTCTAAAAAACCTAGGGTTGAAAAGGAATAAAACTAACCTAATGTTGTCATGCATGGATAAGAATCCTAATGTCTGTCATAATTCCCTCCTGCACAGAGGAAATCAGAGATCCTAGGGGATAAACAGAAAAGAGAGCAAGCAAATACGGTAAAATGTATGCAATGCAGCAATACAAGCGAGGCAAGGGAGAAAACAACAGGCAAAGTGAATCAATATCCACCTCAAACCTAGGGGGCAAGCTACACAAGCCAACAAACAATACAGAAAACAAAACCCCAAAGCAGAGGAGGCAGCCCCAAGCAGCACCGCCAAACTCCTACAGCAAACAACAGCTCTGGCAGCAACAGATGATTAAACAGCAAAAAGTTGACAACAACAACCTTCATCCTCATGAATAACACCTATCTTCAAGCTTCAATAAACTTTCAATCTTCAAAAAGCACCAGGCTTCAACAAGCTCCCAGCTTAAGCAGGCTCAAACCCCAACCAGTAACCAGCCTCAACAAGTTCATGACTTCAACTTCAACAAGCAGTAAAACCCTGGCTTCAACAAGCTACCTCATCTTTTCCTTTACCAAGCTTCAACAAGCACCTCCAAGGGAGAATCAAACCAACAATAATCAAGTTATAATGTTAAGAGACTTAATGACAACCAAGGGAAATCACTAAAGACTTAACATTGCAAATGAAAGGTATCCTCAAAGTTCTACTCACTTGGGCATACCACTCATCCCTCCTAAGGAGAGATGGAGCTTCCCAAGGAGGACTTTGTGTCATTGGATAGAATGGAGATGAACAATATACTCCATGTTTGAAGAAACAAGTAAAACTAGTCTAAGGCTCTTCCTAAAACCCTAGATTCCCTAAGCTCCTGATAAGCACTCCACAAGATGAGAAATCTTCAACTCCAAGCTCATTCAAGCTCTCCAAAGCATCTTCAATTGGTCTTCATGATCATCCAAGCTCAAAAGCACCACCACCCTAGTCTAAGGGGAACTACTGAGTCAAACTAGCCAAGTTAATTCATCAGAAACACTTAGAAGTTAGTCTTAAAACTAATTCTAATTAAAATCTCAAACATGATTGTAAAATCCTACAAAAATTACTAAGGGTTCCTAAGCCTCTTATGGATCTCTCATACAAAAAACAGGGGGTTAACCATTCATTTGGATTTAAAACTATGCCCTAAACCTAAAGGTATCATCTTAAAACCCTAATTCTAAACCACCTAATGTCCATGGTTCAAACTCGCCTAAATTTATCTCACAAAAATATGAGAAAATTACTATGGGTACATGCATATCTAAGCTAACTAGCCCAAAAGGAATCAATTAAAAACTCATCACCAATTATTCATAATAAAATCAGCAAGAACACTTATCAAACAAATTGAAAATAAAACCAATTAAAATGCCAAAAATGCAAATAAAATAAAAAAAATGCATGAATTAAACATTTTTCAATCCTATTAAATTCTACACTTTCTAAGGAATCAAGGGGAAAAAACCTGGATTAAAAAGACTATTTTTTCTATTTATTATGGATTTATTTCTAAACTATATGAAAATGTAAAATAAAAGAAAAAATAATTAAAATGATGAAACCTGCGTGTCAGATAGCAATTAAATTCAGTTATTTCTCCAGACTGGGCCCAAGAGGGGGGTGTGCGTTGCAAATATCTCATAAACCCAAACCACAATTAAAATAACTCAGAAAATCCAATGGAAAATGGAAAAACGTTGTGGCAAATAGCAAGGGATTTCAGTGTATTTTCTCATTGGGCCCAGACATGGGGTGTGAAGAGCAAGGATCCCTTAAGCCCACCCACTCTGATTAAATGAAACAGGGCATTTTGATCACTTCAAATCCCTTCATACTTTGAAACTCAATCCTGGCCGTGGGTTTCTTACTTTGGTCAAAGTCAAAACACAAACCAAAGGTGAGAGATTCATCTTCTCCAATTGAGTTTGAAAATGGGGGGGAACTCAGACGGTGGCCTGAGCTTGGCGCCACCGTCTTCTCCGGCGAAGCAAACCCCAAAACTCACCAAACAAGCCAACTAAAAACCCTAATCCACTCCAAATTTCACCCTGGTCACGAATATGACCTCCATTTCCACTGATTCTCACCCTAACTCAAAACCCGATAGAAGTTGCAGAAAATTCATCCAATCTTGATCATAGCAATTCTTGCAATTGAAGGCCCTAAACTCATCTACATGTTTCAGTCATCAATTCTAACCATTTGAAAGCCATTAAAACCTCAAGAACTAGTAGATATGAGCTTCAACAGAAAATGGCATCACCCTAATTTGGTCTCTAATTCTTAATCTTTTACACTGAAATCCACCCTCACATCAACACTAACCTAATCATGCATCAAATACTGATCAATTCACTACAAATTATGCTAAAATTTGAAGAATGCAAACTTGTTGAAAGTGGATGAACATATGAGGTTATGGCACGATTCAACCTCCAATCTCTTGTAGAATCACTCAAGGATCATTTCTAAAGCTCCTTCAGTGGACAATTTGCTTTGAATCCTCCTTAATTCCAAAAACCGATTCTTGATGCAGCTTGAGAAATTTCAAATGCTATCCTTCGATTCTCTCCAATGCAAGCCCAAAAAACTATCTAAATCAGTTGCATACAATATATAGATTGTGTTAGAACACTCTAGAACCTTCTGTAACAACTTGAATGAGAAATTGAAAATCTCATTTCCTTTGAAAATCTCACATGCCAAAACCATGCCTTGCTCTGTTCTACCTCACTATCTCCCTTGAATTTCTCTCCTCATGATATTTAGAACTGAATTGGGATGATAATTCCCTTGTATTTGATCTTAAGGCAATGGATGGTTATGTTTCTTCAACCTTAAGTAACAAAGTGAAACCATGTGCAAATGACCTCAAATCCAAAATGTGGTATTGCCATCCTTTCCAAAACATATTTTCTGATCAAATTGGTATGTAACATGGACTTGTTTGGCCATAAAATCAAGAAATCACAATTTTGGCCTTTTAATCACTTTAATTCCTTCATTTCAAAACCATTTTCACCCAACTTCTCCTATGAGCCAATTCAAAACCTCCTTGATGCATGGTCAAGGTTAAAACCCTATTTTGAGCAACTTTATAGTTGACAATTTTCCATTTGAGGCCTCTAAGTTGGAGATTTGGACCCATGCTTGAGAATGACTTATAATCACCAAGACTCAAAATACCCCTGGATTGCCAAGATCATAACGTGAGTTCTGCAAATCCCCTTTAGGACTTATAGTACTCTATGGAAATCTAAGATCAAGATATACAACTCTTATGTTGGCCAAGAATCCATTTGAAAACTCCTTGAAGGGAAAAAGTTGCTTGGAAGTCAAGTGACTTTCACAGATAAATTTCAGTGTCCTCTGGTGACCTGTAATATGCAAGGACCATAACTTGAGTTCTACAAATCTTCTTGAAGACTTATAGTACTCAAATTAAAGGTATTGAGAAGCTATACAAGTTTCATGTTGGCCAAAGATCCATTTGATACTTGTATTTTGACTTATGTGGCTTTGAAGTTAGGCACTAAATAGAGGATTTTACACTGAAACCCTAATTTAGCAACTTCCCACATTCTTGATTCTTATTTTCTTAATATTGGCATAACACAACACATGTATCAACATATCAATTCATGAATCCCATGACCTAAAGGTAGGCTTGGATGCTCTCCAATTACTCAATTGAATTAGGGTTGACCCAGATGAAACCCTAGTTGATTGCACCTCAACTGTGGCTCTCATACTTGAATCAATGACTTGCCTCAGCTTCAATAAGGCCCTCTAGACATCCCATGAGATCCATACACACCTCACATCCACATTCCATGCTTCTCATCCCATTGATGATTCTCAACATTCCTCAAGATAGGAGCAAAACCCACATGTAGGCACTCAAACTTCTCAAGACTTCAAATCCTTTCTTGATGGCCTAGATGACTTCTCATCTTGGATAACACAACTTGCTAGGCTCTTCTCTTGATAGACACCTTGATCCTTTGTTGGATGCCTGCTATGCTATGATATGAAAATGATTGAACTATGTACATGATGTAACTATGCAAATGAAATGCAATGAAACATAAATCAGGCAAGAAAAGGTTGAGCAAATTTTGGGGTGCAACATGTAGCAGCAGTCATATACTCTTATGACGACGAAGACCTTATTGATGAAAGTGAGTTCAACGTGACCAAGCTCAAGCCAGGACCTCCCTACGCTTATAAATTGTTGAAACCATCAAACGGGAAAAATATCGTCGAAAACTGAAAAAATAGATAGATTTGTTGCAAAAACTTATACTTTCGATATATCTAAATGTGACAAAATATTTGATTTGTTAATCAAGGATGGTCAAATTATTGTTCCTCAGGGCCTGAAAAATCCCCCATTAGAGCAAAAGAAAAAAAAGGGATTCTGTAAGTTTCATAATTTTCTTGGTCATAAAACATCTCAATGTGTTCTTTTCAAGGATTTGGTGCAATAGGCTTTGGAAGAAGGCATGCTTCAATTTGGAGAAAAACGAAAGATGCAGATGGATACAAGTCCTTTGAAGGTGGATGAAGCTTTATACACCGAACCTTTTGAGTGCAAGATGGTCGAAACTACTGATGGTTTCGATAAAGCCTTGTATGTTGAACCTTCGGAGTGCATGATGGTTGAAACTACTAATGGTTTTGACGTGAAAACTGAAGATGCATCGAAGGCAATTTATCCCCAAGCTGGAGAAGATTTGACTCATTTCCAGGAGAAATACAGAGTGAGAGGGTCGAATGTTGTGCTCTATCTAAGATACAATGTTGTCTTTGATGAAAAAGCTGCTGGAAAGTATGATGTTAACAAAAAGAAGGTGCTGGAAGGAGGACAAAATCCCATCCCAAGATTTGTGTTTGACAAAAGGGGATCCCCTCAGCAAAATGAAGAGTTCAGGAGGAAATTCCCACAGCCTCGACCAAAGACCTTTCGTCCTCCATCGAACACCCCGCAAGAAAAATGGGTGAAACTAGTGAATCAAAAGGGGGGTAAGAGGCCAAAGTGAAGAGTACTCGATTTAGAGACAGAAGCGAGGAATCCAGAGAAAAGAATTGGACTTAAATGCTATGTGGTTTCTCCTAATTACAAAGGGAAAAACTCCACGACTAGAATGCAATAGAGGTGTTATCAGAGGAACAAGAAGGCTGAAAAAGAGGCTTCCACGTAACAGCTGAAACCTATTGAAACTTCTAGACAAAAGAGGCACTACCCAAAAGGAAGCCTTGTCGAGAGGGAAAATTTATGGAAAATCAGACGCTGGCCATGAATGTTAACCCGTCGGGAGAGATGGAAGTCGTATCGACCCAGACCACATAGTACACCCCCTGATCGAGGAGGAAGAACCTGAATACACTCCCCAGTCGAATGAGAAAGAACCTGAGTATACTCCTTCACCAGAAGATAAGATGGTCGATAATAATTATGGTGAAGGCTTTATTATTATATGTGGTATTGTGTCGGTTTTGTCTGCTGAATATGATAGTGTGTCAAAAGTCTCCAAAGCTGAAGAAGACTTTCTCCCAGACAAAACTGGTGAAGACAAACCATTGTGTTACTACATTATGAACAGTGGTGCGGTGGAGGAGCAAAAGACTATGTTTGAGAAGCCTAGTCCAGGAATGATGTATCATCTGGAACCATTATTCATAAGGGAAAAGGTAGGTGGGATGCCAGTAAACAAGGTGTTTGTCGATGGTGGGGTAGCTACCAATTTAATGCCTCATACCTTGTTCAAAAAGATAGGAAAATGTGATGCTGATCTTCGACAACACAATATGGTTTTATCCAATTATTAAGGAAAAACCAGTAACATACTAGAAGTGATCCAAGTCGAACTGGTTGTTGGTACAACTACCAGATCAACGTTGTTCATGGTGATAAACTCCAAAGCAAACTTCAACTTGCTGTTAGGATGCGAATGGATACACGGAATAAGGGAAGTGCCATCAAACTTGCACAAAAGGTTAATTATCTGGAAGAAAGATGGAATTGTAAAGAATATCGAAGCTGATCAGAGTTACTATAGAATCGACGAAGCGAAGGGCGTGAAGAAGTCCTTCGACCAACATTTATCAAATGTTGGCGAATCAGAAGTTTCACCTCTATCGAAAATAAAAATTGTTTCCTGAGTCTAGATCCTGGCTATGGGTTTATCTGGGATTCTGAAGAGGAAATAAAGCCTGAATAGGTGAATCCACCTACGGGGTGACCTGCGGTCGATGAAGATGACCATTGAGTCAGAAATTTTGGCTCGAATTTCGACCTATTTGGATGAAAATAAAATAAAATCGACACTAAAAGCCGAGAAACTACAACATCTAGATGTCAAAGCCAAAGTCGAAGAGCTTGAAGATGGCCAGTAAGGCCAAACAACAGCTTCAGAAAGCTGGAGGCTAGATTGTATCTATGAAAATGAGCCTTTGAGGTTTGAGAAAGACCCATTGAATGAATTGCATAGAATGCAAGCACAAGATCCACTCGAAGAAATATATCTGGGGGATAGAGTCACAAAAATACCAACTTCTATAAGCACTAAAGTTGGGTCAAGAATGAAGGTGAAGTTGATCAAATTATTGAATGAATACAAAGATTTCTTCGCCTAGGATTATAGTGAGATGCCTGGTCTGAGTCAAAGCATGGTGGAACATCGCTTACCTATTCAACCATGGAAAAGGCTAGTGAAGCAACATCCTCGAAGGTTTTCCCCATAAATCACAATGAAGATTAAGCAAGAGATTCAAAGACTACTCAAAATCCAGTTCATTAAAGCTGCAAGGTATGTCAAACAGTTAGATAATATTATACATGTCATTAAGAAACATGGAACACTTCGAGTCTGTATAGATTTTAGGGACTTGAACAAGGAAACTCCAAAAGATGAGTATTCAATGCCAATGGCAGAGATGTTATTTGATTCAGCCGTAGGCTTCAAGTACCTCAGTCTGTTTGATGGATATTCTGGTTATAACCAGATTTTCATAGCAGAAGATGATGTACCCAAAATAGTGTTCTGATGCCCAGGGGCTTTGGGAACATACAAATGGGTTGTAATGTCGTTTGGTTTAAAAAACGCCGGAGCAACCTATCAAAGAGCGAATAATGCTATGTTCCATGATTTTATAGAAAAGTTTATGCAGGTGTGCATTGATGACATTGTGATAAAATCCTCATCTAAAAATGGTAATTTAGACATCTTTGACTATTCTTTGAGATAATGGGAAATATGGGTTAAATATGAATCCACTAAAATGTGCTTTCTGTGTACATGCAAGATACTTTCTAGGTTTTATAGTGCACAAAAAAGGCACCGAGATCAACCAAAACAAAATAAAGGAAAATTTGGATCTCTAGCCTCCTTCGACAAAGAAGAAGCTACAATATTTATAGGGGAAAATAATTTTCTTGAGAAGGTTCATATCGAATCTAAGTGGCAGGACAAAGGTTTTCTCGCCATTGCTCAAATCTAGAAAGAAAACGATTTTCACTGGGGACGAGAGCAACAAGAGGCTTTCGACACCATCAAAGAATATCTCACAAAGCCTCCCATTTTATTGCCCCTAGTAGAAATAAGAGTACAAAATTATATATTGTCGCGTATGATTCGACCATATGAAGTATGTTAGCTCAAGAGGATGATAGTGGAATTGAAAGACCCATTTACTACCTCTATCGAATCTTAATAGATGCTAAAACTAGGTACAATATGATTGAGAAATTGTGCCTATGCTTGTACTTCTCATATATGAATTGAAAGCAATATGTAAAACCAGTTGATGTTTATGTTTCGTCTCATTTTGATGTTATTAAACATATGTTGTCTAAACCTATTTTACATAGTCGAATTGGGAAATGGACACTTGCATTAACTGAATTCTCCTTAACATATTTTCCTTTGAGGGACATGAAAGGCCAAATTATGGCAAAATTCATTGTAGACCATGTTATAGTCGAGCCATCACAAAACATGATCGACACGGACCCTTGGAAGTTGTACTTCGACGGGTCAAGTCATAAAAACAGAATTGGTGTTGGAGTCTTGATATTATCTCCAAATGGAATTCCGACAAAGTTCAAGTGTCAAGTAGATGGATGAAGTTCCAATAACGAAGCAAAATATGAAGCCCTAATCACTGGCCTCAAGATCCTAAAATATTTAGGGGCGAAGAAGGTCGAAATAAAGGGTGATTTGGAGCTAGTGATCAAGTAAATTACACGTGAATATAAATGCACTAAAGATCATTTGTTAGTGTATTTCACAATAGCAAATAGGCTTCTAGAGTACTTTGAGATAGTCAGCATCCCACAGGTGCCTAGAATAGAGAATCAAGAGGCTAATGAATTAGGACAGATTGCATCTAGGTATAAGGTGTTGAACAATAAGCTCAGAGACTTTATTGAAGTCAGAGAGAAGGTGGTGTCGAACGTATTACCGCCACCAAACTTGTAAATCCTAAAAGTTGAGGGGGTAGAAGCTCTGAACGAGATCTTTGAAATTTTTGAAGTTTTTGCCATTGACAATTTGACAAAGTCAGATTGGCGAAAGCCAATTATGGAATACTTGGAAAATCCAGTCAGAACCACTGACAGAAAATTCAAGTATAGAGCGTTGAGTTATGTCTGTATGGGTAATAAATTATTGAGAAAAAACTCCAAAAGGTTTATTAATCAAGTTTCTTGGAGATACGGAGGCGTACCTAGCAATATCGGAGGTACATAGTGGAACTTGTTGAGCTCATCAAGCTGGCCATATAATGAAGTGGCTACTATTTCGACAAGGTGTCTATTGGTCAAGCATGTTAAAAGACTGCATTAACTTCGCCAAAGGTTGTCAGGAATGTCAAAGACATGCTAACATTCAGCATATGCCAGCCAGCGAATTGCACACAATCATTAAACCTTGGCCTTTTCGAGGGTGGGCTTTAAACATCATAGGTGAAATTCGACCAGCCTCATCTAAATAACAAAAATTTATTCTGGTGGGTATAGATTATTTCACAAAGTGGATAGAAGATGTACCTCTAGTCAAAGTAGATCAAGAGGCGGTGATCGAATTCATTCAGAAATACATTATTTATAGATATGGAGTTTTAGAAACCATTACTACGGACCAAGGATCAATTTTGTTGGTCAAAAAATGCAAAAACTTGCAGTCGAAATAGGGTTCAAATTGGTCACTTCCACACCTTACTACGCCCAAGCGAATGGTCAAGTCGAAGCAGCTAACAAAGTAATCATTGGGCTGATCAAGAAACACATTGCCAAAAAACCTAAGAATTGGGACAAAACACTAGATCAGATTTTATGGGCTTGTCAAAAATCCCCTAAAGAGGCAACAAATTCAATGCCTTTTCGTTTGACATTTGGTTATAGTATTGTGTTTCCTGTGGAAATTTGTTTACAATCGTTTAGGATACAACGGCAAAATGAAATTCCATCAGAGCGATATTGGAGCATGATGTTTGATGAAATCGTCGACTTGGACGAGGAAAGGTTGGATGCATTAGACGTATTGTTGCGACAAAAAGAGCGAGTGGCGAAAGCATACAATAAAAAGGTTAAAGTGAAAACCTCCGCAGTAAATGCTTATGTTTGGAAAGTGATCTTGCCCATGGATTGAAGAGATCGAACTTTGGGAAAATGGTCACAAAACTGGGAAGGACCATTTCAAGTGATCCAATCGTTTACGAATAATGCCTATGAAAATTAAGAACTAGGTATGGATCGAAGAGTCTTAAGGGTAAATAGAAAATATTTGAAAAAATATAAACTGATGCTCCAAGAGATTCAAATCAAAAGGGAATAAAACATATCATTAATAATGGTGGCCAAAATGGAATAAAACCAAAATGGCATTCAAAATATTCAAAAAATAATTACATCGTCTCGACAACAAAATATCTAAGAAGGTAATCTAGACTTAAAGTCTTCAAAGAGACTCTTTGCATAAGCAATCCTGTTGTCGAGACGGGCATTCCTCTCTGCCAATCGAGCAATTGTTTCTTTGATTTTGAGGGTTTTCTCACCATGAGCAATCCCTTTGAGTATCTCTTGGTCAACAACGTCTTGAGATGGAAGGTCTTCAAATGAATCCAATGAAGCTTTCTGTTGCTTGACTTCAACAATATTTTTGTTGAGTTCGTCTATTTGATCCAGATAAGTCGAGATTTGCTAGTCGAAGGCACGATATTTGTCGAGACATTCCTGGCTCTTGGCTTCAAAGTCATTTAGCTTCTTCACACAAGCTTCGTTGAAGTTCCATTCCAATCTCATCTCGTTTGACTTCATCTTATTCTGAAAATCAGTGTCCCATCAAAGAGAGAGATCCTTGACAAGCTGACTGAAAAAGGCCTCAAACTCAATCATTATCGAGCCACAGAGTCAAGAATGTTATGGTGAGAGATTTCATCGAGAAGCTTGAGAACATCAGCCCCTAGAACAACTTCCTCTTTGACAACGGCCAAAACTTCACCCTCAAACAGAAATGCTCTGAGTTGTTGGAGTTTGAGGGTAATAGTAGCATCAATTTCTGGCATAGGAGTGAGAGTCGATTCAGAGGTCTTAGCGCCAGCTAGCACTTTTCAAATTCTTTGAAGTCTTCGCAAAGTCTCAGCTGGGTTTTTCTGCTTCATAGCCATAATTTCTTCTTAACTAAGGGAGCTATTGGAATTAGTGTCTTGCAAGAGTGGATTGGGGGCACCTTCTATAGAAGCTTGTGGATTTGAATTTCCTTCGCCAGGCATGGTGTCAGCGGCAGCAGTCGAGGGCTTCAGATTTGTATCAGTATGCGTGTCAGGGTCCAGATTATCTTTGGTCGAGAAGCCTTGAAAATTATCATGTTTTTGGGGACTCAAGTGAGTTAAAGTCTCCACCAGATCTTCAGTGGGTGGTCTCTATAGAAAGAATCTAAATTTAATATCAAGAAATAATTTACGAAGTTAAATAACAAAAATGTTCAATACCTCAGGAGTTGTGGGTCTGGGAGGAGAAGTTGAAGTTGTTTTTTCTGGAGCAATAAAATTGGAGGTCGAAGTGAGATTGTCGGGGCCAGAAGTTTTGGCACTTGAAGAAACGATTTTCAAAGCCGATTTCTTAAGAAGAGGATTTCTTTTCTTCTTAGTTTGAGTGGCCTTGGTAGGTGTCGAAGCTTTTACAGAAGAAAATATTTGAGAATGAGTGTTGCCATTAAAAGCTTCACCTTCAGCAGATGGAGCTTCTTCAGAGACCTAAACCATAAGAGACGTAAGAGGTTCGTCGAAATAAACATCATAAGACGCTAGAACGCATCATACCTGTGGTTTCAAAATTGAAGAGGCCTTTGTCTTCTTCGAAGGTTTTTTTTAGGCTGGTGCCAAATTCGGAGCATGCTTTTGACCCAGAGAACAAGTACGAAAAACAGTCAGTTCATTCTACTTCCGAACAAAAGAAATTTAGTGAAACAATGTTTACCTTTTCTGGCTGAGCTTTATCAACGTCAACAACTTGGCTTTTTTCGACAGAAGCATCCTTTGTTGGCTTGGCAACTGGTGGTTTGCCTTTTAGGACAGAGAAAACGTCAATCAAATTTTAGAGGAAAATGGATCTCGAGAAATACTGGTGCTGGTATTTAGACCACCAGGTGTCGAATTCCCTGGTGGTGATGAAAGAATGTTGAAACTTGAACACAGAAAGTTCAAGATGTTGGGTTGTCTTGTGGAATTTGAGGTAAGCTACATGGTCGTCAGCGTTCAACTGTCGACCAGCTCACACGATGTCAGTCGAATAGGTACCAAGGACTTTGGTAGCATTTGGCTCAAACCAAATTGTCGAGCCACCAAATTGGGTTGGTAGTTCATGAACCCATACCCCTTCGACCCAGCTTCAATTCTGAAAGATAACATCGTGGGAGTCAGGAATGCTCTCGACACAGCATTCGACTGCGCTGCAAACTTTGGAGTAACACCAAGGAAAGGATCCCTAAACCAAGTCGGACCAAAGCTTCGATCCTCGAAGGGAGCCATAGCTGGAAAAAAAAGTAGTGGCTTCGAAAAACATATTAATGTATTTTATAAAAATGAACTTACTGGGAATTTCTTGACGAGTAGTTAAGGCAAGCCTTATGCCTTCGATAGGTTAGCTCTGTGTTAAAAACATAATGCGCTCCGGCATAGGGGCACCTAGTTGATATTCAAAGGTGGAATTCAGCCAATGTTGTAGTAGCCATATGGGGCCTGACAAATTCAAGGCTTTAGGAGTGGTGTGAAGGAGCTTCAACTTTAGAGAAGAAATGGCCAAAGAGTGATAAAGGGACGCCAGCAGAAGTTTGCCCAAGGAAACTTGTCGACCCTCATGTATCTGGATCGCCAAACCAGTATAGCTCTTAGCTATCTGCAAAGAGCCAGAACATAACACTTAGTAGGAGAGCCAAAGAGTTAAGAAAGAAATGTATTCCCTGTCAGAAACTTCCTCAAAATCTTGGACATGGTGGTCTTTGATGTAGTGTTTAAGGCTTGCACGACTAAAAGAAAAAGTATTTTCAGTCGAGAGAGTTAGGTCCAAAGTTTTCCCAAAGGAGAGAGGTCAGTAATAGCTGACACATCGAACAATGTATGAGTTAACATACCACAAGGAAGTTGGAAGGTGTTAGTCGAACCTTCCCAAAAGTGAATCGAAGCCAATAGCATGCATGGATTGACTTTATGGGTATGTCTCGATATCTGGATGGTGTCAAAGATGCCAAATGTGTTTCGTTGCTCTTGACGCTTGCTTTGCGCCCTATAGAGCCAGGCCAAGTAATCTTTGTTGCCAAGAGTAGGCATCAACTGGAAAACCTTGGCATTTGGATCCATAAACTTCAAGTCAAGAGAACCCTTCTTCTCGAAAGCAGGTGGAATGACATAAGTATAGCAATGGAAGTATTCTTGAACCTTTTTGGGGCGTGTCCTTTCATCTAAATATGACCCATGAAAGGCAACGAGTTTCTCAACAACAACGAGTGGAAGGAGCATTTGTCGCTTCCAGTTCATCACTGTAGACTTATCATTTTACATTGGTTAAGGAATGATTTTTAGACCTTCTTCTTCAGTAAGGAAGAAGGCTATAGGGTTGTTACCATTTTGGGGGGTACTAGAAGCCATAGCAATGTAAAGGAAGAGAAAGAAGACGTAGAAGATTATGTTTCTCTGAAAGTTGCAGAAATAGGTGCGAAGAAGAATAAGGAAAGAAATGAAATAAGCAGAAGAAGTATTTATAAGCACAAAAATCAAACGGTAATGATGGCCAAGTGGCAGTTGACGATGGATGTGACAATGTAGTTCCACTATAGTATGAAAGAGAAGCGAGTCAATTTGTTAGCTGTCAAATTTCGACCAAGAAAAGAGAAGCGAGTCAAAGAGAAGCTTAGAATCACAAAAAAAGAAGTCGAAACAAGTTTGACAGAAGATCCTGTAGACTAAATTTGAAGCAATCTCGACAGACAACCCGTCATAAGGAAGTCGAAGCAAGCTCGATGGATAACTATTCTAATTGAGGTTGAAGGAAAGAAAAACGAGTAAGTTTGTAACTGATGAAAACATGGGGAAGTTACACAAGAAATGGGCTTGCATGGGTAGACGTGTGGCAAGCTGTGAGTAGTCAACGACAAAACATCAATTATTTTTTATGCCTATTTAAATAGAATTTAGTTTCAATTTGAAGGGGTCGTATTTTGTAACATTTCAAGCAAAACACTCAAAGTACCTGCATATAAGAGAAACGAGACATTTCTATACAAATGTATGCACACGTCCAATTTATGTTTAAGCAATTTATATTCTAAGTCTCTTTTTAATTCACTTTTCTTTCCCACTTTTTTGTCTTGTTTTTCTCTCATTTTATTTATCTCAGTTAGACGAACGCAGATTTATTATATATCTTGTCCAGCATTTCAAACCCAAGAAAACACTTAAATAATCATCCCAAACTTAACACTAAGTCTAGGATTTTGTAGATGATCCTGCAAGTAACCTTTAATAAGAGGCTAGAGATTGTTTGGACATAAATTCGGTCGAACAATTAACTCATATATTGAAAATGTTGTTAATGTTGTATCATATGGTAATTGTGTATTTATAGTCATTTCATCATTGCATGGATATGGTGAAAATGGTTGGCCAATAGTTCGTCAAGACTTGGTGATAAAAATGATAGACAAGGAAAGATCAAGTTTGTATGACATGTTATTTGGTAATCAATTAGCAGGTGTGAGAGAATTTTTGATGATAGATTCCTTTGGTCCTCAGCCACCATAGAAATGGTTGACTCTACCAGATACGGGTTACTTGATAGTGAATCACTATAATGTTGTACTTGTCTGTTTAGGCTATCTGTGCATGACTTTCTTTCCCATGACAAGTTCACATTCACTAAATGTCTCCATTTATTGCATTGGTTTTGCAAACCAAAATCATTGGGTTTAGGTACATAGTTTACTTTATTTAATATTTGACTTACTTTAATTTTTTTAAACATATGACCTAATGTTTGAATAATTTTTATAATCAGGTAACATGAAATAGGGGTATCCGTTGCCACCAGTCACATTAGATTGGAAGAAGTTTCGGTCTCCAGGAGCAACATCTTAGATGTTAGGATTTGCAAGACGTCTACAACATTGGCAACTACTTACGCTTGTATTACCATCTTAGTATACCATGTCATTGTGTATTAAAATATGTAATTAAACATGAATATGAAATCATGTCATTGAGTTTTAATTTCATATGTCTCAAGATCACATAACTGATGAGAAATTAATTATAAGTCTAAAAGTTAATACATATGAAAAAGTATAAACATAAATCAATGTGAACGAGAAATAGGAAAAAACTCAAATAAGTCAGCAAACTTTGGATCATCCTCGTTAGCATCAACTTCACGGAGATAACGATGAATTAATGTAGAAACACAAGCCCAACTAGGATCAGATGGTCCTGTTTTCTAAACAGGAATCGACACCTCTCTTGGCGCATCACGAGGCAGGCGGTACCAAATGAGGATGTGAAACATGATAATACCACTTTAGGTATCCATTATCTGTATCAGATGGAGTGGTGGCCAATGTTGTCAAACAGATCACATCAACGACACTTTGATGGTAACAAATCCACTTCACATAAATATCACCGGCCATCATATAATCAGGAGGTGGGATGGAACATACTGCCTGTATCTAAACTGACGTATACATCTGCCAGACAAGTATAGAATAACTGCCACCCCACTTCAAACACCCTATGTACAGACATAACTCATCAAATTGGTGCCATACTATATGATCCTCGAATGGGCGCCATATGATGTTGATAGGTGTGAGCTCGTCCAAAATAGGTCGCAAGTCATCCACCTTTAGGACTCCTTGCTTATAGGACCATCTCAGCGCTCGAGGAAGACCACAATTATCATATGGCTTTCAATTCTCTCCTCTCTTTCCAAGTGTTGGAAAATATTCGTGAACCCAACAATGTTACAAGATTAATACTATTAATAAACAAATTAAACCAAATTTATAAAATAAACTAGTAAACTAAATAAACTAAATTAATAGACCAAATTAAAATAGATACCTGTAAGAGAGTAGGATACCCACATAGTTGCTTACAAATGAACATAGAAGCATCTCCGAGATATCTGTAGAGGGTAATTAACACAGTTTCTCCCCAAATGTATCCTTAACATCTCTCCAAGTTTGTAAATAGTATTCCTACTATCCTATAATGAGTGACTCATTTGGAATAAAAGAGTGTCCCAAAATGAATGACCATTTCAATTTTCAATGCATCTTTTCCAATTTTACCCTCTAATTAATATTACTTACATAATAAGGATACTTTAGTTAAAATATCATTCTCTCTCTTTCATTTATTATTTTTTTCTTAATGTGTGTGAAATGGTCAACTGGTCACTCGTTGTGGGATGAAAGGAGTAAGAGATATCATGCTTCAACAAGTGTAATGGTTTTGTCAGCAAAAATTATGGAGCCCACCAACATCAACATATACGCTTTAGTCACACATGCCAATCTAGAAGCAACTCTATTATCTTTGAATAAATCGTATAACCACTCTAACTTATAGTAAGAACCCTGTTGCACCCTAAAATTTGCTCAACCTATTTCACTTGGTTTATGTTTCAATTGCATTGTCATTTGCATAATAAGTCATGTACATAGTCTAATCATTTGCATAGCATAGCATCACAAGTCATCTAGCAAGGGACCAAGTGCCATTCTTATCAGAAAGAGGCCCATCAAGGGGTTTTATTCAAGATCAAGACCATCCAAGTAATCAAGAAATGAGTTGAAGCTTTGAGAAGTTTGAAGGTCAACCAGTAGATTTCTCTCCCAATCTGGGGGATATGTTGAAGATCATCAATGAGTGTGTGAGCCATGGAAGGTGTAAAAAGATCATGGAAGACCTAGAGGTTCATTTTGAAGATGAGACAAATCATTAATACAAGTACCAGAGCTACAGTTGAATGCAGTCAACTAGGGTTTCATCTGGGTCAACCCTAGGTCAAATGATTTATTGGAGGGCCTCAAGGCCTACTTGGAGGATGTGGAATTCATGATTTGATATGTGAATATATGTGTGGGGTTGTGCCAAGGATAAATCAAAAGGAATCAAGAAGAAGAGGGGTTACTAAATTAGGGTTTCAGTGTAAAATCCCCTAACTTAGGCCTAACTTCCAAGCCAGATAAGTCAAAATTCAAGTTTCAAATGAATTCGTGGTCAACATGAAACTTATAGAGCTTCTCAATAGCTTTAATTTTAGTACTAGAGGTCTTCAAGAATATTTTTAGAACTCAAGTTATGGTTCTTGCAAGTTATGGGTCATCAGAGGACACTGAAATTTATCTGTGAAAGTCACTTGACTTCCAAGCAACTTTTTCCCATCAAGGAGTTCTCAAATGTATTCTTGGCCAACATAAGAGTTGTAGATCTTGATCTTAGCTTTAATTTGAGTACTAGAAGTCCTCAAGAGGATTTGTAGAACTCAAGTTATGATCTTGACAACCCAGGGGTATTTTGGGAAAGGTGAATTACAGGTCATTTTTTAGCATAGGTCAAATCTCCATGTTCCACTTCTCAAATGAAAAATTGTTCAACATGGAATGTGCTTAAAATGATGTTTTTAGGTAAAATAAGTCATCATGGTGGATTGATCGGCTTATTTCAAAAAAGTCACTTAAAATGGCCTAAAAAAAGGGAATAAGTCAAATAAAGTTTGGTGGAAAAAATCAAATTTTGGGTTAGAGGTCACAAACAAGCCATATGACATACCAATTTGATTGTAGAATGCATTTTAAAGACAATGACATTGCCACAATTTTGAATTGAGGGTTATTTCAAGGACTTGTTTTGTAAATGGGCTACTTGCATCATAAGGCACATATGCAAAACCACACTTCCAAGCAAATGCAAGGCTCCTTTCCATCCATACACCTCCAATATCTCATTTGGAGAGAATTTAAACTCATAACCAAGTGAATTGCAAGCAAAAACATGAGATGGTATGTGCATAGCATAAGAAGAGATTTTCATGACATGAGAAGTTGATTTTCTCATTGGATCAATCTAGAACTTTCTAGGGTCTTCAAATACATTCTATATATACTTGTGAAGAGGTTCAGAGCAAGAGTTGGTGATTCATTTGTGCAAAAACCATAAATTGACATTGGAGTTTGGAAGAGAAAAAGTGAGAGATCAAAGTTGGATTCAAGGCATTTTCAAGAGTTATCAATAATTTAATCTTCTCCAACAAACTTCAACAAAGGTTTTCCGCACTTTTTGGCAAGAAAAAACGAGCTCCAACTACTCTGTTTCGACTCTCCGAAGCCGGTATGTGAAATTCACTTTTTCTATGATTTTAGGACGAATTAGATTAGATTATTCATGTGGTTAGGATCTGGAAAATGTATAGATGAAGTTAGGATCAAGAAATTAAGGATTAGAGACTTTTTTGGATGAGTATGTTTTCTTGATGATGATATATCTCTTTGATCATGGAGTTTTGATGGAATCCAAAAGCATATTTGGAATCCTTGATTTTTTTTCCTTCAAGTTTGACTAAAATTTCGTGCGAAACGGTTAAGAATCGATGGAGTTATGTTGCTCGAAAGTTACCGAAAAAATGTCACCGCCGGAACAGCTACAGTACCGCGCGGGTACTGTTCCCACCCCCACTCGCGAGGCCCACACGGACATTGCTTTGGAATTCTGTTGTTCGCACCCCTGGCCCAATGCACATTAACTTAGTTTAATTCATTTTCGTTCTTTTTTTTTCCTGTTTTAATAGCTGTTTGGATTAATTGCGTTAAATATAGTAAAAATGATCGAAAAATTATGAGTTTTTTTTCTGTAGATCTTGATTGTCTTAAGAAACTGTAGGAGTTGAGTTTGCATTTTTAGGATTTTATTTGAATTAGTTACGAATTTTCTTTTGTGCTAATATCCATTGTTATGCATAATTGATATTGCTGTTTGTTTAATTTTGTTCTCTTTGATGCTTTATGCTTTTGAGCTGATTCTTTCGATATGATTTAGAGGACATACATAGGGTTCCTATGGAAGTTTCTTAGATTTTTTAAAATTGATTAGATTCTGTTTTAGGTGTGTAGTTTAGAGCCTTCCCAAATAATGGTTTCCCATGACCAAATTTCATTTAGGAATTGTTTAGATGACTTAGAAATTGATTTAGGTCCTGATTCTGGAATTTTAGAATGTTCAAACATGCATGTTCACATAGGAATTTTATTAGAATTTTACAATTTAGTTTGCTATTTTTTTTTGGGTTTTGCAAATGATTGTTGCTTTCGGTGTTCTCTCTTGAGTGCTTTGCCTTGTTTGGAGCGTGTGGTGGACTTGGAGCTTGAAGACTTTGGATTCCTTTTTAGAAGAGCTTCTGGACATGATGAAGATGCTTTGTCTAGAAGAGCGGGGCTTAGAATGGAGCTTTCTTTCTCTTTTAAGTTTGTTTTAGGAGTTGGTAGAATTAGGCTTTTAGGGAGAGCTTTTGTAGAATTAGTTCATTTCTTCCATCAAACATAGAATGCATTGTTTGCTTCTATTCTATACTATGATGCAAAGTCCTCTTAGGGAAGTTCCATCTCTCCTTAGGAGGGAAGTGGGGCATACCCTAGAGAGTAGAACTTTTGAGGATACACTTCCACTTCGATGTTGGTTCTTGTTGAATTCCTTTGGTTTTTAGCAAGTATGCCAACATTGCAACTTGATCTTGATGACAAATCACTTCTTGGAGTGTGCTTGCTAAAGCTTGGAGATGAAGATTGAAGAAGCTTGAAGATGGAATCTAGCTCAAAGATAAGACCTTTGCTGTCATTTCAACTTTGTTGTTCAGAGCGTGTTGTTGCTGTTTGTTGTAGGAGTTTGTTGCTGCTGCTTGGGCTGCCTCCTCTGTATCTTTTGTTTTTCTCTGTATTGTCTGTTGGCTTGTGCTGCTTACCCTTTAGGCTTGAAGTGAAGTTGATTCACTTTGCCTGTTGCTTTCTTAGGTTCGAGGTTGAGTGGGACTCCTTTGCCTTGCTTGTTTTGTTGCATCTCATGCATACTTACTATTTACTGTATATCTGCTGTTTCTTTTCCGTTTATCCCCTAGGATCTCTGATTTCCTCTGCGCAGGAGGGAATTATGACAGACATTAGGTGTTAATCCATGCATGACAACATTAGGGTAGTTTTGATTCCCCTTTCAAACCCTAAGATTTTTTAGACTTCTTTCTCTTTTATCTCAGAACAACTCAAAACACAGTAATAAGGACGATCGATGTCGTACGCTACGAGCCTTAAGCTATTTGAGAAAGGTTGCTGGAGGGTCACTCTTCAACAATTTGATTACTTAGTGTGTTACCCTTAGGGTGACATACGACGTACTCACCCTCAAATCATAGTCTCTAGTGCATCATAGATTGCAAACCTCATGAAAAAACAGTTCTTGCGTAAAAGACTGAAAACAAACATCAAAGTGTCATTTTTGTTCACTTGGACTCTTAATCAAGAAAAACCCTTTCATAAAGAGATAAAAAACAGTCAGACAAGCTTGTGTCTTCCGTGGCCCGAACTACGTTTGCTCTGAGTTGTTGGAGTTTGAGGGTAATAGTAGCATCAATTTCTGGCATAGGAGTGAGAGTCGATTCAGAGGTCTTAGCGCCAGCTAGCACTTTTCAAATTCTTTGAAGTCTTCGCAAAGTCTCAGCTGGGTTTTTCTGCTTCATAGCCATAATTTCTTCTTAACTAAGGGAGCTATTGGAATTAGTGTCTTGCAAGAGTGGATTGGGGGCACCTTCTATAGAAGCTTGTGGATTTGAATTTCCTTCGCCAGGCATGGTGTCAGCGGCAGCAGTCGAGGGCTTCAGATTTGTATCAGTATGCGTGTCAGGGTCCAGATTATCTTTGGTCGAGAAGCCTTGAAAATTATCATGTTTTTGGGGACTCAAGTGAGTTAAAGTCTCCACCAGATCTTCAGTGGGTGGTCTCTATAGAAAGAATCTAAAGTTAATATCAAGAAATAATTTACGAAGTTAAATAACAAAAATGTTCAATACCTCAGGAGTTGTGGGTCTGGGAGGAGAAGTTGAAGTTGTTTTTTCTGGAGCAATAAAATTGGAGGTCGAAGTGAGATTGTTGGGGCCAGAAGTTTTGGCACTTGAAGAAACGATTTTCAAAGCCGATTTCTTAAGAAGAGGATTTCTTTTCTTCTTAGTTTGAGTGGCCTTGGTAGGTGTCGAAGCTTTTACAGAAGAAAATATTTGAGAATGAGTGCTGCCATTAAAAGCTTCACCTTCAGCAGATGGAGCTTCTTCAGAGACCTAAACCATAAGAGACGTAAGAGGTTCGTCGAAATAAACATCATAAGACGCTAGAACGCATCATACCTGTGGTTTCAAAATTGAAGAGGCCTTTGTCTTCTTCGAAGGTTTTTTTTAGGCTGGTGCCAAATTCGGAGCATGCTTTTGACCCAGAGAACAAGTACGAAAAATAGTCAGTTCATTCTACTTCCGAACAAAAGAAATTTAGTGAAACAATGTTTACCTTTTCTGGCTGAGCTTTATCAACGTCAACAACTTGGGTTTTTTCGACAGAAGCATCCGTTGTTGGCTTGGCAACTGGTGGTTTGCCTTTTAGGACAGAGAAAACGTCAATCAAATTTTAGAGGAAAATGGATCTCGAGAAATACTGGTGCTGGTATTTAGACCACCAGGTGTCGAATTCCCTGGTGGTGATGAAAGAATGTTGAAACTTGAACACAGAAAGTTCAAGATGTTGGGTTGTCTTGTGGAATTTGAGGTAAGCTACATGGTCGTCAGCGTTCAACTGTCGACCAGCTCACACGATGTCAGTCGAATAGGTACCAAGGACTTTGGTAGCATTTGGCTCAAACCAAATTGTCGAGCCACCAAATTGGGTTGGTAGTTCATGAACCCATACCCCTTCGACCCAGCTTCAATTCTGAAAGATAACATCGTGGGAGTCAGGAATGCTCTCGACACAGCATTCGACTGCGCTGCAAACTTTGGAGTAACACCAAGGAAAGGATCCCTAAACCAAGTCGGACCAAAGCTTTGATCCTCGAAGGGAGCCATAGCTGGAAAAAAAAGTAGTGGCTTCGAAAAACATATTAATGTATTTTATAAAAATGAACTTACTGGGAATTTCTTGACGAGTAGTTAAGGCAAGCCTTATGCCTTCGATAGGTTAGCTCTGTGTTAAAAACATAATGCGCTCCGGCATAGGGGCACCTAGTTGATATTCAAAGGTGGAATTCAGCCAATGTTGTAGTAGCCATATGGGGCCTGACAAATTCAAGGCTTTAGGAGTGGTGTGAAGGAGCTTCAACTTTAGAGAAGAAATGGCCAAAGAGTGATAAAGGGACGCCAGCAGAAGTTTGCCCAAGGAAACTTGTCGACCCTCATGTATCTGGATCGCCAAACCAGTATAGCTCTTAGCTATCTGCAAAGAGCCAGAACATAACACTTAGTAGGAGAGCCAAAGAGTTAAGAAAGAAATGTATTCCCTGTCAGAAACTTCCTCAAAATCTTGGACATGGTGGTCTTTGATGTAGTGTTTAAGGCTTGCACGACTAAAAGAAAAAGTATTTTCAGTCGAGAGAGTTAGGCCCAAAGTTTTCCCAAAGGAGAGAGGTCAGTAATAGCTGACACATCGAACAATGTATGAGTTAACATACCACAAGGAAGTTGGAAGGTGTTAGTCGAACCTTCCCAAAAGTGAATCGAAGCCAATAGCATGCATGGATTGACTTTATGGGTATGTCTCGATATCTGGATGGTGTCAAAGATGCCAAATGTGTTTCGTTGCTCTTGACGCTTGCTTTGCGCCCTATAGAGCCAGGCCAAGTAATCTTTGTTGCCAAGAGTAGGCATCAACTGGAAAACCTTGGCATTTGGATCCATAAACTTCAAGTCAAGAGAACCCTTCTTCTCGAAAGCAGGTGGAATGACATAAGTATAGCAATGGAAGTATTCTTGAACCTTTTTGGGGCGTGTCCTTTCATCTAGATATGACCCATGAAAGGCAACGAGTTTCTCAACAACAACGAGTGGAAGGAGCATTTGTCGCTTCCAGTTCATCACTGTAGACTTATCATTTGACATTGGTTAAGGAATGATTTTTAGACCTTCTTCTTCAGTAAGGAAGAAGGCTATAGGGTTGTTACCATTTTGGGGGGTACTAGAAGCCATAGCAATGTAAAGGAAGAGAAAGAAGACGTAGAAGATTATGTTTCTCTGAAAGTTGCAGAAATAGGTGCGAAGAAGAATAAGGAAAGAAATGAAATAAGCAGAAGAAGTATTTATAAGCACAAAAATCAAACGGTAATGATGGCCAAGTGGCAGTTGACGATGGATGTGACAATGTCGTTCCACTATAGTATGAAAGAGAAGCGAGTCAATTTGTTAGCTGTCAAATTTCGACCAAGAAAAGAGAAGCGAGTCAAAGAGAAGCTTAGAATCACAAAAAAAGAAGTCGAAACAAGTTTGACAGAAGATCCTGTAGACTAAATTTGAAGCAATCTCGACAGACAACCCGTCATAAGGAAGTCGAAGCAAGCTCGATGGATAACTATTCTAATTGAGGTTGAAGGAAAGAAAAACGAGTAAGTTTGTAACTGATGAAAACATGGGGAAGTTACACAAGAAATGGGCTTGCATGGGTAGACGTGTGGCAAGCTGTGAGTAGTCAACGACAAAACATCAATTATTTTTTATGCCTATTTAAATAGAATTTAGTTTCAATTTGAAGGGGTCGTATTTTGTAACATTTCAAGCAAAACACTCAAAGTACCTGCATATAAGAGAAACGAGACATTTCTATACAAATGTATGCACACGTCCAATTTATGTTTAAGCAATTTATATTCTAAGTCTCTTTTTAATTCACTTTTCTTTCCCACTTTTTTGTCTTGTTTTTCTCTCATTTTATTTATCTCAGTTAGACGAACGCAGATTTATTATATATCTTGTCCAGCATTTCAAACCCAAGAAAACACTTAAATAATCATCCCAAACTTAACACTAAGTCTAGGATTTTGTAGATGATCCTGCAAGTAACCTTTAATAAGAGGCTAGAGATTGTTTGGACATAAATTCGGTCGAACAATTAACTCATATATTGAAAATGTTGTTAATGTTGTATCATATGGTAATTGTGTATTTATAGTCATTTCATCATTGCATGGATATGGTGAAAATGGTTGGCCAATAGTTCGTCAAGACTTGGTGATAAAAATGATAGACAAGGAAAGATCAAGTTTGTATGACATGTTATTTGGTAATCAATTAGCAGGTGTGAGAGAATTTTTGATGATAGATTCCTTTGGTCCTCAGCCACCATAGAAATGGTTGACTCTACCAGATACGGGTTACTTGATAGTGAATCACTATAATGTTGTACTTGTCTGTTTAGGCTATCTGTGCATGACTTTCTTTCCCATGACAAGTTCACATTCACTAAATGTCTCCATTTATTGCATTGGTTTTGCAAACCAAAATCATTGGGTTTAGGTACATAGTTTACTTTATTTAATATTTGACTTACTTTAATTTTTTTAAACATATGACCTAATGTTTGAATAATTTTTATAATCAGGTAACATGAAATAGGGGTATCCGTTGCCACCAGTCACATTAGATTGGAAGAAGTTTCGGTCTCCAGGAGCAACATCTTAGATGTTAGGATTTGCAAGACGTCTACAACATTGGCAACTACTTACGCTTGTATTACCATCTTAGTATACCATGTCATTGTGTATTAAAATATGTAATTAAACATGAATATGAAATCATGTCATTGAGTTTTAATTTCATATGTCTCAAGATCACATAACTGATGAGAAATTAATTATAAGTCTAAAAGTTAATACATATGAAAAAGTATAAACATAAATCAATGTGAACGAGAAATAGGAAAAAACTCAAATAAGTCAGCAAACTTTGGATCATCCTCGTTAGCATCAACTTCACGGAGATAACGATGAATTAATGTAGAAACACAAGCCCAACTAGGATCAGATGGTCCTGTTTTCTAAACAGGAATCGACACCTCTCTTGGCGCATCACGAGGCAGGCGGTACCAAATGAGGATGTGAAACATGATAATACCATTTTAGGTATCCATTATCTGTATCAGATGGAGTGGTGGCCAATGTTGTCAAACAGATCACATCAACGACACTTTGATGGTAACAAATCCACTTCACATAAATATCACCGGCCATCATATAATCAGGAGGTGGGATGGAACATACTGCCTGTATCTAAACTGACGTATACATCTGCCAGACAAGTATAGAATAACTGCCACCCCACTTCAAACACCCTATGTACAGACATAACTCATCAAATTGGTGCCATACTATATGATCCTCGAATGGGCGCCATATGATGTTGATAGGTGTGAGCTCGTCCAAAATAGGTCGCAAGTCATCCACCTTTAGGACTCCTTGCTTATAGGACCATCTCAGCGCTCGAGGAAGACCACAATTATCATATGGCTTTCAATTCTCTCCTCTCTTTCCAAGTGTTGGAAAATATTCGTGAACCCAACAATGTTACAAGATTAATACTATTAATAAACAAATTAAACCAAATTTATAAAATAAACTAGTAAACTAAATAAACTAAATTAATAGACCAAATTAAAATAGATACCTGTAAGAGAGTAGGATACCCACATAGTTGCTTACAAATGAACATAGAAGCATCTCCGAGATATCTGTAGAGGGTAATTAACACAGTTTCTCCCCAAATGTATCCTTAACATCTCTCCAAGTTTGTAAATAGTATTCCTACTATCCTATAATGAGTGACTCATTTGGAATAAAAGAGTGTCCCAAAATGAATGACCATTTCAATTTTCAATGCATCTTTTCCAATTTTACCCTCTAATTAATATTACTTACATAATAAGGATACTTTAGTTAAAATATCATTCTCTCTCTTTCATTTATTATTTTTTTCTTAATGTGTGTGAAATGGTCAACTGGTCACTCGTTGTGGGATGAAAGGAGTAAGAGATATCATGCTTCAACAAGTGTAATGGTTTTGTCAGCAAAAATTATGGAGCCCACCAACATCAACATATACGCTTTAGTCACACATGCCAATCTAGAAGCAACTCTATTATCTTTGAATAAATCGTATAACCACTCTAACTTATAGTAAGAACCCTGTTGCACCCTAAAATTTGCTCAACCTATTTCACTTGGTTTATGTTTCAATTGCATTGTCATTTGCATAATAAGTCATGTACATAGTCTAATCATTTGCATAGCATAGCATCACAAGTCATCTAGCAAGGGACCAAGTGCCATTCTTATCATAAAGAGGCCCATCAAGGGGTTTTATTCAAGATCAAGACCATCCAAGTAATCAAGAAATGAGTTGAAGCTTTGAGAAGTTTGAAGGTCAACCAGTAGATTCCTCTCCCAATCTGGGGGATATGTTGAAGATCATCAATGAGTGTGTGAGCCATGGAAGGTGTACAAAGATCATGGAAGACCTAGAGGTTCATTTTGAAGATGAGACAAATCATTAATACAAGTACCAGAGCTACAGTTGAATGCAGTCAACTAGGGTTTCATCTGGGTCAACCCTAGGTCAAATGATTTATTGGAGGGCCTCAAGGCCTACTTGGAGGATGTGGAATTCATGATTTGATATGTGAATATATGTGTGGGGTTGTGCCAAGGATAAATCAAAAGGAATCAAGAAGAAGAGGGGTTACTAAATTAGGGTTTCAGTGTAAAATCCCCTAACTTAGGCCTAACTTCCAAGCCAGATAAGTCAAAATTCAAGTTTCAAATGAATTCGTGGTCAACATGAAACTTATAGAGCTTCTCAATAGCTTTAATTTTAGTACTAGAGGTCTTCAAGAATATTTTTAGAACTCAAGTTATGGTTCTTGCAAGTTATGGGTCATCAGAGGACACTGAAATTTATCTGTGAAAGTCACTTGACTTCCAAGCAACTTTTTCCCATCAAGGATTTCTCAAATGTATTATTGGCCAACATAAGAGTTGTAGATCTTGATCTTAGCTTTAATTTTAGTACTAGAAGTCCTCAAGAGGATTTGTAGAACTCAAGTTATGATCTTGACAACCCAGGGGTATTTTGGGAAAGGTGAATTACAGGTCATTTTTTAGCATAGGTCAAATCTCCATGTTCCACTTCTCAAATGAAAAATTGTTCAACATGGAATGTGCTTAAAATGATGTTTTTAGGTAAAATAAGTCATCATGGTGGATTGATCGGCTTATTTCAAAAAAGTCACTTAAAATGGCCTAAAAAAAGGGAATAAGTCAAATAAAGTTTGGTGGAAAAAATCAAATTTTGGGTTAGAGGTCACAAACAAGCCATATGACATACCAATTTGATTGTAGAATGCATTTTAAAGACAATGACATTGCCACAATTTTGAATTGAGGGTTATTTCAAGGACTTGTTTTGTAAATGGGCTACTTGCATCATAAGGCACATATGCAAAACCACACTTCCAAGCAAATGCAAGGCTCCTTTCCATCCATACACCTCCAATATCTCATTTGGAGAGAATTTAAACTCATAACCAAGTGAATTGCAAGCAAAAACATGAGATGGTATGTGCATAGCATAAGAAGAGATTTTCATGACATGAGAAGTTGATTTTCTCATTGGATCAATCTAGAACTTTCTAGGGTCTTCAAATACATTCTATATATACTTGTGAAGAGGTTCAGAGCAAGAGTTGGTGATTCATTTGTGCAAAAACCATAAATTGACATTGGAGTTTGGAAGAGAAAAAGTGAGAGATCAAAGTTGGATTCAAGGCATTTTCAAGAGTTATCAATAATTTAATCTTCTCCAACAAACTTCAACAAAGGTTTTCCGCACTTTTTGGCAAGAAAAAACGAGCTCCAACTACTCTGTTTCGACTCTCCGAAGCCGGTATGTGAAATTCACTTTTTCTATGATTTTAGGACGAATTAGATTAGATTATTCATGTGGTTAGGATCTGGAAAATGTATAGATGAAGTTAGGATCAAGAAATTAAGGATTAGAGACTTTTTTGGATGAGTATGTTTTCTTGATGATGATATATCTCTTTGATCATGGAGTTTTGATGGAATCCAAAAGCATATTTGGAATCCTTGATTTTTTTTCCTTCAAGTTTGACTAAAATTTCGTGCGAAACGGTTAAGAATCGATGGAGTTATGTTGCTCGAAAGTTACCGAAAAAATGTCACCGCCGGAACAGCTACAGTACCGCGCGGGTACTGTTCCCACCCCCACTCGCGAGGCCCACACGGACATTGCTTTGGAATTCTGTTGTTCGCACCCCTGGCCCAATGCACATTAACTTAGTTTAATTCATTTTCGTTCTTTTTTTTTCCTGTTTTAATAGCTGTTTGGATTAATTGCGTTAAATATAGTAAAAATGATCGAAAAATTATGAGTTTTTTTTCTGTAGATCTTGATTGTCTTAAGAAACTGTAGGAGTTGAGTTTGCATTTTTAGGATTTTATTTGAATTAGTTACGAATTTTCTTTTGTGCTAATATCCATTGTTATGCATAATTGATATTGCTGTTTGTTTAATTTTGTTCTCTTTGATGCTTTATGCTTTTGAGCTGATTCTTTCGATATGATTTAGAGGACATACATAGGGTTCCTATGGAAGTTTCTTAGATTTTTTAAAATTGATTAGATTCTGTTTTAGGTGTGTAGTTTAGAGCCTTCCCAAATAATGGTTTCCCATGACCAAATTTCATTTAGGAATTGTTTAGATGACTTAGAAATTGATTTAGGTCCTGATTCTGGAATTTTAGAATGTTCAAACATGCATGTTCACATAGGAATTTTATTAGAATTTTACAATTTAGTTTGCTATTTTTTTTTGGGTTTTGCAAATGATTGTTGCTTTCGGTGTTCTCTCTTGAGTGCTTTGCCTTGTTTGGAGCGTGTGGTGGACTTGGAGCTTGAAGACTTTGGATTCCTTTTTAGAAGAGCTTCTGGACATGATGAAGATGCTTTGTCTAGAAGAGCGGGGCTTAGAATGGAGCTTTCTTTCTCTTTTAAGTTTGTTTTAGGAGTTGGTAGAATTAGGCTTTTAGGGAGAGCTTTTGTAGAATTAGTTCATTTCTTCCATCAAACATAGAATGCATTGTTTGCTTCTATTCTATACTATGATGCAAAGTCCTCTTAGGGAAGTTCCATCTCTCCTTAGGAGGGAAGTGGGGCATACCCTAGAGAGTAGAACTTTTGAGGATACACTTCCACTTCGATGTTGGTTCTTGTTGAATTCCTTTGGTTTTTAGCAAGTATGCCAACATTGCAACTTGATCTTGATGACAAATCACTTCTTGGAGTGTGCTTGCTAAAGCTTGGAGATGAAGATTGAAGAAGCTTGAAGATGGAATCTAGCTCAAAGATAAGACCTTTGCTGTCATTTCAACTTTGTTGTTCAGAGCGTGTTGTTGCTGTTTGTTGTAGGAGTTTGTTGCTGCTGCTTGGGCTGCCTCCTCTGTATCTTTTGTTTTTCTCTGTATTGTCTGTTGGCTTGTGCTGCTTACCCTTTAGGCTTGAAGTGAAGTTGATTCACTTTGCCTGTTGCTTTCTTAGGTTCGAGGTTGAGTGGGACTCCTTTGCCTTGCTTGTTTTGTTGCATCTCATGCATACTTACTATTTACTGTATATCTGCTGTTTCTTTTCCGTTTATCCCCTAGGATCTCTGATTTCCTCTGCGCAGGAGGGAATTATGACAGACATTAGGTGTTAATCCATGCATGACAACATTAGGGTAGTTTTGATTCCCCTTTCAAACCCTAAGATTTTTTAGACTTCTTTCTCTTTTATCTCAGAACAACTCAAAACACAGTAATAAGGACGATCGATGTCGTACGCTACGAGCCTTAAGCTATTTGAGAAAGGTTGCTGGAGGGTCACTCTTCAACAATTTGATTACTTAGTGTGTTACCCTTAGGGTGACATACGACGTACTCACCCTCAAATCATAGTCTCTAGTGCATCATAGATTGCAAACCTCATGAAAAAACAGTTCTTGCGTAAAAGACTGAAAACAAACATCAAAGTGTCATTTTTGTTCACTTGGACTCTTAATCAAGAAAAACCCTTTCATAAGGAGATAAAAAACAGTCAGACAAGCTTGTGTCTTCCGTGGCCCGAACTACGTTTGCTCTGATTTTTCATGATGTATGAAAGTACGTAGGCACAAGATGCGATATCCTAGCGAGCAACCTTCCCCTCCTTTCCCGTAGGTAGGCGAACTACGTCGACTCTGATTTCTCGTTCCAAACGGGAATACGTAGGCATAAAGTGCGATACTTTGCCGAGTCATTTTATTTTCTTTTAACCCCAGACCTGTAGAATAGATAGAATAACAATCCGTACTAGAAAACAAGTGTGGATCCCGTCGAGTACGACGGACGTGAGGGGTGCTAATACCTTCCCCTTGCGTAACCGATTCCCGAATCCAGGATTTGGTTGCGATGACCATTCTTTTCCCGTCTTTGCGTTAGGTTTACTTCGAGCGTTTCCTTTCCCTCCTTTGGGATAAATAACGCACAGTGGCGACTCTTCTGTTCAGTCGGCGCCGATTTTCGCAGTAGCGACAGCTGGCGACTCTGTTGGGGACTGGAATATCCCCTATGCGAGTCAATCCTAGCGCTTGTTTTCCCGTCATGGGTGTTGTATAGATTTACTTTTCTGTCTTTACTTTCCACATTTTATTTATCAGCTTTATACTGTTATTGCTGCTGTGGGAAGAGGATAATCTGTTGAGAGATAAGCCGGACCTGGGCTTGAGGTTACACATAGACTTAGAAGTAAAGAGTAGTGGTTAGCCTGCTTGCTTAGTTCGCACCAGCTAGCCACGAAATTTACGCTCGGACGAGATTCTCTTTGATGCTTCTTGCCGGGCCCTTAGGGCTCGACAAGTCGTCTTACCCATGGATTGTCGACTCTGGGAACCTATCAATTGGGATTCAACTAAGTGAGGCCGCTTCAAGGGATGATGATGCCACACCTTCTGGGTATCGTATCATCGCTCTTGAAAGTCTGTGACGTTGAACCCGCATATGATACCGTACCTCGTCTGCGAGTTAAGTACATACCTGTGAGGGGTAGGTGGGTCTGTTTGCAGGAAACCTTTGACCTCAGAACACCCGGTTTATCTCTGTCAGTGAGATATGGTTACAAGGTTCATTTGAGTAGTTTGGTTTGAGATAAAGATTGGATGGTTCTCAGGCTTCAGTACAGAGCAGCCCAGTCTATCAGCATTGCACTTGGTCCCTTGTTTGCATATGCATGTTCATTTTCATGATTGCATTTCATTAACATGTATTAATGTTGCAGGTGATCGTTCCCCTCTAATTCTAGTGTATCATCTAGCCAGACGTGGAGTCCCTGAAGAAGACAGTTGCTTACCGGTTGCATTCACCAGATATCAGTTCATTGCTGGGTTTAGTTGGTCTGGCAGATGAGAGTGTGAGAGCTGAGTTCAGAGTATCTTATGGGAGATTGCTTAGCTTGTTGTACAGGCCATCAGCATTTGAGACGACTGGGGTGTATACTTTGATGCAGTTTTATGAGCCGCAGCTGAGATGTTTCTTATTTCCAGACTATATTCTGGCACCCACTTTGGAGGAGTATTCTGCTATGTTGGGAGTTCCCGTGTTAGACCAGATTCCCTTTGTACATGCTGATGTTGAGCCTGAGTTAGCTACACTCACTGAGATTGTCAGTTTGGACACTTCTGAGTTTCCGGGAGGCTTGGTCAAGCTGAACGGAGCTTATGGCTTTCACTTGTCTGTCCTAGTTGAGAAGGCTACACAGTGCGTGAAGAGTGGATGTTGGGTTGCTTTCAGTGCCATTCTAGCTGTCTGCATCTACGGGATTGTCTTGTTTCTTAATGTGCTAGACTTTGTCGACTCAGATGCCTTCCTGATTCTTGCCTCGAAGAATCCAGTTCCTACTCTCTTGAGCGATGTTTATCATTCCATTCATTACAAGAATGAGAAACGTCGTGGCAAGAATGTTTTCTGCTGTCTTCCTCTCCTGTACAGGTGGTTCCAGGGGCACCTTCCGAAGAAAGGACCTTTTGTGGATGCTGTTGATACTTTGGATTGGTCTTCCCGATTGATGGGGTTGTCTGCTGAGAATATTGTTTGGTTTGATCGGAGTATGCTTGGTACTGACCTTATATATAGTTGTAGTGGCTTTCCGAATGTTCCCCTGATTGGGCGGAAAGGCTGTATTAACTATAACCCTTCCTTGCTGGTACGACAGTTCGGTTACGCTTTGAGAACCGCTCCTATTGAGAAAGAGATACAGGAATCTCTGTATCTCACAGGCTTATTAGACACGGTTGTTTTGATCAGGTTGAGACATGCATGGGCTAACATCCATAGGAGAGGGAAAGCTTTGCTTGGTAAGAGCAACAGCAGAGCTTATGATCCCTATTTGGCTTGGATCCGCGAGAGAGTTAGTACTTCTTTGATGCCTTATCCTGCTGTGGAACCCTTGTATCTTCCGTTGACTGAAGTACCTCCTTTAGAAGAGAGTGAGAAGTATAGCAAATTGTTGGCTGAAAACGAGGAACTGAAGAAAGCCAATGAGGAGTTAGAGAAGGAGATCTTCCAGTTACGTCGTGAGAAGATTGAAGCCACCTTCACTGTGAAAGAATAGACTGAATTGATCAACAGGTTGGGATCGGAGCTGACAGAAGCAACCAACAAGAAAGAAAAAGTGGGAATAGCCTTAAACTATGTTAGCAAGGTGCTTACTTCCAAGAAGGAACTTCTAAACAAAGCTTATGCCCGTCTCAGCAAGTGGGAAGCATTGTGGAATGCCACGCTTACCAAGCGGAAGGAGCGGGAAGACAAACTGAAGCTGCAGATTGCCACGCTAGAGGCACATATTAGAGCCCAAGACGCAAAGATTGCTGAAGCGACATCACTTAGGAGCGCTGCGGAGCTCAGGGTGAGTGATGTCGCTACTGCGAAAATCGGCGCCGGCTGAACAGAAGAGTCGCCACCGCGCGTTATTTATCCCACGGGAGGGAAAGGAAACGCTCAGAGTAAACCTCGCACAACACGGGAAAGGTATGGTCATCGCAACCAAAACCTGGGTTCGGGAGTCGGTTACGCAAGGGGAAGGTATTAGCACCCCTCACGTCCGTCGTACTCGACGGGATCCACGCTTGTTTCGGGTATGGATTGTTATTCTATCTACGCTAAAGGTCTGGGGGTTAAAAGAAAAGAAAATAGAAATGAAATGACTCGGCAAAGTATCGCACTTTATGCCTACGTATTCCCGTCTGGAACGAGAAATCAGAGTCAACGTAGTTCGCCTACCTACGGGAAAGGAGGGAAAGGTTGCTCGCTAGGATATCGCATCCTATGCCTACGTACTTTCATACAGCATGAAAGATCAGAGCAAACGTAGTTCGGGCCACGTACGACACAAGCTTGTCCTTGATTGATTTTATTCCTTCTGAAAAAGGTTTTTCTGATTAACAGTCCAAGAGGACAGAAATGACGTTTTGATGAGTTCACATTCTTTTACGGAAGAAGTGTCTTTTATTGTGTTTGAAATCTTTATGCGTTTTTCTGTTTGTTTTGAGAAAGAAAGAGACAGAACTCTAACCTACGGTTGCGAAGGGAAACAAACTAACCTAATGTTATCATGCATGGGTTAAGACCTAGCGTCTATCATGCTCCTCTCTTGCGCAGAGAGAAACAGAGATCCTACGGGATAGGCAGAAACAGAAACAATATCAGATATATACAGTAAAACAGTAAAATGCATGGATGCAACAATACAAGCGAGGCAAGGGAGTCCCACTCGACCTCGAACCTAGAAAACAATAGGCGAAAGTGAACAGGCTTCATTTTCAACCCAGCAGGGTAAACAGCAAACAATACAGTTCAGAAAACCAATCAATACATCGGAAATGAAATACAGCAAAAAGAAACAGCATCAGCAGCTCTGAATCAACAACTGACTTCAAGCAATCTCCAATCATTCACAAGCTTCAACAAGCATCAATCTCCATCTTCATGACCTTCAGGCAAGGGTTTTGATCATCAGTCTTCCATCTGCAATGGCTTTTCTTCATGCTCAAACCTCCAGGATGAGGGATCAGTCACAAGAGTGAATTGGGTGTTAAGCAATAAGCTGACTACCAAAGGTAGTGAACAGAATGCTTCTAACACAAGAGACATTTTCTCTCAAGAGTTCTATCTCATGGACACCATCACCAAGCCTTCCAAAGGAAGGGGGTGAGTGTCTTAGAGAGACTCTGAATCACAGAGAAGAATGGATGCAGACAAGGCAATCCATGTTTGAGAAATAATCATTCTAATCTAGAGCTCTGCCTAGCTCCTAAACCCTAGTCTCCTCAGCAACTGCTAGCAAGAAACTCCTCCTCAACTCTGACAGTTGATCTTCAATCTTTTGAATCTTCAATGGCTTCATCTCCACAAATCTTCAGCTTCCCCAGGGCCCCAGACAAACCCAATACCCATATAAACAATCAATAAACCCCAGAGGGCACACCACACCAGACAGCAGATATACAGACAGTAATAATATCAGTAGGGGAATCCTAACTGTTCTCTAAGGGATCTAATAACTACCCATAGCCCCTATAGTCCCATAACTAATCTATTCAAACCCTAAGTCCTAAGGGAAATGAAATCAAACTCCTAAGTTGTCACCTAAAACCCTAGTTTTGTTCATGATATTCAAGCATCTATTAATCACCTAAAATTAACCTCTAAAAATGGGAACTAAAATATTTCTACAAGCTTAATATCTCATCTAAACAATATGAAAAGAATGATAAAAAAATATCAAAGCATGTGAGAGAACAAAAATCATAAAAATAATGCATGAAATGTAACTATTTATTATGACATTTATTTAGAAAATATGTAAAAAATATGAAATAAAACTAAAAATGAAATTTTATTTTCCTATAATATTCTAGACATTTTAATGAAAACATGGTAAAAAGAATGAATTAAAAAGCATTTTTTATGAATTTATTATGATTTTATGAAAATTGGTAAAATATTAAAATGAAATAAGAAAATTAAAATGAATTAAAATGAGCAAGGGGGGGTATGAAGAGAAATTCGCCCAGTTGATATCTGGATGGGCCTCCTAAAGGGGGGTGTTGGTAGCGTTTTGGACAAGGCCCAGAAAACAACTCAGAGTTCCACACACGCTGGGGGGTGAGAATAGCAACAGAATCACATGAGAAAAAAGGTTTTGGGCTCACACGGGGGTGGGAATAACAATCCAACTCAGGCCCGCCCGTTTCAATTAATGAAACGGTGCGTTTAGGGCCAGGGTAATCTCCCTCCAATTTTCAGATTGAATGTAGGCCATTGGATCACTCTAAAAGTCAAGAGTCCAAGCTACCATGAACGGTCATGATTGTTTCTTCTTCAAAACGACCTGCAACTAGGGTTTGGATGCCATGAAAGCTCCCATGCACGAGCTATCTTCCATCAAACTGTTCTCCATCATCAGGCCATGAATCAACATGCTGTAAACATGAAATCTGCTCCAAATCTCTCCCTCTACAATCCTAGGGCATCAATTCACTCTGAAATTCACCACATCAACAAATTCGATTGGATCCACACTCGGCCTCCATTGAAATGCACTGATATGCATCATCACCAATCTCAATCAAACTTAACCTAAACTGAACTACAACTAATGGAGGTTAACACATGCTATCAAGCCACGATTATAACACACTAATCTAAGAGATATTGATCTTAACAGTTCATTGCACCTGCTCACAACCATCACCAAACCTCTCCAAATTCATCTAAACTAATCTCCTAACCACCTAGATTGCATCTAAACTAACAAAATCAGGTCTAACTAACTGGATCGAGCAGTTTGAATGAAAACTTACCTTGTGAGAAATCTTGAAAAACAGCTATGGAAGATGTGGATCTGAAGCTTCTAGGTGTTGGATCTTGATCTATCCTTGGTGTATGTGATTCTGTATGCAATATTCTGGTGATTCCTTGCTTGAATTTTGCTGTCCAACAGAATTTGCAGTTTTGAGGTTCTTGAAGATAATGCACGAAAATGAATCCTAACCACCAAGTCTTTGCTTCAATTATGATCTATGATGATGATTGAATAAGATTGAATTGAAGTGGATGAAAATTGGTGAGGAATTTGTGAGATTTGGGAATGAAACTTCAATGAAAAGTATGAGAGAAATTTGTGAAAATCTTGGTGCAAATGAGGCCAACCCTTGCCAAATTCTCCTTTCATGAATATATAGACCCCAAATGAACATTCTAGATCCATCTTGCACATTCCCTTGTTTTCAAACTTTGGCTCATTTTTGATTATGTTTCTTAAATGATAAGCAACCATGGATAACTTCATTTTTTCCTTCTAAACTCAAAAAAGTGTGTGAACCATTGTTCTTAGAATTGTTTTTCCATTCAAAATCATATATTGGAAGTCTCCATTTGGACTTGTAAATCTCCCAAACCATTTTCCAACTTGAAATTATTCACTTTATAAGCCTTTTTAGTTCATATTTTGACCTATCATGCAACTCCATGCTATGGGCTTCTCCAATAACTTGTGACCTTCTTTCTAGACTTAAAATCCCATTTGGAGCAAGTTTGATGTTGTAAGTTTTTCCATTTGAGGCCTCCTTGTATGAGTTTTGGGTATAGGTTAAAATGACCTGTAATTCACAAATGCCCAAAATACCCTTTGCTTGTCAAGACCATAAGTTGAGTTCTCCACATCATATGAAGGCATGCCATACCATTCTAGAAAGCTAAGACAATGAGGAACAACTCTTATGTTGACCAAGAATTCATTTGAAATCTCCTTGAGGAGCAAAACTAGCTTGGAAGTCAAGTCACTTTCACAGACAAAAGTTCAGACACCCCAAATGACCTGTAACTTGTAAGGACCATAACTTGAGTTCTATAAATCTCCTTGAGGTCTTCCACCACTCAAATTAAAGGTCTTGAGATCCTCTACAAGTTTCATGTTGGCCAAGAAGCCATTTGAAGTTAGCATTTTGACTTATCTTGCTTGGAAATTTGACCTAAACTAGGGGATTTTACAGAGAAACCCTAATTTAGTAACTCCTCTTCTCCTTGATTTCTCTTGAATTCTCCTTGTCATATCTCCATATCCTTCTTCATATGTTCAATATTGATCCCCACATCTCTCCAATAGACTTGAATGCCCTCTTAAGTCAGTCAATTGACCTAGGGTTGACCTAGGGTTGACCCAGATGAAACCCTAGTTGACTGTCTTCAACTATAGCTCTTGTGCCTTCATCAATGACTTGTTTTCTTCTCCAAATGACTTTATAAGTCTCTCAAGATGTCTAGATGCTCTCCATGTCTTCATTTCATAGCTCACAATCCTCTTGTTGGTCCTCAGATACCCTCAGCTAGGAGATGGACTCAAGGCTTGATCTGCTGAACTCTTTGCTTTCAAATTCTCTCCTGATGACTTGAATATGATTGAATTGGGATAATAACCTCTTGCTAGGCCTCTAGAGATGAAAATAATGATTGGTCCCCTGGTGAATGACTTGCTATGCTTATGCTATGCAGATGGTTAGTCTATGTACATAACTCTACATGCAAATGCTAATGATGATGAAACATAACCAATTGAATAAGGTTGAGCAAATTTTAGGGTGCAACAGCTGCCCCTATTCAAGCGACTTGGACCCGATTGGATGAAGAGCCCGGAGCCTTCAGACATTCGCGGTACGAGACGGTTGAATACTAGTGAAACCAGAAATTTGCCAACCGCAGAAATAAACTGCGCTCCTGCTTGGGGAATGACATTCGTCAGCTGAATCTGACTGTTACAATAACCCGCTGATCTCGCGCGACCGTGCTGGGGATTGGTCTTCATCGTTCTGAAGAGGATTTTGTCATACCAGATTGCTTGCTTGTCCACGTTAGGACTCTGTCAGTCATCAACACGAAGAAATCTCAACTAAAACTTGTCCACGTTAGGACTCCACTTACTGTCAACCCAGAAAAATCTCGGCAACTCCGCTGGGGATAATTCACCTGCATTTCCGTAAATTGAATCGTCCACGTTAGGAATAACACTCTTCTGCGTTAGGAGTAACACCTGTCCACGTTAGGAATCAATCTTCTTTCCACGTTAGGAAACTATGTCAATCCGTCCACGCAAGGACTCCAATGCCATTTGACATGTCCGCGTCAGGACTCCAACCTTTCCACGTAAGGAATACAACTATTTCTGAACTTGTCCACGTCAGGACTCACTTTTCCACGTTAGGAATGCCATCTTAACCTGTCCACGTAAGGACTTTCTTCTTTCCACGTTAGGAATACTGTCATTTCCACGTAAGGAAACTATCTTCTGACGCGTCCGCGTATGGACTCCATCTTTTCCGCGTTAGGAATCTCCGTCTTTCCACGTTAGGAATCACTTCTGTTGATAGGTCCGCGTAAGGACTACATCTTTCCACGTTAGGAATCAATAATCTCTTTGATCTGCCCGCGTCAGGACACTGATCTCGTCTTGATTTATCCACGTAAGGACTCAGGCATCTTCGATTCACTGAGGAAATAAGACTTGTCCACGTAAGGACTCACACGTCTTCGACTCGCTGGGGAAATATCCGCGTTAGGACCTACACCTTGCCAACAACACGAAGAAGGATAAATTTGTCCACGTCAGGATCCTTGTATCTTGTCATCACAAAGAACTACAAACTTGTCCACGTCAGGACGCACATTTCACCATTACAAGTAAAGATATCTGCCAAAAACAAAATGATCCACGTCAGGATACCAACACGAAGAGTAACCAATCTTTTGTCAACGTCATGACCTCCCTTTCTCCAAATTTCGAGAGACCGAATCTATCCACGTCAGGATTAACACACCTTACCAATCCGGTAACAAACCTGTCCACGTTAGGACGCCCACTTCTGAAGAAATCCCGTCATTCTAGGAATAGATTGTCCACGTCAGGACTTAGTTCTTCAATGATCCTCACCCACAAACTTCTTAGCGCTGACGCGACAGCGACTTTGAGATGAACTCTACTGGGGATGTCTGAAAACCAACTATCGGACGCCTGCTCTGATAACCGGCGGTGGTCTCTGAAATTCTGATTCATGCGACCCGTTGATGACAAACAAACTCTGCTTGGGGGAATAAGGAGATTCTTATCCTGGCCACTTTGGCTGGGGAAGATAAGATGCATTTGCATAAATGACTTTGCTGGAGACGAAGAGAGTTTTATCACGATAACTCTGTGGGGAATACCGCCGAAACTGACATTGTCATTGAATATCTCCTGCCGAGATCTTGACTGTTTGGTGATTTATTTGAGCAAGAGCTCTCTCCACCTGAACTACTAGAGTACAGAAACTGCTTCAGCAAAATAAATGCTGGAAGGATAACGCCGACTCGCCGGGGATAGCCTGATGCTACAAAATTATTCCAGCAAAATAAATGCTGGAAGGATGAAGTCGACCCTGCTGGGAAGTTGGGAACTCAAACCACACGTCTTGTTGAAGTAACCCCCTGCTGGGGAATATAACTCAAACCAAATACCTTGCGGAGGTAACCCCCTGCTGGGGAATAGCAGATGCGCCTGGTATGATTGAGCCTCTGCTGGAGAGTGAACTGATATCACCGGTATCTCCGACAAAATAAATGACAGGACCCACCATCAACTCTGCTTTGGAGAGTCTTGACCTTCGAATTCCATTGGAAGGAAAGAACATTTACTGAAAAGAGAACTCCGCTGGGGATGGCTGGATTCTCTTGGGGAAAATTAACTGACTCCGCCGGGGGGGAATGCATGACCCTGCGGGGAAGATGAACCTGTCTGAATACAGCCTTACGATCGCGGAATCACCAAACTCTGCTGAGGACGAGTAACTTCTCTGGAGCACGTCCTTTGGATAAGCTACGGCTAGCTGGAGAATTCTATCCTTCTTCAGGAAGAACATGCATGACCTGCGTGAGGATCAAGCCTTTCACTATTGCAATCTTTTGATCACCTTCCTCGTACGGTTATGAAACCTGCAACAACACAAACAAGACACGGCAAGCCTATGCAATCCAAATCGATTCAGGTTAGTGACGTTACACTCAGTTAATTCAAAGCTTTAACAATTGTTGGCAAGGGCCAGTGATGTTATACTCATGCTAGTTTCAATAAACTTAGGCGTTTTATCATGCGCAAAACAGTAAAGAACAGGCATCAAGTACTGAATAACACGTTTTCATTGATTGGGCCCCTGAATGGGCGGAGTTTTTGTACACGGGATGTAACTCCTGAAAAGAGGAAGCTACGCAAAGCAAATATACAAGTATGCAAGTATTCACAAGAAGCATAAATATTGACAAATTAAATTTTGTACACATGTCGGCAACTGGATGCAGATGAACATCACGAACTGATCCTCCCATGACTCGTCCGACTCTAATGCTTTCCCGGTATCCGTCTTCTGAAGAGGTTGTATCCGATAACTGACTTCTCAACCATATTCCCCCCGCACTAATGCTCATTGAATACCAAATTCGGACCGCAGTCATTTGCTTTTCTCATCCCTAACTTTTGCGTGAACCGCCCTTTACGGGTTTTCAGTTCACCGGGATACCCTTTTTTGCCGAAGCCGCCCAGTGTAGGTTTTCAACTTCGCGGGTGTACATTTTTTTCGATTTTATCCCTAACTTTTGCCCGAACCTTTCATTCTGTTTTTGGTTCGCCAGGATGCCCCATTTTTGCCTGGACTCTCTTTTTTCTGTCCAGCGGGTCTATTTTAAGCAAAGTATTTTTTAACTGCGTCCGAATTCACAGGTGACGCAAAGTCTTCTCCGTCCATGGTGGACAACAATAAAGCTCCTCCTGAAAAGACCTTACTGACAACGTATGGCCCTTCGTAATTGGGGGTCCACTTGCCCCTGTGATCTGCTTGCGGCGGGAGAATCCTTTTCAGCACAAGGTCGCCCGTCTGAAAGCTTCGCGGAAGTATCTTCTTGTCGTACGCTTTCTTCATTCGTCTTTGATACAAACGACCGTATGCCAGAGAAGCTAGCCTCTTCTCATCCATCAAACTCAGTTGGTTCAATCTGTTCGTTACCCATTCTGCCTCGTCCAGCTGAACGTCTCGCAATACCCTCAGAGAAGGGATCTCAACCTCCAATGGTAATACCGCTTCCATTCCGTATACCAACGAGAACGGTGTTGCCCCGGTTGATGTGCGTACCGTCGTACGATAACCGTGCAAAGCGAAAGGTAGCATTTCATGCCAATCTTTATACGTCACCACCATTTTCTGGACGATCTTCTTGATATTCTTATTGGCCGCTTCGACAGCGCCATTCATCTTGGGTCGGTAAGGGGAGGAGTTGTGATGTTCGATCTTGAAATTCTGACAGAGCTCCTTCATCATTTTGTTGTTCAGATTAGAACCATTATCCGTGATTATCCGCTCGGGAATTCCGTATCGGCAAATGATATCTCTCTTGATGAATCTAGCCACCACTTGCTTCGTTACATTTGCGTAAGACGCTGCTTCCACCCACTTGGTGAAATAATCGATTGCTACGAGGATAAACCGATGCCCGTTAGAAGCCGTCGGCTCGATCTTTCCAATCATATCGATTCCCCACATCGAGAATGGCCATGGAGATGACATCACATTTAAAGGACTCGGAGGCACATGTATTTTGTCAGCATATATTTGGCACTTGTGGCACTTTCTTGCAAATTTGAAACAATCAGTTTCCATCGTCAGCCAAAAGTATCCTGCCCGCAGCAGTTTTCTCGTCATAGCATGCCCGCCAGCATGCGTACCAAAGGCACCTTCGTGAATTTCCTCCATGAGAAGCTTTGCCTCCTTCTCGTCCACACAACGCAACAACACCAAGTCGTGGTTTCTTCTGTACAAGACGCCATCCGGGTTCAAATAGAAATTACCCGCTAATCTCCTGAGAGTCTTCTGATCTTGACTGGATGCCCCAGCCGGATACTCTTTATTCTTCAGGAAATTAAGGATATCAAAATACCACGGTTTGCCATCAGACGCTTCATCAATAGCAAATACATAAGCTGGCCTGTCCAACCGAGAGATAGTGATTTGGGGAGCTTCGTTCCAGAAATTGACCTTGTACATGGAAGACAAGGTGGCAAGGGCGTCAGCCATTTGATTTTCTGCCCGCGGCACATGATGCAATTCAACTTTGTCAAAGAAAGGCAACAATCTCCTTGCATAATTCATATAATGTATCAAATTGGGCTGCCGTGTCTCCCATTCCCCTTTGATCTGATTCACCACCAGAGCTGAGTCTCCGTATACGTCTAAATGTTTGATTCGCAAATCAATGGCTTCTTCAAGCCCCATTATACAAGCTTCGTATTCGGCCTCATTGTTGGTAACGGCAAAGGTCAATCGGGCAGTAAACGGGATGTGCGACCCGTGCGGCGTAGTGATAATTGCCCCTATTCCGCTACCATAAGCATTCACAGCTCCATCAAATATCATCTGCCATTTGGACCCCGGCTCTGGTCCTTCGTCTGGCAACGGCTCTTCGCAATCCTTCATCTTGAGATACATGATATCCTCGTCAGGAAAGTCAAATCTCATTGATTGGTACTCTTCAATAGGCTGCTCCGCCAGATACTCAGCCAGCACACTCCCCTTTATTGCCTTTTGCGAGACGTATTGAATATCGTATTCAGTCAAGATCATCTGCCACCTGGCAATTCTACCTGACAACGCCTGCTTTTCAAATATATATTTGATTGGATCCATCTTCGAGATGAGCATGGTTGTATGGTTCAGCATGTACTGCCTCAAACGCTTGGCGGCCCAGGCTAGCGCGCAACAAGTTTTCTCCAGCATTGAGTATCGAGATTCACAGTCCGTAAATTTCTTACTCAGATAGTAGATCGCATGCTCTTTTCTCCCCGTCTCGTCGTGTTGACCGAGAACACAACCCATGCTGTTCTCAAGAACCGTCAAATACATTATCAAGGGTCTCCCTGCCACTGGGGGTATCAAAATAGGAGGCTCCTGCAGATACTTCTTTATTTTGTCGAACGCCTTTTGACAATTATCGTTCCACGTTAGAGCTTGATCTTTCTTCAACAGCTTGAATAATGGTTCGCACGTAGCAGTTAGGTGAGATATGAACCGAGCAATGTAGTTCAATCTCCCTAAAAACCCGCGCACCTCTTTTTCTGTTTTAGGCGTCGGCATTTCTTGAATCGCTTTTATTTTAGCAGGATCGACCTCTATTCCTCTTTCGCTTACTATGAACCCCAGGAGCTTACCCGATCTCACCCCAAAGGTGCATTTGTTAGGGTTCAGCCTCAGCCTGAACTTCCTAAGCCTTTTAAACAACTTCAACAGATTCACCAGATGCTCTTCCTCCGTCTGGGATTTAGCAATCATATCGTCAACATAAACTTCAATCTCTTTATGCATCATGTCATGAAAGAGAGTCGTCATAGCACGCTGATATGTTGCCCCAGCATTTTTCAAACCAAAGGGCATCACTTTATAGCAAAATGTTCCCCAAGGCGTTATGAAAGTAGTCTTCTCCATATCCTCTGGCGCCATTTTAATTTGATTATAGCCTGAAAAGCCATCCATGAAGGAGAATACAGAGTATTGAGCGGTATTATCGACTAATACGTCAATATGAGGAAGTGGAAAATCGTCTTTTGGGCTTGCTTTATTCAAATCTCTATAATCCACGCACATTCGAACCTTGCCATCTTTCTTTGGCACTGGCACGATGTTAGCAACCCATGAGGGATACTTCGTCACAGCCAGGAACCCAGCGTCCCACTGTTTCTGAACCTCCTCTTTAATCTTCATTGCCATATCTGGGCGAGTTCTGCGAAGTTTTTGTTTGACAGGCGGGCAGTCTTCTTTCAGTGGCAGACGATGCACAACCATATCAGTATCGAGCCCTGGCATATCCTGATACGACCAAGCGAATACATCATTATACTCTCGGAGCATTTCAACCAGTTTTCGCTTGATATCACTCTGCAGTGCGGCTCCAATACGAATATTCTTCTCAACCCCTTCCGCCCCCAAATTGATAATTTCGATAACCTCGTCGTGAGGCAGAATGGCTCTTTCCTCTTGCTTCACCAACCAAGACAGTTCTTCAGGAACGTCGCTATCTTCAACAACCTCTTCTTCGGTCTGGAATACCGGGCGCTCGAAGTCGGGACGAGTCATAGGTGGTTCAAGGATGTCATCTGAAAATGTTATCCTGCAAAAGAAAGGGTTAAGTGCTTCAAAATGCGTATAAAGCGGATAACCACGTTGCCATTTTATTGAAAAATACAAAACAAGAAAGACAGGGATTACGGTATTTACACATGAAAAAAAACGCCATTTATTTAATGATTAACGAAGCAATGTTTATAACAACACAGCCCTAAGCAAATCCTGATGCCCCGGGCAAGACATCAGATTATTCAACAATTAATAAAGCAAAGCATTACTGTTTAAAAGTCACAGGAACAAGCTCCTGAATGGACCAGTTGCACAGTCCTTGTCCTGGCGTGCTTGGCTGAATCCAGGCATCCATATCACAGTCGCTGTCCCCTTCATCGGATTCTGAAGCAGCATTGACAGATTCATGGCATACTCCACTGGCAGAGATGGTGATTGACTTTCTGAAATGAGGGGCCCCCACAGAAGGAGTTGATGACGACGGTCGGTACCCCAGTCCGAACCGGTCCATTTTCACAGGAATGTCCAATACTTTGCCCCAGCCCGTGGCTTCTCCTGCCTTCACTAGCGCTTGAGCCTCTTTATACGAAGAAACAGCTATCTCTGGCGCTTTGCTTGGCCCGGGACTCTTGTCCTTTATGCGCAAACCTTCGAATGCTTGGCATGGCGTCTCGTGGATCTCCCCGTCGACTTCCACATATTTAAACGAAGAAAGATGGCTGACCAGGATGTCTTCTTCTCCGCACACGGTAACTACACTGTCTCCGACCATATACTTTAACTTCTGATGCAGGGTTGACGTGACTGCCCCTGCCCCGTGAATCCAAGGTCTTCCCAGCAAGCAGCTGTACGCAGGCTGTATATCCATGATATAAAACTCCGTTGCAAACACTTCTGGCCCCACTTGCAGAGGCAATGTAATCGATCCGAAGACTGTTCTCCGCGTGCCGTCAAACGCTCTGACTACCAAATCACTTGGTGTGCACAAAATTCCTCGAACATCCAGCTTCATCATAGCCTTCTTAGGCAGCACATTCAAAGACGACCCGGTGTCAACCAATACGTGCGACATTGTCGACCCTCTGCACTCAACAGATACATGTAATGCCATATTATGATCCCTTCCTTTCGGAGTCAAGTCGAAATCAGTAAAGCCAAGACTGTGGCCTGCATTTACATGTGCCAATACCCCTTCTAGCTGGTTCACGGAGACATCCTGTGGTACAAAAGAAGTGTCCAGGACTTTCAGCAAAGCGTTTCGGTGAGCTTCCGAACACAACAGCAATGACAGAATAGATATTTTGGATGGCGTTTGCTGCAGATGCTCCACAATTTTATAATCACTTTTCCGAATTAAGCGCATGAATTCTTCGACATCCTTAGATGCTGCTTCTTTTTCATTTGCTTGAACCGGAACATTTTCCACCGCTTTCCCCTTTCCTTTCGCTAGCCTTTCGGCTTCCACTTCAGGAGATATAAAGATCCTGCCGCTTCTTGTCATGCCTCCTGAGCCCACAACATTATCCACAACCTCCGCTGACTGCTTGTTAACATCGATTTTAATCCCGTCACAATACACCTCTAGCCCATATGACCATGGGACTGCTTTCGTGTTCTCATACGGGATTGGCCCGGCTTTAGTTATAGTAATCGGTGGCCGCTGAGCTGGTGCTGAAATAGTGATCGTCTTCCTAGGAATTGTCACTGTGGCAACATCACTCCGATTATCCACTACTGCCCCTGCCGGCTCATCAGTTGCTGTTCTATCAAACTGCAATATACCATCATCAATTAAGGCCTGAATGCCTTTCTTCAGATCCTCACACCCCCCAGACAGGGCCCAACAATCTAAGCAGTACTCATTACAACCCGGGTAAACACCTCCTTGCAACAGTCGGCTTTTTATTTCGCTCAGCGGCGTCTTTAAATCATCAACATTCATAATCAGATTCAGGCCTTCCTCAGTCAGCACGGCATTCGCCCCGTGATTAGGCATGGGTTTCTGGACTATATTCGCACCGGTCGTTCCGAAGTTGATAGACTTGTTGTCCAAGAGATCCTGCACCACGTGCTTAAAAGCATGACAACCTTCTATATCATGGCCCGGGGCCCCAGAATGAAACTCGCAGCGCCTATTTGCATCATAGCCGAACGGGGGAGTTCCCGTTATCGGTGCCAAGGTTCTTTTCTCCACCAGATTCAATCCCAACAAGGTCTGCAATAAATCAGCGTAGTTAGAGGGAGGCTTCTCGAACACCCTTCTCGGCTTACCACCCTGGAATTTTCTCTGAGCTTGCTGTGCCCCCTGCTGAGGCTGCTGCTGCTGTGGCATTGGTTGCTGCTGAACCTGCTGTTGCTGAATTGGTTGCTGTTGATAAGGAATAGTGACACTCGACACTTGCTGCTGCTGACGATATTGATTTCTTCCCCTGCCTCGGCCTCGGCCTCGGCCTCCAAATACAGCACTAGCTTCGCCCTGACGGCGCCCACCATAAGCTTTCCTATTACTGCCAGATGCAGCTGACTCGTCAACTTGGAACTTTCCTTGCTTAATGTTCCGCTCAATCTTTTCACCCATCAAAATCAGATCTGAAAAACTAGCCAGAGACGTATGAAACAGCATATCATGAAACAGCCCGGTGAATGTACCAACAAACATGTCGTTCATTTCTTTATCTTCCACAGGAGGACGGACCCTGGCAGCCATATCGCGCCACCTTTGCGCGTATTCTTTAAAACTCTCCCCCTTCTTCTGCGAAAGCCCGGCCAACTGGACCCGATTGGGTGCCAGGTCACTGTTATATTTGTAATGGGCTACGAACGCCTCCGCTAATTGCTTCCAAGTCTTAATATCAGTGGGCTCCAACCCCATGTACCACTCTAAGGAAGGACCCGATAGGCTATCCTGAAAGAAATGCATGAGCATTCTTTCGTCAGTGGAGTATGCAGACATTTTTCTGTAATAAGCTCGTACATGCACTTTCGGACATGTATCTCCTTTGTACTTATCGAACGCAGGCGCTTTGAATTTAATGGGCACCCTCAAGCCAGGTACCAAGCCCATAGTTGCCATGTCCAGACCCACAGCACTCTGGTTTAGGACTCCCTTCATTTGCTCTTCCAGCATTCTAATCTTTTGAGAATCATCCATCGGCCCTTCAAAACCTCCTCCAGAGAAGGCGTCTTCCTGCTGATCCTCTTGCCACATACCGTTTCCAGCCCCGTATCCATCATATGCATTATTCCGTCCAGCTCTGACTTGATTCATCCCTGGAACTCGGCCTCTGTTGCCATACCCTTGAACACCTCCAGCAGGACCACCAGCCAAAAAACCAGCACCGTTTCCGTTTCCAAAACCTCCGTAGCCCTGATTGACCATACCATAACCATCTTGCCCAAAGCCTTGAGCATTAAAGCCATACTTGCCAGTATTGTCGAATCCCTGATCGTTGAATCCGAACCCAGCGTTGACAAAGCCATTGCCTCCGAGATTATCTCCCACATTGACATCACCCAGCCCAGCGTTGTGGACAGCAGTTTCATTTCCAACTCCGACGTTACCATTCACAGCAGCGGTAGCGTTGTTGACGTTAGCAGCATTCACATTGACGACAGGCGGAGCCACTGGCGTTGGAGTGCCATCTCCATGAGCAGTATCAACCCGGACAGACTGATGATCTTCGTTACCATGACCAGCGTTGCGAGCCAACAGAGGCTGGACCATGGCCTGCAAATTCTCTTGCCCTTTTGCTATAGCCTCCATGGTCTGCATGAAGAGGGCGAGCTTCTCGCGTACATCCTGCATCTCATTCTGAATCTGGTCCATGACTTTCCGACAGTTGGATCGTGTAGAATAGCGGTGCGGATGTTGATCTGGAATCCTGTTAAGTACCTGAATCAAAGCAGGAAATAAGACACCATTCAAAGATTACCTGTTATGCAATATGAATATGAATGCAATGCAATGTGTCTGTGCATTAGGGAAGTTCATTCCCCCAGTTCTAGTGCGAAGGTGCCGGTGCGGTGACAGTATTGACAATAAGAATACCGGAGCTGAATCATAGAAAGCCTCATATATAACAGAGAGAATCAATAAGCCCAGGGTACAATATCACTGAGAGTACAAAGATGGCATGACCTCAACCAACAATCCTGGTGATGGTCAGCACTATGCAAATAAAGCATACAAATAATGGAATGATCAGATCCTCCCAAAAGTCTGGTACTCCTCTATCAACTTCTTGGTCTCCGGATGGCTTGGTCGATCAAGCAGCCCTTCAACAAGCTGGTTTCTCTTCTTAAGGACACGGCGTACGTCTTCAGCAGTTTCTTCCCATGCCGCTTCTCCGAAGCAATCTTCTAACTTTCGCTTCTGGGACACTGCTTCATCTCTGGATTTGATTGCCTTGTTCAGTGCATGCTGGACACTATACCGGTTCATCACTTCCTCCTCACACTTCTTGATGCTAGACTTCAACTTCTCCTCGAGGTCGGAAATTTGCTGCTTTAGCTTATCTTCCCTCTGCTTGTTGTTGGTGAGAGTAGCATTCCAAGTCTTATTGCAAGAAGATATCTCTCGGTGTGCTGCGTCGAGCGCTTTCTTTTTGGCTTCCAGCATGTCATGGGAACTTCTGAACTCTTGCCCCAGACGTTCGCGCTTCTTCTTTTCCTCGGTCAACTCAGCTCCTAACCTGTTTACCAGCTCAATCTGTTGTTGGAAAGCATATACGGCCTTGTTCTTCTCACTGCGTGCGTGGGCTAGCTCTTGCTCTAACCCTTCATTAATCTTCATTAAGGCTTCTTTCTCCCTCACAACTTGTTCATAGACTTCCCTAGAAACAGTGGTCGGCTCTTCTACCGGAATAGGATCAAGAATTGGTGCCTCTGGAAACGGCATCTTCAACTGACTAGCCCTCTCCTGAATCCAAGCTCTATAAGGTGCATAGGCCTGACAGTCATTCTTTCCTAACAACGGCTTCCCTTTGTGGTTAATACTCGTCCAGGCATGTCGCAACTTGGCTAATAACTCCCCCTTCACGTCACCGGTGAAGTACAGAGATTCCTGTACTTCTTCCTCCTGAGGTGGATTCTTCAGCGCATATCCGAACTGGCGAATGAATAGAGAAGGGTTGTAATTGATACACCCTTTTCTTCCTATCAACGGTACATTAGGGTACCCAGCACAGTTAAAGATGAGCTCAGATCCCAACAGGTCTCTATCAAACCACTCCATATCTTCCGACGATAGCCTCATCAGACGCTCCGGCCAACCAACTGGAACTGTAGTCTCTGCAGCAGATCCTCTCTTAGGAAAGTGACTCTCAAACCACATACTCAACAAGGGTACACAAAGATGAACATTCTTCCCTCTTCCCTTCTCATTCTTGTAATGCAGCGAGTGGTAGAAATCTCCGAGTAAGGTAGGTACAGGATTACCAGCGGCAAACAAGTAGAAAGCATCGAAGTCCACAAAATCCGGTATATTGGGGAATAGTACTATGCCATAGATGCACAAGGCCAACACAGCATTGAAAGCAACCCAGCACCCGTTCTTGGCGTACTCTTGGGCTTTACCCACTAAGAACTGAAATGAGAAGCCTGGAACTCCACGGGAAACAGTAGTCACCAGTTCAGAAGCATCAACATGCAAGGCTTTTGCCAATTCCTCCGGCTTGGGTTTGGCATCATAATGAATGAATGGAACCTGGTTCTGCACGGGCAGCTCAACATACTCAGCGTATTCCTCCAGGGTTGGTCCCATAATAAAGTCAGAGAACGTAAAGCACCTCAAAGCAGGGTCATAGAATTGCATCAAAGCATACAGCCCATCTAACTCTACCTCTGTAGGTTTGCACACCAATCTCAGTAATCTACCATAACTCATCCGGAAACTCCTACGAACACCCTCATCAGCAAGAGAGATCAATCCCAGTAAAGGAACAATATCAGGCGTAGGCAATTTGTAAGCAACTGTTCTCCTTAGGCTAGTCATGATCAAACACTCAGAAGTCTGGGCACTAGAACTAGGGAAATGCAAATGCACCTGCAGCACAGACATACGTTAGTGAAATGCAAATGATAATGGATATGCAGGGATGCAATGCAAGTAACATTCAACAGGGACCAAAGCTGCAGCTGAATAGCCTAAACCCAATCAAGAAAGGTCTCAGATAGACCATCCAGAAGTCACCAAACCCTGGTCTCAGATAGACCTAAAAGAGAACTCCAACACTGGTCTCTGACAGACCTCAAACCATAACTCCACCTGGTCTCTGATAGACCTCAAATCCCATCTATAACTGGTCTCTGACAGACCTCATAGCACATCTCCAACTGGTCTCTGACAGACCTCAGAATAAATCTCCACATGGTCTCTGACAGACCTCAGAATAAATCTCCACATGGTCTCTGACAGACCTCAGAATAAATCTCCACATGGTCTCTGACAGACCTCATAATACATCTCCATAAATAACCAAGATCTCTGATCAAGAAATAACCGGTAATCTGGAGGTCTAGTTACCTGCATAACCCTGAATCCCCTCACAGGTGGGTGGCCCTATAACTGGCACAAGGTACGGCATCCTATGCGGTCGTCGGCGTCACAGACTTTCAGGGTTGATGATACGATTCCCAGAAGGAGTGGCATCATCAAATCCTGAAGAGGCCTCACTCAGCCAACTTCCAAATGATCGGTCCCCAGAGTCGACAATCCAACTAACCAGCAACCCACGCCAACCAAAGGAAGGGGCAGGAGGCCAACCAGAGGAACCTCGTCTGAGTGTAGATTTCATGGGACACCAAAGCAAGCAAAGCAAGCGGGCGCCCACTAATTTCTACTCTAATTCTAGGTGCACTCAAGCCCAGGTCCGGCTTATCTCTCAATATCAGAACACCCGTCACACCCCAGATACAGCAATAATAAACAATATATATAAAGCTGAAAATACAAGGTTAGAAATATACAATAACTCCATACAAAATCCTCGACGGGAAAACAAGCGTTAGGATTGACTCTCTCAAGGGACGTTGGATCCCAAATGCATAAGAACCATCGCAGTCCTTAGCAGCCAGGGGACGTTGTATCCCCAGCAGAGTCGCCAGCTGTCGCTACTGCGAAAATCGGCGCCGGCTGAACAGAAGAGTCGCCACCGCGCGTTATTTATCCCACGGGAGGGAAAGGAAACGCTCAGAGTAAACCTCGCACAACACGGGAAAGGTATGGTCATCGCAACCAAAACCTGGGTTCGGGAGTCGGTTACGCAAGGGGAAGGTATTAGCACCCCTCACGTCCGTCGTACTCGACGGGATCCACGCTTGTTTCGGGTATGGATTGTTATTCTATCTACGCTAAAGGTCTGGGGGTTAAAAGAAAAGAAAATAGAAATGAAATGACTCGGCAAAGTATCGCACTTTATGCCTACGTATTCCCGTCTGGAACGAGAAATCAGAGTCAACGTAGTTCGCCTACCTACGGGAAAGGAGGGAAAGGTTGCTCGCTAGGATATCGCATCCTATGCCTACGTACTTTCATACAGCATGAAAGATCAGAGCAAACGTAGTTCGGGCCACGTACGACACAAGCTTGTCCTTGATTGATTTTATTCCTTCTGAAAAAGGTTTTTCTGATTAACAGTCCAAGAGGACAGAAATGACGTTTTGATGAGTTCACATTCTTTTACGGAAGAAGTGTCTTTTATTGTGTTTGAAATCTTTATGCGTTTTTCTGTTTGTTTTGAGAAAGAAAGAGACAGAACTCTAACCTACGGTTGCGAAGGGAAACAAACTAACCTAATGTTATCATGCATGGGTTAAGACCTAGCGTCTATCATGCTCCTCTCTTGCGCAGAGAGAAACAGAGATCCTACGGGATAGGCAGAAACAGAAACAATATCAGATATATACAGTAAAACAGTAAAATGCATGGATGCAACAATACAAGCGAGGCAAGGGAGTCCCACTCGACCTCGAACCTAGAAAACAATAGGCGAAAGTGAACAGGCTTCATTTTCAACCCAGCAGGGTAAACAGCAAACAATACAGTTCAGAAAACCAATCAATACATCGGAAATGAAATACAGCAAAAAGAAACAGCATCAGCAGCTCTGAATCAACAACTGACTTCAAGCAATCTCCAATCATTCACAAGCTTCAACAAGCATCAATCTCCATCTTCATGACCTTCAGGCAAGGGTTTTGATCATCAGTCTTCCATCTGCAATGGCTTTTCTTCATGCTCAAACCTCCAGGATGAGGGATCAGTCACAAGAGTGAATTGGGTGTTAAGCAATAAGCTGACTACCAAAGGTAGTGAACAGACTGCTTCTAACACAAGAGACATTTTCTCTCAAGAGTTCTATCTCATGGACACCATCACCAAGCCTTCCAAAGGAAGGGGGTGAGTGTCTTAGAGAGACTCTGAATCACAGAGAAGAATGGATGCAGACAAGGCAATCCATGTTTGAGAAATAATCATTCTAATCTAGAGCTCTGCCTAGCTCCTAAACCCTAGTCTCCTCAGCAACTGCTAGCAAGAAACTCCTCCTCAACTCTGACAGTTGATCTTCAATCTTTTGAATCTTCAATGGCTTCATCTCCACAAATCTTCAGCTTCCCCAGGGCCCCAGACAAACCCAATACCCATATAAACAATCAATAAACCCCAGAGGGCACACCACACCAGACAGCAGATATACAGACAGTAATAATATCAGTAGGGGAATCCTAACTGTTCTCTAAGGGATCTAATAACTACCCATAGCCCCTATAGTCCCATAACTAATCTATTCAAACCCTAAGTCCTAAGGGAAATGAAATCAAACTCCTAAGTTGTCACCTAAAACCCTAGTTTTGTTCATGATATTCAAGCATCTATTAATCACCTAAAATTAACCTCTAAAAATGGGAACTAAAATATTTCTACAAGCTTAATATCTCATCTAAACAATATGAAAAGAATGATCAAAAAATATCAAAGCATGTGAGAGAACAAAAATCATAAAAATAATGCATGAAATGTAACTATTTATTATGACATTTATTTAGAAAATATGTAAAAAATATGAAATAAAACTAAAAATGAAATTTTATTTTCCTATAATATTCTAGACATTTTAATGAAAACATGGTAAAAAGAATGAATTAAAAAGCATTTTTTATGAATTTATTATGATTTTATGAAAATTGGTAAAATATTAAAATGAAATAAGAAAATTAAAATGAATTAAAATGAGCAAGGGGGGGTATGAAGAGAAATTCGCCCAGTTGATATCTGGATGGGCCTCCTAAAGGGGGGTGTTGGTAGCGTTTTGGACAAGGCCCAGAAAACAACTCAGAGTTCCACACACGCTGGGGGGTGAGAATAGCAACAGAATCACATGAGAAAAAAGGTTTTGGGCTCACACGGGGGTGGGAATAACAATCCAACTCAGGCCCGCCCGTTTCAATTAATGAAACGGTGCGTTTAGGGCCAGGGTAATCTCCCTCCAATTTTCAGATTGAATGTAGGCCATTGGATCACTCTAAAAGTCAAGAGTCCAAGCTACCATGAACGGTCATGATTGTTTCTTCTTCAAAACGACCTGCAACTAGGGTTTGGATGCCATGAAAGCTCCCATGCACGAGCTATCTTCCATCAAACTGTTCTCCATCATCAGGCCATGAATCAACATGCTGTAAACATGAAATCTGCTCCAAATCTCTCCCTCTACAATCCTAGGGCATCAATTCACTCTGAAATTCACCACATCAACAAATTCGATTGGATCCACACTCGGCCTCCATTGAAATGCACTGATATGCATCATCACCAATCTCAATCAAACTTAACCTAAACTGAACTACAACTAATGGAGGTTAACACATGCTATCAAGCCACGATTATAACACACTAATCTAAGAGATATTGATCTTAACAGTTCATTGCACCTGCTCACAACCATCACCAAACCTCTCCAAATTCATCTAAACTAATCTCCTAACCACCTAGATTGCATCTAAACTAACAAAATCAGGTCTAACTAACTGGATCGAGCAGTTTGAATGAAAACTTACCTTGTGAGAAATCTTGAAAAACAGCTATGGAAGATGTGGATCTGAAGCTTCTAGGTGTTGGATCTTGATCTATCCTTGGTGTATGTGATTCTGTATGCAATATTCTGGTGATTCCTTGCTTGAATTTTGCTGTCCAACAGAATTTGCAGTTTTGAGGTTCTTGAAGATAATGCACGAAAATGAATCCTAACCACCAAGTCTTTGCTTCAATTATGATCTATGATGATGATTGAATAAGATTGAATTGAAGTGGATGAAAATTGGTGAGGAATTTGTGAGATTTGGGAATGAAACTTCAATGAAAAGTATGAGAGAAATTTGTGAAAATCTTGGTGCAAATGAGGCCAACCCTTGCCAAATTCTCCTTTCATGAATATATAGACCCCAAATGAACATTCTAGATCCATCTTGCACATTCCCTTGTTTTCAAACTTTGGCTCATTTTTGATTATGTTTCTTAAATGATAAGCAACCATGGATAACTTCATTTTTTCCTTCTAAACTCAAAAAAGTGTGTGAACCATTGTTCTTAGAATTGTTTTTCCATTCAAAATCATATATTGGAAGTCTCCATTTGGACTTGTAAATCTCCCAAACCATTTTCCAACTTGAAATTATTCACTTTATAAGCCTTTTTAGTTCATATTTTGACCTATCATGCAACTCCATGCTATGGGCTTCTCCAATAACTTGTGACCTTCTTTCTAGACTTAAAATCCCATTTGGAGCAAGTTTGATGTTGTAAGTTTTTCCATTTGAGGCCTCCTTGTATGAGTTTTGGGTATAGGTTAAAATGACCTGTAATTCACAAATGCCCAAAATACCCTTTGCTTGTCAAGACCATAAGTTGAGTTCTCCACATCATATGAAGGCATGCCATACCATTCTAGAAAGCTAAGACAATGAGGAACAACTCTTATGTTGACCAAGAATTCATTTGAAATCTCCTTGAGGAGCAAAACTAGCTTGGAAGTCAAGTCACTTTCACAGACAAAAGTTCAGACACCCCAAATGACCTGTAACTTGTAAGGACCATAACTTGAGTTCTATAAATCTCCTTGAGGTCTTCCACCACTCAAATTAAAGGTCTTGAGATCCTCTACAAGTTTCATGTTGGCCAAGAAGCCATTTGAAGTTAGCATTTTGACTTATCTTGCTTGGAAATTTGACCTAAACTAGGGGATTTTACAGAGAAACCCTAATTTAGTAACTCCTCTTCTCCTTGATTTCTCTTGAATTCTCCTTGTCATATCTCCATATCCTTCTTCATATGTTCAATATTGATCCCCACATCTCTCCAATAGACTTGAATGCCCTCTTAAGTCAGTCAATTGACCTAGGGTTGACCTAGGGTTGACCCAGATGAAACCCTAGTTGACTGTCTTCAACTATAGCTCTTGTGCCTTCATCAATGACTTGTTTTCTTCTCCAAATGACTTTATAAGTCTCTCAAGATGTCTAGATGCTCTCCATGTCTTCATTTCATAGCTCACAATCCTCTTGTTGGTCCTCAGATACCCTCAGCTAGGAGATGGACTCAAGGCTTGATCTGCTGAACTCTTTGCTTTCAAATTCTCTCCTGATGACTTGAATATGATTGAATTGGGATAATAACCTCTTGCTAGGCCTCTAGAGATGAAAATAATGATTGGTCCCCTGGTGAATGACTTGCTATGCTTATGCTATGCAGATGGTTAGTCTATGTACATAACTCTACATGCAAATGCTAATGATGATGAAACATAACCAATTGAATAAGGTTGAGCAAATTTTAGGGTGCAACAAGTGACATTGACGAGAAGCCGAGAGGATATGAAGAAAAGGTTGGTTCCAAGAGGTACAGATTTGACGAGAGTTCTAGCAAAGGAGCCTACCAGGATGATGCCCAGAAGCTGAGATCCACTACCGAGCGGCATGCTCTACTGATTCAGGAGCTGATCTCCCGACTAGGGCACTCGGAGACGATGAGGATATTGGAGGACGTCAGAGCACTCCACTTGGCCTGATTTATCTTTATCTTACCTTTGTTATTTGTGCTTGTATTTGGACCATCGCCAGGCTTCTTGTCCGAGGTCTCTTCAGTTGTATTCAGTTGTACTCTTGTACTCAGCCTCTTAGCATGTGTTTATATATGAGGATTTTCTGATTCCTTGCTTGCTTGATGGGGGGCTCCACCGTCGTAATGGCCTTCTCTCCGAAACTAGAATCGGGGGGGAATATAACATGTAGCATATTTACATAATTGCATTTGCATTGCATGACCAGTATTCTTGAATCTGTATCTTATTTCCCGCATTTGCAGGTTTCCAGGATTGACGAACAAAGAGTTCACCACTACTCAACCCGAAATAACTGCAAGAGAATCATGGATCAAGTCTAGGTGGAGATGCAGGAAATTCGCGAAAAGTTGAACCTGTTCATGCAGGCCATGGAGAGTATTGCTAAAGGCCAGGAGAATCTCCAGACTTTGGTGCAGCCGCTGCTGACGCGGACCAATGGGAACGGCAACAATGATCACAATTCTGCGCACGTTGAGACTATTCCTGAAGATGGACCCCCTACTCCTGTGGTTCCTCCTGTGGTGACCCCACCTGTCGTGATTGTAAATAATGACGCTGGCGCTGGCAACGGTAACACAGGAAATGGAAATGAAACTGTTATTAACAATGTTGGATTCGGAGACGCCAATCTAGGAGGTGGTAACTTCAATGGCGGTAATGATTTTGGTAACAATGGATTTGGCTATAACGACCAGGGGTTTGAGTACGACAATCAGGGCGGAAAGTTCGGCTTCAACACTCAGGGTTTCGGCTACGACGGTTTTGGTAACACTAACCAGGGTTATGGTGGAAATGGTGCTGGATTGATTCCTGTCAATACTGGTTTCGGGCATGCTGGGGTCAATCTAGGTTATGGTAATGGGGGACGAGGTCCCATGACTAATCAGCAAGGGTTTGGTCGCAACACTGGTTATAACGGGTACGGAAATGAAAATGTGAACTGGGGCGAAGACTGTCAAGAGGACGCCTTTTCTGGGAGAGGCATGGGATTTGAGGGACCCGTTGACAATACTCAGAGGATTAAAATGCTTGAAGAACAGGTGAAGGGTATGGCTAATCAGAATTCTACCGGATTAGACATGACTACTATGGGCTTGGTGCCCGGGCTGAAGGTACCGTTGAAGTTCAAAGCACCCACATTCGACAAGTATAAGGGGGACACTTGCCCTAAGGTGCATGTCCGCGCTTATTACAGAAGGATGTCGGCGTATTAAGACGACGAAAGAATGCTTATGCATTTCTTTCAAGACAGCCTCTCAGGACCTTCACTCAAGTGGTACATGGGGTTGGAGCCCGCTCAAATCAAAACCTGGAAGCAATTGGCAGATGCTTTCGTCCTGCATTATAAATATAATAGTGATCTGGCACCGAACCGAGTTCAACTGTAAGGTTTGTCGCAAAAGAAAGAGGAAAGCTTTAAAGAGTATGCGCAGAGATGGCGCGATATGGCAGTCAGAGTACATCCTCCATTAGCTGAAAGAGAAATGAATAGTATGTTCATTGGAACGTTCACGGGGATATATTATGAAAAGTTGTTCAACGTTTTGTTGAGCATTTTTTCAGATTTGATTCTCATGGGTGAGATGGTCGAAGACAGTATTAAGGTTGGAAGATTCCAAGCAGGTGAGTCTGCCCCCGCAGGAGGTACAAGAAAAGCATCCGGTGGTAGGCGTCAAGGTGATTCTAGTGCTGTGTTTGGCGGCAGAGGCTGAGGTAGAGGACGAAGTCAGTATGCTCAGCATCAACAGGTCGCTAGTGTTACCATCCCTTTTCCACAACCACAGCAACCGCAGCCACAGCAGCAGCAACAACAAAGGCAACACCCCGCCCAACGCAGAATCCTAGAGGGCAAGCCCAGGCGAGTATTTGAAACGCCTCCTTCCACGTACGCCGAGCTACTTCAAACATTGCTAGGATTAAAGTTGGTCGAGAAAAGGACCATGGCACCATTAACGGGCAATCCTCCATTTGGTTATGATGCTGGTAAGCAATGTGATTTCCACTCCGGGGCGCCCGAACATGATATTGAAGGCTGTCATGCGTTTAAACATAAAGTCCAAGACTTGTTGGACAGCAAAGCTATTAACTTTGGACAGGCGGGTCCAAATATAGTACAACAGCCTATGCCCAATCATGGGGCAAACGCCATCCTGACCGAGGAGAGTTTGAATCTAGTGACGGATGTTAATGAGCTGAAGACACCGTTGGGTGAGATCAAAAGTAGGTTGTTAAAAGGGGGTGTATTCCCGGGTGCGACGAATTTTGTTTGGATTGTTGGATACAGCCAGAGGGTTGTAATGAGTTGAAATAGGGTATTCAGGCGTTAATGAACGAAGGAACATTGCAGTTTGATAGAACCGCAGTTCAAGAGCCGGTGGAGGCATTGTGTGATGAGCTGAACGATGTTGCTACGGTAACGATTCCAAGGAAAACAATAACGATAACGGTGCCCGCTAGGCGGCCGACGATCACTATTACTAAAGCAGGACCGATCCCTTTTGGGTATATTGCGATGGTGAGAAAATTGAAGTAAATAAACAACCAGCTGGGGTTGTAGATAATGTTGTTGGAACAGGAGGTATGACCAGAAGTGAGAGAATCTTCACATCGCCTGAGGTAGAGGCAGAAAGATTGGCAAAGGGGAAAGCCAAGGTAGACGAGAGTGGCCCCTCGCAGATAAAGGAAAAGGAAACATCACTTAAGGATGTGGAAGAGTTTATGAGGCTCATCCGTAAAAGTGATTACGAAATTGTAGAGCACCTTCAGCAAACGCCATCAAAGATCTCGATCTTGTCACTGCTATTATGTTCCGAGGCTCATCGGAATGCTTTGCTGAAGATCCTAGACTCGTCATTCGTTCCTCAAGATGTTTCGGTTAACCAGTTAGAAGGAGTGATGGCGCATGTTAATGCAGGGCACAGTTTAGGCTTTACAGATTTTGATCTAACTCTAAGAGGGAGAGAGCATTATATGGCGCTGCACGTCTCAGTTGAATGCAGGGGCACGGTCATGTCCCATGTTTTAGTGGATACGGGGTCTTCCTTGAATGTGCTTCCGAAGAAAGCAATGATGAAGTTGGATGTCAGAGGGATTCTCTGCACGCCCAGCGACCTAGTGGTAAGAGCGTTAGATGGAACGAGGAGGTCAGTGTTCGGATCGATAACATTACCATTGCAGGTGGGGCCTGAAGTATTTGAAACTGAATTCTATATAATGGATATCCAGCCAGCGTATAGTTGTCTTCTTGGACGACCATGGATCCATGCCGTCGGGGCAGTCACATCCACGTTGCACCAAAAGTTGAAGTATATGGTGGGGGATAGCATCGTCACTGTTTGTGAAGAAGAAGATATTCTGGTTAGCCATCTGTCTTCATTCAGATATGTAGAGGTCGACGGCGAGATTCATGAGACACCCTGTCAAGCATTTGAAGGGCTAAAGATTAAGGACAAAGCTCCAGTACCCAAGATATCAGATGTGGCAGTGTCATCTTATAAAGAGGCTCAGGCTCTAGTGCATGCAGGCGAAACCAAGGGCTGGGGTCAGGTGTTGGAAATTCCCGTGAAGAACGACAGGTTCGGGCTTGGATATCATCCTCCGTCATCAGCATCCTCTTCAGGCACACCCAAGTTCAAAGGGCCGATAACAATCACACCAGGCGGGGTGAGCTTCGAGACTATCAATGTTGTTTCCGATTCTGAGGAAGGAGATAGCGACTGTGATATGGACGCATGGATCAAGCCAGGCGTGTCAGGACAAAGTCTCTGCAATTGGTCTATCCAGGAAACTGTTCCTGTGACAACTAAATAGTAATGATTTGTTTTTTTAATTGTTGAATAATCCTGTGCCCTACTTGGCGCACAATGATTTTGCTTAGGGCCATTTTGGTTATGTACATTACATTGTTTAATCATGAATAAAGGCGTTTTTTCCTATACAAATGTTGTGATCCCTGTTTTTCCTGTTTTTATCTTTTGCAATAAAATGGATAGAATAACAATCCGTACTAGAAAACAAGCGTGGATCCCGTCGAGTACGACGGACGTGAGGGGTGCTAATACCTTCCCCTTGCGTAACCGACTCTCGAATCCAGGATTTGGTTGCGATGACCATTCCTTTCACGTCTTTGCGTTAGGTTTACTTCGAGCGTTTCCTTTCCCTCCTTTGGGATAAATAACGCACGGTGGCGACTCTTCTGTTCAGTCGGCGGCGATTTTCGCAGTAGCGACAAACCCTTACACCTACGGACATGTCCTAGTGCCTCACTCGGTGATACTCCTAAGTAATCAACAGCAAGTTCAACAACAACCTCTTTAGTGCACTACTACAAAAAACACCTTAAACCTCACACCCAAAGTTGATTTAACCTTAGTTATAGAGGAGAGATATCGAAAGGCATCATAAAAACTCTCAACTTTACCCCTCAGTTTAAAAATAAATGAGGGGTTAGTTTAAATGGTCGGGGTTTGAACCCTAGCAATAAATTTTTTATATTTTCCTCACTAAAAAGACAGGGCAAAAGAAAAGAAAAGAAAAAAATTTGAAAAAACAAATTTTGCCTTTCTGCCCATATGTGTATGACCCATCCCATTCGCGTATGGGAATTCCAAAAATCATAAATTTTTAAGGACTTTGTCGATATGCATATGGAAGCTCCTATAGGCATTTGAGGAAGTTCGAAAATTGTGCTGGAATCTAAAAGTTAGGCCATACGCGTATGGCCAGGTGATACACGTGGGCAATGGTCACTTAGAACCATACACGTAAGTTTCGTGATCTACCTTTTTCAACTAAGTTTCACCTATGGCCATACGTGTACGGAATGTGTCATACGTGTATGGCCTTGACAGGTTGCATATGATACGTGTATGACGCATATATGGCAGTATATTTTTTTCCTGACATTTTCCTGGCATTTTTCACCCTGACTCATACGCCTTTCATCTTTCTCTAAACTTTTTTTGTGTGAGTTTCTTCTTTCTTTTGAAGTTTTTCTCTGATACAATAGATATATTCTCATCACAAGAATCCATGGACTCTTCTTCTTCATCATTTTTTGATTTTATGAGATTTTTATCTGTTGAGCACCAAGATAGATATTATAGTCTAATGAACAAAAATATTATTGAGGAAAGCGATTTTAATCTGCATCCATATGAACACCCTAATATTCATAGTACCATAAAGAAGCATAAGTTGAACTATCTGAACAGTCAGATCTAGCCACTGGCTAAGGAGTTGGTACTGGAATTATATGCTAATGCTTACAGACCACTCATTGAGGGCAATACTGCAGAGCCTAAGTTGACTTCTTGGGTCAGAGGGAAACATATTTACTTTGACTTGAAGAATTTCAATAGGGTTCTAAAGATGAAGTTTAAAGAACCTAATTGCTAGTATTTTCTTTAGAAGATTGCATCTAGGACTAGATGGTCGTACAGAGCAATGTTGGATCACCTAGCATTGCAGAGCAGAGATTGGAAGCCAACATCTAATCATATCCCAAGGAAGATTGTAGTGGTTGGCCGAGATGTATCCATAAAGTTGTGGACCTACTTTTTGCACTATATTATGGATACGAACCGGAGTGGCTATGAGCTCATCACCGGAGTGGTTGACATTGTTCTTACTCAACATCCCGGATAGCATGTCTGGTCCGTTTGGTTGTGGTTAGTAGTTAAGTGAAGGTTATAAGAGTTGTTACACAGTGAGTTTTGAGGTTGTTGTAAGGACATGTTTGTGTGTTAATCCAAAAAGTAGAACAATTATTTGTGGTTCACGTTGGGTAAAAGGCTATACATGGTGGTTAGAGCTGGCTTGAAGTTGTGGTGGTTGTCATGGATTTTGCAGTGAGGTGAATGAGGTTTGTATGGAAAATGAAAAAGGTGGGTTGCCAAGGTTTGAGGAAATTATGATAGAGGAAATGGATGATCCTTCCTCTAAAGAAAGAAATTTTTTTCTTAAAACAAAAACTTCACGATGAGATGTCAAGAGGTCCACGTTTATGTGAGAAGAGTGATGTGTGCTATCTGCAAGTATATAGAGTACGCCAGAGTAATATAAAAGATTATCGATCCTGCAGATACCAATGTCAATCTATCGATTACTATTGTTACGGTGCTTATCTAAAGCTAATGAAAACAGAGAGCAATACACACAGAGAAAATAAAAATTAAGGAATGAATTTAAATTCAGAATAAAGGCATACTAGAATGTAATTCTCATTGATAAAACAGTTCATGTGTTGTCTAGGTATTAATACTTATGGGGCAATGTTTTCTTCCTTGAAAAAGAGTTAATAAAAAAGGAATCGTCACGTTAGCATAATCAGAATCGGACCTGACCTTTAATCTATACCAGCCGTTCACGCTGCACCAGTCGCATCTTGCGTTAAAGTGAAAAAGTTCTTTTTTATATAACTACCTCTTAGACTCAGTTAAAAAGTGTCTTTGGTTGGAAACTTTAAATATCAAAGGGTTTTCGGCATATGATCGGCCAATCGGATCCTAAATCTATAAACGCGTCCGAAAATAGTTTTAAAATCACTTTCTAATAATACCAAACTTTCCTAATTAATTAATAAAGCGCTTTCGTTGTTTTTACCAATTAAAAACTAACCAACTCTTATCTAAAGTGTCAGATGGCTTTCGATCTTACCCGACGTAGTCACGGTTATTACGTAAATAGAATGACAGTCTCGTTCACGTAATGGCCAATCAATTTAAATTTAGAAAAGTTGCATTAAAATCAAAAACAGACCCTAAAGTGTTTCTACAAATACAACATATGGAGTATCGTTGAAACGACGGTCCTCACATCCCAGCACAACAAATTTAGCTGGCTATGACGGTGCTAAACATAATAAATAATTTGCTTGTAGACTAAATCATTTAGGGAAATAAAACATGCGTGATTGGTTTTTCGAATGAACGAAAGTGTCACTCTTAGGTTCAGTTCAGAAAATGAATCTTGAAAATAAAAGTGATATGTAAATCGTGCGGGAAAATAAATGCGTGATTGATTTTCAGAAGAACAAAAGTGTCACGCTTGAGTTCACTCTTAGAAAAATGAATCTTCGAAATAAAAGGAAATAAATAAATCGTGCGAAAAATAAAGGCGTGATCGATTCCCAAAGGTAAGAATAAAAGTGTCACTCTTAAGTTCACTCTTAGAGAACAAATCTTTGAAATAAAAAGCAATAAATAAATCGTGCAAAAAATAAATGCGTGATCGATTTCCAAAAGTAAGACCAAAGTGTCACTCTTAGAAAAAAAATCTCTAAAATAAAAAGCGATAAATAAATCATGCGGAAATTAAACAACTTAAAGCAAAGCGGAAAGTAAATAATAAAAGTGCGAGTAAAATAAAACCTACTCCAAATCGGAGACTTGAATCTAGTACAATGCTGAAAAGTAAATCTGACTTGAAAATAAAATGAATACAAGATTAAAGTTCCTATGCTGTGATGCTCCAACCTTAGTTACAATAATGGTGCGATAACCCTTCGATGTGACGATTTATCACTTTAACAACTGAATATATACCTATGATGAGAACTAAGTCTGGATGCCTAAAACTAAAGATCTAGGTCCTATTTATAGTGTAATAATGTCTTGGAAGTTACGTAGCTCTTTCAGAAATCGTGTGGAGGAAACATCTTTGGCCATGGCATCATGCTCCAACCGTCCTTGACCGGACCACCTAATACACAGATGGTGCTCTCCATCTAGACATGGTGTTTGCCATGTGTACAAATGGTGGTGCACATGGTCAAGTGATAGTTAGAACGTGGGAGAAACCCTACACGTCATGGCTACCCCCATGGCCAATGCAATGTAGAACGCCGTGTGTGTAATTTTCACCCAAAACTCCGTTTTATGCTCTTTTCGCTTCATTTCTTCGTTGAAGGCTCTTATTAGGCAACGTACCTAAAAACAGACAAAACACAAGCATACTACAAGAAAATAAAAATTAAACGACAATAAACATGTGCAATCTGAGCCAAATATGCAGTGTGTTTTGGTGTTATCAAATTCTCCCACACTTAAACCTTTGCTTGTCCTCAAGCAGACTCTTATGAGCACAAAAGAAAAATAACAACACACAAGTATTCAATTCAGGCTAAAGACTTTTAGTTTGATCAAAGTTACGTCGATAGGTACTAACTAGTGAACCAAGGATATTATAGTGACACTTTCCACGGGTCGCGGTCATAAGTTTCTTTCCTATATAAACCAGTCTGCACCATGTCATTATACCTAGGCCTATCTCACTCATCCCTCTTTTATCCTTTTTCATTCAGGCGCAATCACATTAAGCTCGTTATCTTGTACTCGCATGGTGAACAAACCTGTTGGTGATCCTGATCCAATACTGTGTCCAATTCAATGATTTTTTCTTTAACATAGACACATAAACAATTTTTTTAAAGTTTCGCTGCCATTGGGAAAAGTAATCGGGTGAGGGTTACCCAACTTAGAAGACAGATCCTTTTTCCAAAATGCTTTCTTTTTGTATTTTTTTTTTTCTTTCTCTCATTGGATCATTCACCTATTTGCATTGGTTCGCCCACTTAGCGGTACCTAAGATGGTGCTGACTGCTAAAATAAACTACTTAAGGATTATTTCAAGGGTGAGATTTTAAGGCTACCACATGATAATTATCCGTATCGATTCCTATAATTAAGAAATTTACGGTGTCAAGACGATATCAATTTTTCAAAGGTTTTCCCAAGTCACTGCAAATTATCCTAAACTTGTATAACATCCCAAATTTTCAAAATAAAAGTTGTTTTCTTATTCAAAAATTTTGGTATGGCTCAAGAAATGGGTGAAAATAGACAAACTACACGTATGACTCGTCAAGCACATGTATTTATTAAAAACAAACTAAAAACAAGCTAAAAACATAGAACTAAACTAGAAGGAAATGAAATGAAAAACATAAAGGGAAATAAAAATAGTAAAAACAGTAAATATCTCCTCCCACACTTAAACCGGACATTGTCCTTAATGTTTCGATAAAAGGTGAAGAAGAGATAGGTGGAACCTGGCTATGACTACTGCTGGCCACTGGTACCCTCTCCTCCCTGCTCTGGATGTCGAGGACGACGACTTCTACTTTGGTGTCGTGAACTCTGTGAAAGCTTAAGCCGCTCAATCCTCACTGCTAGTGCTTCGTTAGCCTGTCAGAGCTCACGAAGGTTTCCTAGTATGGAACCTTGAGTGGCTTCTACCAGTCTGTAATGGTTGTTGAAGCTAGCTTACTGGCGTTGTTGGATGGATATGGCGGCGAGCTGAGACTCTATCATGGTACGCATGGATCTCTCTGTCTGCCATTGTGACTCACGCATGAAATTCATTATGTCTCGTTGCTGCTCATACATGGCATAGAACAAGTCATCACATTCCTCTTCGTGAGCTTATTGCTGCCTCTATATCTCCTCTGTGATATAGAATCTAGAAGGCGCACCTACAGAAGGGTTAGTAAAAGGTGGATTATGTGCAGATGAAGCCTGGGGAGGAATGTCATGAACGTGGGATTGGTTCATCCGCTCATATTCGTCGTCGGTCTCGTTACCTTCATCCTCCGGGACGTTTGGTGGCAACAGACTGAGAATAGGGTCAGTCTATAAATCATACATCCAGTTCCTTTGGTGTCGCACATCGGTACGACGGGAACAAGGTAAATCTACGCTTGGTATAGCCACATTTCGAACCATGAGGGTGTATCCTCCCTCCTTTCACACCTTGCACAATCGTATATCTCTAAATAATTTTAAGTTTATGGTGCAAGGTGGGAGTGATTCTAAAGTGGCTATCTCGGTGTCAAGTTGGAGGACACGTGCAATGGAGGTAATCAATCCCTCAAATGACACAGTTCCTCTCTTTTTCACAACAACGCACATATGAGCCAACATAAAAGGCACATGATTTAATGTCCTGCGATAAAGGGCAACCTGCAGAAAAATGAATTCTTTGGAATTTAACTTGTTAGAGCTTTCTCTGGCAAAGATGGCATCAACTAGCAAATGATAGAAGACACATATGGTCAGGTTATGTATGTCAAAGGCCATGTTTCCCTCAAAGGAACTAATGGCATGACCTATCAGGTCTCTCCACAGTTGGAAAGCCTCAATTTGCCAATCAGTGTCTAAAGGCGCCTCACAAATGACACCCTCCCGAAATAGGAATCCTAACAGCCCTGCCAGCATATCAGTGGTAAATTCATATTCCATATTAAACATTCTAAATTTCAACGTACTGATGGTGCTGGCAGTGTTAGCTTTAACAATATAACTCAATGAACTCAAAAATTCACGAGTCGGCCTCTCATAGGTGGGTTCTCTACGAATAAAAAATTCATGCAAATTTAAATTATTCAACAGATAAACTATGCTAAAATGAATGCGCAGACTGTACAGATAGTTTTCATCAATGTATCTCGTCGCAAAAATTTCGCGTGTCTACAAGTCTTTGAACTTCTGCCTTTACCTATCTCTGTCTCTTCATTCACGAAAAACTATTTGTCCCCGCTCTATGGCTGTTTTTGTTGGTGGTTGTTTTGAAGCAAATGAGGGTTTTAGTGGATTCTGGGATTTTTATGGAAAATGGGTGAAAGGTTGGATTTTTATAGATGGGAAGTGAGTGGGATAGTTGGAAATGGTGGTTAAATGAGGGGTTAATAAGTTTTAATGGGTTTTTAATGGGGCCAATAGTGGAGAAAATGGGAGTTTTTGGAGGTTGAAGATGAAGAGGATAGAGAAATGGGATTTTCTCAATTCTGTCCCGTAAAGGTACCAGACGTCTTGGCGTGCGCCTAGGGGAAGATGACGCCCGCCATCTTTGTCTTCTGTGCCCAACACAGGATTTGGGCCCTTGGCTGGGTTTTGATCCTCGTTTGGGGGTGTGCGTAGCGTCTTCTGTGATATTTGTACATGCAAGAAACATAAATAATATTTTTACATGGTATAAATGATAGAAACACGCATTAGACATAAATAATAATAATAATAAAGATCATGTAAAAAATGAAATATTTAAAAAATTTCCCGATAAATTAAAATTTTGAACATTAACCGATAAGCTTGTATATGCGAAAATAAAAAAAAAATATGTCTGGGGTGAATTAAAATAGTCATAATAGTGCAGTAAAATGTTAGCAGCGCATTAAAAATCATGATAGTAAGGCAGTCAAAATCTCCTCCACAGTCAGTGTGAGTAATGTCCTCAGTACGCTAGGACTCCTTTAAAGTGATTGGCAACGGGCACCCTGATTCATATGTTGACAGGATGTCTGCGCCTCTGCAAGCTGGCGTCTAAGACTATAGATTTCCTGATGCAGGGAATCGTATTCAGTGGCATGTGTCACGTCAGAGACCTCCATCTGTAAGGTTATAATAAGCTCTTCGCGAATAGAAAAAATCTCCTTATGTATAATGTCGAACTCAGCATATAGGTCTCGTTGTTGTAGATGATATTCAGGAACAGGTAGGGTCTTAGGTCTGGCAGGTATCTCATCTTGGCCTTCTAGAGCATACTACCAATTTTCTTTATTGTGGACATTGGTTCGGGTCGGTTTTGGTAATACAAAGTAGTGAATGGTCTCATCATCTATCAGGAGTTTGAAATCGGTAGGACCAAAGAAAACTCTTCTCAATAAGCCACGATCCAAATAATGGTTCACATCAATAAGGGTGTAGCCATAATATGGGGTCAGAAGAGATAGTTTTGGAGCGAGACCTAAGGCATACGTTATATGTGTCACTGTACCTCCTATATGGATGGGTCCTTTTGAAGATCTAGCAGTTAGGTTAAGGTTATCCATCAGGAAATTTCCATTGGCTATAGGAAGTGACTAAGAGGTGTAAAAGAGCATAAGGATCTCTTCACCACTTACATGGATATCGGTTTTGGTTTTTCCAAAGAAGGTATGAGCTAGAATCATTTGGAAGTATCTAAAGGTTGGGTTATAGATTTTGGTTGATAGTTGGGTGGAAGGATCAGGGCCTCCCCTACTGGTGATTTGACTCTAGAACTTATCCAACTCATCCTGCATAATATTTACTTTTGATATATCATGTATAGCATCTAAGTCGTGCTAAAATCCTAACATGTTAGCAAAATCCTTGCAGTTGAGAATGTATTCCTTCCCAAATAATATGAAATTAATATGTCTTCTTTTGAATCCTCCACCAGCGTAGGGTTCGTAAATGAGAGGGTTGAGGAACTCTAAGGTTAAGTTCCTGAATGTGACATTAATTGCCTCTGAGTATTCTTCTCAATGGAGTAAATGGTTGAGGTATCTCATACTGTCTTCAAGACCTAAGGTTTCAAGGCAGTTGGAGTCAGGGTATCTTGTTGGGAGCATGGGTCGCTCAGAAAGGATCACAAATCGTTTCCTCTACTCATCATCCCTGAACATAATATGCATATCATCCTGGTTCTGCATCTTGAAAAACAATGTTAGTGGAGAATGCTATCGAGAGTGCTGGGATCTAAGACCTGAAACATAGACATCATACAAGTTAGTCATGTTAAGCAGATAATAAATTTAAATAATTCACCTTTGACACTAAAAAATAAAAATAACAAGGAAATAAAAGTGGTCGTGGGTTGCCTCCCACGTAGCGCTTGTTTAACGTCGGTAGCTCGACGATTATGGAGTTTAATTAGTAGATGTGGTAATAGGTGGTTCGATCAGAGTGTGACCAGAGTAATAGGTAGGGATGTCTCCTCCATAATAGTGCTTCAACCTTTGTTTGTTTACTATAAAAGGACTACATGAATGATCTCGGATTTCTACTGCCCCAGACCTTAGGACTTTGGTGGCCTCATAAGGGCCAGTCTATCTTTAGCGTAACTTACCAGGGAACAGACGCAGTCTAGAATTAAAGATAAGTACATGGTCGCCTACATTAAATTCTTTCTTAACAACCCTTTTGTCATGCCATGCTTTAGTTCTTTCTTTATAGATAATGGCATTTTCATAAGCATTGCGATGTAGTTCTTATAATTTATGAATGTCGAGAACGCGTTTGTCATCGGCTGCTAAATAGTCCATATTAAGGGCCTTGATGGCCCAATAGGCTTTATGTTCTAACTCAAAGGGTAAGTGACAAGATTTTTCGTAAACTAACTGGTATGGGGTTGTTCCTATAGGAGTTTTGAAAGCGGTCCTGTAATCCCACAATGCTTCTTGTAGTCTTAGGGACCAATATTTTCTAGATATTGAAACAATCTTTTCTAAGATTTGTATAATCTCCCTATTTGATACTTCTACTTGTCCACTGGTTTGTGGATGGTAGGGTGTTGTTACTCTGTGTTTAACTCCATATTTATTTAAAAGGTTATCAAATATTCTTGATATGAAGTGCGATCCGCCATCGCTTATAACGAGGTGAGGTACTCCAAATCTAGGAAATATGTAGTTTTTGAATAATTTTATCACTATGCGAGTGTCATTGGTAGATGAAGCCACGACTTCGATCCATTTAGACACGTAGTCAACGACTACTAAACTATACTTGTTTCCCATCGATGATGGAAAGTGTCCCATAAAATCTATTCCCCAAACATCGAAGAGTTCTACTTCTTGGATATTTTGTAAGGGCATTTCATCACGTCTCGAGAAATTCCCAGTGCGTTGACACCAGTCACATCTGACAATGTAAGCATGGACGTCGCACCATAACGTTGGCCAGAAAAGTCATTCTTGAAGAATTTTGGCACAAGTCTTAGATGTGCCTACATGTCCACCATAAGGTGCAGAGTGGCAGTGTTTGATTATGTTTTCCACTTCCTCTTCTGGGACACAGTGATGAAGTATGTCATTTGTGCCTCTCTTAAACAGGAGTGGTTCGTCCCAATAAAAGTGTTTCACATCGTGAAAGAACTTCTTCTTCTATTGGTAGTTAAGATCGGGGGGTATGATATCGAAAGCTAGGTAGTTTACAAAATTGGTGTACCAAAGTACGTTTGTAATTGCTAGGGCATTTTCAATGTTTAATTCTAAGTGGAGTTCGGGATCATCGCTATGATTGGTTCTAACTGCTGCTATAAGTCTATCATAAATAAAGTCATCGTTTATCGGGATGTGGTCTGGTCTTAAGTATTCTAGCTTCGAAAGGTGGTCTGCAACCACGTTCTCGGTGCCTTTTTTATCCCGGATCTCCAAGTCAAATTCTTGTAGAAAAAGGAAACAACGAAGTAATCTAGACTTTAGCGTCCTTTTTGCTTAATAGATATCTGATAGTAGCGTGAACTGTGTAAACAATAATCTTTGCTCAGACTAGATAAGATCGGAACTTGTCAATAGCGAAAACTACAGAAAGGAGTTCCTTTTTGGTTGTGGCATGATTAAGCTGGGCGGCGTCTAGTGTTTTACTAGCTTAATAAATTACATGAAGTTTCTTATCTTTCTTTTCCCCTAAAACAGCACCAACTGCATAATCGCTTGCATCACACATAATTTCGAGAGGTTGATTCCAATCGGGAGGTTGCATAATAGGTACGGAGATTAGTGTTTGTTTAAGGTGTTTGAAAGCTTCAAGACATTTATCATCGAAATTGAACTCAAAGTCTTTCATAAGAAGGTTGGTTAAGGGTTTGGTTATTTTGGAGAAATCCTTAATGAAGTGTCGGTAGAAACCGGCGTGTTTGTGGAAACTTTGAATCTCTCTAATTTTTTTCGATGGTTGGAGGTTTTCTATAACTTCTATTTTCGCTTTGTGAACCTCAATGCCTCCTGCGGAAACTATGTATCCTAATACTATTCCTTCAGTGACCATAAAATGGCATTTCTCCTAGTTTAGAACAAGATTGACTTCTACACATCTTTCTAGGATTCTCTCAAAGTTGGTTAGGCAGTTTCTAAAACTGGATCCACATACCGAGATATCGTCCATGAAAACTTCCATGATCTCGTCGAGGAAATCTACAAAGATTGACATCATACAACATTGGAAAGTAGTTGGGGCCTTACATAGTCCGAATGGCATTCGTTGGTAGGCAAATGTTCCATATAAACAAGTAAAGGTTGTTTTCTCTTGATCATCGGGGTGAATATGAATTTGGAAAAATCTTGAATATCCATCTAGATAGCAAAAGTAAGAATGTCTTGCTATACGTTGAAGCATTTGGTCTATAAATGGAAGCGGGAAATGATCTTTCCTAGCTACTTTGTTTAGTTTTATATAATCGATACATATATGCCAACCGTTTTCTATACACTTAGTTATTTGTTCTCCTGTTTCATTTTGTATGGTTGTGACACCTCCCTTTTTAGGCACTACATGCGTAGGGCTCACTCACTTACTATCAGAGATTTGGTATATTATTCCAGCCTCTAATAACTTTAACACTCCCCTTTTCACAACATCACTCATTATAGGATTTGTCCTTCGTTGATGTTCTCTGGAAGGTTTAGAGTTTTCCTCTAACATAATTTGGTGCATACACATGGAAGGACTTATCCCTTTGAGATCAGAAATGTTATAACCTAGAGCTGAGAGATATTTTCTCAAAACATCTAAGAGTTGATTGGTTTCTTTACTATCTAAGGTGGCACTGACGATGACTGGACAATTTAGTTCTTCGTCCAAGAACTCGTATCTCAGATTCTTAGGTAGTTTTTTTAAGTACTATTGATGGTTTTTTAGGACATGGTATATGATATGGGGTGAGTACCAAGCATTCATAAAGGTTGCCATCTATATGAGGTTCAGTTTTAAACCCGTCGTCCTCCATTATGGGAGTTGAAGGTAATTTAATTGTTTCGACTGGATCTACTTGGTCTAATTCTCTTATGCATTCACCTATGATATCGATAGCGTAACATGAGTCATATATGGTTGGTGCCATCAGGAATTTGGATAATATGAATTCTACTTTTTCATCACCTACTTCAAACGTCATTTTTCCTCTCTTGACATCTATTATAGCTTCAGCTGTTGATAAAAAGGGTCTACCTAGAAGGATCGAGATTTCATCGTCTTCTATAATATCCATGACAACAAAATCTGTTGGAATATAGAGTTGGCGAATCCTAACCGGGACGTCTTCTAAAATTCCTATAGGATATTTAACAGATCTATCAGCTAGTTAAAGGGACATCCTAGTTGGTTGCAACTCTCCTAGGTCTAACCTCTTACAAACGGCTATAGGCATTAAGCTTACACTGCCACCTAAGTCCAGAAGTTCTTTATCGATAACTTTATTTCCTAAAGCGCAAGGTATAGAAAAAATTCCTGGGTCTTTCTCTTTTTTAGTAAGCTTGTTTTTTACAATAGAATTGCATTTTAAGGGTTTTGGATCATCAAGCCTTCCTTTATTGGTTAATATGTCTTTAAGGAATTTGGCATAAGACGGTATCTGGGTAATGGCTTCGGTGAATGGAATCTCTATGTGGAGCTTCTCGATCACTTTTACAAACCTTTTATGTTGGTTATCTAATTTGGTTTGTTTCAGTCTTTGTGTGTATGGAATTGGAGGTTTATAAGGAGGGGATGGTACATAAACTTTATCGTCTTTCTCTCCTTCCTTATTTGAGTATGCTCGATGGGTACTCCGATTATAATCAAAATCTCATAGCCGAATATGATGTTCCCAAAACGGTGTTCCGGTGCTCTGGGGCCTTGGGAACATACGAATGGGTTGTAATGTCATTTGGTTTAAAAACGCTGGAGAAACTTATGAAAGAGCCATGAATGCTATATTTCATGATTTTATTGAGAGATTTATGCAGGTGTACATTGATGACATTGTCATAAAATCCTCATCAGAGAATGGTCACTTGAACCACCTTCGACGCTCATTTGAAAGAATGAGAAAATATGGATTAAAAATGAATCCACTAAAATGTGCTTTTTTTGTACATGCAGAAGACTTCCTGGGATTCGTGGTCCACAAAAAAGGCATAAAGATCAATCAAAACAAGACCAAGGCAATTTTGGATCTCAAGCCTCCCTCGACGAAGAAACAACTCCATTCTTTGTTGGGGAAGATAAACTTCTTGAGAAGGTTTATATCAAATCTAAATGGCAAGACGAAGGTGTTCTCGCCATTACTCAAAGTCAAGAAGGAAAATGATTTTAACTAGGGACAGGAGCAATAGGAGACTTTCGACACCATTAAAGAGTACCACGCAAGGCCTCCCATTTTATTGCCACCTAGTATAAATAAGAGCATGAAGTTGTACGTTGATGCGTCGGATGCAACCATAGGAAGAATGTTAGCATAAGAGGATGATTGTGGCATCGAAAGACCCATTTATTACCTTAGTTGAATGTTAATAGATGCTGAAACTAGGTACACTATGATTGAAAAGTTATGCCTATACTTGTACTTCTCATGTATGAAATTAAATTAATATATTAAATCAGTTGAGGTTTATGTTTCGTCTCATTTTGATGTTATTAAGCATATTTTGTCTAAACTCATTCTGCATAGTCGAATTGGAAAATGGGCACTAGCGTTAACTAAATTCTCCTTGACGTATGTCCTTCTAAGGGCAATGAAAGATTAAATAGTGGCAGACTTTATTGTCGACCATGCAGTGGTCGAATCATCGCTGTTGATGGTTGACATTGATCCTTGGAAGTTATACTTCGACGGGTCAAATCATAAGAATGGAACAGGTATTGGGATCTTGATATATCCCCGCACGACATTCCTACTAAATTCAAGTGTAGGTTCGATGGAAAATGTTCCAATAATGAGGCAGAATATAAAGCCTTAATCACTGGCCTCAAAATTCTTAGAGATCTGGGTGCCAAGAAAGTTGACATAAGAGGCGACTCTGAACTAGTGATTAAACAGATCACGAGAGAATACAAATGCGTCAAAGAATATCTTGTGGTATACTTCACGATGGAGAAGTGACTTTTGGAATGCTTCGAAGTTGTCAGTATTACAGACGTACCCAGGATAGAAAATCAAGAGGCAAACGATTTTGCACAAATTGCTTATGGGTACAAAGTTTCGGAAGGAAAGCTGAGAGACTTCATTGAAATTAGGGAAAAGGTGGTGTCGAATGTACAACCATCACCAGGCTTATCAAAAGCTGGAGGGACAAGCGTCTCGACAGAAAGCTTAATTGAAAGTTTAGGAAACTGTGAAATCTTTGCTGTCAACAATCTATCACCGTCAGATTGGAGAAGACCAATCATCGAGTATTTGGAAATCCGGTAGGGAATGTTGATAGGAATATTAAGTACAAAGCTTTAAGTTACGTCCTAACGGGGAATGAGTTGCTGAAAAATACGCCATAAGGGGTGTTGCTTAAATGTCTGGGAGACACAAATGTATACATAACAGTTTCGGAAGTCCATAGTGGGACATGCAGGCCTCACCAAGCTAGTAATAAGATGAAATGGTTGTTGTTTCGAAAAGGTGTATATTGGCCAAGCATGATCAAGGATTGCATGGACTTTGCAAAGGGGTGCCAGGATTTTCAAACACATGTGAATGTTCAGCACGTACCAGCCAACAAATTACACACAATCGTCAAGCCATGGCCCTTTCGTGGATAGGCGTTGGATATCATTGGTGAAATTCGACCAGCCTTGTCGAAGCAGCAAATATTTATCCTTGTGGGTATAAATTATTTCACAAAGTGGATAGAGGTTGTACCTCGGTGAAAGTAGACCAGGAGACCGTGATCAAATTTATCCAAAATCATATTTTGTATAGATTCGGGATCCCTGAAACCATCACTATGAACCAAGGTTTTGTATTTGTTGGCCAGAAGATGCAAGAATGTGTAGCAGAAACAGGTTTTAAGTTGATCACTTCAACACCGTATTATGCTCAAGAAAACGGTCAAGTCGAAGCCACCAACAAGGTAGTAATTGGACTCATCAAGAAACACGTTGCTAAGAAACCCAAGAATTGGCACAAGACATTAGATCAAATTTTATGGACATGTCGAACATCCCCTAAGGAGCAGACCAATTCAACTCCGTTTCGTCTGACGTTAGATCATGACGCTGTTTTGCCAACAGAGATTTGTTTACAGTCAATTAGGGTGCAACATCAATATGACATCTCGTCGGAGCAATACTGGAGCATGATTCTAGACGAAATCATGGACTTGGACGAATATAGGATGGCAGCGCTAGATAGGCTATTACGCCAAAAGGCACGGGTGGCCAAAGTATATATAAGAAGGTCAGAAAGAAGACCTTTGCATTCAATGATTATGTGTGGAAGGCAGTGTTTCCTGTGGATCGAAGGGATCGAACGTTAGGAAAATGGTCACAAAATTGGGGGGGACCATTCCAAGTAATCCAAGCATTCAGTAACAACGCATACGAGATCCAAGAGATAGGCATGGATCAACAAATCGTAAGAGTAAATAAGAAATATTTATAAAAAAATATAAGCCTATGTTACAGGAGGTTCAAATCCAAAAATAACTTTTCATTAATAAATTGGGCCATGTGGGTAGAAGGTCAAGACAGGTTATAAAAAGCTCCAGAGCAAAGTTATAATAGTTCGACTAGATATCAAATACAACTATGCTGGGAATTTCGATTTAAAGTCTTCGAAAAGGTTCTTTTCATAAGCCACTTTACTTTCAAGGAGATACTTCTTCTGCCGCATCTTGCCAATAGACTTCTTCTTCACACTAATTTGAGCATCAACCTATTTACAAACTAAGAGGTACTTTTCTAGATGGGTGAAGAAAGCCTCGAATTCAATGAAATATTTGGCCATGGGAGCAGGCACTCTAAATTGGGAAAGTTCGTCCAATATTTTGAAGACATCACAGGCTACAACTGACTCCTCCACGACGGCGTCTAAAAAATTATCCTCAAAGAGGTATGTCATTAGTTGTTGGAGTTTGAGGGAAAAATAATCATCCATTTCTGGGTCAAGAGGAGCCGTCGAACTAGCAGAGTGGCGTCCACAGATGACTTATGAAGCTTAAGCAGGGCCTTTAAATTCTCCGCTGGGTTTGTTTGCTTCATAGCCAGAATGTCCTCCGGAGTAAGCGTCCTTTCGACAGAGGGGCCACCTTCAGCAGAACCTATGGGAGTCGGAGTGCCCTTGGCAGCAGTTGGGATAATCAAGGGATTTTCCTTGTCAGTAGTGGCTACACCACCCTTACTAGCCTCATTGTTAGCGTTGTCAATAGGAGGCGTCTTTGCCGCAGGTTATTTTTCTATCGACACCCCTTGGAGTTCGTCGACCTTCTGAGGGCTAAAAAGGGGCGCCATCTCAGGTGGATTTCCAGCGGTAGCCATGGCATTAGTAGCATTTACAACAACGGTTGAGTCGACCATGGTATCTTGCAGAAGGAAGTTTAAGTAAGAAAACACCCAGGTAATATGTGGACCAAAAGGACAAAGAAGATAAATACCTCAGCAGGATGTTTCGGATGAGGGATTTCAGTGGCGACAGACTAAAAAGCTTCAGCCAGATTATCAGGAACAACAGGTTTCACGGTCGAAGTGACCGCTTTGGAGGGTGTCTTTTTTGTTGGAACTTTTTTCTTCTTGGCCATTGGGGTAGCATGAGTTGAATTTAATGTTTCAGAAGGAAATACCTGAGATTGGGTGCTTCATCTGACGTGCCACCTTCAGGAGTCGACGCCTCTTTAAGAACCTAACAAACAATAGGGTAAGTTGACGGTAGAAGACAAGTGTAAAGAATCACCAAAAACGTGTGGTAATTGGGGATTAAAGACTTTTTGTTTCTTTGCCATCCAGGTTGAGGCCGGTGCAGCAATTGGTTCCCTTTTATGGCCCTAGGGAATAAGCACAAATGATTAGCTATTGGAAATTAATAAAATGAAGAAGAAGAGAAAAGAAGGTACCTTCTTTGAGGTGTCCTCTGTGGCACCAGCTCCTTGGGGATTCTCGACTGCTACAACAACTATCGAAGCAGGGACTTCACCAGCAAGGGCAGCAAAGGCATCGACCATATTCTCTAAGAAAAGTTCATGTTTGAAGTATTAGTTTTGGTACTTTGACCACCATACACTAAAACCCTATGTTGTAAAGAAGGATGGTTGAAAGGAAAAAATAGGTAACTCCAGGAATTGAGTCGACCTAGAAAACTTGAGGTAGTTCTTCTGGCCTGTCAGGTTTAACCGCCGACCAACCCACACAATGTCAGAGGAGTGTCGCACCAAGGACTTTGGCAGCAGTTGGCTCAAACTAAATTGTCGGACCACCAAGTTGGGCTGGTAATTCATAAACTCATAGCCTGTGTTCCCCGTCTCAATTTGAAACGATAGCATGGTAGGAGTTAGAAACGCCCTCCATATGGAATTCGAGACTGCTGCCATTTTTGGGGAAGCACCAAGGAATGGATTTTTAAACCATGACGGACCAAATCGTCGATGCACAAAGGGAGCCATGCTAGGGACAAAGGAAGTTGCTTATGCAAACATGGTGAGATATTTCATAAAGAGGGTTTTGTTGGTAGTTTCCTGCATAGTCATCAAGGCGAGTCGAACGCCTTTTATGGGATATTCCTCATTCAGACGTTACATTATTAGAGACATGGGATAACCCAACTGGTGCTCGAATATGGAGTTGAGCCAATGTTGTAACAACCACATAGGCCCTGAAACATTCAAGGCTTTGGTGGTATCGTGAAAGAGTTTTATTCTTAAGGCCGATAGACCAAGCGAATGATAGAGAGAGGATAGTAGAAGCTTACCCAAAGATACCTGTCGACCCTCATGTATTTGGATCTCCAGGTTGATATAACTCTTGGCTATTTGTATAGATCCAGGATAGAAGAGGTAGTGGGACATCCAAAGAGTAAGGAAGGTGATGTGTTCTTCATCTGACACTTCGTCGGAAGCTTTATCATTATGGTCCTCTATAAAGTTCTGAAAACCAGCACGTTCGAAGTCGAAGGTGGCGTCCGTTTCCAAGGCCAAATCAAAGGTTTCACCTAGAGGAGAAAGACCTGTGATGGCCGCCACGTCGAAAAGCACCAGTGTCGACATACCACAGGGGAAATGGAATGTGTTGGTTGACCCTTCCCAAAAATACATCAACGCCAACAGCAGACAGGGGTTAACCCTATGAGCATTCCGGGAGAGATGAATGGCGTAGAAGATGTCAGCTGTCTTACATTGGTCTTGATGTTTACCTTGGACCTTATTCAGCCAGGAGATGTAATCTTTGTTGCCTGGAGTAGGCGTCGACCTGAAAACGTGAGCCTTTGGCGCCATAAACTTGAAGTTGAGAATGCCACCTTTCTGAAAAGCTGGGGGAATGGTGGGAAGGTAGCAAGGGAAAAATGCTTGAAGCTCCTCATGGTTGGGTTTTTTATCAGGGGTGGCCCATGGAAAGCATGCAACTTTCCAGCAACCGCGAAGGCTATAATTATTTGGCATTCCCAGGTAGCTACCACCGTGTCATCAGTGGACGTCGAATTTGGAAGAGGTATGAGGGAATCAACTTTAGAGAGAATAAACACAATGGGGTTGTTTTCGGTGGTATGAGTAGCAGAAGTGGTTGAGGAAGCCATTGAAAGAGAAGGTCAAAGAAACTTTGAGAGAAAAAGCTTGAGGGAAAGGAAAAGTGTGAGAGAAGCTAGAAAAGAAAACCAAAAGTGGAAAAAAATCTATTTATAGGCAAGCTGGCAGGCAGTTGAAAATACAAGGGGAGGTTCCTGTTCCAGAGTAAGTGGAAGTGGTTTAATGCCCATAACGTTGGGATGCGACCATGCATGATTAATTTTCTTGGAAATTGTGGCGCAGAAAGGCGCCATTATCACGCCAGACTATGAGTGATGCATGGCTGACTCGAAAGAAAGACAATGATGGTGTTGCTGGGTCAGAACCAAGGTGCAATCGAAATCTCATAGAAAACCAAAATGCCAAGTTTCTCAGCAGACAGAATACTCAGTCGAAACTGGGTTTTTGAGGGGGCATCTTGTTGACAGAAAGTTTTCAACTAGGAGAAGGTGACATAGAAGTTGGTTTGTGGGTCGACAGACTAGGAAAGGTGGTGAAGAAAACGAGGTGAGTCGATGCCAGCAGAGGGAGTTTGTAAGTCGACTCAAGTCTATTCCATCAAAGGTGTCGACTGATGGTCATGGAAACTGACACAAAGCATGATAATGTTTGAGCGAGAAGAAAATTTGAAAAGCTGAGAACGTGGGAAGTTACAAAGGTGGTGGAGGGACACGTGGCTGTTGCACCCTAAAATTTGCTCAACCTACTTCACTTGGTTTATGTTTCAATTGCATTGTCATTTGCATATTAGGTCATGTACATAATTCATTCATCTGCATAGCATAGCATAGCAAATCATCCAACAAGGGACCAAGTACTATTCTTATCTCTATGAGCCTATCAAGAGGTTATTATTCAAATTCAATCTTAGCCAAGTCATCAGAAAGAAATTGAAATCTGAGAAGTTAGTGGATCAAGCAGTGGATCTATCTCCTACCTGAGGGTATTTGAAGATCATCAAAGAAGTTGTGAGCTGTGAAATTGAGAGCATGGAGGGTATATAGACATCATGGAGGACCTATAGGGTCATTTTGAAAGTGAGACAAGTCATTGATGTGATCACAAGAGTTGCAGTTGAAGACAGTCAACTAGGGTTTCATCTGGGTCAACCCTAGGTCAAATGATTGATTGAAAGGCATCAAGGTCTATTTGAGAGATGTGGGGTTCATCATTTGACATGTAGATATGTATGTGGTGTTGTGACAAGGAGAAATCAAGAGAAATCAAGAAGAAGAGGGGTTTCTAAATTAGGGTTTCTGTGTAAAATTCCCTGATTTAGGTCAAACTTCCAAGCAAGATAATTCAAAATTCAAGCTTCAAATGGATCCTTGGCCAACATGAAACTTTTAGAGGATCTCAAGACCTTTAATTTGAGTGGTGGAAGACATCAAGGAGATTTATAGAACTCAAGTTATGGTCTTTGCAAGTTACAGGTCATCTGAGGCATCTGAAATTTTGTCTGTGAAAGTTACTTGTCTTCCAAGCAACTTTTACCCCTCAAGGAGCTTTCAAATGGATTTCTGGTCAACATGAGAGTTGTTCCTCATTGTATTAGCTTTCTATAAAGGTATGGTATGCCTTCATCGGATTTGTGGAACTCTACTTATGACCTTGGCAAGCAAAGGGTATTTTGGTCATTTGAGAATTACAGGTCATTTCAAGCATATGCCTAAAACTCATACAAGGAAGCTTCAAATGAAAAACTTCACAACATCAAAGTTGCTCCAAATGACATTTTGAGTCTAGAAAAGTGGTCATGGGAGTTGGAAAATGCTCATAGCTCAAGATTGCAAGTTTGGTCAATTAAAAGATGAATTTAATGAATAAAAGTGACCTAAAAATGAGATTTTTCATAACATGTCCAAATGGGATGAAATTATAGGTCATTTTGATTGGAAAAAATGTTTTGAGAACATTGGCAATAGTAGATTTTTGAGTTTAGTTCAAAGTTTGGAAGTTATACTAGTTGGCTTACAAAAGAAGTTACACATGCCAAAACACAAGGGATTTGTGCACAAGAAGTTTCTAACAAGTTCTAGATGTTTCCATGAGCATCTATATATTGAGTAGAGTGGATCCAATCATTGGTTGGTGATTCATTTGGTTGAAAACTCATAGTTACATTTCATTCCTCAATTTTGCAAATTACACAAAAACTCTATCAAATCTTCATCATTCTTCAAAATTCTTGATCCTATCATTATCTACATTCATCATAGAGCAAGTTTCCATCAAGATCTGGTTGAATTAAAGTAGAATTCGTGTGCTACCAACTTCATCATCCAAAGTGCAAGAAGAATTCAATTTCAAGATCAAAAGCATTTGAGCAAGTGTTGTTGCATACAGAACCAAGAACCAAGGCCATTGATCAAGTCCAAAGCATTGCAAGCTGTGAATCCAAGGATTTCTCCATCTGTTTTCAAGATTACACCAGGTTGGTTTTTCTATCGAATTGGCTAGAATTAGTGAGCATGATGTAGAATTATTAGGTTAGAACTGTTAGGAGTAGTTAGATGAATAATTCTGATGGAGTTGAGATCATTTTATGGAGTTTGATATTAAAGCACAAATCCTGTTGAGACTTATAACTTGGTGATTAGGCTGTTAGAATCTTAGGTTGATAGTGATTATTGATCGGTGCAAGGCCATGAAGAGATTAGTACACTTAGATTGTGGATTGGTGATGATGAAATCTCTGAGTAGTTCTGAGTTGGAGATCGTGTTTCATGATTTATGTGATATGAATTGATGCTGATGATATGAGCGAATTCAGGGAGAAAATTAGAGTGATTTTGCTTTTTACACGTTTGAATTTGATGGAGAATTGAGCACGCATGAGTTGATAGAAGATGGTGTGCATGAAGCTGTGTTCATGGAGTCTTGCTGAAACCCTAGCTTCTCATTAAAGAAGAAACATGATGAGCGTTGGATGAAGTCTTCTTGGTTGACTGAAACTCAGATCGCACGGCTCAGATTCAAAGGTGAAACGCGAGGGAATTCTGAAAACGCAAAATGCGTCGTTTCATTAAACGACGTTGTTGGGCTTAGGAATCCAATGCTAATCACACCCCCAAACGCCAAGGCCCAAACCAATGAACTGGGTTTATTGCTTTTTACACCGTTTTCTGTTTTTATTTTCTTTGGTGTTTTCTGACTTAACTGGGCCCAGACGCGCCTTGCTATGCGCACCCCCAGTCTGGGCCCATCATCCTTTTTTTTAACTGAAGTCACTACTAACTGCACCCCTAACCAAATCTAATTCATTTTAATTTCATTCATTTTTCTTAATTGTTTGAAAAATCATAACAAATTGAAAATTCCATATTTTTGAGTGGTTGTTTTTGCATCTTTTTCTTATTTCTGTTAAGAAAATTGTCATGTAATAAAATTAGCATTTTATTTTATTTTTTCATTTTTAGTATATTTTTCTTTTAAATAGGTTTTAAATGATGTTTAGTTTAACACTTGATCTTGTTGATTTTAGTTTAGCTAGATCCTTGTATATTTTGGACCCATTCTTTTTAGAGTACTTCACTTAGGACTTTAATTTTCATATGAGATTTAATTCATGATTTTAGGACTAAATTTTAGATGGTTTGTTTAGGTGTGATTAGGGGAATCAAAATTAGGGTTTAGATATAACATAGGTGTGATAAATCATTTCTTTTAGGAGTTGTAGTTTGAATTTTGGGGTATGGGACTATAGGGGTATTATGGGTAGATAATAGATCCCTTAGAAAAATATTAGACTTCCCCTATTCTATTAATACTACTAGTATATTTCCTGTATTTGCTTGATTGTGTGGTGTGCCCTCTCTAGGGTTATTATTTGACTGTGTGGGGTATTGGGCCTGCTTGGGGTTTGGGTTTGAGTTGAAGATTGTGCTGATGAAGCCCGTTGAAGATTAAGAGAATAAAGACCATTTCCAGAGTTGATGAAGAGTATCTTGCTGGCAGCTGTTAAAGGTTATAGGATCTAGGAGCTAGGTAGAGCTCTAGAATAGCAACTTGATTCACAAACATGGAAGGTCTTGTTTGCCTCCAATCTTTCTCTATGATTCAAAGTCTCTTTTAAATACCCACCTCCTTCCTTTGGAAGGATTAGTGAACGTATTTAAAAGATAGAACTTTTGAGAGAAAATTGTCTATATCATGTTAACAGCCAGTAGGCCACCCTTGGTAGGCAACTGACTGCTTAACATCCATTTCATCTTGTTGACTGATACTCATCTTGGAGAGTGAGACTTGAAGAAAAGCATTGAAAGATTAAAGATAGAGACCTTGCTTGAAGGCTTGAAGATGAAGACTGATGCTTGCTTGAAGCTTGTAGATGTTTGAAGATGACTTGAAGACAGATGTTGATGAGGATTGCTTTTGCTGTTTACTTTTGCTGTTTATATTTCTTGATGTATTGTTTGAATTTCTCTGATTGTATTGCTTGCTGATTAATCTGTTAGGTTGAAAGCGAATTTTGTTCACTTTTGCCTGTTGTTTTCTAGGTTCGAGGTTGAGTGGGACTCCCTTGCCTCGCTTGTATTGCCGCATCCATGCATTTTACTGCTTTATTGTATATATGTTATTGTTTCTGTTTCCATGTATCCCTTAGGATCTCTGTTTCTCTCTGCGCAAGAGAGGAGCATGATAGACATTAGGTCTTAACCCATGCATGATAACATTAGGTTAGTTTGATTCCCTTTTCAACCATAGGTTAGAGTTCTGTCTCTTCTTTCTCAAAACAAACAGAAAAACACAATAAATATTTCAAACCCAATAAAAGACACTTCTTCCGTAAAAGAATGTGAACTCATCAAAACGTCATTTTTGTCCGCTTGGACCAGTAATCAGAAAAACCCTTTTTCAGAAGGAGATAAAAACAATTAAGACAGACTTGTGTCGTACATGGCCCGAACTACGTTTGCTCTGATCTTTCATGCTGTATGAAAGTACGTAGGCATAGGATGTGATATCCTAGCGAGCAACCTCCCCCTCCTTTCCCGTAGGTAGGCGAACTACGTTGACTCTGATTTCTCGTTCTAGACGGGAATACGTAGGCATAAAGTGCGATACTTTGCCGAGTCATTTTATTTTCTTTTAACCCCTGACCTGTAGAGTAGATAGAATAACAATCCATACCCGAAAACAAGCGTGGATCCCGTCGAGTACGATGGACGTGAGGGGTGCTAATACCTTCCCCTTGCGTAACCGACTCCCGAATCCAGGTTTTGGTTGCGATGACCATTCCTTTCCCTATTTTACGGTAGGTTTACCTCGAGCGTTTCCTTTCCCTCCGTTGGGATAAATAACGCACGGTGGCGACTCTTCTGTTCAGCCGGCGCCGATTTTCGCAGTAGCGACAGCTGGCGACTCTGCTGGGGATCCAACGTCTCCTGGCTGCTAAGGACTGCGATAGTTCCTTATACATTTGGGATCCAATGTCCCTTAAGCGAGTCAATCCTAACGCTTGTTTTCCCGTCGAGGATTTTGTATGGATTTATATTTCTGTCATTTACTTTCAGCATTATATTATTGTTATTATTGCTGTATTGGGGTTGTGACGGGTGACTCTATGATCGAGAGATAAGCTGGACCTGGGCTTGAGTGCACTTAGAATTAGAGTAGAAAGTAGTGGGCGCGTGTCGGCTTTGCTTGCATTAGTGTCCCACAAAATCTACACTCGGACGAGGTTCTTCTGGTTAACTTCTTTTTCTACCCTTTGGGTCAAAGGGGTTGTTGGTTAGTTGGATTGTCGACTCCGGGAACCGATCATTTGGAAGTTGGCTAAGTGAGGCCTCTTCAGGATTGGATGATGCCACTCCTTCTGGGAATCGTATCATCAACCCTGAAAGTCTGTGACGCCGACGACCGCATAGGATGCCATACCATTGTCAGTTACTAGGACACCTACCTGTGAGAGGGTTTGGGGCTATGCAGGTAACTAGACCTTCAGATACCGACTTGTTTCTTGATCTGAGATTCTGGGTATTTATGGACAAAGGGGAGGTCTATCAGAGACCAGTTGGAGTTATGATATGGGGTCTGTCAGAGACTAGTCAGAGTTATGATATGAGGTCTATCAGAGACCAGTGTCAGAGCTTTGTATTGGGTCTGTCCAAGACCAGGGTTTGAGGAATTCTGGAGGGTCTATCTGAGACTTTTGATATGGTTCAGGCTTCTCAGCCATGGCATTTGGTCCCTGTTGCATATATTTTCATTGCATTGTTGCATAACCATTATCATTGCATCCCATTAACGTGTTTCTGTGCTGCAGGTGCATTTGCATATTCCCTGATTCTAGTGCCCGGACTTCTGCTTATTGATCATGGCCGGTTTAAGAAAGACAGTTGCGTACAAGTTACCCACACCTGACGTTACTCCCCTACTTGGTCTGATGTCCCTTGCTGACGAGGAGGTTAGGAGAAGTTTCAGGATGAGTCATGGAAGATTGTTGAGACTGGTCTGCAAGCCAACTGCTGTTGAGATGAATGGGCTGTACACCTTGATGCAATTCTATGACCCTGCATTGAGATGTTTCACGTTTGCTGACTTTATTTTGGGGCCTACCATGGAAGAATACGCGGAGTTTATCGAGCTGCCGATATAAAATAAGGTTCCTTTCATCCATCGTGACGCTAAGCCCCAGCTGGAGGACTTAGCTAAGGCCTTGCACATGAACGCTTCAGAACTATTAGTGACTGTCGCTACTGCGAAAATCAGCGTCGGCTGAACAGAAGAGTCGCCACCGTGCGTTATTTATCCCACAGGAGGGAAAGGAAACGCTCAGAGTAAACCTCACACAACATGGGAAAGGTATAGTCGTCGCAACCAAAACCTGGATTCGGGAGTCGGTTACGCAAGGGGAAGGTATTAGCACCCCTCACGTCCGTCGTACTCGACGGGATCCACGCTTGTTTTCGGGTATGGATTGTTATTCTATCTACTCTAATGGTCAGGGGGTTAAAAAGAAAAGAAAATGAAAATAAAATGACTCGGCAAAGTATCGCACTTTATGCCTACGTATTCTCGTTTGGAACGAGAAATCAGAGTCAACGTAGTTCGCCTACCTACGGGAAAGGAGGGGAAGGTTGCTCGCTAGGATATCGCATCCTATGCCTACGTACTTTCATACAGCATGAAAGATCAGAGCAAACGTAGTTCGGGCCACGTACGACACAAATCTGTTTTGATTGATTTTATTCCTTCTGAAAAGGGTTTTTCTGATTAGCAGTCCAAGCGGACAAAAATGACTTCTTGATGAGTTCACATTCTTTTACGGAAGAAGTGTCTTTTATTGTGTTTGAAATTTTATTGTATTTTTCTGTTTGTTTTGAGAAAGAAGAGACAGAACTCTAACCTACGGTTGCAAAGGGAATCAAACTAACCTAATGTTATCATGCATGGGTTAAGACCTAGTGTCTATCATGCTCCTCTCTTGCACAGAGAGAAACAGAGATCCTAAGGGGATAGACAGAAACAGAAACAATAACAGATATATACAGTAAAGCAGTAAAATGCATGGATGCAGCAATACAAGCGAGGCAAGGGAGTCGCACTCAACCTCGAACCTAGAAAACAATAGGCAAAAGTGAACAGACTTCACTTTCAACCCAACAGGGTAAACAGAAAACAATACAGTCCAGAAAACCAATCAATACATCAGAAATGAAATACAGCAAAAATAAACAGCATCAGCAGCTCTGCACCACATCAGTCTTCAAGCTTCGGCAAGCATCAATCTCCATCTCCACAGCTTTCCAGCAAGGTCTTTGTCATCAATCTTCAGTCTACAATGGCTTTTCTTCAAGTCTCAGGCTCCAGGAGGAATATCAGTCAACAAGATGAAGTGAATGAATGTTAGACAGTCAATTACCTACCAAGGATGGTTCATCAACTGTTAACATTAAACAGACAGTTTTCTCTCAAAAGTTCTATCTTTCAAATACATTCACTGATCCTTCCAAAGGAAGGAGGTGGATATTTGAAAGAGACTTTGAATCATAGAGAAAGGATGGATGCAGACAAGGCATTCCATGTTTGAGAAACAAACTTTCTAATCTAGAGCTCTGCCTAGCTCCTAAACCCTAATCTCCTCAACAGTTGCTAGCAGGAATCTCCTCATCGACTCTGGAAGTTGGTCTTCAGTCTCTGGATCTCCGATGGCTCCATCATCACAAGTCTTCATCTCTCCCAATCCCCCAAGCAATCCCAATACCCACACAGACAAACAATAATCCCCAGAGGGCACACCACACCAGTCAATCAAATACAGTAATACACTACTAGCAGTAGGGGAATCCTAATATTTTCTAAGGGATCTAATAACTACCCATAGTCCCTATAGTCCCACATCTAAAATATTCAATCTCTAAGTCCTAAGGGAAATGAACTAATTCACCTAAGTCATCACTTAAACCCTAATTTTGTTCATGTTGTCCTCACCTAAACTAATCACCTAAAATTAAGTCCTAAAAATGTGAACTAAATTTTATGTACAAGTTGGATGTCTAAACTAAACAACCTAAAAAGAATGGATTAAAAATGTTAAAGCAACTATTAGAACAAAATTTAACAAATTTAAGTATCAAACTAAACTTAACAAAATGCTATTTACAATAAAAATGCATGAAAAATATTAAACAAAAATAAAATGCCAATTTTATTATTTCATATTTTTCTAGACAGAATAATGGACCTATAGCAAAAAGAAGGAATTAAAAATCTCAATTTTCCTATTTTTTATGATTTTTTTAAAGATGAGAAAAATATTAAAGAAATTAAAGTAACAAAATATGAAATAAAAGGGGGAGGGGTGTCAGAAGCAACTGCGCCCAGTGCTAATCCTAAGTGGGCCAGAGAGGGGTGGTGCGTATAGCAAATGGCATAGGCCCACGGGAATCAGAAGAAAAAAAAAAAGAGAAAAACAACGCCTGGGGTGCAATTAGCAGGTTTTCAGTTCATTTTAAGTGGGCTTCATTATGGGGGGGTGCGCCTAGCAACTCAGGGCAAAGCCCAGCCCAAATCATTCTATCTCTTCTCTCGCAGGGGGGTGAAAGAGTAAACGCAAGGGCATGTTTCAGTAAAACTAAATTGGGCCTTAACCTAATCTGAAACCCTAGCCCACATCAACAAACAACAAAACTCCCTTCTTCTCCAACACTCGGAGTACTGTTCACCTACTCAAAACCCTAGCACGCCGTTCCTCTCATCTTCCTCACACAAACCCTCTCTGAAACTCCCCTTTGAATCCTCAAACACATTTTCAATCAATCTCCAAAAACAAACCTTAATCACTATCACGCATGCAATTAACAGAATTCATCAAAACAAGAAACTCTAACCTAGACATATCAAGAATTGCATCTACAACTTAAACTAACACATACATGCAAGGAAGAAATTAGGAACCTGGAAAGATGAACGACCTGACGCTCGTTGGGGAAATTAATAGTTCGCTGAAGATCCACAATCGGAGCAGATTTCCTGATGAAGATCCAAGAAGCTTTGCTGAAGAACTTGTTGTTGAGGAATACGGATGAGGAGGACGAGTTTCTGGTAATCTTGCTGTAGGTTTGAAGGTTTTCTGGAAATTTTTGGAAGAACGATGAATGTTTGATGACTTTCTGGGATTTCTTTGAAGAATGATGAAGGTTGGTTTCTGGAGAACGATGGAGGTTCGATGATGTTCTGAAGAAATCTGGTGAATCTGGGCGAGTCTTTGAATTTTCCGGTCACGGATGAAGTTTCCGGTGACCGTTGGTGAAGGTGAACGGAGGAAGATAGGAGAAGAACGAAGGAGATTGGATGATTCTGGGTTTGCTGGGGGGTTTAGGTGGTGGCCGGAGTTGGTTGGGCTTGCCGGCGGTGAGATCACCGGATTTGCATGCCCGGCGGTAGGGGTCCCGGCGAGAGCTGCGGTGAGGCCACGTGGTGAGGGTGCTGGCAAAGGGAGACTGTGCATGTGGCACACGTGGCCTGAGAGAGAGGTGGTGTGACGTGTGGCAGCAAGGAGAGAGAGAGATCAGAATGAGGTGTCAGTGCGAGGGTGATTCAGAATTGTGAGGTGGTAGGCTCCAGAAGTGGACGCCTGTGATTGAAAACGTGGGGTCCCCTCGAGTGCAACACGTGGCGCTGAACATTTATACTGCTGAGAATTTCTGGACAATTCTAGAACTTTCTGGACAAAACTGAACTTTTCTGGACATTGGGCCTGCGAATGGAATGGGGCCCAAACGAAAATGACATCAAAAAATCAAAAACTGAATTAACATGATTAATAAAAATAAAAATGGATTAACACTAATTAACCAAAACCTAATTAATCTAATTAAATCTGAATTAAATCTAAAAAGAGAGAGAAAAAAACTCTATTAATTCTATAATATCTACTAAAGAAACATCTATTCATTTATTAAAATGAAAAGTCTATATTCTATATTAAAATTCTATTTAACTCCATAAAACTTCTATTAAAAAACAACTATATTATTTCTTTAAAAGAAAATCTATGATTAATAAAAGAAAAACTATATTATTCTATTATCAAAAAAACTATATTCCTCTATTTTATTCTAAAAACAATTAAAAATCTATCTAAAAGGAATTAAAACTATTAAAAATCCTATTAATATTCTAAAAATAATTTAAAAGCTATTAAAAAATTTAAAAATGGTCAATAAAATCCAAAAAAATCACAATAATTCCCAGAGGAACAAAATAAGCACCGAACGACACATAACACCGCGAGAGCGCACCAAAATAGCCGGCAAAAATAAACGGGCACCGAAATATTCCAAAAACACGATTCTACCTATCTGAACTGATTAAAAACACCTGAGACGCGAGACGAGAGCTGTGATCCCGATAAAATCAAAACAAATGAAAAATGCACTGTATGCGATATGCAGATGCGAATGCGGTCATGCGTCGAAACATAGGACCAAATACGGGACCCGGTTGGTCAAATTTTAGGGTGCAACAGCTGCCCCTATTCAAGCAGCTTGGACCTGAATGGTTGAAGAGCGCCCAGCCTTTGATCATTCAAAGGTAGAAGATGGTTGAATACAAATGGAACCCTGAAATTTGCCAACCGCAGAAATGAACTGCACCACTGCTTGGGGAACGACACCCACTGCCTGGATCTGACTGCTATGGCTACCAACTGATCCATTAGCGACCGTGCTGGGGATGACTCGTCTTTCCGCGTAAGGAATAACCGTTCCACGTTAGGAATAACACCGTCCACGTTAGGACTCACCTTTCCACGTAAGGAATAACCGTTCCACGTTAGGAATAACACCGCTTTTCCCCGTCAGGAATAACTTTTTCTCTGCTTTGGCAAACTCTTCCACGTAAGGAATACGTCTTCTTTTGCCTTTTCCACGTAAGGTCTCTTTCTTTTTCCACGTTAGGAATCACAAATTTTCCACGTAAGGAACCCCAATCTTTCCGCGTAAGGAATACAACTTGATATTTCCATGTCAGGACTCCAATCCTTCCACGGGAGGAATACTATATCAATCTTTCTTTCCACGTTAGGAATGTTATCTTTCCACGTAAGGAACACCTCTTTTCCACGTTAGGAATGCAACTTTCTTTCCACGTAAGGAATACATCATCCACGTTAGGACCCGCCTTTCCACGTTAGGAACACAATCTCTTTTCCACGTAAGGAATCATTTTCTCTTTCCACGTAAGGAATCTCAATCTTTCCATGTAAGGAACTGAAACTTCTCTTTCTCTTCCACGTAAGGAACACGCTTTCTTTCCACGTTAGGAATACTTCTTCTTTCCACGTAAGGAATACCATTTCTTCTGAATCCGTCCACATCAGGACTAAACTTTCCATGTAAGGAATCTATCTTCTTCTTCCACGTTAGGAATAACTTCTTTGATCTGTCCGCGCCAGGACTAAACTCTTCCACGTCAGGAATAATCTCTTTCTTTCCACGTCAGGAATAACTTCTTTGATTTGTCCGCGTCAGGACTAAACTCTTCCACGTCAGGAATAATCTCTTTCTTTCCACGTCAGGAATCAATCTTGATATGTCCGCGTAAGGACTCAATCTTTCCACGTAAGGAATCATCGCTTTTCCACGTAAGGAAACCACTTCTTTTCCACGTTAGGAATCTCATCTTTCCACGTTAGGAATAAACTCGTCTTTCCACGTAAGGAATCTCCATCTTTCCACATTAAGAATAAACTCATCTTTCCACGTAAGGAATCTCCATCTTTCCACGTAAGGAATCTCCAACTCTTTCCACGTAAGGAATCACATCTTTCCACGTAAGGAATGCTCTCTTTCCACGTAAGGAATACTTCTTTTTCCACGTAAGGAATACAACCTTCTTTCCACGTTAGGAAACAAACTTCTTTTCTTTCCACATAAGGAAACACAATCTTATCTTAGTTTGTCCACGTCAGGACTCCAATCTTTCCGCGTAAGGAAACATAACCTCGATCTGTCCACGTCAGGACTCCAACTTGATATGTCCACGTAAGGACTCAATCTTTCCACGTAAGGAATGAACTTCTTTCCACGTAAGGAAGCACATTTTCTTTCGATTTGTCCACGTAAGGACTCCAACTTGTTCCACGTAAGGAATCACATCTTTCCACGTAAGGAAACACATTTTGATCCGTCCACGTAAGGACTCACATCTTTCCACGTAAGGAAACTACAATCTTTCCACGTAAGGAGACCACTCTTTCTGAATCTGTCCACGTCAGGACTAAACTTGCTTTTCTCAATCTGTCCGCGTCAGGACTAAACTTTCCACGTAAGGAATCAATCTCTTTCCACGTAAGGAAACCATCTTCTTTCCACGTAAGGAAACATCGTCTTTCCACGTAAGGAGAACATCGTCCACGTTAGGACCCACCTTTCCACGTCAGGAACACCATCTTAATCTGTCCACGTAAGGACTCCAATCTTTCCACGTAAGGAATATAATCTTTCCACGTAAGGAATACCTTTTTCTTTCCACTTTAGGAGCCAAACTTTGATCTTTCCACGTCAGGACTAAACTTTTCCACGTAAGGAAATACAATCTTTTTTCCACGTAAGGAATACCTTTTGATATGTCCACGTAAGGACCCAAACTTTGATCTGTCCACGTCAGGACTAAACTTTTCCACGTAAGGAAATACAATCTTTTTTCCACGTAAGGAATACCTTTTGATATCTCCACGTAAGGACCCAAACTTTGATCTGTCCACGTCAGGACTAAACTTTTCCACGTAAGGAAATACAATCTTTTTTCCACGTAAGGAATACAACTTCTTTCCACGTAAGGAATCATCATCTTTCCACGTAAGGAATCCAACTTCTTTCCACGTAAGGAATAAATTCGTCCATGTCAGGACCCATGTTTCGTCTTGATTTGTCCACGTCGGGACTCAGGTATCTTCGACCCGCTGGGGAAATAAAACTTGTCCACGTCAGGACTCACTTCTTCATTGGTCCCAACCCACAAACTTCTTAGCACTGACGTGACAGCGACTTTGAGGCGGACTCTACTGGGGATATCTGGAAACCAAACTACCGGATGCCTGTTCTGATTACCGGAGGCAACTTCTGAAATTCTGATTCATGAAACCCCTTGATGACAAATAACTCTGCCTGGGAATAAAGAGAAACTTATCCTGATAACTCTGTGGGGAATACTGCCGAAACTGACATTATCATTGAATGTCTCATGCCGAGATCTTGAACGTTTGGTAGCTCATTTGGGCACGAGCTCTCTCCACCTGCCGGGATACAGAAACCTCTTCAGCAAAATAAATGCTGAAGACAATGCCAACTCCGCTGGGGATAGCCAGATGCTACAAAATTATTCCAGCAAAATAAATGCTGGAAGAGTGAAGTCAACCCTGCTGGGAAATTGGGAACTTAAACCAAACACCTCGTTGAAGTAACACCCTGCTGGGAATATAACTCTGCTGGAGAATAGCAGATGCGCCTGGTAGGATTAGACTTCTGCTGGAGAGTGAACAGGTATCCCGCGTTACCCTGACAAAATAAATGTCAGAACACGACCAACTCTGCTGGGGAGAGTCTTAATCTTCGAGTTCCACTGGGAGGAAAGAACACTTGCTGAAAGGAGAGAACTCCGCTGAGGACGGCATGATTCTCTTGGGGAAAATCAACTGACTCCACTGGGGGAGAGTAAATGACCCTGTGGGGAAAGGTGAACTGTCTGAATTCAGCTTACCAATATTAATCTTCTGCGGCTGAACCACTCTGCTTGAAATAAGGAATCCGCCAAACTCTGCTGAGGATAAACGAATTTGTTGGGGAATGTCCTTTGAATGAGCCACGACTAGCCGGGGAATTCGATCCTTCTTCAGTGGGGAACAAAGTTATCTCGGAAGCGCGACCTGCGCGGGGATCGAATCTTTCATTACGAACTCCTGGTCAATACTGCAATCTTTGGATCGTCCGCCTTCTCGGAACTCTACTTCGGGGACACTAACATGCCCCAGTCTGTATTTTTGCTTAGCTTGCCCCTGAATCTGCAACCATTTTGGAATGGACCCTACAGTCTTTGTATCCTGACAACCAGACATGGACTGCTTCTACATTTCGGACCTCGAAGGGGTGTTTCAAGAACATAACTTTCGTGCTTCTAGGGTGACCTGCCCCGGTCTCGCAACAATTTTTTGTCTCTGATCGACTGAGTCGTGGAGCACTGCCCATAGCTATGAGAGATTTGCCAAATCTTGACCTGACTGCCCCAGATTTACTGATTCTAGGATGACTGACTCTACCTGAATTAATCAGTATAGCTTGCCCCAGTTCACGAAACATTTGGGCATTCTGCATTTTATCCCGATCATACCTTCCACTGTAGGAATCTTTCCTGTCGGCATGCGCTTACTCGTAAGTAACACAAGTTGTTCTGCATAAAAGATATATTAAACGCAATGCATATGACAGTTCCAAAATCCAAGTCTGTTCACTGAAAAATTTTGTGACATGTAATGAATCAATTATCAAAATGTCAATATGAAAGCTGGTAGGAGGAACCCTTTTAGGAGTCAGAATCGACGAGATCTTTACTGACGTATGCCCTCGGACTAAACCTGTTTCAATTAGGACTTTTGCGGGTTGTAACGTGGTCAGGTTCACGGTTAACAAGGAAAGATATAGGCTCAAAATTTATTTCGACCCACCCATTCTTCGTGATGTTCTCCAATCCTATGTTCAGCTAATCTGACTTCAGCGTTCACCTATTAGAGGTGGAATGATAGGAGTGATGGTTCAGGATACCACACATTTTTCTTTTTTGAGTGACAGTCATTTGCTTTTCGTCTTTGGGTGCCTAGAATCACACGACTTTGTCCTTTTCGAGGATTTGTTCTTTTCTTTGACAATCCTTTTCGTCTTTCGTTTTTTTTTTTCATTCCCTAACTTTTGCCTGGACTGAGTATCTTTCGAGATTCTTTTGATTTTCCAGTCCAGCGGGATGCCCCTGTTTTTGCCTAAGTCATTTGTTTTCGAGTTTTGACTTAGCGGGCTTTTGGTTCTTTTCGCCTTTTTTGTTTTTTTTCCTCTTTTGAACAAGTCGTGGGACACTGGTTTGTCTGACTTTTTGTGGAACAATGTGACTGTTTCACTCTTTGTCGGTAAGGTTTAGCCATTGTGGTTCTTTAGGCACGACCTATACAAATGTGATTTATCCTCAACCGGACACTCTTTTCATGATTCGAACACTTGGTCGAACTAACTGACACCTACCCTGCCCCGGGTTAAGATTTAGGGTTTTTTCATTTTCAAAAAGGAACTCCTACTACTGGCTCGAAAGGGGTTATCAAGGGATTATCTTCCTTATATCTCCTGTGTTTATGGATTGAAACAATGCATGTATTTCATCAACAAGTTTTTTATCCAAAAGCATACAATCGGAATATTATTCGTCATCTGTTTTCGTCATCCTCCCCAGATTCCTGCTAAAACAAGCATTAAAAAGAAAAACAAAGAGTGAACACGACTGGATTAATTCAAAACATGCATATTCATTTCGTTTATTAATATCAATTGAAAAACAACAAGTTTTAAGAGCGAAATTTGCAATTATACAGAAAAGAAACTACAAATGCGAGGACATGAACAAGATAACATGAAAAATGTCGGTGTCTCAGAACTGAACTTTCTGCACTTTGACTTATTGGCGAGTCAACCATCCTCAGAAGCTATCATCAGGGGTAGTCTACTGCTGTCTCGGTCTTCTCTCAACGGCCCGATCAAATCTGGGAAACCTTTTCATCACCCCGGCTTTTGCTTGCCTATGGCCTTGCACCGCCTTGGGGACCTTGTCAGAGAAGTTAATAACCCTGCTGTCGATTAAATCTTGGACGTTATGCTTGAACGCGTGGCAACCTTCAATATCATGTCCGGGAGCCCCGGAGTGGAATTCACAGTGCCTGCTTGCATCATAGCCATCCGGCAGAGTGCCTGTTATTGGCGCCAGAATTCTTTTCTCCACCAAGTTCAATCTTAGTAGTGTCTGTAACAAATCTGCATACGTTGAAGGAGGCTTTTCAAACACCCTCCTTGGCTTCTTTCCCCGAATTCTTTGTTGAGCTGGATACTGGCATCTCGTATGCTGCTGGCTTTGCTCGGACGACTCCTTAGGCTCAAGCGCTATCATCCTTAAATTCAACCCTGGCATCGGCAACTGTTGTGGACATGGGGACTTATCTTCCAGTGACTCTGGGATATATCTCGATTCGTCTGCAACCTCTGGCGGAGAAATGGGAATGTCAGTCCCTGAAACTTTTATGCCCCCTGGTACAAACTCAATTATTTTCTCATCCAGCAAATCTTGAATCTTATGCTTAAAAGCTTTGCAGTTTGCAATGTTATGCCCCGGTGCTCCGGAGTGGAAGGCACAATGGGCGTTCAGGTCATAGTCTGGTGGTGGCTGCCCTGTCAGTGGGACCAAAATGCGGGGTTCAGCCAGTTGAAGTTGGAACAAGAGTTGCACTAGCTGATCATAATCCACAGGGATCTCATCAAATATTCTGTTAGAAGACCTCATCCTCTTACCACACCTTCTTGAGTTATCCTGAAGGATCAATTGCGACTGCTGACGAGGAGAATCCTGAGCTTCGAATCGTGGAGAGGGTCTCTTACGCCTATCATGCCTGGGTAACGGTTCTTCAGACCCCTGAGGAGCAGATAAGTCAGCCGCGTCTTTAGACATTTGTCCTCCTTCTCTCCTGAGTACGTTCCTTAATATCTCAGCCATCAACCCTATCTGTGCCTTCAATCGGCAGTTCTCTTCTTCTAGCGTTTCTTGATTCGAGCGCAACACTTGTATATCTTTCGTGAACTGCCCCAGCTGGCCTCGAACATCCGTTAATTCTGCTTGAACCTGCTTGATGGCTATCCCCACAAGTTGGCGTATGCGGCCTGGGAGAGAACCATGATTCTCTAGCTGAGCAAAGTCGGCAGCCCTATCATTAGCCCGTGCAATCAGAGGCTGCACCATATCCTGCAACTGCTTCTGACTCTCGGCCATGGCTTCCATTACCTGTATGAGCCTCATTATGTTGTCGTGCACCTCTTGCATCTCAGTCGGATCCTGACTCATGACTTCCTTACTGCTGCTTCTTGTTGAATGTCAGGGAATTCCTTGGCCGCTAATCTGGGAAGACCTGATGATACAGGAGATGAGATATAGTTTAATAATTACCTGTAATGTAATATGAATATGAATTCAATGCAATGTGTGTGTCTGTGCATTAGGGAAATTCATTCCCCAATTCTAGTGTGAAGGTGCCAGTGCGGTGACAGTGCTAGCAATACAAAGATCGGAGCTGAATCACAGAAAGCCTCATATATTGCAGAGAAACCAATAAGCCAGGAATACAATGTCACTGAGTACAAAGAAAGGCATGACCTCAACCAACAATCCTGGTGATGGTCAGCACTATGCAAATAAAGCATACAAGCTACTACATGAAATGATCAAACACTCCCATAAGCCTGATACTCTTCTAGCAACTTCTTGGTCTCTGGATGACCTGGTCGAGTAAGCAGCCCTTCAACAAGTTGGTTTCTTTTCTTAAGAACACGTCGCACGTCTCCAACAGTTTCTTCCCATGCCCTTTCTCCGAAGCGATCTTCTAACTTCCGCTTCTGAGACATGGCTTCGTTCCTGCCTTCAATAGCCTTGTTCAACGCCTTCTGGAGACTATACCTGGACATCACTTCTTCTTCGCACTTATCGATGCTGGCCTTCAACTGCTCTTCGAGGTCAAAAATTTGCTGCTTCAACTTATCCTCCCTCTTCTTATTGTTGGTGAGCGTAGCATTCCAAGTCTTATTGAAAGAAGAGATCTCTCGGTGTGCTGCGTCGAGCGCTTTCTTTTTGGATTCCAGCATGTCATGGGAGCTTCTGAACTCTTGCCCCAGACGTTCGCGCTTCTTCCTCTCCTCAGACAACTCAGCCCCTAGTCTGTTCATTAGCTCGATCTGCTGTTGGAAAGCGTACACGGCCTTGTTTTTCTCACTGCGTATCTGGGCTAACTCTTGCTCTAACCCTTCGTTGATCTTCATCAAGGCTTCTTTTTCCTTCACCAATTGCTCGTAGGCTTCCCGAGAAACAGTAGTTGGCTCTGCTACTGGAATAGGAACAAGGGCTGGTGCATCTGGAAATGGCATCCGTAACTGACTTGCTCTCTCCTGGATCCAAACTTTGTAAGGTGCATAGGCCTGACAGTCATTCTTTCCTAACAACGGCTTCCCTCTTCGGTTAATACGCGTCCAGGCATGATGCAACTTGGCTAATAACTCCCCCTTCAAATCACCGGTGAAGTACAGAGATTCCTGTACTTCTTCCTCCTTTGGTGGGTTCTTCAGCGCATATCCGAACTGACGGACCAACAAGGATGGGTTGTAGTTGATACACCCTTTTCTTCCTATCAGCGGGACATTAGGGTACCCAGAACAACTGAATATAAGCTCAGCCCCTAGCAGGTCTCGATCAAACCATTCAACGTCTTCGAAAGATAGCCTCATCAGGCGCTCTGACCAGCTAGCGGTGGTTGCACTTTCCACAAAGGATCCCTTCATGGGAAGATGACTCTTGAACCACATATTCAACAAAGGAGCACAGCAGTAAACAACCTTTCCCCTTCTGTTTTCGTTCTTGTAGTGCAAGGAGTGGTAGAAGTCTCCGATCAACGTGGGCACTGGATTGTCGGCAGCACATAGATGGAAAGCGTCCAAGTCTACGAAATTGGGCAAGTTAGGAAACAGCACAATCCCATAAATGCATAGAGCCAAAATAGCATTGAAAACCACCCAACATCCGCTCTTGGCATACTCCTGAGCTTTGCCAACCAAGAAATCAAGAGAAAAACCTGAAACCCCAAGCCAAGAAGTCACTAACAGTTCTGCGGCGTCCATATGCAAGGCTTTGGCTAAGTCCTCCAACCTGGGCTCAGCAGCAGAGTGAATAAAGGGAACCTTGTTCTGCACGGGTAGCTCAGTAAACTCCACATACTCCTCAATGTTAGGCCCTAGAATGAAGTCAGCAAACGTAAAACATCTCAATGCGGGGTCATAGAACTGCATCAAGGTGTACAGCCCGTTCATCTCATCAGCAGTGGGCTTGCAGACTAATCTCAGTAACCTCCCATGACTCATTCTGAAGCTTCTCCTAACCTCCTCATCCGCAAGAGATATCAGACCAAGCAAAGAAGTAATATCAGGTGTAGGCAGCTTATACACAACTGTTTTCCTCAAACCAGCCATAATCAACACTCAGAAGTCTGGGCACTAGAATCGGAGGATATGCAAATGCACCTGCAGCACAGACACACGTTAATGGGATGCAATGATAATGGGTATGCAAACAATGCAATGCAAATAACATGCAACAGGGACCAAATGTCGTAGCTGAATAGCCTAAACCATATCCAGAAGTCTCAGATAGACTCTATAGAAATCCTCAAACCCTGGTCTCAGATAGACCTAAAACAAAGCTCCAACAACGGTCTCTGACAGACCCACAGCATAACTCTGACTGGTCTCTGATAGACCTCATATCAAATCTCCAACTGGTCTCTGACAGACCTCGGAACTCTCCAACTGGTCTCTGACAGACCTCAGAACTCTCCAACTGGTCTCTGACAGACCTCAGAACTCTCCAACTGGTCTTTGACAGACCTCAAAACTCTCCATAAATACCCAGGATCTCTGATCAAGAAACAAACCGGTAGTCTGAAGGTCTAGTTACCTGCATAACCCCAAACCCTCTCACAGGTGGATGTCCTAGTAACTGAAAAAGGTATGGCATCCTATGCGGTCGTCGGCGTCACAGACTTTCAGGGTTGATGATACGATTCCCAGAAGGAGTGGCATCATCAAATCCTGAAGAGGCCTCACTTAGCCAACTTCCAAATGATCGGTTCCCGGAGTCGACAATTCAGCTGACCAACAACCCCTTCGACCCAAAGGGTAGAAAAAGAAGCCAACCAGAAGAACCTCATCCGAGTGTAGATTTCATGAGACACTAATGCAAGCAAAGTCGGCACGCGCCCACTACTTTCTACTCTAATTCTAGGTGCACTCAAGCCCAGGTCCGGCTTATCTCTCAATCATAGAACAACCCATCACACCCCAATACAGCAATAATAATCAATATACATAATGCTGAAAATAAAGGTCAGAAATATAAATCCATACAAAATCCTCGACGGGAAAACAAGCGTTAGGATTGACTCTCTCAAAGGGACGTTGGATCCCAAATGCATAAGGAACTATCGCAGTCCTTAGCAGCCAGGGGACGTTGGGTCCCCAGCAGAGTCGCCAGCTGTCGCTACTGCGAAAATCGGCGCCGGCTGAACAGAAGAGTCGCCACCGTGCGTTATTTATCCCACAGGAGGGAAAGGAAACGCTCAGAGTAAACCTCACACAACACGGGAAAGGTATGGTCGTCGCAACCAAAACCTGGATTCGGGAGTCGGTTACGCAAGGGGAAGGTATTAGCACCCCTCACGTCCGTCGTACTCGACGGGATCCACGCTTGTTTTCGGGTATGGATTGTTATTCTATCTACTCTAATGGTCAGGGGGTTAAAAAGAAAAAAAAATGAAAATAAAATGACTCGGCAAAGTATCGCACTTTATGCCTACGTATTCCCGTTTGGAACGAGAAATCAGAGTCAACGTAGTTCGCCTACCTACGGGAAAGGAGGGGAAGGTTGCTCGCTAGGATATCGCATCCTATGCCTACGTACTTTCATACAGCATTAAAGATCAGAGCAAACGTAGTTCGGGCCACGTACGACACAAATCTGTTTTGATTGATTTTATTCCTTCTGAAAAGGGTTTTTCTGATTAGCAGTCCAAGCGGACAAAAATGACGTCTTGATGAGTTCACATTCTTTTACGGAAGAAGTGTCTTTTATTGTGTTTGAAATTTTATTGTATTTTTCTGTTTGTTTTGAGAAAGAAGAGACAGAACTCTAACCTACGGTTGCAAAGGGAATCAAACTAACCTAATGTTATCATGCATGGGTTAAGACCTAGTGTCTATCATGCTGCTCTCTTGCACAGAGAGAAACAGAGATCCTAAGGGGATAGACAGAAACAGAAACAATAACAGATATATACAATAAAGCAGTAAAATGCATGGATGCAGCAATACAAGCGAGGCAAGGGAGTCCCACTCAACCTCGAACCTAGAAAACAATAGGCAAAAGTGAACAGACTTCACTTTCAACCCAACAGGGTAAACAGCAAACAATACAGTCCAGAAAACCAATCAATACATCAGAAATGAAATACAGCAAAAATAAACAGCATCAGCAGCTCTGCACCACATCAGTCTTCAAGCTTCGGCAAGCATCAATCTCCATCTCCACAGCTTTCCAGCAAGGTCTTTGTCATCAATCTTCAGTCTACAATGGCTTTTCTTCAAGTCTCAGGCTCCAGGAGGAATATCAGTCAACAAGATGAAGTGAATGAATGTTAGACAGTCAATTACCTACCAAGGGTGGTTCATCAACTGTTAACATTAAACAGACAGTTTTCTCTCAAAAGTTCTATCTTTCAAATACATTCACTGATCCTTCCAAAGGAAGGAGGTGGATATTTGAAAGAGACTTTGAATCATAGAGAAAGGATGGATGCAGACAAGGCATTCCATGTTTGAGAAACAAACTTTCTAATCTAGAGCTCTGCCTAGCTCCTAAACCCTAATCTCCTCAACAGTTGCTAGCAGGAATCTCCTCATCGACTCTGGAAGTTGGTCTTCAGTCTCTGGATCTCCGATGGCTCCATCATCACAAGTCTTCATCTCTCCCAATCCCCCAAGCAATCCCAATACCCACACAGACAAACAATAATCCCCAGAGGGCACACCACACCAGTCAATCAAATACAGTAATACACTACTAGCAGTAGGGGAATCCTAATATTTTCTAAGGGATCTAATAACTACCCATAGTCCCTATAGTCCCACATCTAAAATATTCAATCTCTAAGTCCTAAGGGAAATGAACTAATTCACCTAAGTCATCACTTAAACCCTAATTTTGTTCATGTTGTCCTCACCTAAACTAATCACCTAAAATTAAGTCCTAAAAATGTGAACTAAATTTTATGTACAAGTTGGATGTCTAAACTAAACAACCTAAAAAGAATGGATTAAAAATGTTAAAGCAACTATTAGAACAAAATTTAACAAATTTAAGTATCAAACTAAACTTAACAAAATGCTATTTACATGAAAAATGCATGAAAAATATTAAACAAAAATAAAATGCCAATTTTATTATTTCATATTTTTCTAGACAGAATAATGGACCTATAGCAAAAAGAAGGAATTAAAAATCTCAATATTCCTATTTTTTATGATTTTTTAAAGATGAGAAAAATATTAAAGAAATTAAAGTAACAAAATATGAAATAAAAGGGGGAGGGGTGTCAGAAGCAACTGCGCCCAGTGCTAATCCTAAGTGGGCCAGAGAGGGGTGGTGCGCATAGCAAATGGCATAGGCCCACGGGAATCAGAAAAAAAAAAAGAGAAAAACAACGCCTGGGGTGCAATTAGCAGGTTTTCAGTTCATTTTAAGTGGGCTTCATTATGGGGGGGTGCGCCTAGCAACTCAGGGCAAAGCCCAGCCCAAATCATTCTATCTCTTCTCTCGCAGGGGGGTGAAAGAGTAAATGCAGGGGCATGTTTCAGTAAAACTAAATTGGGCCTTGACCCAATCTGAAACCCTAGCCCACATCAACAAACAACAAAACTCCCTTCTTCTCCAACACTCGGAGTACTGTTCACCTACTCAAAACCCTAGCACGTCGTTCCTCTCATCTTCCTCACACAAACCCTCTCTGAAACTCCCCTCTGAATCCTCAAACACATTTTCAATCAATCTCCAAAAACAAACCTTAATCACTATCACGCATGCAATTAACAGAATTCATCAAAACAAGAAACTCTAACCTAGACATATCAAGAATTGCATCTACAGCTTAAACTAACACATACATGCAAGGAAGAAATTAGGAACCTGGAAAGATGAACGACCTGACGCTCGTTGGGAAATTAATAGTTCGCTGAAGATCCACAATCGGAGCAGATTTCCCGATGAAGATCCAAGAAGCTTTGCTGAAGAACTTGTTGTTGAGGAATACGGATGAGGAGGACGAGTTTCTGGTAATCTTGCTGTAGGTTTGAAGGTTTTCTGGAAATTTTTGGAAGAACGATGAATGTTTGATGACTTTCTGGGATTTCTTTGAAGAATGATGAAGGTTGGTTTCTGGAGAACGATGGAGGTTCGATGATGTTCTGAAGAAATCTGGTGAATCTGGGCGAGTCTTTGAATTTTCCGGTCACGGATGAAGTTTCCGGTGACCGTTGGTGAAGGTGAACGGAGGAAGATAGGAGAAGAACGAAGGAGATTGGATGATTCTGGGTTTGCTGGGGGGTTTAGGTGGTGGCCGGAGTTGGTTGGGCTTGCCGGCGGTGAGATCACCGGATTTGCATGCCCGGCGGTAGGGGTCCCGGCGAGAGCTGCGGTGAGGCCACGTGGTGAGGGTGCTGGCAGAGGGAGACTGTGCATGTGGCACACGTGGCCTGAGAGAGAGGTGGTGTGACGTGTGGCAGCAAGGAGAGAGAGAGATCAGAATGAGGTGTCAGTGCGAGGGTGATTCAGAATTGTGAGGTGGTAGGCTCCAGAAGTGGACGCGTGTGATTGAAAACGTGGGGTCCCCTCGAGTGCAACACGTGGCGCTGAACATTTATACTGCTGAGAATTTCTGGACAATTCTAGAACTTTCTGGACAAAACTGAACTTTTCTGGACGTTGGGCCTGCGAATGGAATGGAGCCCAAACGAAAATGACATCAAAAAATCAAAAACTGAATTAACATGATTAATAAAGATAAAAATGGATTAACACTAATTAACCAAAACCTAATTAATCTAATTAAATCTGAATTAAATCTAAAAAGAGAGAAAAAAAAACTCTATTAATTCTATAATATATACTAAAGAAACATCTATTCATTTATTAAAATGAAAAGTCTATATTCTATATTAAAATTCTATTTAACTCCATAAAACTTCTATTAAAAAACAACTATATTATTTCTTTAAAAGAAAATCTATGATTAATAAAAGAAAAACTATATTATTCTATTATCAAAAAAACTATATTCCTCTATTTTATTCTAAAAACAATTAAAAATCTATCTAAAAGGAATTAAAACTATTAAAAATCCTATTAATATTCTAAAAATGATTTAAAAGCTATTAAAAAATCTAAAAATGGTCAATAAAATCCAAAAAAATCACAATAATTCCCAGAGGAACAAAATAAGCACCGAACGACACATAACACCGCGAGAGCGCACCAAAATAGCCGGCAAAAATAAACGGGCACCGAAATATCCCAAAAACACGATTCTACCTATCTGAACTGATTAAAAACACCTGAGACGCGAGACGAGAGCTGTGATCCCGATAAAATCAAAACAAATGAAAAATGCACTGTATGCGATATGCAGATGCGAATGCGGTCATGCGTCGAAACATAGGACCAAATACGGGACCCGGTTGGTCAAATTTTAGGGTGCAACAGCGACTTCTTGGCTTGGGGTTCCAGGTTCTCCCTTGATTTTCTGGTTGGCAAAGCTCAAGAGTACGCCAAGAGCGGGTGTTGGGTAGTCTTTAATGCTATCTTGGCTCTATGCCTCTACGGAATAGTGTTGTTTCCCAACTTACCCAATTTTGTGGACTTGGATGCTTTTTATCTGTTTGCTGCTGGCAACCCGGTACCCACCTTGATTGGAGATCTCTATCATTCATTGCACTACAAAAATGAAAATAGAAGAGGAAAGACTGTTTACTGTTGTGCGCCGCTGTTGAACATGTGGTTTAAGAGCCATCTCCCCCTAAAGGGACCTTTTGTAGATAGTGCAACTACAGCTGATTGGCCAGAGCGCCTGATGAGACTATCTTCTGAAGACATTGAGTGGTTCGACCGAGACTTGCTGGGGTCTGAGCTTATTTTCAGTTGTTCTGGGTATCCTAATGTCCCTTTGATAGGAAGAAAAGGGTGTATCAATTATAACCCATCTCTGTTTGTTCGCCAGTTCGGATACGCGTTGAAGAACCCATCTCAGGAGGAGGAAGTACAGGAATCTCTGTACTTCACCGGTGATTTGGATGGAGAGTTACTAGCCAAGCTTCAGCACGCATGGATGCGTATCAACAGAAGAGGGAAACCACTGTTAGGGAAGAACGATTGTCCGGCTTATGCACCCTACAAAGTTTGGATCCAAGAGAGAGCAAGACAGTTGCTGATGCCATTTCCAGCTGCATCAGTCCCTGTTCATATTCCGGTGGAAGAATCAACCACTGTTACTATGGAGGTCTACGAGCGAGTTATAAAAGAGAAAGAAGCCTTGATGAAGATCAATAAAGGGTTAGAAAAGGAACTGGCTCAGATGCGTAGTGAGAAGAACAAGGCTGTGCGCTCTTTCCAACAGCAGATCGAGTCAGTAAACAGGCTAGGTGCTGAATTGACTGAAGAGAAAAAGAAGCGCGAACGTCTGGGTAAAGAGTTCAGAAGCTCCCATGATATGTTGGAGTCCAAAAAGAAAGCACTCGATGTTGCCCATCGGGAAATCTCTTCTTGTAATAAGACGTGGAACGCTACGCTGACCAACAACAAAAAGAGGGAAGACAAATTGAAGCAGCAAATTTCTGAACTCGAAGAACAGTTGAAGGCTAGCACTAAGAAGTATGAAGAAGAGGTAATGGCCAGATATAGTCTCCAGAATGCATTGAACAAGGCCATCGAGGGCAAGAAAGAAGTCGTGTCTCAGAAGCGGAAGCTAGAGGATCACTTCGGAGAAGGGGCATGGGAAGAATCCGCTGGCGATTTGCGACGTGTTCTCAAGCGAAGAGATCTACTTGTTGAGGGTCTGCTTACCCGACCAAGTCATCCAGAGACTAAGAAGTTACTAGAGGAGTACCAGGCCTATGGGAGTACTTGACCATTTCATGTATTAATGTGTATGCTTTATTTGCATAGTGCTGACCATCACCAGGATTGTTGGTCGAGGTCATTGTACGCTCATTGATATTGTATTCTTGGCTTAATGGATTTCTCTGCAATATATGAAAGGTTTTCTATGATTCGGCTCCAAACATCGTATTATTGTCACTGTCACCACACTGACACATTCGCACTAGAATCGGGGAATGACACGCCCTAATGCACAGACACATATTGCATTGCATTCCCATTCATATTGCATTACAGGTGATTATTGAACTGTATCTCATCTCTTGCACTGTACCAGGTCTTTTCAGGATTGAAAGTCAGCGCCCGCACCGATACTCCACTCGTACCAACTGCCGAAGAATTATGAATCAGATGCAGAATGAAATGCACGACATGCGTGAGAAGCTGGCGCTCTTCATGCAGACAATGGAGACCATTGCGAAAGGCCAGGAGAATTTGCAAGCTTTGGTGCAGCCTCTGTTGGTAATAAATGCTGGGCACGGAAATGAAGACCACAATTCTGTGCGAGTCGACACTATTCACGGGGATGGTACTCCTACACCGGTGGCTCCACCTGTGGTAAACATACCTGCTGTCAATGTGAACAACGGTGCTGCCGCCGGGAACGGTAACGTTGGAATCGGCAACGAGACTGTCGTCAACAACGTTGGGCTCGGAGATGTCAACCTGGGTGATAATATGGGAGGTAATGGCTTCGGTAATAATGGATTCGGCTTCAATGACCAGGGGTTTGATCATGCTGGGAAGTACGGCTTCAACGCTCAGGGCTTCGGACAGGACGGGTTTGGTATGACTAATCAGGGTTATGGTGGATTCGGAAATGGGAATGGCGCTGGGTTAATGGCTTTTGGACCTGCAGGAGTCGCTCCGGGATATGGTAACAGGGGGCGAGGCCCTACAATGAATAAGACTAGATTTGGCCGTAACAACGGGTACGATGGATACGGAACTGGGAATGGTAATTGGCAAGAAGATCAGCAAGAGGATGCTTTCTCCGGTGGAGGTTTCGAAGGTCCTATGGATGAGTCTCAGAGAATCAAGATGCTCGAGGAGCAGATGAAGGGGGTCGTGAATCAAAGCGCTGTTGGCTTAGATATGACTACAATGGGTCTGGTGCCTGGCCTGAGGGTACCAATAAAATTCAAAGCTCCCACATTCGACAAGTATAAGGGAGATACCTGTCCAAAAGTGCACGTGCGGTCATACTACAGAAGGATGTCGGCGTATTCAAACGATGAGAAGACGCTGATGCACTTCTTTCAAGATAGCTTGCCGGGCCCTTCCCTCGAGTGGTATATGGGATTGGAACCAACTCAGATAAAGACAATGGAAGCAGCTGGCCGAAGCGTTTGTGGCTCACTATAAGTACAACAGTGACTTGGCACCCAATCGGGTCCAATTGCAGGGGTTGTCCCAGAAGAAGGGCGAGAGCTTTAAAGAGTATGCACAGAGATGGCGCGACATGGCTGCTAGAGTTCATCCCCTTTTGGAGGACAAGGAAATGAATGATATGTTCATAGGAACATTCACCGGTATGTTTTATGACAAGTTGTTTCACACCTCTTTGGGAAGTTTCTCAGACTTAATCCTGATGGGAGAGAAGATTGAAAGCAACATTAAACAGGGAAGGTTCCAAGCTGAGGAATCTACCTCAGCTGGCAGTAACAGAAGGGCTTTCGGTGGGCGCCGTCAAGGTGATGCAAGCGCAGTGTTTGGGGGCCGACCGAGGCCGGGGCAGAGGTCGAAACCAATACAATCAGCCGCAGCAGGTGGCAAGCGTTACTATTCCATTCCAGCAACAACCATTTCAACAACAACAACAGCAACAGCAGCCACAACAGGGGGCACATACTGCACAGCGCAGAGTCCAGGGAGGCAGACCAAGGAGGGTGTTTGAAAAGCCTCCTTCAACGTATGCAGAATTGCTACAGACGTTACTGGGTTTAAACTTGGTAGAAAAAAGAACTATAGCGCCAATAACAGGCACTCCTCCGTACGGTTACGATGCGAACAAGTACTGCGAATTCCACTCCGGGGCTCCTGGCCACGATATAGAGGGTTGCCTCGCATTCAAGCATGTGGTGCAGGATCTATTGGATAGTAAGGCTATCAATTTTGGACAGGCGGGTCCGAACATAGTGCAAAAGCCCATGCCCAATCATGGGGCAAATGCTATTTTAACCGAGGAGGGTTTGAACTTGATTATGAATGTTGACGACCTAAAGACACCGTTGTGCGAGATAAAGAGCAGATTATTGCAAGGAGGTGTGTATCCAGGTTGCGACGAGTATTGTTTAGAGTGTTGGACCCTAGCTAGGGGTGTGCTGACTTAAAGAAGGGTATTCAGGCTTTAATAGATGGAGACACATTGCAATTCGACAGAACGGCAGTTGAAGAACCTGCAGAGGTATTAGCAGACGGGCAAAGTGATGTAGCTACTGTGACGATTCCCCGAAAAACGATAACTATAACGGCGCCGGCCAAGCGACTTCCGATCACTATCACCAAGGCAGGACCAATTCCTTATGAGAGCACTAAGGCAGTCCCCTGGACCTATGGGTTGGAAGTATTCTGTGATGGGGTGAAAATTGATGTTAGTAAGCAGCCAGTTGAGGTTGTAGACAATGTCGTCGGTACCGGAGGGATGACAAGAAGTGGGAGAATCTTTATATCGCCTGAGGTATAGGCTGAACGACTGGCGAAAGGAAAAGGAAAGATGAATGAGAATGTCCCGGTGCAGGGGAACGGAAAAGAAACGTCATCGAAGGATGTGGAAGAGTTCATGCGCCTTATTCGTAAGAGCGACTATAAGATTGTTGAGCACCTTCAACAGACGCCGTCGAAGATATCCATACTGTCGTTGCTATTATGTTCCGAAGCTCACAGAAATGCATTGTTGAAAGTTCTGGATACATCCTTCGTACCCCAAGATGTTTCCGTGAATCAGCTGGAGGGGGTGTTGGCGCATGTGAACGCAGGCCATAGCTTGGGCTTTACAGATTTTGATTTGACCCCGAAGGGGAGAGAACATAATATGGCGTTGCACGCCTCAGTTGAGTGTAGGGGCTCAGTCATGTCTCATGTACTGGTAGACACCGGATCTTCCTTGAACGTGTTGCCCAAGAAAGCAATGATGAAATTGGACGTCAGGGGAATCCTTTGTACGCCTAGTGACTTGGTGGTCAGGGCATTTGATGGCACACGAAGAACAGTCTTTGGATCCATAACGTTACCTCTACAGGTGGGGCCGGAGGTTTTCGCCACTGAATTTTATATTATGGACATCCAGCCAGCATACAGCTGCTTTCTCGGACGACCCTGGATCCATGGGGCTGGGGCAGTCACATCTACCTTGCATCAAAAGTTGAAATACATGGTAGGGGACAGTGTGGTCACGGTCTGTGGAGAAGAAGATATATTGGTTAGCCATCTGTCATCATTCAAGTACGTAGAAGTCGACAGCGAGATTCATGAAACACCCTGTCAAGCCTTTGAAGGGTTGCGCATCAAAGACAAAGGTCCCGAGCCGAGTAAAGCGTCAGAGGTAGCCGTCTCGTCGTATAAGGAGGCTCAGGCTCTAGTAGAGACTGGTGAGACAAAGGGCTGGGGCAAGGTGCTAGATATTCCCGTGAAGATGGACCGATTTGGGCTGGGATATCAACCGTCGTCATCAACGCCTGCTGCAGGGGCACCCCGTTTCAGAGGACCGATAACAATCACTGCTAGTGGAGTGTGTCACGAGGCCATCAACGCTGTTTCAGATTCCGAGGAAGGAGACAGTGACTGCGACATGGACGCCTGGATTCAGCCAAGCGTGTCAGGACAAGGATTATGCAATTGGTCTATTCAGGAGATTGTTCCTGTGACTCACAAACAGTAATACTTTGTTTTCTTAATTGTTGAATAATCTGGTGTCTTACCCGAGGCATCATGATTTTGCTTAGGGTTGTGCTGTTATGTACATTGCGTTGTTTAATCATTAAATAAAAGGCGTTTTTCATGTACAAATATTGCGATCTCTGTTTTTCCTGTTTTATGTTTTACAATAAAATGGCAACGTGGTTATTCGCTTTATACGCATTTTGAAGCATTTAACCATTCCTTTTGCAGGATAACATTTTCAGATGACATCATTGAACCGCCTATGACTCGTCTCGACTTTGAGCACCCGGTATTTCAGGCCGAAGAAGAGATTATTGAAAATGGGGACGTGCCCGAAGAATTGTCTTGGTTGGTAAAGCAAGAAGAACGTGTCATTCTGCCTCATGAGGAGGTCATTGAAATTATTAACCTGGAGTCGGAAGGGGCTGAAAAGAATATCCGTATAGGAGCTGCGCTGCAGAGTGACGTCAAGCGAAGACTGGTTGAAATGCTCAGAGAGTATAATGATGTGTTCGCTTGGTCGTATGACGACATGCCTGGGCTTGATACAGATATGGTTGTGCACCGCCTGCCGTTAAAAGAAGAATTCCCGCCGGTCAAGCAGAAGCTTCGCAGAACTAGACCTGATATGGCAGTGAAAATTAAGGAGGAGGTTCAAAAGCAGTGGGATGCTGGTTTCCTAGCTGTGACAAAATATCCCTCATGGGTCGCTAACATTGTACCAGTGCCAAAGAAAGACGGTAAAGTGAGAATGTGCGTAGATTACCGTGATTTGAATAAAGCGAGCCCGGAAGATGATTTTCCGCTTCCTCACATCGATGTGCTGGTTGACAACACTGCCTAATTCTCCGTATTCTCCTTCATGGATGGCTTCTCGGGCTATAATCAGATTAAAATGGCGCCAGAAGACATGGAGAAGACTACTTTCATAACACCGTAGGGAACATTTTGTTATAAAGTGATGCCCTTCGGATTGAAGAATGCTGGGGCAACGTATCAGCGTGCAATGACGAATCTTTTCCATGATATGATGCATAAGGAGATCGAGGTGTATGTCGATGATATGATTGCCAAATCCCAGACGGAGGAAGAGCATTTGGTGAATCTGCTGAAGTTATTCAAAAGGCTTAGGAAGTTCAGGCTGAGACTGAACCCTAACAAGTGCACCTTCGGGGTGAGATCGGGTAAACTGCTAGGGTTTATCGTGAGCGAAAGAGGAATAGAGGTTGATCCTGCAAAGATCAAAGCAATACAGGAAATGCCGACGCCTAGAACAGAAAAAGAGGTGCGCGGATTTTTAGGGAGGTTGAACTACATCGCTCGGTTCATATCTCACCTAACAGCTACGTGTGAGCCATTATTCAAGCTGTTGAAAAAAGATCAAGCTGTAACGTGGAATGAAAATTGTCAAAAGGCGTTCGATAAAATAAAGCAGTATTTGCAGGAGCCTCCAATTTTGATACCCCCAGTGGCAGGGAGACCCTTGATTATGTATTTGACAGTTCTTGAGGGAAGTATGGGTTGTGTTCTCGGTCAACACGACGAGACAGGAAGAAAAGAGCATGCAATATACTACTTGAGCAAGAAGTTTACTGAATGTGAATCTCGATATTCAATGCTCGAAAAAACTTGTTGCGCGCTAGCCTGGGCCGCCAAGCGTTTGAGGCAATACATGCTGAATCATACAACCATGCTCATCTCGAAGATGGATCCTATCAAATATGTATTCGAAAAGCAGGCATTGTCGAGGAGAATTGCCCGTTGGCAGATGGTTTTGACCGAATATGACATCCAGTATGTCTCGCAGAAGGCTATAAAGGGGAGTGTATTGTCTGAGTACTTGGCAGAGCAGCCTATTGAGGATTACCAATCGATGAGGTTTAATTTTCCTGACGAGGATATCATGTACCTAAAGATGAAAGATTGTGAAGAGCCGTTGCCAGATGAAGGACTAGATTTAGGTTCCAAATGGAAGTTGATCTTTGACGGAGCTGTAAACGCCTACGGTAGCGGAATAGGGGCAATCATTACTACTCCACACGGGTCGCACATCCCGTTTACCGCCCGATTGACCTTTCCGGTTACCAATAATGAAGCCGAATACGAAACTTGTATCATGGGGCTTGAAGAAGCCATTGATTTGCGAATCAAAAATCTGGATGTATACGGAGACTCAGCTCTGGTGGTGAATCAGATAAAAGGGGAATGGGAGACACGTCAGCCTAATTTGATACCGTACATGAATTACGCAAGGAGATTGTTGCCTTTCTTTGACAAGGTTGAATTGCATCATGTGCCGCGTGCAGAGAATCAGATGGCTGACGCCCTGGCCACTTTGTCTTCCATGTACAAAGTCAACTTCTGGAATGAGGCTCCCAGAATTGTTATCTCTTGGCTTGATAGACCTGCCTTCGTATTTGACATTGACGAAGCATCTGATGATAAACCCTGGTATTTTGATATCCTTAATTTCCTGAAGAACAAAGAGTATCCGGCTGGGGCATCCAGTCACGATCAGAAGACTCTCAGGAGATTGACGGGTAATTTCTACCTGAATCCGGACGGTGTCCTGTACAGACGAAATCACGACTTGGTGCTACTACGTTGTGTAGATGAGAAAGAGGCGAGGCTGCTCATGGAGGAAATACATGAGGGTACATTTGGTACGCATGCTGGTGGGCATGCTATGACGAGGAAGCTGCTGCGGGCAGGTTATTTTTGGCTAACTATGGAAACTGATTGTTTCAAGTTCGCGAGGAAGTGTCATAAATGCCAGATCTATGCAGATAAGATCCATGTGCCTCCAAGCCCTCTGAATGTGATGTCATCGCCATGGCCATTCTCGATGTGGGGAATCGATATGATTGGAAAGATCGAGCCGACGGCTTCTAACGGGCACCGTTTCATTCTAGTAGCAATCGATTATTTCACCAAATGGGTGGAAGCGGCATCTTATGCAAATGTGACTAAGCAGGTGGTAGCCAGATTCATCAAGAGAGATATCATTTACAGATATGGAATCCCCGAGCGGATAATTACTTACAACGGTTCAAACCTGAATAACAAAAATGATGAAGGAGATGTGTCAGAATTTTAAGATCGAGCATCACAACTCCTCCCCTTACCGACCCAAGATGAATGGCGTTGTTGAAGCGGCCAATAAGAACATAAAGAAGATTGTTCAGAAGATGGTGGTGACCTATAAGGACTGGCATGAGATGCTACCTTTCGCTTTGCACGGTTATCGTACGATGGTACGCACATCAACCGGGGCAACCCCGTTCTCGTTGGTATATGGAATGGAAGCAGTGTTACCATTGGAAGTCGAGATTCCTTCCATAAGAGTATTACGAGATGTCCAACTAGACGAGGCAGAATGGGTGAAGGATAGGTTGAACCAGCTGAGTTTAATGGATGAGAAGAGGCTAGCTTCTCTAGCATACGGTCGTTTGTACCAGAGCCGGATGAAGAAAGCATATGATAAGAAGATACGTCCTCGGAGCTTTCAGACGGGCGACCTTGTGCTGAAAAGGATTCTCCCGCCGCAGGCAGATCACAGGGGCAAGTGGACCCCCAACTACGAAGGGCCATACGTTGTCAGAAAAGTCTTTTCAGGAGGGGCTTTGTTGTTGTCCACCATGGACGGTGAAGAATTTACGTCGCCTGTGAATTCGGACGCAGTTAAAAAATACTTTGCTTGAAATTGACCCGCTGGATAGAAAAAAGAGAGTCCAGGCAAAAATGGGGCATCCTGGCGAACCAAAAACAGAACGAAAGGTTCGGGCAAAAGTTAGGGATAAAATTGAAAAAATGTACACCCGCGAAGTTGAAAACCTACACTGGGCGGCTTCGGCAAAAAAGGGTATCCCGGTGAACTGAAAACCCGTAAAGGGCGGTTCACGCAAAAGTTGGGGATTTAAAAAGCAAATGACTGCGGTCCGAATTTGATACTACAGTGAGCATTGGTGCGGGAGAATATACTTGAGGGGTCGATTATCAGATACAATCTCTTCGGAAGTGTGAATACCGGGAAAGCATTAGAGTCGGGCGAGTCATAGGAGGATCAGCTCGTGATGTTCGTCTGCATCCCGTTGCCGACATGTGTACAAAATTTGATTTGTCATCATATTTATGCTTCTTGTGCATATTTGTATATTTGTTGTGCGTAGCTTCCTCTTTTCAGGAGTTACATCCCATGTACAAAACTCCGCCCATTTAGGGGCCCAATCAATAAAACATGTTATTCAGTATTTGATGCTGGTTCTTTACTGTTTTGTACATGATAAACGCCTAGGTTTAATGAAACTAGCAAGTGTATAACGTCGCTGGCCCTTGCCAATAATTGCTAAAACTTTGAATTAACTGAAAATAATGTCACTAATACTAACCTGAATAGATTTGGTTGCATAGACTTGTCTTGTCTTGTTTGTGGTGTTGTAGGGTTCGTAGCCGTATGAAGGGGACGATCAAAAGATTGCAGTATCGACCAGAAGCTCGTAACGAAAGACTCGATCCCCACGCAGGTCGCGCTTCTGAGATAACAATGTTCCTTACTAAAGAAGGATCAAATTCCCCAACTAGTCGTAGCTTATCCAAAGGACATTCTCCAGCAAAGTCGTTTATCCTCAGCAGAGTTTGGCGATTCCAAGATTGTAGACTGTATTCAGACAGTGTGGTGTCCCCCAAGAGGATTTCCCCATCCCGAGCAGAGTGGTTTAGCCTTAGGAGATTAATATTTCCAACTCGTGAGTTGTACTCAGACAGTCTACCCTTCCTAGTAGGGTCATTTACTCTCCCCCAACGGAGTCAGTTGATTTTCCCCAAGAGAATCGTTTCGTCCCCAGCGGAGTTCTCTTTCTAGCAAGTGTTTTCTTTCCTCCCAGTGGAATTCGAAGATTAAAGCTCTCCCCGACAGAGTTGGCTGCATGTCCCGGCATCCATTTTGTCGGAATACTTTGTGATACCCGTTCACTCTCCAGCAGAAGTCTGATCATAATTGGCGCATTCAGTTAATCCTCAGCAAAGCGAGCTTCACTCTTACAGCATTTATTTTGCTGGAATAATTCTGTGACACCTAGTTACCCCCAGCGGAGTCGGCATTGTCTTCAGCATTTATTTTGCTGAAGCGGTTTTCTGTATCCCAGCAGTTCGAGCTTGCATCTGCATTGGCATATAGTGTCATATTTGCATCTACCAAATAAAAACGCATAACATTTCCATGTCGAATGGAGCATTACGCCATGGTCAAACATATGCATTCTGAAACATAAACCGGGTTGGTTAACCATTTGTTTTCAAGTGTTGATTCCCTTGCAGGTGGAGGGAGCTCTTGCTCAAATTAATTACCAAACATTCAAGATCTCGGCATGAGACGTGTAATGATAATGTCAGTCGTGGCATTATTCCCCACAGAGTTGCTTGATTAAGTTTCTCTTACCCTTCCAGAGGAGTATTTCTTCAAGGTTGCCGTTATAACAATATCAAAAGATTGCGTGAATCGATTTTTCGAAGGTGTCTGGCAGTGTGGATTCAGAAAATCCCCAGTAGAGTCCTTCTCAGATCTGCTGCCATGTCAGCACTGAAAATTGGAAGACTAGACGCATATTGTGTTACCCATGTGATTGATGGAGCTAGCTGCTGTAAAGATAGGCAGAAAAGCTGTATCAGAGTATGTTCCCGTAAGAATCAGGCGGAAGAACTTTCCTGTATGTATCAGGCAGATGTGTTATCTTTTCCCGTAAGAATCAGGCGGAAGAACTTTCCTGTAAGTATCAGGCAGACGTGTTATCTTTTCCCGTAAGAATCAGGCGGAAGAACTTTTCTGTATGTATCAGGCAGATGTGTTATCTTTTCCCGTATGAATCAGGCGGAAGAACTTTCCTGTATGTATCAGGCAGACGTGTTATCTTTTCCCGTATGAATCAGGCGAAAGAACTTTCCTGTATGTATCAGGCAGACGTGTTATCTTTTCCCGTATGAATCAGGCGGAAGAACTTTCCTGTATGTATCAGGAAGACGTGTTATCTTTTCCCGTACGAATCAGGCGGAAGAACTTTCCTGTATGTATCAGGCAGACGTGTTATCTTTTCCCGTAAGAAGCAGGCGGAAGAAGTTTCCTGTGTTCAGGCAGATGTGTTGTCTTTTCCCGTAAGAATCAGGCGGAAGAACTTTCCTGTATGTATCAGGCCGATGTGTTATATTTTCCCGTATGGAGCAGGCGGAAGAACTTTCCTGTATGTATCAGGCAGATGTGTTATATTTTCCCGTATGAAGCAGGCGGAAGAACTTTCCTGTATGTATCAGGCAGATGTGTTATATTTTCCCGTATGAACAGGCGGATGAAGTTTCCTGTGTTCAGGCAGATGATGTTCCCATATGAACAGGCGGATGAAGTTTCCTTTGTTCAGGCAGATGATGTTCCCGTATGAACAGGCGGATGAAGTTTCCTGTGTTCAGGCAGATGATGTTCCCGTATGAACAGGCGGATGAAGTTTCCTGTGTTCAGGCAGATGATGTTCCCGTATGAACAGGCGGATGAAGTTTCCTGTGTTCAGGAAGATGATGTTCCCGTATGAACAGGCGGATGAAGTTTCCTGTGTTCAGGCAGATGATGTTCCCGTATGAACTAGCGGATGAAGTTTCCTGTGTTCAGGCAGATGATGTTCCCGTATGAATAGACGGATGAATTTCCTGTGTTTAGACAGATGGTTTGCCCGTATGGATAGACGGATGGAGTTTCCTGTGATTAGACAGAAATGTTTCCCCAGCGAAAGCGCCGGGATTTTTCCATGATGTGAGTCCTGACGTGGACAGATTTGTGTTTATTCATGATTTGGTGAAATTTGGGTCCAGATATGGACAAGGTTACTCATGTGACAACAGAATCTCTATTCGTGTTGACGAATTTGTCTCTCTTCTTGTGTTGATAAGGTTAGTCCAGTTGTGGACAGAGGTGTTTTGCGAAAAGTGCTCAGTACCTGTGGTGTTACATAGGTGGTTTAAGTTGAAATCAGAATTATCAGACGTTGGATCAGTTGTTGTCGTAACAACCAGATTCAGTTAGTGGATGTCGGTCCCCAAACAGTGGTGCAGTTTATTTCTGCGGTTGGGAAATTTCTGGGTTCTTAGTATTCAATCGTCTCGTACCTCGAATGTTTGAAGGTCGTTCGCGCTTCACCCAGTCGGGTCCAAGTCGCTTGAATAGGGGCAGTTGTTGCACCCTAAAATTTGCTCAACCTACTTCACTTGGTTTATGTTTCAATTGCATTGTCATTTGCATATTAGGTCATGTACATAATTCATTCATCTGCATAGCATAGCATAGAAAATCATCCAACAAGGGACCAAGTACTATTCTTATCTCTATGAGCCTATCAAGAGGTTATTATTCAAATTCAATCTTAGCCAAGTCATCAAAAAGAAATTGAAATCTGAGAAGTTAGTGGATCAAGCAGTGGATCTATCTCCTACCTGAGGGTATTTGAAGATCATCAAAGAAGTTGTGAGCTGTGAAATTGAGAGCATGGAGGGTATATAGACATCATGGAGGACCTATAGGGTCATTTTGAAAGTGAGATAAGTCATTGATGTGATCACAAGAGTTGCAGTTGAAGACAGTCAACTAGGGTTTCATCTGGGTCAACCCTAGGTCAAATGATTGATTGAAAGGCATCAAGGTCTATTTGAGAGATGTGGGGTTCATCATTTGACATGTAGATATGGATTTGGTGTTGTGCCAAAGATAAATCAAGAGAAATCAAGAAGAAGAGGGGTTTCTAAATTAGGGTTTCTGTGTAAAATTCCCTGATTTAGGTCAAACTTCCAAGCAAGATAATTCAAAATGCAAGCTTCAAATGGATCCTTGGCCAACATGAAACTTGTATAGGATCTCAAGACCTTTAATTTGAGTGGTGGAATACATCAAGTAGATTTATATAACTCAAGTTATGGTCCTTGCAAGTTAGAGGTCATCTGAGGCATCTGAAATTTTGTCTGTGAAAGTTACTTGTCTTCCAAGCAACTTTTACCCCTCAAGGAGCTTTCAAATGGATTTCTGGTCAACATGAGAGTTGTTACTCATTGTCTTATCTTTCTATAAAGGTATGGTATGCCTTCATCTGATTTGTGGAACTTTACTTATGACCTTGGCAAGAAAAGGGTATTTTGGTCATTTGAGAATTACAGGTCATTTCAAGCATATGCCTAAAACTCATACAAGGAAGCTTCAAATGAAAAACGTCACAACATCAAAGTTGCTCCAAATGACATTTTGAGTCTATAAAAGTGGTCATGGGAGTTGGCAAATGCTCATAGCTCAAGATTGCAAGTTTGGTCAATTACAAGATGAATTTAATGAATAAAAGTGACCTAAAAATGAGATTTTTCATAACATGTCCAAATGGGATGAAATTATAGATCATTTTGATTGGAAAAAATGTTTTGAGAACATTGGAAATAGTGGATTTTTGAGTTTAGTTCAAAGTTTGGAAGTTATACTAGTTGGCTTACAAAAGAAGTTACACATGCCAAAACACAAGGGATTTGTGCACAAGAAGTTTCTAACAAGTTCTAGATGTTTCCATGAGCATCTATATATTGAGTAGAGTGGATCCAATCATTGGTTGGTGATTCATTTGGTTGAAAACTCATAGTTACATTTCATTCCTCAATTTTGCAAATTACACAAAACTCTATCAAATCTTCATCATTCTTCAAAATTCTTGATCCTATCATTATCTACATTCATCATAGAGCAAGTTTCCATCAAGATCTGGTTGAATTAAAGTAGAATTCGTGTGCTACCAACTTCATCATCCAAAGTGCAAGAAGAATTCAATTGCAAGATCAAAAGCATTTGAGCAAGTGTTGTTGCATACAGAACCAAGAACCAAGGCCATTGATCAAGTCCAAAGCATTGCAAGCTGTGAATCCAAGGATTTCTCCATCTTGTCGCTACGCGAAAAATGACACAGAGTCGCCACCGGATTTTATTTATCCCACGGGGGGAAAGGGAAATAGCGATAAAACCTTTGGGAAAAGAGCGTGGTCATCGCAACCAAGTCTTAGGGTTCGGGAGTCGGTTATGCGAGGGGAAGGTATTAGCACCCCCTCGCATCCATCGTACTCGATGGGAACCTCCTAGGTTATTTCGCGTGAATGGGTGTTTTATTCTAAAAGTTTGCTTGTTTAAGGAAAAGAGGGATTGGTTTATTTATTTTAATGCTCGCCAAGGATTGTGGCCCTTGTGCCTATGTATCCTCACTTAAAAGAAGTGAAGAATCAGAGCTCCGTAGTTCGGAGGCTTTATGAAATTGTTGTTTGTTGGTTGATTTTATACCTTGAAAAAGGTTTTTTTGGATTGACGCCCTAAGGCAAAAATAGTTTGATGAGTTGATGTTGTTTTTAGTTTTTTTTTTAAGAAAATGTGTTCTTGACTAGGATTATACAAAAGACTTTGGATAGAGATGAATGTCTCGAATAACCAAGTCGAGCGCCTTGTATTCGAAACATTCGGAATGAGTGTAGGAGAGTTCCATTCTCATTCCTTCTCCACCACTTTAAAGTTCATGGTGCATAATTCCAATCATATATTTTATTGTGTTTTTTTTTGTATTTTAATGCGAAAAGAGAAACACTTGATGTTGGATCAAGATTTATTACTTGTAAAGATATTTGAAGTGATGCGATTTAGGTCGATGGCGGTGCACAAGGCATCCGACTTACATGGTCAAAAATGGCTCGATAAAATCGAGAGTTTACTTTTACAAATAGTTTTTGGAAACAAAGGTCAACAAGGGCCATAACAATATTCACATACAAACATCATACAAACATAAGCCACACGGCTCAAAAAAATCGAGACACACAAAAAAAAACGGCACGAAGGTAAAACTGGTAAAAAAATATGGAGGAAACAGTGGTGTGACACGGGTGAAAAAAGTTGAAACAGTGATGCAACACGCCCGGCCGTGTTGTGTGATATGGCCCGTGTTGCAAGGCCTGGGGAAAAAAAACTTCATACAGTAGCGTGACACGGTTGGCCGTGTCGTGTGACACGGCCCGTGTTGCTGGTCCAGGTCGAAATCTCACATTTTTTTTTATGTTTTCGTTTCGTTTTTGTGGTTCCTTGAGGATGGTTTCTTAGTCCCTTATGGGATCTTACGTGATATACAGTTCAACAACACATAAAAGAGTGAATGAAATGAATATAAAAGCAAAGAATAAAAGGAGAAAGATTTGAAGAAATGGATACCAAGAGCTTTCTATCCTTCTTGCAAGTACTCCAATGACCTTTGTTGGATGTGCTCTCCCCTCTTCACTCTATGTTGTGAAGGTTTGGTTTCTCAATGATCCTCTTGTGTCTCTATCTCACTCTCTTTTTTTCTGTTTTTTGGGGGTTTCTTGCTAACTATTTTCTGGTTTTTTGCTCTTACTCTTTGCTCTCTATGTGTAGTCTCTACTCTGCTTTCTTCTTGTGTTGTGTTCTGTTTTGATAGTAAGGAATACTATGTTTTCTATGCTTGCTTGCAGCCCATTTTCCACCTTTTCTGTCAACTTTTTCTGTTGTCCTAAAGCCACACACTTTGCACACCTTTTCATCACCAACTTTCCATTCTTGGCAATGCCTTTTTCTTCCTTTTGTGCAACCCCACTTTTCCCTTCTATTTCTAGTATGACTTGCTGCATTTTTCTGCTGTAGCATACTATACTACTATCCCTCTTTTTGCCCATTAGTCTCTTGGATGGTATTGCTTTGTATCTTGCCATGTAGCCAATTGTTACCACTCTTTGACAGCATTTGCAAACTGATATTTAGCAAGTAAATATATCATTTGCATGCTATTTCCTTGACTTTGTGACATAAAAAATGATCTTGTAACATAGTACATGTTGTCCTCTTGATTTTGTGACATGTAGTAATTCTTCAACTCTTGCATGGGGCTGTTTTGCCTATGATTGAACATGCATAATCTTGGCCCATAAACATTCCAATGTTGATTTAATTCTTGCATATTTCTTGGATGTTTGTGAGCATAATGTAGCACATGAAAAAAAATGGTGTAGTATGAAGAGTACCATATCATAGATTTGATTAAAGACTTGAATGAAGATTTAGAAATAGATTAATTTCTAAACATTATCTAGAGTTGGAATTTTTGTAACAAATTACATGATTGTAATGTCACAAAATTCCTCTTAGTATTATTTTTATCTCCATTCATGAATCTTGAATTTTGGATGATGGATTCCCTCATGTGCTTAAAAATGAAATCTTGAATTATGCATTGATGATCTTGATTCATGCCTTAATAATTTGCACTCCACTTATGCCATAAAAATAAACATGTATGAAGGAGCTTTGGATTTGGCCTAGCATTCATGTCTATTAATATTTATCTTGAATATCCTTGTATTTTGTCAAGTAACTTCCCCTTGCCAAAATTTTCATGAGTAGAATTTTTCCTCAGATCAAACCTTAGGTGATGAACCTTTTTTCATGTAGTCCGAAAATAGACAAGTTACAACCAAATGGCCTAGTTCGTACCTTGTGAACCCACATGCTCGATACACAATAGAATGATGTATGATATGCCGAATGTAGGGTATAAAAGGCTAACGGTGAAAATGAGGGTGTGACACATCTGTTTTCAAGATTACACCAGGTTGGTGTTTCTATCGAATTGGCTAGAATTAGTGAGCATGATGTAGAATTATTAGGTTAGAACTGTTAGGGATAGTTAGATGAATAATTCTGATGGAGTTGAGATCATTTTATGGAGTTTGATATTGAAGCACAAATCCTGTTGAGACTTATAACTTGGTGATTAGGCTGTTAGAATCTTAGGTTGATAGTGATTATTGATCGGTGCAAGGCCATGAAGAGATTAGTACACTTAGATTGTGGATTGGTGATGATGAAATCTCTGAGTAGTTCTGAGTTGGAGATCGTGTTTCATGATTTATGTGATATGAATTGATGCTGATGATATGAGCGAATTCAGGGAGAAAATTAGAGTGATTTTGCTTTTTACACGTTTGAATTTGATGGAGAATTGAGCACGCATGAGTTGATAGAAGATGGTGTGCATGAAGCTGTGTTCATGGAGTCTTGCTGAAACCCTAGCTTCTCATTGAAGAAGAAACATGATGAGCGTTGGATGAAGTCTTCTTGGTTGACTGAAACTCAGATCGCACAGCTCAGATTCAAAGGTGAAACGCGAGGGAATTCTGAAAACGCAAAACGCGTCGTTTCATTAAACGACGTTGCTGGGCTTAGGAATCCAATGCTAATCACACCCCCAAACTCCAAGGCCCAAACCAATGAACTGGGTTTATTGCTTTTTACACCGTTTTCTGTTTTTATTTTCTTTGGTGTTTCTGACTTAACTGGGCCCAGACGCGCCTTGCTATGCGCACCCCCAGTCTGGGCCCATCATCCTTTTTTTTAACTGAAGTCACTACTAACTGCACCCCTAACCAAATCTAATTCATTTTAATTTCATTCATTTTTCTTAATTGTTTGAAAAATCATAACAAATTGAAAATTCCATATTTTTGAGTGGTTGTTTTTGCATCTTTTTCTTATTTCTGTTAAGAAAATTTTTATGTAATAAAATTAGAATTTTATTTTATTTTTGCATTTTTAGTATATTTTTCTTTTAAATAGGTTTTAAATGATGTTTAGTTTAACACTTGATCTTGTTGATTTTAGTTTAGCTAGATCCTTGTATATTTTGGACCCATTCTTTTTAGAGTACTTCACTTAGGACTTTAATTTTCATATGAGATTTAATTCATGATTTTAGGACTAAATTTTAGATGGTTTGTTTAGGTGTGATTAGGGGAATCAAAATTAGGGTTTAGATATAACATAGGTGTGATAAATCATTTCTTTTAGGAGTTGTAGTTTGAATTTTGGGGTATGGGACTATAGGGGTATTATGGGTAGATAATAGATCCCTTAGAAAAATATTAGACTTCCCCTATTCTATTAATACTACTAGTATATTTCCTGTATTTGCTTGATTGTGTGGTGTGCCCTCTCTAGGGTTATTATTTGACTGTGTGGGGTATTGGGCCTGCTTGGGGTTTGGGTTTGAGCTGAAGATTGTACTGATGAAGCCCGTTGAAGATTAAGAGAATAAAGACCATTTCCAGAGTTGATGAAGAGTATCTTGCTGGCAGCTGTTGAAGGTTATAGGATCTAGGAGCTAGGTAGAGCTCTAGAATAGCAACTTGATTCACAAACATGGAAGGTCTTGTTTGCCTCCATTCTTTCTCTATGATTCAAAGTCTCTTTTAAATACCCACCTCCTTCCTTTGGAAGGATTAGTGAATGTATTTAAAAGATAGAACTTTTGAGAGAAAATTGTCTATATCATGTTAACATCCAGTAGGCCACCCTTGGTAGGCAACTGACTGTTTAACATCCATTTCATCTTGTTGACTGATACTCATCTTGGAGAGTGAGACTTGAAGAAAAGCATTGAAAGATTAAAGATAGAGACCTTGCTTGAAGGCTTGAAGATGAAGACTGATGCTTGCTTGAAGCTTGTAGATGTTTGAAGATGACTTGAAGACAGATGTTGATGAGGATTGCTTTTGCTGTTTACTTTTGCTGTTTATATTTCTTGATGTATTGTTTGAATTTCTCTGATTGTATTGCTTGCTGATTAATCTGTTAGGTTGAAAGCGAATTTTGTTCGCTTTTGCCTGTTGTTTTCTAGGTTCGAGGTTGAGTGAGACTCCCTTGCCTCGCTTGTATTGCCGCATCCATGCATTTTACTGCTTTATTGTATATATGTTATTGTTTCTGTTTCCGTGTATCCCTTAGGATCTCTGTTTCTCTCTGCGCAAGAGAGGAGCATGATAGACATTAGGTCTTAACCCATGCATGATAACATTAGGTTAGTTTGATTCCCTTTTCAACCATAGGTTAGAGTTCTGTCTCTTCTTTCTCAAAACAAACAGAAAAACACAATAAATATTTCAAACCCAATAAAAGACACTTCTTCCGTAAAAGAATGTGAACTCATCAAAACGTCATTTTTGTTCGCTTGGACCAGTAATCAGAAAAACCCTTTTTCAGAAGGAGATAAAAACAATTAAGACAGACTTGTGTCGTACGTGGCCCGAACTACGTTTGCTCTGATCTTTCATGCTGTATGAAAGTACGTAGGCATAGGATGCGATATCCTAGCGAGCAACCTCCCCCTCCTTTCCCGTAGGTAGGCGAACTACGTTGACTCTGATTTCTCGTTCCAGACGGGAATACGTAGGCATAAAGTGCGATACTTTGCCGAGTCATTTTATTTTATTTTAACCCCTGACCTGTAGAGTAGATAGAATAACAATCCATACCCGAAAACAAGCGTGGATCCCGTCGAGTACGACGGACGTGAGGGGTGCTAATACCTTCCCCTTGCGTAACCGACTCCCGAATCCAGGTTTTGGTTGCGATGACCATTCCTTTCCCCGTTTTGCAGTAGGTTTACCTCGAGCGTTTCCTTTCCCTCCGTTGGGATAAATAACGCACGGTGGCGACTCTTCTGTTCAGTCGGCGCCGATTTTCGCAGTAGCGACAGTGGCGACACCGAAACCAACATAGCAATTATTTTCTTTTCTATTTAAGACAATGCCCATGTTCATTTTTGGGGGCGCATTTTGTAACATTGTAAGGGAAAAACACTCTGAGTACCAAGCGTTAAGAGAAAAGAGTTTCATTCTTACAAAATGTACGATCGCGTCCACATTTCCTTTTAAAGTAATTTATATTACCAACTTTAAGATATCTTGATGCTTTTTCTCATTTACTTTATTCGTCTTTCATTCAAGTATACGCATTTTTTCAAGATTATTTCCAATTTATTCTAACAAACACCATTCTACCACTGTCGCATATACTCGACCAGATAGTTCCGAGACTTGTTTGGCTGGTCCCGCAAGTAAATTTGTGCCAGGAGGTCAGAGGTTGTTTGCGCGAAAACTGCGTGTGAACATATATCTAGGATTTCAGTCCAGTGTTTAAGACTTCAGTCTAGTGTTTAGGACTTTGGTCTAGTGTTTAGGACTTTGGTCTAGTGTTAGGATTGGTACCACATGCATGGGAGTAGAGAAAGTAAGCATTGCATAATGAAATTGTATATTGTATATTTGCGAAGACTGAATATGCTTATTGTATACTATCCTTGTTGTTTATAAACTGCTTAATTGTGGGATGTATTCCCACCTTTTTATTGTCTCTATGTTTCTAACCTTTTACTTTTATGCAGATAATTCTTAGGTTTACATTGAGGAGTGATAGCTATTGTTCACGGAGGATGGCTTGGTTGGACTCTTCGGTAGTTTTATTTATGCGTTATGTTTGATATACCTTTTGTGTGCTTTTTAGTATTCATTCTGATTTTCCTCTGATATTGTAACATCGGGATGATGATAATTTTTCTATGTCCTTTAATTTTTTTTTGAAATAATTATTCATGTTATATTTTTTATTTAAAATTCCACCTTTGGAATGAAAGTTGAATTTTTTGTCAATGTGACACCCTTGTTTTATTTTCATATTTTTCTGCAACATTTTATAAATTATATTTAGGATTTAGGTTGTTACATTTTTCATTTCCATCTCATTAATAGTCGTCTTTTTCCTCTCAGATATGGCTTCAACATAAATGTCTTTCTTATCCTCATTTTTCATTAATGAAATGTATATTTCCATCCCTATTTTCCTAACAATCTATTGAGTCTTTTAAATGTGATCATATTTTTTAGTTTTCTAAGCATGACCAAACTACTTTTTCTTCGAGCCTTACTAAAAGGTATGAACTATTTGATTTTTATTATTTCTGATGTTTGTGGATTAGCCTTTGTTTCTAACATTTCGGGTGCGAGATGATTTGTTTCTTTTATTGATGATTGTTCTCGAGTAACTTAGATTTTCTTGATGAATAAAAAATTAGAAAAACAACAATTGTTTATTCAATTTTATAGTATGATACAAATAAAATTTGACAAAGGTATTAAAAGAATACATTCTGAAAGAGCCGAAGAATTTGTCAATCACAAAATTTTCAACTTTTCCTATAAACAGGGCATCATCTTTGAATTCACAGGTGTTACCACCCTGCAACAAAATGATGTCTCAAATTTTTTTTCACTGACTTGAAGTTGCTCGAGCTCTTCTTTTTCAAATCTCTCTTTCAAAATAGGGTGAATTATTTTAAACTGTTGCTTATCTAATTATCGAATGTCATCTAATATTATAGGCAATGTCAATCTTGTTCAGTTTATGATCTCACCTTTTTCTTGTATGTTGCAAGGTCTCAAATCTCGAGTATTTTGTCCATGTCCATAAGAAACACCAAACTAAGTTGGATCATGTGCCCTAAGACGTGTCTTAGTAGGTTATCCTCATAATATAAGAGTTTACAAATGTTATCATCCTCTCAGCCGTAAGTACTTTGTTTTTAAAGACACCACATTTCACAATAATGTGTCTTAATTTAATCGTCGTCGACTTCAAGGGGGGTATGAATGACTTCAACTCTGAGTTTGAGTGTCTAATCCTCAAATATATTGATTTGATAACATATAAAAGATCTTGCCCCTTCAAGTACATATATCATATTTCTCAATATGTTTACTCTAAACATTTTTTCGTGTAGTATCAAAGTTTAACTGTAGCTATTGATTATGTGAGAATCCCATCATTTGTTGAAGAAGCATTGATATATAAAAATTAGGCTGAAGTTGTCAGTGACAAAATGAAAGCTCTTGAGAAAAATGGTACTTGAAAATTTTTTGAGAGACAAGAAAGAAATTGGATACAATATATACTGTAAAGCACAAATCAGAGAACACCCTTGTGTCGTACCTCGAAAAATACGATCCTTCATGATGGACGCGAAAAAATAGTTTGAATAGAGTCGCCACCAAACTTTATTTATCCCAAGAAGGAATATGAAAATATCGATAAAATCTTTAAGATAATAAAATGGTCACCGCAACCATATTCTAGGTTCGGGAGTCGATTACGCAAGAGGAAGGTATTAGCACCTCTCACGTCCGTTGTACTCAACGGGAACCTCTCAGTATGATTTGTGATTTAATGTTAACTCATGATAATTGTTTTATTCTAAGAGGATAATGCAAAAGGTAATAGAAAAGTTTTGTTTGCTAAGGGGAAATGGGTGGTGTTTTATTAGGGTCCTCGCTAAGGATTGGGGCCCTTGTGCCTACGTGTTCTCATTGAGAAATGAGAAATCAGAAATCAGAGCATCTATAGTTCAGAGGACTATAGAAAAGGTTTACATAGAAATAAGAAAAGGTAGCTCTCCAGGATCTCACAATCATGTGCCTACATACCCTCATAGTGCAATAAGGAAGTAAGAGCAATCGTAGTTTGGGGGACTACGACTTGTTGGTGTGTTTTAATGAACGAATGTTTAGGTCGCATTTTAACTGCTAAACATTGGCTTGTCTGCTCGTGAGGGGAGGTTGAAACACTAGTTTATATGTGCGGTAGAAGGGACTAAACAATGTTCTTTGAGAAAAGTTGCTTTGAGTTGTGGATCGCACGAGGGCGAGGACTTATTGTCTTGAGGACGTTTCAATCACACTGGGGCGAGAAAAGACAAGTTTGATGTGTTGGATTTTTTTTTGGATGACGATCCCTTGGATGGCCAAGGAAGGCTCCTTGTATCCAAACAATCGAGAGAGAGAGAGAGAGAGAGAGAGAGAGAGAGAGAGAGAGAGAGAGAGAGAGAGAGAGAGAGAGAGATAGAGAGAGAGAGAGAGAGAGAGAGAGAGAGAATAGAAGGCTCTAGACTCTCTTTTTCAACCTTAATTGTGAAAGGGTTTGATAGGATTATAGTGTTTTGAACAGATAACGAGTACTCGAATGGTCAAGGAAGGCTCCTCGTATCTAAGTATTCGAGAGAGAGAATAGAAGGCTCTAGACTCCCTCGTTTTCATCTAAGTGCTTAGGAAAATAGGTTTGATTTGATTTATTATGAAAATGGCTTGAAATGAATCGGATTAGAAGTTTATTAGAGATGACAATTATTCAGATAAAGAGGAAGGCTCCTCGTACCCAAACAATTGAGGAAAGAAATCGAAGGCTCCAAACCATTTCCCTTTTCACCTTTAATGAAATAGTATTTGAATATGATTAGGAGTCTTGATTTGATTTGAAAAAATACTCGATGTTGATCGAGGTTTGAATTTGCGTTCAAAGAGATGTCAAGGATTTGAAATGATTGAAATGAAGGACCTAATTGTGCTAGGTTAAGATTGATGGCGATGCACGAGGTGATCGACTTACAAAGTTATGGTAGGGCTTGATACATGGATCAAAAGTGCTTGAGGGTTTTGATTTTGTTCATCATGCAAGACAAAATATAAACAAGCAAGTAAAATAAAGAAAAGTGATAAAGCAATTGAATCAAATTTAAATTACAAGTGTACTAGCAAAATGGGCTAGTCTTTTAAACAATTAATTAGAAGTAACTAATCGAATAAGTCTCATTGTAAGAAAGCCCAAGAAAAAGCTATAAATTTTGTGTATGGTGCCCATGAGATTGATGGTGATGCTTAAAAAGCAATCGACTTGCAAAGTTGTAAAAGATGGATCGATATGAATCGAGAATTATTTTGAAAATGAATTAGGTGATGCTTGAAGTGATTAACAATTGAATAAAGTACAATCAATATGAAAGCGATAAAGTTATTACACTTCATAGGAATTGGGGTACATTTTGTCGAACGAGGATGCAATAAAACAGTTAATAAGAAAGTGTGTATAAATAGGAGGTGATTTGAGTTTTGGAGTCCCTCGAACTTGGCCTAATTTTATTTAGCAAAGTCAAAATGGTCAAAGTTTATTAAATCACTTAATTAGATTAATCCAAATCAATTATCAAAATTATTTGATTTAAAAGTTAATATAATCATATAACTAAATTAATTAAGATTGATTAAAAAAGTTAAATGATTAATTAATTATGCTAATTAAAATTAATTATCAAAATTATCCGATTAAGTCAAATAATCAAGTTAACTAAAAATGATTGAACCATATTCAAAAATTATTTCATTAATTTGATTTTCTTAGAAAAAAATGATAAACAAAAGTAAGTATAAAAATGAATCGAAACGAGTAAGTCACAATATGCTCAAAGTCGGTTTATACATAACGACCACATAATCGAAGTGTCATACATTTAAATTATAATGCGGCAAAATTTTCCAATTAATGTGTAATAATTTTTGGTGGCACAACCGTATAAAATTGTCAAAACCACATATTAAGAATCCGATTTACATATTTACAAGATTCACATTAAAACAAAATGACGACGATTTCCAATTTCAACATACATGCTAGCAAAAACAACATATACAAATCAATGGGCTTATAGACAAAGTAATAATTTGGCCCAACAAAAATCTTAACATGATTAATTAACACTACTAAATAAAAAAACATATAAAATAAACAAAAAAAAATTCAAAAAAAAAAAAGAAGTAAAAAGAATATAAACTAGGAAATGTTGACTTTTCCAACCAATTCAAACTTCCTTTCATACGTATCAGGGAGAAGAAGATTTTTCTAAAACAACATGTACTGTTCGTCTTCTTTTCAAATGCAATGCAAATTACTAGCAACACAACTTCATATTATTACACATCAACTCAAAGTTCAAACCAATCAACACAAACTGAGATTGAACTTCAACAGCTAAACAAACATCATAACCCAACATCACATTTTAGAATAAAAAACTAAGAGCTATCAACACTGTATAACCGGAACACAATATATGAATACTACGATCTTTAAGGCACAACTAACAGCATCATTGGAATTTTTAAAAACCATAATTATAACTTTCAATCAACCCGACCTTATAATTACACTAACAGATAATAAACACATAATAGTTTCTAACAGACCAAAATCAATCAAAGAAAATATGGGATGTAAATAGGAGGAAAGAACAATGACTTCAATGTAAATCGAAGTTTACCGTAGTCGAAACCGGAATGGATACACAATCAAAACAACAACAGAGAAGAAGGAGAAAATCCATCTTGAATGAGAAAAGAAAATTAAGGAGAAAATCAAGGAAGGGGTATCAAAAAAGAAAGAAGCTACTCAGTTAGTCAAAAGATATAATCTGGATATGTTATGTATCCAAGAATCTAAAATGGAGAACTTGAATAAGAATGTATGTGCAGATATATGAAATATAATTGAAGTTGATTTCTCTTTAAAAGCTGGAAATGATAGATCAGGTGGGTTGTTGATGTTTTCAAATCCAAAGGTGTTTAATAAGATAAATGAGATTGTAGGTGATCATTTTATATGTGTAATAGGTCAATGGGGAAGTGAAAGGATTATTGTGAATATAGTTAATGTTAACGCACCCGAGGCCACTGGAAAAAGAGTGTTGTGGAAAAATCTGATTGATCTAGTAAAATCTAAGCCAAGTGATACATGGTGTGTGTTGGGAGACTTCAACTCAATCAAGTCGGAAGGTTCGAAGATGAGTCGTATTGACAGATTTTTAGTCTTAGAGGGATGGCTATCGCATTGGCCAGAGTGTTCGTAATGGTGCCTGAACAAAGGATTGTCAAACCACTGTCCGATTATAATGCGCGATGAAGTCAATAACTGGGGACCAAAACCTTTTCGGGTTCTTAACGGTTGGAGCAAATTGGAAGGATACCATGAATTCGTGACAGAAAAATGGAATTCATGTGAAGTTCGAGGGTGGAGTGTATATGTTCTGAAAGAAAAACTCAAGAAGATGAAAAATCAACTTAGAGATTGGAGCAAAAACATGTAGCAAATCTGGATGCAAGGATCAAAGACACGAAGAAAATTATCAATGATTTGGAAGCAATGCGTGGCTTAGTAATGTTGTCTAAAGAAGAGATGAAATCTAAAAGAGAAGCAGCGGTTCAATTATCTACAATATCAAATTTGGAGTGTAGCATAGCTTGGCAAAAGTCGCGTATGAAATGGATCAAAGAAGGAGATGCAAATACGAAATTCTTTCACATATGTATGATGAACAGAAGAAGAATCAATGAAATTAAGTATATCGAATCAAATGGCGCAAAGTTGACTGGAGTGTGGGAGATAAAGCAAGAGGTAACCAGAGTACGCCTTTCACTTGGAGATAAAGCAAGAAATACTTGGAAATACTAGGATTTTTGTTCTAGTGAATGGCACCCCCACTACAAAATTTGAAGTAAGTAGAGGCTTGAGGCAAGGCAACCCTTTATCACCCTTTCTCTTTTTGATAGTTGCAAAAAGGTTTAATATAATGATGCCAAAAAATGCTCAATTGAATAGTTTCAAAGGGTATGAATTTGGAAATGGAGAGGTAACTGTGTCACACCTTCAAAACGCAGATGATACGCTAATAGTGAGAAAGAAGTGTTGGAAAAATGTGAGAAGCATCAAGGCAAATTTACAGTTGGAAAAATGATATCTGGGTTTCACAAAAGTATATTGGTTGGGGTAAATGTTTCGCATATCTGGTTGGAAGAAGCGGCACAAGTTTTAAATTGTAAAGTCAAGTCTTTGTCGTTTAAATACCTTGGTATCCCTATTGAAGGTAATCATAGAAGAAAGGAATTTTGGAAACCGGTGATAGAGGCAGTGTCAAAGAGATTGTCTAAATGAAACAATAAACATTTATCTATTGGTGGTCGTATTGTGCTCCTAAAATTGATTCTCTATGCGTTACCTATCTACTTCCCTTCCTTCTTCAAGGCACCGTCAGATATTATCTATATTACTGAATCTATATTTAAAACGTTTTTGTGGGGCGGGGGAGTGGAGAATAGAAAAGTTAGCTGGGTGCACCGGAACATGGTGTGTAGGGAGAGAGAGGAGGGAGGACTAGGTTTAAAAAATTTAAGAGCTTTCAACAATGCATTACTAGGTAAGTGGATTTGGAGGCTTTATACTAAAAATCATTGTCTATGGTCTAGGGTATTAGTGAGTAAATATGGTGAAATAAACAGTAGCCGGAATATAGGGAAAAAGGTTGGTTCGAGCTGGTGGCAGGATTTAAATAAGATAGAAAACGATGTTGGGGAATGCAAAATGCATTGGTTTTCCAAAAAGTTGTGTAAGAAAATAGGAAACAGAACTACATCTGGATTTTGGAGCGATCTTTGGATGGAAGGACAGATTATGAAGAACGTTTATCCGGAGATGCTCAGACTGACTGTACACAAAGAGGCATCAATTAGTGAAGTCTTAAGGAGAAATTGAGACGAGGAAGACTTTAATATTTTGTGGTAACGAAGCCTTAACGAAGAGGAAAGGAATCTTGAAGAAGAAGTTAAAGGAAAAGCTCAAAGAATAAAATGCAATGATGATATAGAAGATAAGTGGCTTTGGTGTAACAAAGAATATTCAGTAAAAGAAGCATACAAGCTAGTTTCAATAAATAGTGAGATAGAAGAAAGGAGAAGGTTGGCAGAGGCATGGAATAAGAGTATTCCTCTTAAGGTTTCAACACTAACCTGGAGATGTGGCAAAACAAAATTCCTACTAAGGATAATCTAACCAAAAGAGGTATATTGAATGATCTATAAAGATTTTGTGCATTTGGTTGTGGAAGTGATGAGAATGGCTCTCATTTATTTTTTGAGTTCCCAAAATCGAGTGATATTTGGGGTGCAATCCTCAAATGGTTGAATGTGTCGACGACTTTACATAATTTTGGGTTGGAAAACTTCAAACAATTTAGTCACTTAATAGATTGTGATAAAAGGAAAGTTGATTCGATCAAAGTGATATGGTTCGCGTGTATTTGAATTGTGTGGAAATATCTAAATGATATGATTTTCAAGAATAAGGATTTGAATACTGAGAGGATGATTGACAATATTAAATCGGTGTCTTGGTCTTGGTTAAAGAGTAGAAGGCTCGGATTTAGATATCTTCTGGATCTTTGGATGCTAAATTCAAGTGAGTGTATGCTCTGATTGCAAGTTGTGGCCTGAGACTGTCTCTGTTCTGTAGGGAGGGAAATCATACTTCGTTTTTTAAACATACACAGAGAAAAGTGAACTATTTACAATATTATTGTTACAAAAGATGATTTGAATGAGCTACAACTACTTAAAATAAAAGGCCTCAAGTACTTTGAGAATTGAGGTAGTCCATTAGAAAATGACATTTTTATCTCCGAGAAATTATATGCTTAATCTTTTGCAGGAAACGGAAAAACTTGAATGCAAGCGTACTAGTGTTGCTATTGAACAAAGCCATAAAATAAACTATGAGGAGAAAAGTGTCAAAGTTGACAAAGATCAATATCAAAAGTTAGTGAAAATTTGATTTACTACGCACTAGGGTGAGACACTTGTGCGTGGTTGACCTGTGTTCAGCAATATCCCAAATTTACAACATTTAGAGAATATGAATAAATGATTAAAATGTTGGAAATATTTGCTATCAAATACATATTTACTGCATAACCTGTGGTATATGAAATAGCAGAAATGAGAAAAATCATCATAACAATTTCATATTGCTGATAGATATAGACAATATAAATTTTATAGCTTATATGAAGATGAAGTGAATGTCATCTATTTCGACCGTTGGCTCAGTTTCATATACAAGCCCTGCAAAACCAAAATCCTATTAGATCACAGTAAAATGTACCAGACAAATGTCTCTTTTCCTTTGTTTGACATAAGATCCTATAAATCTTACATTTGTTGTATGTATTGTTGCTCCGGTAGTCATGCCGATATTCTGATCAGGGACAAGCTCAAAGTTCATGTGCTGTAGAAAGACCGCAAGAGCAACAGTAGCTTCCAATAAAGCAAACTGATCACCGACACACTTTCGAGGCCCTCCACTAAACGGAATGAATCTGTAACATGTTTTTGATTCATCTAAACCTCAGTAACTACGATATACATATACATATACAAATACAAACACAAACGCATACCTGAAATCTGTATTTGTTTCATTTGGCACTGGACCATCTAAATCAAATCTTTCTGGCAAAAACTCTTCGGCCCTATCCCAAACCTTAGAAGAACGATGAATGTTGTATACCGAAATCATAATATCTTGACCAGCATTGATTTTGTAATCACCCGGAAGCTCATCGGGAACTTGAGATCTTCTGATCAATACCTTAGGATGCATAAAAGTTATATAAAACCATCAAAACTATAAAACTTGTCAATGATGTGTCACAAGCCATTCATACTCAAAATTATTGTGTAGTAACCTACAGGAGGATGTGGATAAAGTCGGAGTGACTCCATAATACAGCGCGTCAAGAACTTAAGACCTTTAATATCTTCATAGGAAGGACGTCTTCCCTGTAAAACTCTGTCTACCTCTTCTTGTGCTTTCGCTAACGAGGATGAATCCTGCATAAATAAAGCTTATGATTCACAGGCGCGAACTTATGATTCAATTACGATTGAAACTAAATTCTGTTATACTCTATTAGATACCTTACTTAGAAGATAAAGTGTCCAAGTAAGCACCGAACCAGTGGTCTCGTGACCGGCTACTAACATTGACAAAAGATCATCCCTTAATTGCACACTTGAAACCTACACATGAAGAATGAACTAAAAAAACTGAAACTAATGTATAAAACCGATAAAAGGAACAGATGTGAATATACAGTTAGTCGCCAACAAAACATATCGATAAAAGTAAATTATACATTGGGAATAGAAATACAGCATACCTCTTCTCTGCTGGCAAGCAAAAACCGGAGAATACTAGGATCAGCGTCATTCACATATTCATCAGCATCGATTCTTTCACCCTCAGATTCTACAATCTCTTTACATTTAGCAATAAGATCTTCTACAGTTTCTCTAATAACACTAACAGCCTTTTCAGCTTTTATTTGTCTTGGTATTATCTTACAAAGAAAACCAACCTGCAGCAACAAAGAACGAGAAATAAAAGACATAAAAAACAAAAATAAAGAAAATTTGAATTCCATGTCATGAACGGGAATGAGAAAGAAACTTTCCTTCCAATACGGTAAAAGATCGGTTGACCGAGCCTCCGCCTCTTTCAGTGAAGTGTAAACAGCTTCAATAACAGGACTGTCTGAATTCAGTGCGTCAAAGTTGTAGTTGAATACAGATAAACCGATAACATCAAGGGTCAACTGGGAAAACTTGTCCTCCATGTTAACAGCAGTTCCGTTAATTGCATCAGGTTGTAGCTTCTCTACTAATCTCTCAGCACATCTACTAAACACTCTATCTACCATAATCGACAAGTATCGTTTGTGAAGTGATGGAACGACAGCCCTGCGCCTAGCCTAATACATACAAGAAAATCGCTATTAACAACTGCCGGTTACCCAAAATAACGTATAAAACCATTACTTGAAGCACAACTAGTATCAGTAATTGATTTTGATAACCCAAGAGAACCAATTCAACTATAAGTACCAATTCAAGTATTATGAGGCTTAATTCCTCCATTCAACAACTCATTCTATACATAAAGTTTCATCGATCCAACCAGAATTAAATTTCTTATTGTGTAGGTCAAGTCCACAAAATTTTATAAATTTTGAAACTAAATGATACTTCATCAAGTATCTTAAATTTAACATATAATGTATTCTTTTAAAATATAAATTAATAGCTATAATAAGATTACATCACTGCAATTTTTCCTAATCGTTTGTGCGCATGGTCATTGAGATGATATCATAACATCCAACTTTTAAAATGATGAAGATTAATATGTACATTGAGTTAGACCATGTTTGGATAAACAACTCAATTAAGTGCTTATAGCACAAATGCATATCATATAAGTGTTTACGAATAAGCTATTTCTATTGGAAGAGTTAAAATAAATTCAAATTGTTTTCATAAGCTACCCTGAGGAGCTCAAAACAACTTATAGATATGTCATAAACTGTTTTTCTAAGCTCTCTCATACATTCAGAAGTGCTTATGTTAGTAGCTAAACTCAAATAAGTCAATCCAGATAGGTCTTTATTAACAACAACAACCAAGTCTTATCCCACTAAGTGGAGTCGGCTACTTGGATTGACGACATAATGTTCTATCCAAGACCATACTTCTATCCAAATTATTAATCTCGATATCTTAAAAAAGTTTCTTAAGATTTGTCTGAGTTGATTTTTGGAGAGTTTTGGAGGAAAAGACTTTGAAAGGTTGCATCTGTGTTTGATATTTTTAAAAAGTTTGAAAAACAATATAATTAGCATATAAAATCATTTTGTTTTTTAAACTTTTTTTAAATATCAAAAAGAATATAGTCACAACCCCCCAAAACCAAATCCAGAGCTATCATTTTTCTAGGTCTTCCTCTCTATCTACTTGTTTCACTCCTCTCCATCCTCTCCATCTGATCTTAATCTCCTTACTATAGAATCTATAGGCCTCTAATCAAAACTACTCCCAGCATGATCTCCTCCATATTTAATGTATAAGAAACAACAAATTGAGAACATTGATAAAGCAATTGACTTCAAGAAAGAATTGCTAACACATAAAACTCTATAGCACAGCACAACCGAAACATCCCACATTGCTACAAAAACTTCATTTTATCATTCTCAAAACACAGGACACCTTTAAGAGTAGGTGTGTCACGGTGTCCGACACTAATGACACTAGTACGACAATCTCATAAAAAATCCAGTGTCCATGTCATAGTGTCTATGTCGTGCCAGAGTGTATGTGTCATGTCACTGTGTCTTAGTATCTGTGTCAGAGTGTCTGTTGTGCCGTATCTCAGTGTCCTTGTAAGAGTCCTTAGCTTCGTGACACAACAATCTCATAAAAAATATGAAGCAAAATAGGAATTGAAACAATGTTAAAAGAATTGAAGAATACCGTCCAGAGAGGCCCTTCAGCAATAGCAAAACCAGACCCAAAAAGAAATTCAGACACCTCAGCAACAAGACCTTTACCATATTTCCCATAATTCTTAAGCACATGTTTCGCAATAGCAGGATCACTAACAACAACAAAATTCCTGGGACCAGCAGCCAAACGATAAACAGGACCATACTCATTCATCCACTTAAACAAAGGAAGAAAAAGGGCACCACCCAAAAGATCAGAAACATCATCAAGCTTAGCACTTGCTATAGGAATACCAGAATCATCTTTTGCTGTGGTTAGAGACTTGGAGAGTGAAGTGAGCCAATCAGGACTCACCCATGAACTGGTTTTGGTGGTGGTTTCTGGGGGTTTGTTGATGGAGGATTTGACAGAGAGACGGTGGTGAAGTGGATAAGGTTTTTGAGGGGAGGGGGAAGAGGTGAGTGGGGTTTTTGAGAGGGAGGAGAGAGAAAGATGAGAGAGAGGGAGTGAACATGGCATTGTTTGTTGTTGGAGTTTGGATGTTGTTCTGTGGCGGTTTTGCAGTTAAACGAAACGATGATGATTTTTTTATTTATTTTCCTTTTTTAACCCTGCTAGTGCTAAGATAGGAGAAAGCCATACTAGTTCCAACTTCCAAGTTTGAAGTCCACTCGAGTATAACTCAGCTTGTTTTTATCATTAAGAAATAAATGGCTTGTTTTAATTTTAAAAAGTAGATTCTTTTTATATATTAAAAATGGTTTTTCAAAAATGAGTTTTTTTTCTAAATTTACTTTTTATAAATTAAAAAACTAACTTTGACATCCTATACCATTCTTTTTACGAAAATTTCACCCAAATAACCAACATTCCCCCCTTTAATATCCAAACTACCCAACTTTCCCTCATATTCTCTAATCTACCCAAGTTTCGTTTTTTTTTTACAAGGGGGCGCCATGGGGTATGGCTCCTCCCTTATAATTTATATGGGGGCGGCATCCAGGATGGAGGCACCCTATAAATTATAAAGGGGGCGCCATCCCCTTTGACTCCTCCCTTAAATTTGATTTTTTTTTTATAATTTTAAATGTATAATTAGTTTAAAAATATTTAATAAATAAAAAATATTTTAAAAAAAATAATTATATAATAATAATTTCTGAATAATTTTTATTTATTTTACAAATAATAAATAAATAATAATTTATAATAGCATTAAAAAATTTTAAATAATAAAAAAAATCAAATTGTATTTAATAAATTTAATATTAAATAATAATTACAATAATTATTGAATCACAAATATGAAAGATATTGTAAACTAGTTTCTACGCCGTGGTCGGTTTAAATGTCCGCCCGTACCGCATCCCCGATCACGTACGTTTCGTTGTGGTCTTTGTTGTGGAGTCGGGTCCATTGTGTCGTCTTCAAGCAATTGAATCACTTCGGCCCATGAAGACGGGTCCATATCCGTAAAGTCATCCAAATCAAAAGAGTTGCCCATGCCTTCATAGTTATTTTGGGGTGGTTGGCTAGACGAGGCAATGTCAGGACGATAGCCTGCCTGATCGTAGGGTGGGATGAGTGTAAATGATTGGGTGAGTATCGGTTGATTGGGTGTTTGAAACTGGGTGTTTATTTGGTTTGTAGTATCCATGGAGTATGTGTGGTATTGTGTGGATTGTGAATGAGTTTGTGTGAATGGAGTGAATTGGTTAGGGTATGTTCATATTGTTGTGATTGTGTGAGTGGGGGTTGAAAATAGGGTTGGGTTGGCGGTTGAAAATGGGGTTGGGATGGTGGTTGGAAATGGGGTTGGGTTGATGGTTGGAAATGGGGTTAGGTTGGCGGTTGGAAATAGTATTGGGTTGATGGTTGGCAATGAGGTTGGGTTGGCGGTTGGAAATGGTATTGGGTTGATGGTTGGCAATGAGGTTGGGTTGGCGGTTGGAAATAGGGTTGGGTTGGTTGTTGGGGCCTTGATGATGATTCTTGTTGGCGTGGGTCAACTAGATACCTTGGATGTGAAATGAAACCAATTGATACAGACCTATACCAAGTCATGTATTGTATTGATTGTTTCATCTCGTATGGAAACACAGTGTCGGACAAAACATAGTTGTTGTGATGCCTCCATTCACGAAACTCGTGTTTTGCATACTTGGTCCACGGATTATATTCCCATTGGTCGGAGACTTTACCGGTGTGATATTTGTCGGGGATGCACTTTGGTGGACATGGAATATCTTGAAGCATTCCAAATTAAAGTTTCACACGATCACTGTTGTGCATTTCCACGGTGGTGAAGTTGATAATCGGCACCTTGCACTCCACACCGCAGAGTCTTATCGTTCAACTTCATGAAAGGCTTTTAGACCAAGATACGGCCGCCAAATGAACTGTAGGAGGAAAAAATTAATATTAAGTATTTTCTAATAATATTAAAGTAGAGAATAACATAAATAGTAAGGTTTGTGAGTATACATCATCTTGACCCAAGTGATCAATAAGATTTCTGTACTGCGTGATACTGTAGTGTGAACAGTTGTCATAATTCATTCCAAGCGAAGACCACCTACAAATCGAAAAGAAAACATTTATTAATAATATGATTAATTAATTGAAATACTATGATAGATAAGTGAGAAATGGGAAAAATAATTACCTTTTAGCGAATGGAAATTCAACATTATTTTGTTGGATAGGTGCTAGATTGGTCATTCTTGACCAACCCCATGCTTGAAGAAGAACACCACATCCGGTCCAGTTTCCTGGATTTGCTATTGAGTTGTTACATAAAGACCGATATAGGTGCGCTAGTGTTGCGGACCCCCAACTATATGTTTTTATTTTATTTACATCTTCTAATAAAGGTAAGTACATAGAGTGAACAGTGTTTCCACTTGTATCCGGACATAAAAATAACCCTATTAATAACATAATATAAATTCGAGTTTTTCTAATTTTTAATATTTCAGGAGACTCTGGAGTTAATCTCAAGTCTCTATAAATTTTTTTGAGCCATGATGTTGCGGTGGAAATAGGATCACAAACTATTAATGAGTTTGAATCGCAATTCAATTCACAACCGCTCTTTGATTTATCCGAAGGAAAAGGTCAAAAGAGGGAAAACCTATTTTTGCATCGTAAACACAATGCGGGGAAAGATCTAGGGTTCGGGGGTTGATTAAATTTAGGGAAGGTATTAGCACCCTAAACTTCTGTAGTACTCTACAGGAACCTTTTGTTCAAATGTTTACTATTTGCTTTATTTATTTGCTTAAGGTATATGTACAAAGGATTAAAAGTGAGAAAAGAGACCTAGGGGGTTAATTCTAAGTTTACTCGGCAAGACATCGCATCTTGTGCCTACGTATCCTTACGGGAATGGAATCAGAGTAATCGTAGTTCCCCTCGAAAGGGAGGTTAGAGACTTCTTGACTGTGGTCAAGGTCTCAAGGGGGATAAACGCATCTTAAGGACACGCTTACATGGAGTGTAGAAACTCCAAATCTCTACGTTGAATTGTTAAGTTGTAATTAAGGTTAAATTAGGGATTCCGCGGCGGGAAACCCTAAAATGAGCGCGGCGGCTCTTTGACCTAATGCTAGGGGTAAAATTGTAATTTTGCCTGCGGCGAGGCATCTGTGAAAATTAGGGTTTGTAATTTGTAGTTTTGAGGGTTTGAAGTTTGAGGACTATTGGCGCGGCGACCAAAAGCTAGACCTAATTCCTTCGGAGGAGTGAAATTAACTATAAAGATGCGATGACATTAAATATACATACAACGACAGAAAATAAAGTGCGGAAAGATAAATGCGACAATTGTCTCGCAAAATTACATCCCATAAGCAGTTACAAATATGATAATTGAATATTTAAACTGAAAATAAAATCAATTGAACTTAGTCAGCTGCAAAAAACCAAAACAAACAGAGACTGTTATTATACGGGGTTAGACGAAAAATTTGACGGGAATGTTAGGAATTTAAGTAGAAAATTATAATTTTAACGAAACAAAAAAAAAGTTAGAAATTTGGATCTTAAAAATGAGGATGTTAGCGAAAAATTAATAAATAATGAAAATTGATATGCAATGAAGATAGTGATAATATACAAGTGATAATGGAATATGAAATAGCAACGATGATGTCAGATTATGTACAAATATAAAAATAAATACAAAAATAAATAAATAAATATTAGTGAACAGATTCATGGATAATCAAGAATACTGTTAGGAATGAAGGATGAAAATTGGAATTGACGATAATTAAAATTTAAGTGATGAATGTTTTGAGACGGTGAGAATTTAAGTAATTAGAAAAGAGTTAGAAGGAAATTAGGTTTTTTTGGGTGAAATTTAGAAAAGTTAGAGTTTTTAATGTGATTAAGAAAAAGAAAATAGATTAAAAGTTAGAATTAAAAGTTAGCAAAAAATTAGAACTTCGAAATTTGGTTTTTAAAAAAAAGGTTAGAAAATAAAAAAGAAAAGGTTAGATTTTAATTCAAAAAAAAAAAGTTAATACTCTTGAAAAAACAAAAATAAGATTAGAAATTTTTTAAGAAAAGAAGAGTTAGTTACTTTTGATGAAGACTGCAAGAGTCTTTGATGCTTGCCGATTCCCGTTTTGTTGCTCCTGAGGGTCCTTTTATACTTGATTTTTTTAAATCTTTTTCAATCTCATATTTGATTTGAATATCTCAATCTTTTTCAATATCTGATTTGATTTGAGTGAATTTTTATGATGATTTTAGATTTGATTCAATGATGGTGATGTTGATATTTAGATCTGATTTTCTTATGATGATGATATGATCTGATTGATTTGATTTTGCTCTATCTGTGATTTATTGTGATTGGATTTGATAAAAAAAAGTGTTGAGATTTAAATTTAAAAAGTTAGCAAAGAAGATAAGAGTTTCAAGTTAAATAAAAATTAGAGTTTTAAGTTTAAAAAAAATGAGTTAGAATTTTAAAATAAAAAAATATTTGAATGTTGGTTTTAAAAAATGTTAGAATTATTTTAAAAACTGTTAGAATTTAATTTTAAAAGGAATTTAGATCTTAATTTTAAAAAAAAGGATAGATTTAATTTATAAAAAAAAGGTTAGATTTAATTTTTTAAAATAGTTAGAAAAAAATATTTAATTTTAAAAAGAAGTTAGAGAAAAAAAAGATTTAATTTTAAAAGGAAGTTAGAGAAAAAAAGATTTAATTTTTTTTAAAAAAGTTAGAAAAAAAGATTTAACTTTATAAAAGTTAGAAAAAAGATTTAACTTTAAAAAGAAGTTAGAAAAAAATATTTAACTTTAAAAAAGTTAGAAAAAAAAGATTTAACTTTAAAAAAGTTAGAAAAAAAGATTTAATTTTAAAAAGTTAGAAAAAAAGATTTAGCTTTAAAAAGAAGTTAGATTTTTATTTTAAAAAAAGGTATTAGAATTTGATTAAAAAAATGTGTTAGAAATTAATTTAAAAAAGGTTATAAAAAAATTTACTCTTAAAGAAAAGAAAAAAAAGTTAAATTTTAATCTAAATCCTAAAAGTTAGTAAGAAGAGCTTAAAATGATTTAAATAAATAAACTAAATAGAAAAAAAAAAGTTAATAAAAAAACATTAGTAAAGTTATAAAAAAAAATTTAATTAAATTATTATTAGTTAAAAAAACAAGATTTAAAAAAAAAGGTTAATTTATTAAGTTAATAAGAATTTAAAATAAAAATAAAAAAGAAAGGGTAAAATTTGGGGTATTACAGTTGCCCCTATTTAAATAGCTACACCAGATGATTTGAGTGACGGAGACTCGAGGAATCATGGTGGAGGGATTTAAATATAGATAACCGAAAATTTTGCCCTTATATGCGGCGATATGCAATGCTATGGACAAAGCGAGAACAGATTAATGCAGATGATGCCGTGAATATGATGTGATGCGTATGCTGGAATGATGAATGCGAAAATGCTGACGAATGCGACGACACAGGGACAGACGCTACGAGAAGAACACACTGGGGAAAACGACGCGCTGGGACACAGTACAACACTGGGGAACTCTAAAATGATGGTCAACTGGTGCGAATACGACCAATTGTCATTTTTAGATCTGGGATGAGATTCTCAAATGGAGATGGCACCTATGAGACGGCCTCCACTAGGGAATCTAAAAGTAAAACTGGATCATGTACGACTGCAAGATCGGTCACAGAATGCTGGAGCATTGAGCAAAGAATAACATCCAGGCTTCTGTAACCTATCCCTCGTGACAGGATCAAACGGACTTTTCGGGAATCCGTAGCAAATATACAGGGTAAAAACCGGCTGTATGCCAAAATAAATGGACTTTAAGAATAAGATCCTTAAATGGAGATGGCACCTATGAGATGACCTCCACTTGGGAATGTCTAACAATAAGACTGGATCTACACGGTTGTAAGATCGATTACAGAATGCTGGAGCATTGAGCAAAGAATAACATCCAAGCTTCTATAAACTATCCTTCGTGATGGGATCAAACGGACCTTTCGGAAATCCGTATCAAATATACGGGGTAAAGACCGGCTGTATGCCAAAATAAATGGACTTTGATAGGAAATGCCCTGATAAGCTTCTCGAGGGAGAATTGTCACTTATCGTTGGAAGGGACTTATGTGCCAAAATGGATAAGCACTCAAATAAAGAGGTTGCTGCTTATCTGATATATAAATCTTCTCATATTTAAGGTCGGCTCCTGGAATACGATTCTGATTCTTCTTTTACTAAAGGATAAATGAACTTCTTCATACTTCAAGATCGTGCTCTCCTGAATATGATTCCGCTCCTTCTTTTACTAAAGGGTAAATTGAACTTCTTCATACTTCAAGATCGTGCTCTCCTAAATATGATTCCGCTCCTTCTTTTATTAAAGGGTAAATGAACTTCTTCATACTTCAAGATCGTGCTCTCCTGAATATGATTCCGCTCCTTCTTTTATTAAAGGGTAAATTGAACTTCTTCATACTTCAAGATCGTGCTCTCCTGAATATGATTCCGCTCCTTCTTTTACTAAAGGGTAAATGAACTTCTTCATACTTCAAGATCGTGCTCTCCTGAATATGATTCGGCTCCTTCTTTTACTAAAGGGTAAATGAACTTCTTCATATTTCAAGATCGTGCTCTCCTGAATATGATTCCGCTCAAACCTCCCCGTACTTCAAGATCGTGCTCTCCTGAATACGATTTGGTTCAAACCTCCCCATGCTTCAAGACAACAGGGAAAATGGAAGCCCAACTGCTCAATGGAGATGGCCATTTGCTGCGAGTCATAACGAAGATAGGATTGGCTTCTCAGGCGAGAGATGTCGCTTATTTTGCAAGAGTAGCAGTAATAAGCCTCTCATGTAAGAACTGCTTGTAGAGGTGATAACAGAGGATGATAAGCTTCTTAGGCGAGAACAGGTGCTGATTGATGATAAGCTTCTCGGGTGAGAACAGTCGCATACCGATGCTGTAAGATGTAGGATTGTAAAGTGTTGTACTGATAGATTTTCCAGGCGTGAACTGGCGTGTATTTGTAAAGGATTGTGGTTGATTTTCTTGAAAGATAGTGCAAAATAAATGCACATCCGGGTATAGTGATGAACTTCTCGGGCGAGAACAATCGCGTATCTGCCATGGTATGGTGAAAATCTTTAGATGGTGCAAAATAAATGCACGTCCGGTTGGGCTCAGCGACCGACAAGACCGAGGTTCAATCTAAGATTGAGCTAGAAAGAAGACTGGTAATCAAGACTCCATCGAGGGAATGAACTCGAAGGGTAAATATCTTATCCTGGCGAGGAAAGATAGCTGAAGTAACCGTCATCCACGAGGATCGAGCCCTGTGGGGAAACTGGAAACACATATGTATTTTATGCTTAGGGCTGACAATCTATTTGAAGAGAATGGACGAACCCAGTTACTCGGCGGTAACGACCAATGATAGAGACACAATGAACCTGTGCATGCTAACGCGTATGTTAATGAATATGTTAATATGAATGTATGTTGATGTTCATGTGGTTAAATATGCAAGATATTATGAAATAAGTATGCCATGAGTATGTAATATGTGATGAATATGTAATGAGTATAAGTATATGAAGTAGGCCTGTGATGCTTATGCCTTTGCGTATGCTGACGAAACAGACTAGAGACGGGACGAGAGATGAAATAAACATCTCGACGGAGATACCCTGCATTCTCTGCAACCAATACGTCAATCATGGGTGAAACGGATCAATGGTAGAACCAAATCTGGTTTTAAAGTTCTGAATTCTCTGGGGAGAAGGTAATCTGCTTGGGTGCATAGTATCACGTCTTCACATGGGGAGAAGAGAACCTGAGGGACACTTTCGAGTTACCCAAGAAAAAGTTGTCAGCTTATAGTCTCGCTGGGGACTGTGATGAGGCAATAGTTTAGGAGCCTGTTGCAACACTAAGATTTACTGGGGAATGAAGACCGCCGCGAGTAAAATCCATCGGGTGCATGAAGAAAGGTTGTGAAACCACATAGCTTTGATCTTGAAGGATCTTGTAGTAGTCGCCATTTGTTCCTTTTAAAAACACAGTGCCCCAGGACACTTGTGTTGTGAGGTATGGTCATCTCAAGAGGATTTTATAGAGAACACGGAGTCTGGTTGCCCCACTGTTTTCAAACTCTTTAAGAGATGCGTCAGGTCTCAACGTAACTGGCACAACTTAATCGTGTCACGACGAAATCTTCAAGAAATAGCTCTTAAGAACGTCAGACTCGCGTTGGTAAGCGAACTGGGAAACTGCCTGCCCCTGTTTAGCGGGATCTTCAAGTTCCAAGGGTTATGTCCATATATAAATCTCTAAGATATCAAGCAAAGTCGTCATGCCTGAAATGCCTATCCTGAGCTTGTCAATTCACACATATATTTGTCTTGAATTTTGTTTTGAAAAAGATATCGCAATAACTTGTGACCGAAATCACTAGTCAGGATATAAGTTTTAATTATAATGCCAACATGAATTTTTTCTGAGCATAGCTCGTAGGAGTCAGGAAACGTGGTCTTGTCGAGTATGCTTTCAACTGAAGTCCTACTTCAATTAGGTCTTTTAAAGGTTGTATCGTGGCTCGGTTCACGGTTTAAGAAACAAAAGGATAAAGGCTCAAAGTTATATTTGTACCCACCCCTTCTTCGTGATGTTCTCCAATCCTAATTCAGTTAATCGGATACGAACGCTCATATCTCAAGCGGATTTGCTATGGTCGAGAACTTATCAAGGCTTTGAACATGGCAGTCACTCAACTATTTCCTTTTGGTGTTTGATCACACGAATTTGTTCTTTACTAGAGATTATTTATTGTAACCTCTTGTGTTGCTTTTATTCCCTAATTTTTGCCTGGACAACGTCTTTTGATCTGACTTTGGAGTCCAGCGGGATGCCCCAGTTTTGCCTAAGTCTCCTTCATAGGTTTTGACTTAGCGGGCTCTTATTTTTTTGAATATTCTTTTATGCACAAGTCGTGTAAATCTTTTGAAAGGCTCGTGACTGCCCCACTCCTTAGGTAATCGAGGGATAATCATTGTATTGGACTTCTTAAGATGCTAAGGAGAAATTCTCGAAGGTTTGCTCTTCCTTTTTTAGGATCTAAGCGCTCGATCGGCTTAACTGAGACCTACCCTGCCCCAGGTTAGGATGAAGGTTCTTAAAAGAAAGAAAAACTCCTACTTCAAGGCTCAAAGAGGTTAACGAGGGATTAACATCCTTATATCTCCAGTGTTTGGGATTTGAAACAATGCCTTACATCATCAGCGGGTTTCAATCGAAAGCATACGACAAGAAATCTGCCGTTTTGGGTTCGTCATCCTCCTCCCAATTCTCCATCAGAACAAGAGATCGGGTAAAGTTGGCATTATAATTTATGAAAAATATGTTTTGAATGAGTGAAACGAATGGACTTATTCAAGACAAACATATGAGTTGCATTAATCAAAGATAAACAAGTTCGTACATGCTAACTATGTTTAATCAAAGAGAAATACATATAAATAAACAAATGAACTGTCGGAAAAATCCTTCTAAATGTTTATGAAATCTTGCATTCAAGAGTAACAGTTTCCTTTGGCGGAGCCTCAACGGAAAGGTCGTCTGGCTTATGGTCACTGCTAGTCGTCATGGCTTGCCCCAGTTACGCTGGTCACATCTTCAACAGTTTTCAGTCGTTGCTTCAAAATAACTTTCCCAGATTCTTTGTTGATCTCGGTCATATCATCTTGAGGGTTACTGAAATGAAGCGAGCTAGGCCTTTGAATAATTACTGGATTCGGCTGATTTGCTGAGGGGTCAACATACTTTGCAGAATTTAAGCTTGACAAGCGGGGAACCCCGAGAGGAGTCTCGATCTTCGGCTGAGCATCGCCAAAAGACAACTTCTTCGTTTCTAGCAAATTTCTGACAAAGTTCTTAAGAGCATAACAATTCTCCAGATCATGGCCGGGCGCACCCTCATGAAATAAACAATGAGTGGCAGCGTTGTAACCTGCAGGTAACAGATTAGGCGGAGGACCCAAAGCACGGGTGGTAATCAGACCTTGTTGTACTAAATGGGGGTATAACTCAGTGAAAGTTATCGGAATTGGGGGACAAGGCTTATACTGCCTCTAACGGGGATAAGGAACCTGATTCTGTGATTGCCGGTGAACAGGAGCGTTGGGCACTCGTTGACTGTTGACAGGAACTTACATGGGCGGATAACCGGAAGGTTGTTGATAAACCGGTGCTTGATATACCGGAGCTGACTGCACAGGCTGGTATGTAGGAAACTGCTGATCGAAAGGAGGTGCAACAGTAGCTACATAGGGTTGTTGAACATATGAGAGCGGATAACCTTGAACATAACTCTGCTGATGTTGCCAAGGTTGAGGAGTAGCCATTTTGCGGTTCCTTGAACGTGCAGGTCCTTTACCATGGTCGGAGTTAGGAGTTTTGCACTTTGGTGGGGTAGCTCGTCGAACTGGTTGAGCACTAGGAGGCACCAAACCGGATTGAAGACCGTGAGGAGGTACATTCTCGACAGTAACAGCTTGTTGAGGTTCCATAACGGTATTAGTAGTCTCAGAAACAACAATAGACTGAGCATCCACCTTCACACTAAGAGCTCGTAACATCTCCAAAATCTGCCCTACACTTCCTCGAAGATCTTCGAGTTCATGGCTGACACGGCTGATCTCTTGGTTTTGATCTTCCATTCTTTTGAAGGGTCGTATTGATGCAGAGAACTTAGGGTGACAAAACTGGAAGGTGAGAAAACCGCGTATGAGAAACCGGGAGACACATGCAATACAAAAGTATGATGCTAAAATGTGAATGCAAATGAAGATTTCATGGAATTCAAATATTTACGAATATTGCGGAATACCAAGGAAACTTTTAATTCATTGAAGACAAATTACAAATAATATTCTTGCAACCAAAATAGCTAAATAAAAGCCTAGAAAATCCTAGAGAAGCATCTTCCACAACTTCAGTGAGCAGACGGAGATCCGGAGGAAAATAAATATTCGTAGAGCCTTCTCTTCTTGCAGGATTGTATCTCATCATTCTTCGACTGAATCTGCTTTTGAAGTTCTTCGTACTCGCTGGCCATCACATGGTATTTGTTCTTCCATGCTTCTGTTTCGCATTGTGATTTCTTCAAAGTGATCTTCAAAGTCTCAGCTTCAGTCATGAAATACTGGACAGGTTCTTCTCTTTGAGGTAAAGGATCTTGGCGAGAGTAGGGCATCTTCAACTCAATAGCTCTTCCTCGGACCCATTGAAGGTATGGTTCCATGGACACACAATTAGGTCTTCCCAAACTTTCTTTGTTTTTCCTATGCAAATGATTCCAAGAAGATAGAATCTGATCTTGAAGCTTTTTGTCGTCTTTGAAAAAGATTTTCTCCACATGAATACCTTTAGGCGGTTCCTTCAAGGGGTATCCCAACTGTCGGCGAGCTAAGGCTGGATTGTAGCTAATTCCTCCATTGAAACTGAGCAAAGGCACATTGTTGAAGTTTCCGCAACTATCAATGATCGATATCTCATCGTACATGCGATTATACCAATCAATATCAGAGTGAGTTAAAGCCATGACTTTTTGCGACCAACATTCTTGATTAGGTCTCCAGAACGGACCGGACTTGGGTAAGTGAGAAATAAACCACTTGTATAGTAATGGCACACAACATGTAATCATTCCTCCACCATGAAAGCTTCGAAGATGTACTGAATGATAAGTATTACCCAATAGTGTTGGAACTGGATTTCTCCTCATGAAGGTCTTGATTGCATTAAGGTCCACAAACCCCTCAAAACTAGGAAAAAGCAGCAACCCATAAATAAGCAAAGCAAATATTGTCTCAAAGGCAAACATGTCTTTATGATCGGCATAAAATTGGGCTTTCTTAATTAGGAAGTCCCTGGGAAAACCGGAGGTCCCCCCTTTGGTGATCATATTGTTTTTGACATCGGATATCCTTAGACAAATGGCTTTAGCAATATCTCCTTCTTTAGGGTCTTCCTCCAAGAAAGGGAATGGAGACTTATCCAAGATAGGTAATCCCACCAACTGAGAGTACTCTTCTAAGGTAGGTAAAAGCTGATAATCTGGAAAGGTGAAGCAATGATAATCTGGATCATAAAACTGTAGCAAAGTCGCAAGAAGTCCTTCGTTTACTTGAACCTTCAACAAAGACAATAGCCTTCCATATCTGTTTTGGAACTTTTCTTGATCTTGAACCAAATCTCTTAGCTTCTCTAGGACTTCCAAATTAAAACCCCTAAAAGTAAATTTCAAAGTATGCCTTCTATGGTGATCCATGGTATCCTGCAATGTTCATAAATAGAGTTTGAATTCCATGAAGTCTTAATGTAATATGATGCTTTATGGATGCAATGCATGAAAACACACAAAGTCCTAGGTTAAAGGTACGTGAGCGGAGTTAAGGTCTACCCATCCCAAAAAGGAGTGTACTATAGGTTAGTCGTACCTGCAGAACAAGGTTCTAAAAAGTGCCCAAAGTCATCAGCCCATCTTTCGGATATTATCAACTTTCCGACTGACTCGGGGGTTAATAATATTCTCAAGAGAACCTCTTTTGAGTGTAGTATCGCGTAGCAACCATTGTGGGACTACTCCCACATAGTTCCCGCACTACGTCCTAAATAAGGCCGAGGTGGTGTTAAGGTACTACGGTTCCCAATATCACAGACTCCAATCGACCATGGAAAAAGTTTTCACGATTACTCGTTCAACCGAACCATTTTCGAAAAGGTCTCAACTGAGCGGTGATTCTCGAATCAGCTTGGTCGGGATTCAACTCCCTATAAGCCTTATCGAATATATCCCCATCCTATAATAATGTCACTAGTCCGGGCGTAGGACTTATCTCACAACACAAGGAACAGTCCCAAATCAGAGCACAATATATACATGCAAATGAGTAGTAAAACAAATAGTAATAAATATGAACAAATTAGGGGTAACCCTCAAAAGTTACTAGTCTCCCCAGTGAAGTCGCCATTTTCTGTTGCGGTGGAAATAGGATCACAAACTATTAATGAGTTTGAATCGCAATTCAATTCACAACCGCTCTTTGATTTATCCGAAGGAAAAGGTCAAAAGAGGGAAAACCTATTTTTGCATCGTAAACACAATGCGGGGAAAGATCTAGGGTTCGGGGGTTGATTAAATTTAGGGAAGGTATTAGCACCCTAAACTTCTGTAGTACTCTACAGGAACCTTTTGTTCAAATGTTTACTATTTGCTTTATTTATTTGCTTAAGGTATATGTACAAAGGATTAAAAGTGAGAAAAGAGACCTAGGGGGTTAATTCTAAGTTTACTCGGCAAGACATCGCATCTTGTGCCTACGTATCCTTACGGGAATGGAATCAGAGTAATCGTAGTTCCCCTCGAAAGGGAGGTTAGAGACTTCTTGACTGTGGTCAAGGTCTCAAGGGGGATAAACGCATCTTAAGGACACGCTTACATGGAGTGTAGAAACTCCAAATCTCTACGTTGAATTGTTAAGTTGTAATTAGGGTTAAATTAGGGATTCCGCGGCGGGAAACCCTAAAATGAGCGCGGCGGCTCTTTGACCTAATGCTAGGGGTAAAATTGTAATTTTGCCTGCGGCGAGGCATCTGTGAAAATTAGGGTTTGTAATTTGTAGTTTTGAGGGTTTGAAGTTTGAGGACTATTGGCGCGGCGACCAAAAGCTAGACCTAATTCCTTCGGAGGAGTGAAATTAACTATAAAGATGCGATGACATTAAATATACATACAACGACAGAAAATAAAGTGCGGAAAGATAAATGCGACAATTGTCTCGCAAAATTACATCCCATAAGCAGTTACAAATATGATAATTGAATATTTAAACTGAAAATAAAATCAATTGAACTTAGTCAGCTGCAAAAAACCAAAACAAACAGAGACTGTTATTATACGGGGTTAGACGAAAAATTTGACGGGAATGTTAGGAGTTTAAGTAGAAAATTATAATTTTAACGAAACAAAAAAAAAGTTAGAAATTTGGATCTTAAAAATGAGGATGTTAGCGAAAAATTAACAAATAATGAAAATTGATATGCAATGAAGATAGTGATAATATACAAGTGATAATGGAATATGAAATAACAACGATGATGTCAGATTATGTACAAATATAAAAATAAATACAAAAATAAATAAATAAATATTAGTGAACAGATTCATGGATAATCAAGAATACTGTTAGGAATGAAGGATGAAAATTGGAATTGACGATAATTAAAATTTAAGTGATGAATGTTTTGAGACGGTGAGAATTTAAGTAATTAGAAAAGAGTTAGAAGGAAATTAGGTTTTTTTGGGTGAAATTTAGAAAAGTTAGAGTTTTTAATGTGATTAAGAAAAAGAAAATAGATTAAAAGTTAGAATTAAAAGTTAGCAAAAAATTAGAACTTCGAAATTTGGTTTTTAAAAAAAAGGTTAGAAAATAAAAAAGAAAAGGTTAGATTTTAATTCAAAAAAAAAGTTAATACTCTTGAAAAAACAAAAATAAGATTAGAAATTTTTTAAGAAAAGAAGAGTTAGTTACTTTTGATGAAGACTGCAAGAGTCTTTGATGCTTGCCGATTCCCGTTTTGTTGCTCCTGAGGGTCCTTTTATACTTGATTTTTTTAAATCTTTTTCAATCTCATATTTGATTTGAATATCTCAATCTTTTTCAATATCTGATTTGATTTGAGTGAATTTTTATGATGATTTCAGATTTGATTCAATGATGGTGATGTTGATATTTAGATCTGATTTTCTTATGATGATGATATGATCTGATTGATTTGATTTTGCTCTATCTGTGATTTATTGTGATTGGATTTGATAAAAAAAAGTGTTGAGATTTAAATTTAAAAAGTTAGCAAAGAAGATAAGAGTTTCAAGTTAAATAAAAATTAGAGTTTTAAGTTTAAAAAAAATGAGTTAGAATTTTAAAATAAAAAAATATTTGAATGTTGGTTTTAAAAAATGTTAGAATTATTTTAAAAACTGTTAGAATTAATTTTAAAAGGAATTTAGATCTTAATTTTAAAAAAAAGGATAGATTTAATTTATAAAAAAAAGGTTAGATTTAATTTTTTAAAATAGTTAGAAAAAAAGATTTAATTTTAAAAAGAAGTTAGAGAAAAAAAAGATTTAATTTTAAAAGGAAGTTAGAGAAAAAAAGATTTAATTTTTTTTAAAAAAGTTAGAAAAAAAGATTTAACTTTAAAAAGAAGTTAGAAAAAAATATTTAACTTTAAAAAAGTTAGAAAAAAAAGATTTAGCTTTAAAAAAGTTAGAAAAAAAGATTTAATTTTAAAAAGTTAGAAAAAAAGATTTAGCTTTAAAAAGAAGTTAGATTTTTATTTTAAAAAAAGGTATTAGAATTTGATTAAAAAAATGTGTTAGAAATTAATTTAAAAAAGGTTATAAAAAAATTTACTCTTAAAGAAAAGAAAAAAAAGTTAAATTTTAATCTAAATCCTAAAAGTTAGTAAGAAGAGCTTAAAATGATTTAAATAAATAAACTAAATAGAAAAAAAAAAGTTAATAAAAAAACATTAGTAAAGTTATAAAAAAAAATTTAATTAAATTATTATTAGTTAAAAAAACAAGATTTAAAAAAAAAAAGGTTAATTTATTAAGTTAATAAGAATTTAAAATAAAAATAAAAAAGAAAGGGTAAAATTTGGGGTATTACACATGACATTAAAATTTTTTGGCCCCTCATATCTCGTGGGGTTGGTTCAACCCCTAAGAGTTCTCCTGTGACACTACCGCTAGGATTGGTTATACCGTTTACCGCCTTACCATATATGGGTAAACCCAATAACATGTATGTGTCCTCGAGTGTAACTGCACATTCACCTATTGGAAGATGAAATGTGTGCGTCTCGGGACACCACCTTTCTTGCAGAGCCAAGATAAACTTGGTATCAAGGAGATAATTTGTAATGTTAATTACTTCTCCAAATCCCGCGCGCTCCAAAAAAGGTTGAATTAACGGATCATGTGGGAAATGTTTATGCCCACGAGTACGAAAGTCATGAGTATTCTACATAAAAACAAACAAGAAATTAGAACATTGTATTTGTAAAAACAAGAAATTAGAACATTGTGAATTATCAAGTACAACTACTTACATAAGACGCGATATTGCTTGGTGTTCCTCTATGCGTTTCACCCAATGTTAACAGAGACATGACTTCTATAGTGTGGATATATGAGGGAAATATATGGGAGAATTTGAATTGTTGGATATATTTGATGTTTTTTTTGGAATGAGGAGGAGTAGTATTTATAGTAAAAATTTTGAATTTGAAATTTGAATTTATGGTTGTAGAGGTAAAAATTAAATTTGTGTAGTTGAAATATTGATTGATGTGTAGAGAAGTTAATGAGATAGATGAATTTGTGTAGAAAAGAGATTGATGTGTAGTAAATTTCGTACACATGTCATTTTGCATGCATGCAAAAAGTGATCTTTCTTACCCATGTCACAGGGGAGCCATACCCCACGGCGCCCCCCTTATATCTTAATGAAGGGGAGCCATACCCCATGGCGCCCCCCTTATGTATTAATGAAGGGGAGCCATACCCCACGGCGCCTCCCTTATGTTTTTAATAATATTAAATTCGTGGCCATTTCATCTATATGTATACATTCAAGACAAAATATTATACATCTCATTGTATCCTAACACATCCTTTAAACTATCATTCAACTATGTCTAGAACACCCAATTATATTGTTCATGCCCATTATGATGGAGAGACTTTCATCTCTGAGAATTCGGGTTTTGGGTTTCAAAATACAGATCTTACCCGATTAACCATGAGTAGAAAAGCAAATTTTGTGCATTTCAAAGAGCGCATACAGTCGAAGATTTTGTCTGGTCAAATCTCCCAGATCATTTACAGAAGTCCTGTTTTTTTTGACAACAATCAGGTCAAGTATTTTCAAGAGAAAATACAAGACAACAACGATGTTGATCAAATGTTTGATAGTCATGAACACTCTGGGTTCGACTATATCGAGGTTTATCTGTTACTCTGCCAAACTGAACATGAGGTTGGCGAAACAACGGATATAGATGAAATTGATGTTGTGGACGAGGAGGAAGAAGATCCAGAGGCCATGGTTGATCAAATGGTTAATTTGTTCGAGACCGGGGACTACAATGCAATGACTCCCCTGCAAGACATAGATGAAGAGGCCCTACCATTAAATCAAGTGTATTGTCCTCCCCAACACATGACGAACTTGCAATTCAGTGGAGACGATACTTCCTCATATTATTTCTACAATCCTTCTCAACAAATTGAAAGTGTCTTGAAAGTCGGAAACCAGTACCGCACAAAAGAGGAGTGCATCAAAGCCATAAGAAAGTTTCATATGGATAACTTTGTTGATTTTTACATCAATCGGAACGACTCAAAACGCTATGTCGTAGTTTGTCGTAGCGCAATTTGCAAGTTTCGGTTAGCAGCGTCCTATCGGAAAAGAAGTGATTGTTGGGAGATATGTTCGACGGATCCACCTCATAGTTGCACAACCAACATCAATCGGCAAGATCATGGAAAACTAAGCTCTCAATTGATATCCCAAGAGATTTTGCATCTTGTGGGCGCGGATCCATCTGTGAAGGTGAGCACAATTATCTCTCATGTTGTTGCACGGTTCAACTATACCCCATCGTATAGGAAAGCTTGGATAGGTAGAATAAAAGCGGTGGAACATGTATATGGGAATTGGGAGCATTCTTACCATCAACTTCCACAGTATCTACTAGCACTTCAAAAATATGTTCCTGGTACGGTTGTAATATTGGAGTCACTACCAGCATACACTCCTGAAGGAACATGTGTTGCTGGAAGTAGGATATTTTCTCGTCTCTTTTGGGCATTTCAACCATGTATCAAAGGTTTTGCGTTCTGCAAACCAGTTATACAAGTCGATGGAACATGGTTGTATGGAAAATACAAAGGAACATTGTTGATGGCGGTAGCACAAGACGGAAATAATAATATATTTTCGATTGCCTTTGCCCTGGTCGAGGGTGAGACAGGCGAAGCTTGGAGTTTCTTCCTCAGAAATCTCAGAACACATGTCGCACCTCAACCCAACTTATGTCTGATTTCTGACAAACATGCTTCTATTGTGAGCGCCTATAACAATCCTGCTAATGGTTGGCACAATCCTTCTTCTGTCCATGTCTTCTGCATAAGACACATTGCTCAGAATTTTATGTGGGAAATTAAAGACAGAAATCTCCGTAAAAAAGTTGTGAACGCTGGGTATGCCTTAAACCAACCATCGTTCATGTATTACCGAGAAGAAATAAGGTTGTCAAGCGCGGAAGCATTAAGGTGGGTGGATAATATTCCAGTCGAGAAATGGACTAGGTCATTTGATGGAGGGTGTAGATGGGGTCACATGGCCACAAATCTTGTAGAATCCCTAAACGGCGTATTTAAGGGAACTAGGAACCTCCCTATCACTGCGTTGGTAAGGGCAACGTATTACAGATTGGGGTCACTTTTTGCAGCAAGAGGCAAAAAATGGAGCGTTGTACTGCAACCAGGGCAAATATTCAGCGAATCAAGCATGAAGTATATGAGGGATGAAACTTCTAAGGCGGCCTCACATCGAGTTAGACCATTTGATCGTCACGATTACAGCTTCATTGTTGATGAGACAATGGATCACAACGAGGGTCGGCCAATGGGACACTACAGGGTGGAACTTCATAAAAATTGGTGCGACTGTGGAAAGTTTCAAACCTTCCGCATGCCTTGTTCACATGTCATTGCCGCATGTTCAACTGCTCGTCAAGATCCATTCTTGCAGCTATCAGAAGTTTACAAGGTCGTGAACTTATTCGGTATCTACAGTAGCAGTTTTCCAGTGGTAGCTAGTGAGGACTACTGGCCAACCTATCATGGAGACACAATCTACCACAATGAAAATATGAGAAGAAACAAAAAGGGCCGCCCCAAAAGCACCCGAATTACAACTGAAATGGATACAGCTGAGAAAATGGAAAGATTGTGCGGAATATGTTGTCTTCCCGGGCATACGAGGAAAAACTGTCCAAATGTTGGAACAAGTTCTAGGTAGATTTAATTTGGTCTTTAAAATTTGTGTAATCGTGGAATTTAATATTTATATCAACTTTTCATTACCACAAAAACGAATTGAAATACTTCTACAGCAACAACGCAAATCATTAAAAATACAACGATTATTACAACATAACCTAAGATATAACAACAATCAAAGTAATATCATTAGTTCCGAACATCATAGACCTAACTTCGTTGTTATCTTTGATTCACACCCAGTCCCGCCGTATGTTTCCGTCTTCAACAGAGAAGTACGAGACAAGTCTTTCAATACTCCTAATTCTTTCACCATTTGGAATGTCTCCTTCTAGCCACCGATTCAAATTTCTTCGTAGTTGTTCTAAACTCTGGATGTTCCAAAACAACATCCTTATCGGAGGCTTCGTCGGTGAAAAAATTACATGCCCATATCTTCTAAGGTACATGACTCACTCTTCTAAATTTGGATGAAACAATGTTAACAACAAGTCTACCTATTTATAAAAAAAATTTGGACTAACATAATATAAAATTTTAATTATATTAATTATAACATATTTGAAAAATTATTTTCGTATAAAGGGAGCTCCATAGGGGATGGCGTCCCCCTTTAAGTCATTTAAGGGAGGAGTCAAAGGGGATGGCGCCCCCTTTATAATTTATAGGGTGCCTCCATCCTGGATGGCGCCCCCATATAAATTATAAGGGAGGAGCCGTACCCCATGGCGCCCCCTTGTAAAAAAAAAAATTACAAAAGTTGGGTAGATTGGAGAATATGAGGGAAAGTTGGGTAGTTTGGATATTAAGGGGGGTAATGTTGGTTATTTGGGTAAAATTTTCTCTTTTTACTGGAACATAAATATATTTTATTAATGATTAAAATCACAATTTTTTCAAAAAAAATAATTTCAAATTTTGTTTTTATAAAAAGCTATTTTAAATAGTTTTAAAATTAAATAATTTTTAAAATTTTAATATTCAAAAAAATTTATAACAAAAGAATGAAATACTTAAAATAATATTTTAAGTATAACTATTTAAAGCAAAGAACTTTTTTTTTTCTTTTAATTTTTTACAAAATACTTTTCAACAAAAATATATTTACTATAAAAAATCATTTAAAAGAAACTGAAACAAACGAGGCCAAAATTGACTTAAGAAATAAGTTGACTTTTTTTAGAAAACAAAGAGGATTTTATTTATTAGGCATTAACTCATAATTGGTCTGGGATTTTATATAATTAGAGTTTTGTTTTCTCTCTTCACATGAGAAAATCTAGTTCTTCTAAAAAATTTCATCTTCCATTAACATGGAGTTACAAACCATTCTCCACTTAGTTCTAGGTTTCTCCTTTTCTTTCACCTTCTCTACAAAACTCTTATTTTCTGTTTCAAAATCAACATCTAAGAAATAACTGTCTATATTTATCTTAATAGCTTTCTTCAAAACCATAGTTTCCACCATAAAGGATTATTGTTATCATCCATGCAATAGGAGCCAACAACCATCATTTTCCCTTCTTTTTCATCTCTAAATATAATTCATAGAAGACATTTCCCTTTGACTTCAAGGCTTACATTAATGTTACATTTTATCCCTCCTTACTCAGGAAGCTTGCATTTGGATTTATGAGATTTTTGATCCTCGCTCAGTGCTCGTTGTTGTTTTCAGGTATCGTTTTGTTTTTACACATCCCGATTTCTTTGTTATCGTTCTTAACAAAACAAATTCTTTTATAGAGTTGGTTTTATTCGCGTCAAAAACTTGTGATTTCCTTTGCATGTAGTCAATACCCCGCGTTTGTATTTGCATGTAGTCATTAATCTACAATTGTCTTTGCATGTAATCTTTTCTAAGGATACTGGATGAATTAGGGTTTATGAGGAGTTTTCCTTGAATATCGTAGTTGTTTATTGAGTGATCCTTGGTGGTTTGGATATCTCTCTAAGAATCATTGTTTTCTTCAGGTAACTAATTAGTTTTTTCTTTACCTTTTTTCTTTCTCTACATCCTAGGGTCCTTGTTATTTTTACTAACCTTCATTTCTTTTCTTTTTCTAAGGTGTTGTAATCCATGATATTATTGTCATACATGTTTTGAATGTCATACTTCTGAGAGTTTTGGCTAGCTCTAGTTGTGATTGTGATACCTTGACTATCAGAGTTGTTATATAATAGATCTATTTTGTTACATTCATTTTTACCTTCATTCTGATTACAATTGTCTTTTATGTTGCTAGTTTGTTGATCTTCTCTTCTATTGTTATGGGTTTTCTTCTGTCCTTTGTTGAGATCATAACTCTGCGTGTTATTGGGAGTGTGAATGGATCCTTTATCCCCTTGACTTTTATTCTTCTCTTTTTATTTTTGATTAATAATTGTGTTGCTTTTAACAAATTTGATCCACTGGTGTTACTCTGATCTTGCATGTCCTTGTTAATCTAAGTATTTATTTGGATGTTGTCTTTGTTAATACTATCTTCGTAGTATCCTTCTAATTTCCACTATTATAAAAAAATTAAGGTATTACTCGTTTTTTTTTATAGAAATAATACCTTCTTCTCATATTGCTTTTTCTTAGACAACTGATATCTTGCCAAAATAATATCATGAAGATGCTGTCATAACAGCACATTATGGGAAGATAATGTCATAACAGCACATTATGATATTAGCTGCACATATCTTCATTTTACTATTCTTAATCTCAGTTTATATGGAAATGATTTAATATTAGGCAACTATATTTAGAATGATTAGATATTGTATTCAACCCTATACTTGTATATATATCAGATCAAGAATCAATGAAAAACATTCCATTACAAACTAATATTTGTTATGGTATCAGAGCTGCGATACATAATAGAAACAAAGCTAGTTTGAATCATGTCGGATACCGAAGACTCTGCAGCTTCAGCAAACAGCAAAAGCATAAAGACAGTCAACAATGGTGATGGAGTTGTCATCAGAAAAACCATCTCCCCTTATGATATCACTTCCAACGACAATCCTGGAAGTTTGATAACTCATGTGCAATTAAAGGGAGAAAACTATGATGAATGGGCTCGTTCACTCAGAACAGCTCTTCGAGCACGAAATAAATTCGGTTTTGTCGATGGAACAATTGGCAAACCCAACGACGGATCTTCAGATCTTGAAGATTGGTGGACAAACAACTCATTATTGGTGTCTTGGATCATGAATACCATTGAACCTTCGCTGCGATCGACTATGTCGCACATGGAGGTAGCTATGGATCTTTGGAACGACATCCAAGAGCGGTTTTCCATTGTGAATGGACCACGTATTCAACAGCTCAAAGCTGAACTAGTTGAATGCAAGCAGAAAGGTTTGACCATTGTGACATACTATGGCAAACTGAAAAAATTGTGGGAAGAATTAGTGAACTATGATCAGATTCTGACATGCAAGTGCGGACTGTGTACGTGCAATATCAGCAATAAAATTACAAAGAAACACGAGGAGGAGAAAGTTCACCAATTTCTCATGGGATTGGATGATACTCTCTACGGGACAGTCCGATCTAATCTTCTTGCCCAGGATCCTCTACCTACACTAAACAAAGTGTACGCAACACTGGTGCAAGAGGAACGACTACGCACAATAACTCGTGTGACAGAAGAACATGGTGAAGCAATGGCATTTGCAGTACACTCAAACTTCAAACACAAGGAGAAAGGAAGATTATGCAATCACTGCAATCAAACTGGGCATGATTCAGAAGGTTGCTTTCAACTCATAGGATATCATGAATGGTGGGGAGATTGACCACGTGGACCAATGAAGGGGTCTGGACGCGGGAAACCAGAACAATCTAATAACAGAAATCGAGGAGGTACCGCTAAGGCTCACATAGCACAAGCAAAAGCGGCAACAAAAGAGATCACTACTGAAGTTCCAGAGGCTGATTTCGGCCTTACTAGTGATCAATTGCAAACACTAGCTAGCCTTTTAAACAATGTCAAACTAAGTTCAACTGAGAAGCTCAATGGTAAGTGTTCCTTCTTGCCATGGATTATTGATACAGGTGCTTCACACCATATGACTGGTCAATTGGACTGCCTAACCAATATACACAACATCTTTGAGTGCTCTATTGGACTCCTAAATGGTGAAGAGACAGTGGCCACCAAAGAAGGAAATGTGGTGCTCAATGAAAGGCTGCAACTAAAAAATGTCTTATATGTGCCTAGTTTGCAATGCAATCTTATTTCAGTGTCACAACTACTGAAAAATTATAATTACACTGTCCTATTTACTGACAAGTCATGTTTTCTACAGGACCCCACTTTGAGGACGCCGATTGGAGCGGGTGAACAAAGAGAGGGGCTATACTATCTTAGAGGGATTGTCAAGGCAGCTGCAATGAAGACTAATAAAGAGGTTTCTTTGGATTTGTTACATCAAAGACTAGGACATGCATCTTTGAAAGTTCTGCAAACGCTTCCAAATGTTAGCCCCAGTAGCAAAAATAATTTATATATTCAGACTTGTGACATATGCCTTAGAGCAAAACAGTCACGAGCCAATTTTCCTATTAGTGAAAATAAAGCAGCCACTCGTTTTCATTTAATTCATTGTGATTTATGGGGGCCTTATCGAAATGATACTTTTTGCGGTGCTAGATATTTTTTAACTATTGTTGACGATTTCTCGAGAGCAGTGTGGATTTATCTTCTTGTTGATAAAACTGAAGTCTCTAGATATCTTTATCAATTTTTAGCAATGGTTGAACGAAAATTTAGTACACATGTAAAGATAATTTGAAACGATAATGGAACTAAATTCACTTGTATGAAACCAACTTTTCATGATCGTGGTATTATTCATGAAACTTCATGTGTTGGAACACCACTGCAAAATGGAAAAGTAGAACGTAAGCATAGGCACATTCTTAATGTTGCTCGTGCTTTGCGCTTTCAAGCCCAATTTCCAATTGAATTTTGGGGGGAATGTGCTCTTGCTGCATGTTACTTGATTAATCGAACTCCTACACGAAATTTAGATGGTAAAACTCCATTTGAACTCTTGTATGGTAAGCCTCCTTCTCTTGAGCACCTTCGTGTCATTGGCTGCCTAGCTTATGCACATAATCAACATCATAAGGGTGACAAATTCGCTAGTCGAAGTCACAAGTGTGCATTTGTTGGATATCCTTATGGCACCAAGGGATGGCGTATGTATGACTTGGAGCTAGGTGTTTTCTTTAACTCGAGAGATGTGGTTTTCTATGAAGATAAATTTCCGTTTGCTGCAGAAATTATACCGCACCAGCTTGCATGTAAAGATGACCACACCTTGCCCGATGTCTCTTTCAATAAAAATATTGTTGAAGATGATCCCCTTCAGCATGTTATTACTATACCTGCTGTCCTTTCAGCTCCAGCAATTGAAACTACAAGGTTACATGATCATGATGAATCAAATGGCAATTCACCAGCTGTTCCAATTGTATCTCATATTGAATCCTCTTCACCTAAGTCTCATGACATACCACCAGCTGTTGAAATCAATGAAGAACCACCTACTACTGATATAGTCGAAAATTTGGGACGTGGCCGTCGTGTCAAGATTCCTTCTACCAAGCTGCAAGACTTTGTGACCAATACCATCTCTAAGATATGCCCCTCAAACTGTTCCATCGCTCTGTCACGTCCTTCAGGTACACCCTATCCCTTATCCGAATATGTGAATTATGCTAACTTTTCACCACAGCACAGGCATTTTTTAGCCGTTGTTTCTGCAGCCATAGAACCACAAAGCTTTGCTGAAGCTGTCAAAGATATCCGATGGCGAAATGCCATGCAGCTTGAAATTGAGGCTCTTGAAAATAATGGGACTTGGACAGTAGAAACACTTCCTCCAAACAAAAAGGCTATCGGCAGTAAATGGGTGTATCGAATTAAATATCACTCATATGGAACTATTGAACGCTATAAGGCAAGACTCGTTATTATGGGGAACAACCAAGTTGAGGGGTTGGATTATCATGAAACCTTTGCTCCAGTTGTGAAAATGGTAACTGTGAGAACGTTTCTCGCTGTTGCTGCTGCAAAACATTGGGAACTTCATCAAATGGACGTTCATAACGCTTTTTTACATGGTGAGCTTGACGAAGAAGTGTATATGAAATTACCCCCCAGTTTCAAGACATCTACTCCAAATCAGGTGTGTCGCTTGCGGAAATCTCTATACGGCTTGAAACAGGCACCTCAGTGTTGGTTTGCCAAACTAAAAAACGCACTTCAACGGTATGGTTTCACACAGTCCTACTCTGATTACTCTCTTTTTACTCTACATCGTGACTGTGTAGAGTTGTATGTGTTAGTTTACGTGGATGACCTTATCATTTCGGGAAACAACAACCAAGCAATTGAGTCATTCAAATCCTACATGAGCACATGCTTTCATATGAAAGATCTTGGCCCTTTAAAATATTTTCTTGGCATTGAGGTGGCTCGCAATTCCAAAGGAATTTTCTTGTGCCAACGAAAATACACACTTGACATCATCACTGAAGCTGGATTGTTAGGTGCTAAGCCTGTTGGTTTTCCCTTGGATCAAAATCACCATCTTCCCTTGGCCATTGGAACTCCACTTTCCAATCCGGATCGCTATCGAAGACTAGTAGGTCGTTTGGTCTACTTAACTGTCACTAGACCTGAACTTTCTTACTCGGTTCATATTTTGGCTCAATTCATGCAAAAACCCTTAGAAGAACACTGGAATGCAGCCCTTCGTGTTGTTCGTTATCTCAAGGGAAATCCTGGCCAAGGTATTCTTCTCCAAGCTGATTGTGATCTTCAAATTAACGCCTGGTGTGACTCGGATTGGGCAGGATGCCCTTTGACAAGGCAGTCTCTTACTGGATGGATAGTTTTTCTTGGGAACTCGCCTATCTCTTGGAAAACCAAAAAGCAACAGGTTGTCTCTCGTTCGTCCGCTGAGGTAGAATATCGTTCCATGGCTACTACGACATGTGAACTATGGTTGAAAGCACTTTTACTCTCCCTTGGCATCTCTCAATCTCGCCCCATGAAGATACATTGTGATAGTCAGTCAGCATTGCATATAGCTGCCAATCCAGTTTTTCATGAGCGCACAAAACACATCGAAGTTGACTGTCATTTTTTACGCGATGAACTCCTCAACGGCAACATTTCAACTCACCATGTGTCCACAAATATTCAACTTGCTGATATATTTACTAAAGCATTGGGAAAACAACAATTTGATTACTTTCTAAACAAGTTGGGCATCCACAATTTGCATGCTCCAACTTGAGGGGGGATCTTAGACAACTGATATCTTGCCAAAATAATATCATGAAGATGCTGTCATAACAACACATTATGGGAAGATAATGTCATAACAGCACATTATGATATTAGTTGCACATATCTTCATTTTACTATTCTTAACCTCAGTTTATATGGAAATGATTTAATATTAGGCAACTATATTTAGAATGATTAGATATTGTATTCAACCCTATACTTGTATATATATCAGATCAAGAATCAATGAAAAGCATTCCATTACAAACTAATATTTGTTACTTTTCTCTTTTGGACATAGTTGTGTAAGTTGTTTAGACCTCTATGTTTTTAATTCTTTTAAGATCCCCCGTGTTCTTTCTAACTATTTGCTTTGTTACTTATAACGTCTTCTTGCTTAATTGTAGGATAACCAAATGTATTTCTTTTTGTGGCTTCAAATATGGGTATAATTTTATCATTATTCTCTGAGTTATTTTTCTGTAATTGTCCTTGTTCTCCTTTATTTTCTCAATGATATTATTCTTGTACTTATTTTTTAGGTTTTATTATGTTTTGGAAGTTAGTAACCCCTTGGTTGGCTATGTCAATAACTTCTATCACATGTTGTTTCTTACTTCAAAAATCATAATATTTCACACTAACCATATGTTGTGAATAATATTGATAATACGAGCATTGTTGTAGTTGTCCATGTTCAAATTTGCTTTTCTGATCCGATCTATGATAGTCTGGAAGTTAGAGTTGTTGAAATTTATGTTAAGTTGAGATCCAAACCACACTTGAGTTGCCAATATGCAATTTTTGAAGCAGTGGTTAATGGACTCTACTATTGAGTTACATCTAAGGCAGGATCACATATTATCCCTCTATTGGGGAGGTTTTCCCTGATCTGTATGAAGTTATTTAGAAGTCTTCATATCAAGGTTTGTTGTCTAGGATTAGCTTGGCATTTCAATATTTTTTTCTAAAGATTTTTTTCTTCTCTGTATCTTAACCTTCGGTTTCTAAATCTTGATTCCACTTCTTTATGTTGTGCGGAATTTTGTTTTCGAGAGGATAGATGTTGGACCAGATGCATATGACAACGTGTACAACAGGTTTATGATTGATAACAGATTCTAGGAACAGATGTTTAAGACATTGTATACAAAAGGGAAAAACCAGTTACACAACCAAGTAATGATAGATTAACTTATACAAGATGAAGAAGTAGAAAAGCAATAAGGAACACAAGAGATTGGCAACCCAGTTCAGTGAAACCACCCTACATTTTTTTGGGGGGGTGGGGGGGGGGGGGGGCACTCTATCCAAAAAAAAGGAAATTCACTATTTCAAATTAGTACAACTAACCTTATAGGAATATCAACCCTATGATGTTCAATTCCTCTTCCTAATCCTAATGACTTTCTATTTAAGACTCCCCCTAAATATGAGAATCCTACTCACACTCTCTTAATCACTAACTCCTAGAGATCAACTTCAATAAAACTATATTAATTATTAAAGTTATAATTCAATTAAGACAAACCATCAACTATGTCAAGTTATTGAAACATAAAGTGTGTACAAAAATAGATCCAACACTAATTCTTATAACAACATTAGCATGGAATAAAATAAACAAAAACATTTTGTTCTCAAGTTTATAGAATTAATATATTGGAAAAAAAGTCTTATAACTTGAAATTGTGGTATGCAGATCTCAGATGTCCTAAGAGATGCAAAGAACATTGATCTATGCTAAAACAGAACAAGGACAAAACATGTGCATTTTAATTCACTTTAAAAATTAGCAGTGTCGTGACATCTGCTGTAACATCTGCAGACTGACAGAACAGTTTATCTAACCTTTTAAATTGAGCAGAATATTAAATGCAGAAAGATAAGTAACTGACCGTCAATGTTATATCGGATGTTATGACATCAGCTTTTGAACATATTACTAATCTTAGCAGTAAACAGGTAACGAAAGCATTAAAGAACATAGGAAATTGTTTACCCAGCGGTACAACATCACCTACATCTGGGGGCTACCAAGCCAGGAATAAAATCCACTATTAGCATAATTAATTCAGAGCTAAACTCCCAGTTTACAACTCCTCACTTAATCTCTACCCAATGCAATTTCTTCCTAGAAACCACTAGATAAGAGACACCTCTCACTCCCCCTCAATCACACCAGTGATAAACAATTCAATACAAAAAGAAAAATTTAGACGACACTCTTCAAAGTCACAATACTTGATTTTGCTTGACAGCTTCAATCAAGAACAATACACTCTTGCTTAAAAGTTTTGAGTGAACAATTAACAACTAACAATATGTCTACCTCGATGCATCCAAAAATACAAAGGGTGACTTACAAAGTCACACACACAAGACTCCCAAAACCCTAAACCCTTATTTTACACTCAAGTTGTTCTTGTTGTGAGTGCTTAATTTTCCTTACTTCTGCGCCTCCTTAAATAGTAATGAAGTCTGGGCTTGGGCTGATCAAAAGTAACAGCAGGGAGAGAAGATTTCAATGTTCATAAATTGCAACAGAAATTAGGTTTAACCAAGTTAATCCAATCTCCACAATTCATAGTGCTATCAAATAGATCATAGGTGTTTCATGTTATGCTCAACACTGCCTAGAGTCTCGCCTGAGATAACTAAGGAACCCTAGCAGGTTTCCTGAAATCTAGCCTGAGATAACTCAGGAACCATAGCAGAAAAAAAACACGGGCCCTTGCTGGCAGCTACCCGTTGTCATAATATCCAGCATGGCATCCAATAGACTCTGTTCTAGCTAATCAAACTTACCCAACAGTACACTACACAAGTATGTCATGACATCAGTCAAGACATCTACACACAACAATGTTTTACCATAAAATACAGCCAATCAAGAACATCTACAAACTCCCATTCTTCTGCAGAATCTTCTTTATAACAGTAGAAACAAATATATTATAGTTTTCTAAAAAGTCTCAAAGATCCTTTTTATGAACACCAATTAAATTTGCACTTTGTTCCAAATAAATCTCTTTGACCATCACACACTGATAAGGTATATCCAACAGGATCTCATCAAACCAAAACACCTTTGTCAAGAGATATAAAATATTAGCTCCTACTGTACCAGACAAAGATGTCATGACATTTGTCTTGACATCTTGATTAAAACACATGACAGCAGTTCTGTCTTGACAGTAGATGAAGATGTTATAACATCTTGCTTAACATCAGTGCAGAATCATATTTTACCAAAATTTAGCCAATCATAGAACCATGGACGATCATAGAATCATGGAACTAACATAACTCAACAAGGAAACCAACATCTATGTCTTAAGATAAGAAAGGAGGCGCTAGAGTGGTGCACAACAATAACTAAAACAAAGAATAAAAAATAGAAACTCTAACACTAAGAGTATTCAAAAAGTGCACACCTCAAACTCTAGGTTTGAGTGTCCTTAAATAGAAATGCAATTTTAGGTTTTTCTCCTTTGAATTTCATATTTAATTTGGTCCAGAATAATAACAAATATTGTTAGATTTGATTTGCTCCATAAAAATATCCAACAAAAGATATAATTTGTTTATTAATTCAAAGTTAAATTTAAATCTCCAATTAAATTCATTTGATCTTCAACAACTGTCAAATATATCACACAAACGCATTGCTAAAATATAGCAACAAATTTGATTGAATCTCAACTGAAATTTCGCTCCAAAAGTGCAACAATATTGGCCTGCTGAACTGGGGACAAATGTTGCACACATTCTGGAACATCGTGTTCCACATGTATCCATTCTTCACCAAAACTACAACAACATTGGTTTGTTGACAAATACCAGATGTTCCGACACACATGGTAGAACATTGTGTTCCATATATTGAACCAGGTCATCTAAAATAACTCTCTTCAAAAATCTTCTTTGTAGAGTAAATCTTAGACCCAATCTTCCTTCAAAGTAAATACAATCAAATCTTTTTAGAGTGAATCAAAACTGAATCTTTTAATTAAGTTATATCATCCACATTCATTATTTAATAAAATCTTTTCCAAATTGATTTGGATTATCAAACTTCTTTCAAAAGTCAACTTCTACACCTTCTAAAGAAGTTAACTCCATCACAAATCTGAAGGAAACCAGAAGATAATAAGAACCCGATTCTTACACAAGGATGTCACTTGTCATGTGCAGAAACTTGGACTGAACAAATCTTCTTAGAAACAAACACAATCACACTCATATTTCTTCAATAAATCTAGCTAACAGACTGAGGCCATATTCTGAACACATGCTGGAACATCTTGTTCAACATGTTGCCTCTACATCAAAATACATCGTGTACATATGTTTTTTTATAATGTATCCATCACATAGAATAACAATCTTCGTCATTTTGAAATTTTTGACTAAAACAAGCTACAAGATGTGATCTTAAAGAGGTAGCACAAGTAGTACACCATATCAACCAATTAGAACCAAGAGAGCAAATAGTAGTAGTAGTAGTAAAAGTAGCACATAAGCAACAATAGATCTTGTCCCACATGATCATTACTCCTCCCTTTTGCCACAATTTGGCAAAGGTATGGAAATAATATCTAGTTTCAAGATCCAGAACCAAAGCTTGACAGGAACAATAATCAACCAGATCAGCAAGCAGAGTAGCAGCAACACAAATCAGTAGCTTAGTCATAAGTGATATAACTAGAGTAGCAGTATCATAAATGGTTTGCTAGACACATCAATGCTCCATAAGAGTGAATAATGCAATTACATTGTCATTCATGCATGAATGCACAGCCGTAGTAATAATTCATTTTTGTTCGCTTGAATTTTTATTATTTTATTGAAAGACATTTCATCACGGTCCTTAATAACAACCATTGTAATAGATGAAAGTTTACTTGCTTCTATTCCCAACACCAACAATTTTTTATAGTTTTCGTTACAAAAAGGGCTTGTCCTTATAGTCTTGTAAATATATTAATATTAAAATACTTATTACCATGGTTATTACCAGAAACTATTGTGAATAGTACTTACATTTTATTATGATTTTTGTTAACAACTGTGGTGATAAGTTTTGCATATATATAAGCAAAGTTATCAAGCTTTCGCACATAATAGTCGTCACTCCCAAAACCAAACCCTAACATCTCTATCTTCCACATGCATAGAACTCGTCCTCATAAGCTTCTTCATCTAAAAGGTAGTCAAGTTCATACGCTATATCATTTTTTTCTTCTTCATAAGCTTTCTTCCATGTTATTCATACATTTTGTTCCATTTTGTTGTGTATAGGTTCTTCCATATATCTTTGTTTTCCATAAGTTTTCTTCTTTATTATTCTGATTTCACCTGACATGATTTTCGTGTTTTTTTGGGTTATCTCAGTTACCATCTTTATTCTATGTGTGCTATGGAAAAATAGTACAAGAAGAACGTCTTCATTTTCTATGAATCTTCTCAACAAAAGGTACGTTCGTGAAATATTTTATGAGTTGATATGTTATTGTGGTTTTGTTGATAAATGTTGTTATATGTTATTGTGGTTGATAAATGTTTCTCCGAACAAGAAAAAAACATTGATAAGTCACAAAGCATGTGTGTGGTTCACAAATGGTTTATGTTGTTATGGAGAAATAATATAAGAAGAATAAAGTTATTGTCGAAGCTTCATATTTCTTGTATTTTTTCTTCATAGAAACACAAAGTAAATCAACTTTAGTTTATTCTGAGACAAGTAGATCAGTTCTCCATCTTCATTTTTAAAGAATCTTTTCAATAAAAGGTACATTTATGAAATATTTTATGATTTGATATGTTGTTGTTGTTTTGTTGATAAATATTGATAAATGTTGTTGTATGTTTTTGTTGTTGATAAATGTTTCTCATAACAAGAACAAATCATTGTTAAGTCACAAGGAAAAACCTTTTTTCGAGTTAGCAATGTTTTGTTTTTGTAAATTTTGCAGCATTAATTTCTTATGCAGATTGACAAAATATCTAGTTAAGTTTATTATATCGTATGTAGATTATTTTTTTCACTAACCCTTCACTGAAAATGCATTCATTTAAATTGATTTAGAAAATAATAATTTAAAAATTAACGTACATTTGAAAATCAACTTAGATCAACAAATATTTTTCGAATCGCATGCATCTCGATCATAATTTATCTCTCGCTCTTTAACATATAGAATGTGGTTCAATGACCTAAGTTATTTATAACATCGATTCCTTCTCTTCTAGTTTATTTTGAAAAGCATCAATTTATTGACTAATTCTGACTCATCATTCTCACTATCATCATCATCATCATCATCATTATTTTAAGTGATGCTAATGATTATTATGATGGTAGTGATGACGATGAATCCGAATTAGTCAATAAATTGATGCTTTTCAAAATAAAGAATAAGATAAAGAATCGTTGTTATGAAGAACTTAGATCATTAGACCAAATTCTATATGTTAAAGAACGAGAGATGAGTTACGAGAAGCATGAAATTCAAAAAATAATGGTTTGACAAATTTTGGCTAAAACATCTTTTGCACAATAAACCTGGAGACTGTGTACATGAGGAAGAAGACAACTTGCATCTTCAGGAATATCCAATTTACTCCCCTTAAACCATAGAACTAATCCTTGTCACGGAGGAATAAATCTCCCTCTCAAAGTGAAAGAGGAAACTTTTCCTAAGCACAAGAAAACCAACCTGGCCACAAACTTGAACTAATATAGCTCAAGACATTAGAAACACATATGGCAGAAGCCACACACATTAGAACCACATATGGCATAAGCAACATATGACACAAGACAGAAGAACATAAGACATATGACACAAAGCCCCAAAACACAGCCAGAATGACAGAACATCTGGTAGGAAATTCTGCAAACAACATATGCTCAAAAGCCCCAAAAACCTTTTGGCTAGACTCTTCTTTTCTCTTCCTCTGGAGCTAAAATTTGACAAACAACCAATAAAAAAAATTGACTCTGCAAGAAAATAAACACACTTGAAGCAAAGAAAGCATAATATTTTAAAAAAACACACCAGAGGAAACAAATAAAGTAACCTAAGACACTAAATGGAAATAATTGATGTTAGGACCTTATTACAACAAAATAGACAAAAATAAAAGACATACAAAAAACAAGCTATCCTCTTGAGCTAACTATTCTCTCCATCCTCCTGAGTTAACGAATTGAACCCAGTCTTCATCACCATCTGCATCATAGAAATGATCCTTAGCATGAATTTTGTTGAGGGACTTCATCTTTGTCACATACTTTTTCCCTGTCAAGACATCTCCAGTTGACGATCCAACAGATGTCACAACATTAGACTCATCCTTCTTCTCTTTCATGGTGTCCTTCAAGTAAACCTTCTTAGTATCAGAAATTTTGGAGGATTGACTCATGTTTGAAGTACAATGTGATAAAATATGAAAGCAAGCAGGTTTCAGACTTTATATATCACACATTCCTTGTTTGTAACGCATGACAAGTCAAGAAGAGGAATATTGGAAGAAGTGAAATCATCCTTGATAATGCACCACCGTCCACATGTGAGAGACACAACTTTTAATTCTTGTTCTCTCTTTCCAAGCTTGGACCATGACAATTACCATGTCGTAGAAGCACGTTATTCTAAAACACGCATGCACAAAAAAATATGTTTTACAAGCCTACTTTGAAGGCACTGATGACTAGAGACATTATCCTTGTAACTCTTACCAAAAAGAGATTCTTTACAATCTTGACCACAACAACTTTATATAATGTGCTGACATCCTGATAGACATTGTATACTCTTATGAATCAATCACAAGCACAAAACATGCTCCATAACGTGAAGCTTCCCACTAAATTTCCTGCCTATCTTCATCAACACTCAGCTGAATATCTAAACATAATGTCAAGATATCATGTCAGACATTTCACATCCAACAACATAACTTCCTTTGAGACCAACAACCTTCTGTAGGAAAAATAAATTCTCCCAGTCACAAACAATAATGTTACTTGGCCATTCCAAGAATCATGATCAGCCCCAGAACGTACATCATAGGCACACAAGCGAAAACACACATCTAGAACCACATCCATATTGTCAAGGCAAAAAGACCCACATGAAATCGCAATGTCAAGACATCTTGTATGACATTATAACCTTACTAGAGATACAACAAAACAGGTTGCATGAGAACATGCAAACTTTGTACCAAAGAAGCTACGCAACAGATATGTACACATCTCCCTCTGTCACACATAATTAGTCACTCACTACTACGGAAAATCAATTTAACAATGATTAGGAAAGATATATAAACACACAGGCCTAGACGCTGTTATGTAGAGTGTCGTTGTATATATAATACTTACAATCACGGCCCAGTAACCATTGCAATAAACTAGAAAGTGCGCACCCTATCACAACAGATTTTCCAAAAGACCGTTGTGATAAAAATAATGGTCTTAGGTTTGATTCCCAGCTGCACTGTTTTGATATTTATTTTTCTTGGATAGGACGCGAGATATTATAATGGTTATGATATATAATCGTTGTTACATTTTCGGCAGAAATAACAAATATTATCCTGCTTTTATAATTAATCCCATTTTTTAACCTGTACTATTGTTCACCATATCACAGCAGAAAATATAACTCACATTTCTGATAAATTTATCATAATAATATTAATTGTATCATATGCATAATATCACATAATTGTATCATATTCAATTATATCAGAACAAGCAACGTACAGTTTACACATTAAATAACATCACATAATTGTAACTTGGTGTTTTGGTTTCTTGTCTCTTGGTGTCTTGTCTCTAAAGACCTATGATTTCAAATAATTATACTTGTTAGTAAAAATACTCAGAAACTATAACATACAATTAATATACTATGAATAAATAATAAATTACGTACTTGTTAATTTTTCGATATGCCTTCTTCATGATCGATTCGAATAACATGCACGACATCTCCATCAACTTCATCATATGAGGTAGGAACTTTTATTGTCTAAGAAGGTGTGAACAGAATATCAAGACTTTCATCACTAAGAGGAATGTGTTTACCTTGGATAACGATTGATCATTTCTTTGATATGTCCGATGGGTCGATAACATAGAAAACTTGTTTTGGTTGAGAAGCCATGATGAATGGTTCGGTCATAAAAAATGTCTTGCCAAGGTCGACCTAGGTGAATCCTAAGTCATCAATGTGTACACCATTATTATTATTGGCAACCCACTTGCATTTAAATAAAACCACTTTGAAAATAACATAATCAATCTCCCAAATCTCATCAATGACACCATAAAACGTGGTAGTTGCCAATACATGATTCTTATCTTTCGGAATAGAGAAATACATCGATTCGACTTCAACCATAATCCCACTATTTTGAAGTATACTACAATTATCTTTTGATTTTGTATAAAAGGTATAATGACCAATGTCATATGCAGTCCAAGTAATGACACAAAATTTTGGCTCGTACGACAACCATTTAAGTATCTTGGATGCATTACGATCATTAGATACACTTCTATTAAACCAATCTATGAATCTCTTATTATGCTCTATCAACAACAACTTATCACTCATTCGGGGATATTTTTTCCTCAAAAGTCTTTTGTGAGTATCTATGAAAGTTTGAACTTCATCTATATTATTTAATATATAGAAATATGCTTAAATAACTACATCCCAAGCCATTGACTTAACATTTAGACCTTGAATGCCTCTTTCGTCCGTGTCAGCATGATGAGAGTTTGGAATTCCTATAGAATCTGCGTTCGACAAATAGTTTGTACAAAACTCAACGGCTTCTTCTGTGATGTACCTTTCAACAATCGAAGCTTTCGGTCGGTGATGATTCTTCATATATCCTTTAAAGATCTTCATAAATTTCTCTATTGAATACATCTGTCTTAAATAAACTGGATCACAAATTATGATTTCTCTGACTAGATGAACAAGTAAGTGAACCATAATGTCAAAAAATGATGGAGAAAAATACATCTTCAATTGAGACTAGATTATGGCAGCCTCATCTTCTAATTCATCTAATTTTTTGAAATCAAGAACTTTATTACATATGGCATTGAAGAATAAGAACAATCTCATTATAGTTACTCTCACATTTTTTGGTAGGATCCCACGGATAGCCACTGGTAGAAGTCGTTGCATCAATACATGACAATCGTGAGATTTTAAACCAATTAACTTGAGATCTTTCATTGATACAAGTTTCTTGATGTTTGATGAGTAATACAAGGACAATAAAAGATACCATTATTGTCGGGAAGATGTTTATCAACGTATTCAAGGAATTCAAGAACTCTGTTATCATAAATCAGGCCTAATCTATCGGCTTTCATCCAACTACGACCCATAACAACTTCTACAATTTATACACGTATAATAGTGTGAATGACACACCAAAATCTAATCCAAAAACTCAAGCATATGCATATGAAAATATAAATCTAAAGCATATGAAACATGTACTCTCATACTGACTTGAGCATATACAACATAAACAAAGAAAAAAAGAATGAAGATATTGAAGAATATCGTACTTCGAAGCTGAAGAATCTTATGCACATAAGGAATGAAGATGATGAAGATTACCGTACTTCGAAGCTGAAGAATAAAATAAATGAAGAGGGTGAATGTTTGAGCATATACAACACAAAATAAGAAAAAAGGAATGAAGATATTGAAGAGTACTGTACTTCGAAGCTGAAGAATCAAATGAACGATGAGGGTGAAGATTTGAGCTCCAAATGAATGGATACGAAGAAGGTAAAGATTATGCCACCGCTGTCTTATCTGGCTCGCTTGTTCGCCTAGGGTGTCTTATGAAAGAAATACATAATAAGTTTTGCTTTAATTTATCAATAAACCCTTTAACCGTGGTTGGGTAACCCAATTGTAGTGGAATTGTAAGCCCTCTAATAACAATTGGTTTACTTCACCGTTGTAAAATCATTTACAATTTATTTTTTTTAAATAATGGACTTAAGTGACGCACGCTTAATGTACTCTAAAAAATGGAAAAAAATATAGTTGCTGGAAGTCGAAGCTTGCTACACATCATTTATTACTACGGTGTTTTAAGACAACTGTCATTAAATTATTATTTATAAATCCAGCAACTCACTGGACGCGAAAGTATTAACCTATTACAACGGTGTATATGAATTCGTTGTAATCCTGGCATTGTTATTTGTGCATTTTGTAGTAATGACCCCATCTGAAGACTGCAACCTACTGTAGATAATACCTTCTCTCAGGCAGCAAGAAGCTTCACATCTTCTCAGTAGCAACAACAGCCATGATAACCTATCATGCTCTCCCCGAAAAATTTCTCACAAGTAATAACACGAACCACAACTACTATTTCTAAGCAGTAGAACAAGCATGACATCAAGTCATTACATATGAGGTAATAGAAGCACACATGACTTGCTGGAAATACACAATCTTGTTCCAGTCATATTGGATGAGATATCTTATAGCATTCAGATCTTCACAATCTAATGCCATGACATTATGCTTGACATTATAGTCCTTATACACATGTTTCATCCATACTAGTTGAGAGCAAACTCTTCTTATTTCACCACATTCAGCTTCAACAGTGTTCCCAGAAGCACATCCATCAGCATTGTAAATTTTTTTCATCAAGAAGTTATTGTTGTGAAAGTAGAATACACCATAACCACTTGTTCCAATGATGCAATTCAAGATCTTCTTTTCTTGAATAATAGGACTCATCTTTGGTTCAAGCTTAGAGACAAGACAAGAGTATGATATTTTCCTTGCAAGTTCAGTATTTTTGTATTCAGTAGGGTGTCTAGCAATGAGTTCCTTGGTTTGTTCTTCTTGAGCTCCAACAAAGAGGTCTGAAGTGACTTGAGAGTTATCTGAAGCAATTCTAGACAAATTAGAGACTTCTTCCCTTCCTGTCTCATCAGTCCGCCTAGAGGATGTTTCATCATTGGCTTTAACATCCATCCTTTGCTCAGTAATTGAATCATCAATTTCCATACTGATAGATTCCATTATCATTTTAGTTCTGGATTTAAAAACTCTATAAGCTCTGTTGCTTGAAGAGCAATCAAAAAATCCCTTCATCACTTATGGGAATTATTTTACCCTTTTGATCTTGGTCAGTCAAGAGACATCATTTACTTCTAAAGGTATGAAAGTATTTGACTGTAGGTTTCCTTTCTTTCCATAGCTCATAGAGAGTGGTTGAAGTACCTTCTCTCAATGTGACCCTATTATAAATGTAGCACGCAGTATTCATAGCTTCAGCCGAAAATTCTAATGGCAATTGCTTAGCATGAAACATAACTCCAGTTGATTCTTGTATAGTTCTGGTCTTCTGCTCAACAATTCCATCTTGCTGAGAAGTGATGGAAAAAGAAAATTCATGACTGATATTTCAGAATCACAAAACTCAAAGAATTTTGCTTTCTCAAACTCCTTGTCATGGTCACTTCTAATCTTTACAATTACATTGTTCTTCTCCTTTTGAATACTTTTACATAAAATTTTGAAGACTTTAAACATGTCTGATTTTTGTCTAAGAAAGTTCATCCATGTAAACCTAGAAAAATAATCTATTACCATATAGACATACCTCTTTCCATTCAAGTTTTCTATCTGCATTGGTCTCATTAAATCCATATGGAGAAGTTCCAGCACTCTGGAAGTAGTATGATATTGTAACATTGTGTGTGACATCATGATCTGCTTCTTAATCTCACACTCACCATATATTTTCCCTTCTTTAATCTTGAGTTTAGGCATTCCTCTAATGGCTCCTTCAGACATTATCTCCTTCATTCTTTTGAGATGAATATGTCCAAGATTATGATGCCATAATTTCACTTTTCTCTCATTGGTTGTGGAAGAGTAAGTAGTTATTTGAGGTTCCCATAGATAGCAGTTGTCTTTAGACCTTATACCCTTCATTAGAATATCATCTTTCTCATCTTTGACTAAACATTCTGACTCTGAAAATTGACCAATAAACCTTGATCATATAGCTGACTAATGCTAATAAGATTATCAGTTAATCCTTTCACAAGAAGAACATCTTCTAAATTAGGAGAACCAACACACACCAATCTTCCCACTCCTTTAATTTCTCCTTTAAATCCATCACCAAATATGGCAGTACCTGGGGGCTAAGGCCTAATATCTGCCAATAACTTCTGAACCCCGGTCATGTGTTTAGAGCATCCATTGTCAAAATACCAATCTTCTCTAGTTACAAACTTTAAAGAAGTGTGAGCTATAAGGTTCACATCCCTGTTGATAGATCTTCTCTTTTTACTCACTTGATTAACCTTATAATGAACTGAAGATTGTTGAACTCCATACAATTTATAATAGAAAGGCTTTATATGACTATACTCACCATAATAATGAAACCTCCATGTTGATGATTGAGATTTTGTTGAAGTTACATCATATCTGCCAGGATGTTATAACATATGGTTGGACATGGTAATTATCATCTTCTTTTCAGAAAGAAAGAACCTTTCTACAAACCTTTTATTTTGTTGATCATCAGATGAATAATTACCTCTTGTATCTCCATATTCTTTCATCATATCATATCCATTTTCCATCCTTTTTAATGATTCTGTTATGTTATTAAGCTTAGAGTTCAAGAGATTTACCTCATCTTGCAGATGATAAACAGTACACAAAAGTTCCTTTCTCTCATTCTCTAGTTCAACTATGATCTTCCTCTGATTTTCCTCTGTCTTAAGGCTTTCTTCACACTTGTCACAAGTTTCCTTGTAAAACACATCCAGATCTTCATAGAGGACATATTATGTACAAGATTCTTCTTCGTCAGCCTATCTACCAACGAAAGCATACACAAGATTGACAGTATCAGAGTTAGATTCATATTCTAACTCATCATCATACCAAGATACAGACAATCCTTTTTTATGTTTCTTGAGAAAGGTGGGACATTCTGACTTGATATGACCAAAACTCTCACACTCATATCATTGCATACATTTACTTTAATTTGAATTCTATTTCGTCTTGGTATTCTTTTGAGAGTCATGGTTATTTCTGATGTCTATTGTGATGTTCTTGACACCTAATATTCCTCTTCTGTCCATCCTTTTCAGAACCTTATATAATTTCCTTCCAAGAAGCACAATAGAATTTGATATTCCTTCTTTAGTATCTAGATCACATTCATCCTCTCCAACTTCATATTGAACACTTGTGCTATGCTCTTGTTCTTCTTTTCAGATCTGTCACTCATACCTAGTTCAAAGGTTTGAAGGGATACAACAAGTTAATCCACTCTCATGTTGCTTGATAACGCGAAAATGTACCTTATAATTTCCGTATTTTCCATTGATTAACTGTACAATTTCAACTCAAATCCCGATTATTCTGCAAGTTTGCTAAGTGTTTTCGCAGGTATTTCATTCTCACGCTAAAAATGAGTAAGACATAGAAAGCACCCTTGAATCGTGTTATCCCTAGTTGGTCATGTCATTGCACGTGTCTAAAGAGGATAATGAATAGTTTCAATGATGATACTGCATTTAATGTGCATGTTCTCCGCTACTTTTTTAACTGATTCCAAGTGTTTCAAATTTATTTCACATCGGACTACATCTTGGAGGCTGGTCAGCACTATCTAAAGCTTCCATTGACTCCTTCAGTGTCCAAAAAAACCTTGGGAGTAATTGTTCTGGACCGGGCAAAGGCTCAAAATGTGTTAGGCGCAATCCATCTCAAATCCACTCCATTTGGCCTGTAGTATAAAATCAGTTCACACACTAAAAGTAAGGTACAATCTTTGATCTCCATTTTCACTACATACATCTTGAATCTTGAACTGACTTGGGTGTTTGAGTGCTAACCATGCAGGTTCACCCCGTGCCACCGTAGAAGAGATCAGAAGCACCATTTAAGATCATTGATTTTCCAACTACATTCAATTTTATTTCTGAATGAAACAAGAAGAATGATGGATGAATAGTACTAATGACCCTGACAGAGTGTATTTATAATGATGCTTTAGAAAGAAATGAAAATATGTAATATATATTTAAAAAATAGTAATGATGAAAAAATATTTTAAGATAACAACATTGTAGATGGTGAAAAGGTACTGTATATAAAAAAATAAAGACTGGATGTAAAACAATGTGTTTTAAGTTTTGAAAAGAAAGAAAAATTAAAGGAGGCACATGATGCTTAGGTTTTAGCATCTGCATGTGTTTTATGTTTTGAAAAGAAACATTAAAGGAGGCGCATGAGAGAGAGAGAGAGAGATGTTAAATATGTAATTCATTGTTTTAAAAGATTATATTTGATTTATAAAGATCATATTTGATTTAGAAATATTAGATTAGATAATTTTGGGCTTTTATAGTTTGGGCTTTAACTTGAGATGCAAGTTAATCTAATTATAAATAGGGAGGAACCCTTTTCCATTGTAATAATAAAGTTTGATAATCACGATTTCGTAGTTGCAAAGTGATAATAAAATTCCACAATTATGGGCAGAAAGTTACTCTACAGTTCATACTCATCTTCTTTGGACGTGTTCTTATTTTTATTCATTATCATTGCATAACAATCTTGAGATAAAGATTGAGAAGAATTGACCATAGATTATGGTTGAATTCTAACATCTGGTATCTAGAGCTCCGGTTTTGATTCAAGGGAAGAACAACTGTGATGGTGATGAATCACCTGAACGGTCACTTTCCAGCAAATTTACCAATTCTCAAGAAAGATAATTATGAGAATTGGTGATTAAGGTGGTTTTCCGTTACCAAGATATTTGGGATCTTGTGAAGGAAGGATTATCACCGCTTGTAGAAACTACGATAGATCAGAAGAAATCAGCATATAAAGAATTGAAGAAGAAAGATTATAAAGATCTCTTTATAATCCATCAATGTGTTGATCCAGATAACTTTGAAAAGGTTTGTGATGTAGAATCAGCAACAGAAGCTTGGGAGAATCTTGAAAAATTGTTTGGAGGCACACAGAAGGTGAAAGAGGTGAAGTTACAAACTCACAAAAGGACTTATGAATTGCTTCAGATGGAAGACAATGAAAGTGTAACAGATTTCTTCACCAGAGTTACAAAGTTGGTGAATCAAATCAAGGTATGTGGAGAAGTGTTGACATCAAAATCAGTTATGTAAAAGATCTTGAGGTCATTGGCTCCAAAATTAGATCACGTAGTAGTAGCCATAGAAGAGTCGAAAGTCTTGTCAGTATTAACAAAGGAAGAGCTTCAAGAGACGCTTGAGTCTCATGAATAAAGGATGGTTGAAAGAGCTACAGGAAAGTTGAAGAGTGATATGGCTTTGCAGGCGCAGTCAGAAAAAGAAAGGAAAGGCAAAGGAAGTTGAAATGGCAACAAAGGTAGAAGAGGCTACACCAATTTGGTTGGTCGTAATCAGCATGAAGAAAACTGGTTGAATCAGAGAAAACCCTGGAATCAAGGCAACTAAAGACGTGATGCTGTAGGTAGAGGAAAAGGTGGTGGTTGAAAGCCTGACAAAAGTTACATTCAATGTTTCAATTGTCAAAAGTATGACCACTATTTTATTGATTGTCCAAAAAATAAGAAGAATCCAGAAACTGATGCAAATCTGGCGAAACATGAAGAAGAAGAGATGTTGTTGATGGTCATAACAAGAGACGAAGAGAGATTCTAGGACCAGTGGTACTTGGACTCAGGATGCTCAACACACATGACTGGAAGGAAATATTGGTTTGTCAACATGAAGCCCTCGTCAAAGAACACAATGAAGTTTGCAAATGACAATAATCTAGCAGCTGAAGGTGTTGGTGATGTTCAAATAGTGAGGAAGGATGGAAAGAAATCAATAATTTCCAATGTGTTATACATACCAAGCATGAGAAGTAACTTGCTCAGTATAAGACAACTTGTCGAAAAGAACTACAAGGTAGTTGTCAAAGACAAGATGATGAGAGTTCTCGATGCAGGTGGTAGGGTTGATCTTGAAGACTCCAATGTCTCATAATAGGACCTTCAAGATTGAACTCAATGTGATGGAGCACAAGTGCCTAGCAACTGCAGCTAGTAGAAATGAATGGTTATGGCATTTTTTACTAGGCCATCTCAACTTCAATGACATCAGAGAGCTAAAGAGAAGATATGGCTTCAAGGTTACTTGTAAACGACATTCCAAGTAAAGTCTGTGAAGAGTGTGTTCATTCAAAACAACACAAGAATAGCTTCAGCAAGGATGCATGAAGCAAGTCGAAGGCAATTCTCGAAATCATATCCTCTGATGTATGTGATCCTACCCAGGTGGATTCTATTAGAGGTAACAGTTACTTTGTCACGTTCATAGACGATTTCAGGCGAAAGCTGTGGACTTACCTGATCAAGAAGAAAAGTGAAGTGATCTAGATATTTGCCAAATTCAAATCTATGGTCGAAAGACAGAGTGGTCAAAAGCTGAAAATTCTAAGGACTGATGGTGGTAAAGTGTACGTGTCAAAAGAGTTTGATGCATTATGTGAAAAAGAAGGGATTGTGCATGAGGTGGTGGCACCCTACACTCCACAGCAAAATGGAATTGCAGAAAGAAAGAACAGAATCATCATGAACATGGCAAGAAGTACGTTAAATGGAAAGCATCTACCCAAAGAATTATAGGGAGAAGTTGTTTCGACAATAACATACATATTAAACAGATGTCTGACGAAGAAGCTTAAAGAAATCATACTAGAAGAATGTTAGTCTGGTGTCAAGCCTAGCCTTAGTCACTTGAAGGTGTTTGGATCTATAGCACATATACATGTGCCAGATCAATTGAGAAGGAAGCTTGATGACAAGTCGAATCAGATGATCTTGATAGGATATCATTTGACTAGATGTTACAAGTTGATCGACCCAGTGAATAAACATGTAGTGATCAGCAGGGACGTGATCATAGATGAGCTTAAAGAATGAGATTCGAATGATAATGTCAAGAAGGATTCAGTGAGAATCTCTTATGAAGAATCAACCACTGAAGTTGAAAGAGAAGTTCGACAGAAACAAGTCAGAGATGTAGCAGGCCCAAGCAGACCTCGGCGAACAAGACACATTTCTGCAAGGTTGCAAGAATGTGCGATTACATCAGATGATATGGTCGATGAAGAGGGTGAGTTGGTACATTATGCTTTATATGCAGATTTCGAACCAGTCAATGCAGCTGAGGCATTAAAAGATTCGAAGTGGATGAAAGCAATGAATGAAGAGTTAGATTCCATCGAAGTTAACAATACCTGGTCACTTGTCGAATTGCCTCAAGGAAAGAAAGACCTAAGGGTTAGTCCTAAGTTTACTCAGCAAGATTCGCATCTTGTGCCTACGTATCCGAGGTAGGGGACGAGTCAGAGTAATCATAGTTCTCCTCGAAAGGGAGGTTAGAAACTTCTTGACTGTGGTCAAGGTTTCAATGGGGAATAAGCGTTCTTAAGGAAACGCTTACATGGAGTGTGGCGACTCCAATCTCTACATTGTAATTGAATTGAATTAAAGCGGGTAAACTAGGTATTCCACGATAGGAAACCTAATGCGGAGTGCAGCGACTCCTTGACCTAATGCTAGGGTAACAGGTAATTTGGTCGACAGCGGGACGCCTAAGCAATTAGGGTTTTGAAAAAGTCAAAGGTGCGGACTATTGACGCGGCGGTCAAACAGCTAGACCTATTCCTTCGGAAGGGATTTAATGGTAAATGACGCAAGTGACAAATTAGTTACATGGCAGGATTGAAATATAGGAAAGTACGAAAGTAGTAAAAAATGCAAAGCGACGATATCCTTGCGTAAATTACAACCCAAAAATGAAAATGAAAAAAGTACGGAAATTGCAAAGCGACGATATACTCGCGTAAATTACAACCGTAATATGAAATATGAAATAAAATGTGAAATGAGCAACTGTACAGCGGCATAAAATTAAACGAAAATGGACGGGCGAGGTTAGGAATTATGTCAATTACAAATTAGAAGTTGGGGAAAAGTGTTAGGAATTTAAGTTAGAAATATTTTTAAGAAAAAGTTTAGTTAATGTTTAAAAAAAATCATTAGTAATTATTCTTAAAAGCTTTGGTATTAACTTATTTATATAAAAAAGATGGATTTTAATTTTAAAGAAAAGTTAATTTTGTTAATAAAATAAAATTTAAAAAATAGGAAGTTAACCTTAATTAAAGTATATTGAAAAACTAAAAAAGATTTTAATTTTAATTAACGTTTTAATTAAAAATGGTTTTAATATTAATTAATGTTTTAATAAAAAAAAGGGAGTTTTAATTTTCTAACTAAACTAAATTATAAAATGTAAAATGGTTTTAACAAATTCTAATCATGTTAAATTATAAAGTTATAATATAAGAATAATAATAAATAAATAAAAACAGAAGCAATAAATTGGGGGGGGGGGGGGTCCACATGCTGAGACATCTAGGGTTTGTTTTTGAACAAAACCCTATTCTTCTTTCTCTGAGGCGCGACGCCTCCATTGTTTATTTTCTGAAGCTTTTCTTTTTTCTTCTTTCTCTGATAACGCTTCCTTGTCCGCCATGGCTACCTGAAAAAACACAAGAAATCAGACATGCAAACAAAAATTTGGAACTGCTCACCTTTTACGGGTTCAAAGCGGTATTTGTCGGTGATTTTTGGTGGTGGTAGGCGATGATGATGATGAATCTTCGTCCTTCTGAGTCCAAACCGTAACTTCGATGGCGGTGTTGCTTTGGACGAGTTCTGATGGCGGTGTTGCCTTGGTTGCATGCGATGACGACTCTTGGTTTGTGGCGGCCGATGATGAAGCTTATTCTGAGGCTTCGAGGTGGTTGTCCGCCGTCTTTGACTCATTAATGATGGTTTTTTTTCTTCTTCGGCGTTAGGGTTCTTTTTGAAACTCTTTTTGATCTTTGATGATGATCCCCCCCTTTTGAACTTGTATGTGGTTCTTATATTCTTTGATTCCATGGACCTGGGCATTACGGTTTTTCTTTGCTGAATTTGTGTTGTTTAGGTCGCATGATTCACGGCTTGATTGTTGCTATTACGAATTTCTGGATTTGTTATTGTTTGGTTTGCAATTTTCCAGGACTTTTGGTGCTTTGATTGTTGCGACATTCACGGTTTTGGACTTGTCGTGATCTTTGTTGCATTTCGTTTGCAGCTTTTTCAGGACTTTGTTACTTGTTGCTTGATCTGTTGACTTCAGAAATTCTTGAGAAATCTTGTTAGTGGCTTGTTTGGCAAAATTCATTTTTCCAAGAAATAAGTGCTTTTTCCAAAAGCACTTTTTTCGTAATCACTTTTCCAACAATCACTTTTCTTGAAATCACTTTTTAAAATAACTTTTTCTCTCTTCTGGCTCGAATGAACAGATGCTGCCGGGTTTTGTGCCGAGGCCAGAAAAATAAAAGTCGAGAGCTGGCGACGACCTCGTCGTTGTTGCCCTCCCGACGTACCTGATGATGAGCTTTTACTGAGGGTATCGGGACCAATAAAACCAATTTTTCTAACCATTTAAAAATTGATTGATATGTTGTTGATCTTTCTTTGCAGGTTCGGAGAAATAAAAGTCGAAGAATCGGTCCGAAGGCACTTTTAGAACAATTAGGAATCTATTTTGTAATTGAATTTCTTTTGTAAAAATAGAATTTAATAAATAAATTCAATTCTTCCGTTATTTCTTGTACCTTGTAAAAAAATATAGAATTTAATAAATAAATTCCATTTTCAACAAACCGACCTTATTTCTCGATTCAACTTCTCCGATTAGAATTGCCTGATTAAACTCAATCAACTGAATGCACTTAATTAAATTTATTCGATTAAGTTCAACTGATCAACGTCATCCAAATAAATTAGTCTGATTAAATTCAAACCAATGAAAATTATCCGACTAAGCTTCGACGTTCCAAACTTTGAGTTCGACAATTGATCATCCGACGTAACCGTTGAGTTCAAACAAATCCCTTTGCAAATTAATTAGACTAATAATCATTATCAAACCCACAGATGTTCATGATACATTCCACACGAACCGAAATGCCACTGCTTTCTTCAAAATCGACTAGTAGGTAGCAGGAAGCAGAAAAACGTGTGTATGTTAAAATAAACTCCACAAAGCAAATTATCGCACCGATTTAACCCGGATCCACTGATATCTCGACACATTCAGCTCCATATGGTTCAAAAATCAAACAATATTTCTGAAATCCAACCGGCAAATGAATCTCTGCTCTTGAATAAACTGTGCCGTGTCACGAGAAATCTAACGTCCAAACTGTCGTAAAAATTCAGCTCATCCTCAAATAAGTCACGTGACTCGGAGACGGAAACCCTAATCCCTTGAAGAACTCCTGATGGCGACTCAGCTTCATAAATTGCCAACAGGATGCAAATTAATGACCGTTTTGTCCTTCACTAATTAAACTGCACACAATGTGATTTTTCCTGCAAAACCAACGGACTGGGCAAACCGATTAGTGGCTAGATAAAATATAATACAGAATGAGATGGAATGCGAACTGAAACGGCTAATCTAAGGGTAAAATTTGGGGTATTACAGTTGCCCCTATTTAATTAGCTTCACTGGATAATCTGAGCGACGAAGGCTCGAGAAATCATGGTGAAAGGGATTTAAATACAAATAACCGAAAATTTTGCCCTTAGATGCAGTGATATGTAATGCTATAGACAAAACAAACCGAATTATAATGTTAGCAATGTTATGAATCTAATATGATGTGTATGATGACAATGATAAATGTAAGGATGCAGACGTCACGACGACACAAGGGACAGACGTGACGAGTAACTGTACTGGGGAATACGACGCACTAGGGAAACAGCGCGACACTGGGGAATTCTAAAGTGATGGCCAACTGGTGCGAGCACGACCAATTGTCACGTTAGAAATAAACGGTGAGACGGGGTCCTCAATTGGAGATAGCACCGAAGAGACAGCCTCCGCTGGAGAATATCCGAGAGTAATTGTCCAACAGGTTCAGGCATGACCGACTGATACTTTGGGATAAAAGGTAAAACTGGGATCCGCACGACTGTAGGATCAAGTAAACAGAATGCTAGAGCATTGAGCAAAAAATAATATTCGAGCTTCTGGAAACTTTCCTCATGACGGGATCGAACGGAATCTTCGGGAATATGTAGAAAATATACAGGGTAAAACCGACTGTATGCCAAAATAAATGGACTTTAATGGAAATGCCCTGATAAGTTCCTCGGGAGAGAACTACCACTTATCATCGGAAGGAAATTAAATGCTAAAATGGATAAGCTCTCAAATAAAGAGATTGTTGCTTATCTGGGGATAATAGATGAAATAATTGATAAAGCATGATTCAGCTTCTTCTTTTACTAAAGGGTAAAATAAACTTCTTCACGTTTCAGGTCTGTGCTCCCTGAATATGCTTCAGCTTCTTCTTTTACTAAAGGGTAAAATAAACTTCTTCACGTTTCAGGTTTGTGCTCCCTGAATATGATTTAGTTTCTTCTTTCACTAAAGGGTAAATTAATCTTCCTCACGTTTCAGGTTTGTGCTCCCTGAATATGATTCAGTTTCTTCTTTTACTAAAGGATAAAATAAACTTCTTCACGTTTCAAGTCTGTGCTCCCTGAATATGATTCAATTTCGTCTTTTACTAAAGGGTAAAATAAACTTCTTCACGTTCAGGGTCTGGGCCCTGACTAGGATTCAGTTAAAACCTCCTCATACTTCAAGATGAAAAGGCAATGGAAACCAGCCGCTCGATGGAGATGGCCTGGGCCCTGACTATGTCTCTATGTCAATGACCTGTTACTTATACTATTTCAAACATGGCCTAAGTGAGGGGTTTGAAATGTCATACTTGGAAAATCTCTCATATTTCCTTAGTATCGAATCGTACAAGAGTAGTAGAGATTTGATGATGCACCAAAGAAGATATGCAGGCGAAATACTCAAGAGATTTGAGATGCAAGATTGCAACCCAACTTCGACTCCAGATGAGACCAGATTGCAACTGTCGAAGGATTCATATGAAGATGATGTCGACCAAACCTAATATAGAAGACTTATTGGGTCACTTCGATACCTTTGTCACACAAGGTCAGACTTAGCATACAGTGTAGGTATGGCAAGTAGATTCATGCAGGAGTCAAAGGTATCACACCTAACAACAACAAAGAGGATATTGAAGTATCTGAAAGGGACTCTCAACTACGGCATTTTGTTTCCTACAACTGATGAAGGAAAAGAATGCAAGTTAGTGGAATACACCGACTCTAGTTGGTGTAGTGATGTTGAGGATAAAAAATTCACAGCTGGCTATGAGTTTATGTTAGGTGTTGCGCCAGTTACTTGAAGTTCGAGAAAGGAGCTAGTAGTGACATTGTCTTCATGCAAAGCAGAATACATAGTTGTTTCTCTTTGTGCATGTCAAGCAACATGGATGGTGAATCTGGTTGAAGAAATCACATCGAAGAGTCATGGAGCAATTACCATGAAGATCGACAACATGTCAGTTATCAACTTGGCGAAGAATCCAATAGCACACGGTCGAAGAAAACACATCGAAATGAGGTTACATTATCTTCGAGAGCAGGTAGTAGAAGGGAAGATGAACTTGGAACACTGCAGAACTGAGAATCAGATTGCAGACATCATGACGAAGATAGTGCAAATCAAAGTGTTCATGAAGTTAAGGTCTATGATGAATGTAGATAGTTTAGACACAATGAATTAGGTGGTGTGTTAAATTAGTAATTCATTATTTTAAAAGATTAAATTTGATTTAGAAAGATCAGATTTGATTTAGAAATATTAGATTAGATATTTTTGGGCTTTTATAATTTGAGCTTTAGCTTGAGATGCAAGTTAACCTAAATCTATAAATAGGAAGAAAACCTTTTTCATTGTAATAATCAAGTTTGATATTCTCAGTTTTACAGTTGCAAAGTAATAATAAAATTTCACAGTTGTGAACAAAGAGTTATTCCGCAGTTCATACTCATCTTCTTTAAACGTGTTTTTGTTTTTGTTCATTGTCATTGCATAACAATTTTGAGATTAAGATTGAGAAGAATTCACCATAGATCGTGATTGAATTCTAACAAAAGAGAGAGAGAGAGAGAGAAATTTAAAATTTGAAATTGTCTTTTGTAACTCCAATTTTTGAAATTGTCTAAAAATGAACAATTTTTAGAAGTGGATATTTTTCCAAATAAAAGTACACTCTTTTTTTTTAAGAGAATTACTATATAATGTTAGACATCATTCTTTTACAAGAGGAGAATTACAATTTAAAGAATTCTCATATAATTTTAGACATCATTCTTTAATATGAAGAATAATCAAATTTTCCTTAATAAAATTGAACTTCTCTTGGTTAGGTATTTGGTAAATAAATCAGCTTATCGATAGTATGTATCCACAAATTTTCTGTAATCTTCTATTATTTATTTTACATTATTTTTCAATTATTTATAATATTTTAATTTATCTTTTTCACATGTTTTATATTTTTAATTTATCTTTTTCACATGCTTAGTGAATGACGAGTTATGTAATCATCTATCATTTATTTTACATTATTTTTCAATTATTTATAATATTTTTAATTTATCTTTTTCACATGTTTAGTGAATATGTAAATTAACTTTGTATGAAATTGTCAAATTAAATTATAATTTAAAAGACACATAAAAGAAATATTTTTTTTTATTCCGTAAAATAATTCACTTTTACTCCCTTCGTTTCAAAATGACTGTCGTTTTTAAAAAAAAATATTTTAAAATAAATGTCATTCTCACTTTAATAATTGTTATTTTTCCAATTGTGTCTATAATTATTACTCTATACATTATTTTCAACACATTGATAAGACTAATTTAGTAAAAATGCAATATTTGGTAGACTAATTTAATAAAAGTGTAATATTTAGTAGACTAATTTAATAAAAGTGCAATATCGAGTGACAATATCATTACATTCCTTAATCTCAGGACAAAAATCTTAAATGACGTTTATTTTGAAACGGAGGGAGTAAATCTTATAATTTAATCTTATAATTTAAGATTCACACATACATCATCATGTACCTTCTTGAAAAGTTTGATTATACCAAAATTGTTTGATGAGAATCTATAAACAACTTTCTATAGCATCAGATTCACCTAGTTTTCTTCTCAAACTCAACAAAACCCAATACAAAAACCCTCCTAAAAAGAAACTAATAAACCAAGCATTGTTATAAACCACAACAAAACCATCATGAATTGAACTCACAACTCCAACTTTCTGCAAAAAGCCAGGAACAACAGGTAAAATTCCAACAACTAAGGCCACAATTGCATCCACATTAAACCCCTTATAATAATAGTACTTCCCAAAAGCACTTCTTGTGTATAAATCACTTATCCTCAACTTCATTTTCTTCACAACATAATAATCAACCAAAACAATCCCTCCAATAGGACCCATCAAGGCAGAATAACCAACCAACCAAGTATAAACAAAACTCTCACTTGACTTCAAAAGTCTCCAAGGCTGAAAAGCAATTCCAAGCATTGCAGTTAAAAAAGCACCTTTTCTAAAAGTGAACCATGAAGGGTTGAGATTAACAAGAGCATTTGCTGGTGCAACAACATTAGCAGCAATGTTGGTTGTGATTGTTGCAAGACTTATACCAACTATTGCAAGTACACTAGTTGAAAAGCCACCAATTCTACCAAGAAGCTGAATTGGACTTGAAATCACTTCTCCAAAAATCACTTTTGTTGATGAAGTAACCACTACACCAACAAATGTGAACAAGCCCATGAAAATTGGTAGCCCAATTTGACCAATAACTTGATCTTTTTGAGATTTTGCATATCTAGTAAAATCAGGTATGTTAAGTGCCACAGTAGCCCAGAAACTTATATTAGCAGTAAGTGAAGGAAAAAAAATTGAGAAAAACTCTGAATTTGTGAGTCTAGAAGATAAAGAAAATAAGTGATTAAATCCACCAGCTTTAACATAAGACCAAACTAAAAGACATGAAGTGAGAAAAATGAGAATTGGAGCTGAAAATTTCTCAAGCTGTCTAATTCCATCAACACCCCTCCAAACTATAGCCAATTGGGCCACCCAAAAGACCATAAAGCAAGAAAATTCAAGAGGTGAAGTACCAAGCCAAGGTAGATTATTTGATAAAAAAGTGATTTTTTTTAAGGAGTTTGGTAGTAGAATGAAGATTGCTTCACCACCAATCCATGATTCGATTCCATACCAACCGCAACCGATTAAAGCTCTAAGAAGAGTTGGAATGTGAGCACCATGGATACCGAAGGAGGATCTAGCTAGAACTGGGAATGATATGCCATATTTCGTACCTGCATGGCCAGTTAAGATGAGAGGGAACAAAAGGATGATGTTGGCAAGAACAACTGTGGAGATACCTTGCCACCATGACATGCCTAGATCGACTAAGGAACCAGCTAGGTAATAAGATGGGACACCAACAACTAGTCCTACCCAAAGGGAAGCTATTTCGAGTCCTGAAAATATTCTTTGGGTTGGTGTTGTTGGTTTTAGATCTTCGTTTGTGAGTGATGGGTCGGGTTCAAATTCAATGGTTTTGGGTGGTTGCATGTTGGTGGAATTCATGGAAGAGTTGGAACATTTCATAGGTAAAGAGATGTTTGAAGCATGGAAGGGATTTGTGAGTTTTGATGGTAGTGGAAGAATGGTGGAAGGGTAAAAGGGTCTTTGAATAGGAATGGTGGAGTGATGATGTAGGGTTAGAGATGGAGATTTGAGTAGCATGTTGTTCATTGTAGAATGAAAAGGTAGGTGATGGAGATAGATGATGAGTGGTGTGGTGGACATTGTTATAACCTCAATTTATGTTTTATTTTTTGTGAACTAAATGAGAGAGAACATATATCTTAAAAATTAAAATCTAATTATCATCTCAAGTTTAGTATGGGAAATTTAGTTCTCTATTTTAGTTATTCATTTTGGAATTTCAAAGATTAAATAGATAAAATTATCAGGGATTAATAGCATTTTTTTCCTTTTCCTTTAAAAATATGAGTTAAATATATTTATGGTCTACAAATATTTTACGACTCAATTTTAATTCTTATAAAAAAAATTTTGAAAAAAATGTTTTAGATATTAATTTCTCTTCTCAAAAACTAATTTAGTAGGCAACATGACAAATTTTTAATGAAATAATGTTAAATGGATAGTGATTGCAACTCATCTTTATCCTCTTTAAAAAAAAAAACTTCATCTTCCTTGTATAAATTTTTATTAAAAACTAATTTTTGGAATATTTAAGTGGTAATCGATTATTAGATATGTGATAACCGGTTACATGTTTTAAAAAAACACGTTAGTTAGTTACTGAAATGGAGTGTAATCGATTATTCCAAATCTGATAATTGGTTACATTGAGAGTTTTTTTAGTTCCAGCTTTTCTTTAAAAGTTGTTTTGTGTTTTTCCAATTTTAGATATGTTGTATAAATAGCCTTCAGTACTCCCGTTTGAGGTTAATGTTAATTTTAATTCTCACTCTCAGTTACTCTCTCTCTCTCTCTCTCTCTCTCTCTCTCTTCTTTTCTTAATTTTCTCAATTAATATTCTCCAAATTAACTCAATTCTCCACTGATTTACCATTGAAGTTTTGTATGCTCTAACATTTGACATCAAAGGCACTAGTTCTGATCAATTAATCTGCTGCAACAATGAATATCGTTTCTAACGATAGAATCCCCACCAATCTTCTGATTCTTGATTCAAAGAATTATGACAAGTGGTTCAAGCAAATGAAAGTTTTGTTTGGGCATCAAGAAGTTCTTAAGGCGATCAACAATAGAGTCACACCACTTGGGACAGAAGCTACCGGTGCTCAGAAAGCTACATTCAAGGAAGAAAAGAAGAAAGATTACAAGGAACTCTTCTTGATTCATTCTTGTGTTGATGATGACAACTTCGAGAAAGTTGGCGATTGCGAGTCGGCAAAGCAAACTTGGGAGATCTTGGAAAAAGTTTATGCAGGGGCTGTTAAGGTAAAGGTGGTGAGATTACAAACTCACAAGAGACAATTCGAGTTAATGCAAATGGAAGAGAAGGAAACGGTAAATGATTACGTAACGCGTATTACACGTTTGGTGAATCAAATTAAGGCGTGTGAAGAAACTGTTTTGGAGTAGAATATTGTGTCGAAGATTTTACGTTCTTTAACATCAAGATTCAACAATATTGCAATGGTTATCGAAGAGTCGAAGGATCTTACGACGTTGAACAAAGATGAGCTCCAAAGTTCTCTTGAGGCTCATGAGCAAAGGATGGACGAAAGAGGAAATGATAAAGCTAAAGCAGAGATTGCTTTACAATCGCGATTCAACGAGAAGAGTAAAAGATCGAAAGGGAAATGGGCTTCGAGAGGGAAGCAAAATTTTAAGAATTCGGGTGGAAGAGATCCACAAAATTTGAAGGTTTCGATGGGAGAAAGAGATGATAACAACTTCAAAGATAGTGGTCAAGGCAACAACTTCAAGACAAATGACAAGAGTAAGGTGAAGTGTTACAATTTTCATAGACTTTGTCATTTCGCAAGAGATTGTAACGTTAAACCAAGGGAAAAACAAGTTGATGAAGCTAAAGTCGTGAGGTAAGAGGTGGATGATGAAAACACGCTTTTTTTTATGATCACGAAGGAGAATTATGGCACTAAGGAGTTGTTGGGAAGCAGCAGTAGTAGCTTCAAGTTGTGTGACAACAACTACAATAGTTCGAAAAATACTGCAGAGACGCGTCTTGAGCAAAAAGTTATGGTAACGGTTCGAGAGGAAGTCCAAGGAAGTGATGAGTGGTGGGTTCTGTTTGTTCAACGTATATGACACGTGGAAAGGATTGGTTTGTCAAAATCAATCAAGCCACGAAGAATAAGGTGAAATTCGCGGATGATACTACTTTAGCGGCCGAAAGGGTCGGTGATGTTTTGATCATGAGAAAGGATGATGGTCATTCCTTGATCAAAGATGTACTCTATATTCAAGGAATTAAGTGTAATCTCTTAAGCATTGGCCAATTGCTTGAGAAGAATTACATGATTTGAATGGAAAACAAGATTTTGCGTGCTTTAGACTGAAACGGGGTTTTAGTCCTTAAAGCTCATATGACTGCCAATTGAACTTTCAAGATAGAGTTGAGAGTGATGGAGTATAGGTGTTTAGCTATATCGGGAAGCTAAGAATAATTGTTATGACACTACCATCTTGGACATCTCAATTTTCACAATCTCAAAGCGTTGCAACAAAATGGTATGGTTACCGGGCTGCCACACATTAATATTCTAGCTGAGTTGTGTGAAGAATATGTGAAAGGAAAGCAACACAATGGGAGCTTTAGAAGGATGCGGGTCATAGGACCAAAGCTCACCTTGAGGTGGTGTATTCCGATGTATGTGGGCCAATGCAATTTGACACGTTAGATGGAAATATGTATTTTGTTACATTTGTCGACGATTTTAGTAGAAAGCTAGGGACTTACCTTATCAAAAGGAAGAATGAGGTGTTTGATGTGTTCAATAATTTTAAGTCCACGGTGGAGAGGCAATGCGGCCAAAAACTCAAAGTGCTCAAAACGAACAATGGAGGTGAATACGTCTCAAATGACTTTGGGAGGTTTTGTGACCAAGATGGGATAGTGCATGAGGTTATACCACCATATACACCACAACAAAATGGTGTTGCCGAGAGGAAAATTGATCAATTATGAACATGGTTCGTAGCATGTTAAGTGGAAATAACTTGTCAAAGGAGCTATAGGGAAAAGCGGTGTCTACAACCATCTATCTGTTGAATAAGTACCGTACTAAGAAGCTTGAGAAACTGACACCAGAAGAGATATGATCTGGATTGAAACCTAATCTAAGCCATTTGAGAGTTTGGTGGCGTATCGACATGTGCCGGGTCAACTTAGAAAGAAGTTGGATGACAAGGGTGAGGAGATGATATTGGTAGGATATCACTTTACTGGTGGATACAAGTTATTTGATGCGCGAAATCGAAAGATTGTGATCAGCCGCGATGTGATTTTTGATGAAATACGTGTTGCAAGTCCCAGGGTAACCAGTTACATGCAGGTAGTGCATTCTGATATAACCAGTTACATGCAAAAAAATAAGCATTCCACTTCTGCAGGACAGGGGTCTAACCGGTTACACCCAGCCAGATCATTCTAGTGTAACCAATTACATGCAGAACAAACAGACTTCCAACAACTTTGTTTTTTATGATCCAGTCAGTTCCAAAACAACCGTTGAGCCACCGATTGAGGTTCAAAATGAATAGAATGTTAGAAAATCAACAAGGCAAAGGATGTTACCTCAAATATTCCAAGAATGTGAGAGATTTCGAGACAACAAAATCAATGATGATGGTGATTTTTTCCACTTTGCGCTTATGGTCGAATCCGAACCGGAGAACACATAGGATGCTCTAAGTGATCCAAAGTGAATTTTTGCAATGAATGAGGAGCCGGAATCTACTGAAACAAATGGTACTTGGGAGTTGGTTGATTTACCGCTTGGAAAGAAGCCGATTGGTGTGCGATGGGTCTATAAAGTGAAGGCAAATCTCAAAGGCGGGGTGATCTAGCATAAGGCTCGATTGATAGCAAAAGGATTCTTGCAACGTGAAGGTATAAATTTTAAGGAGGTGTTTGCATCTGTGGCTAGGCTAGAAACCATCTTATTAGTTGTTGGAATTACAAATAACAACGATTGTGAAAATATATCAAATGGACGTCAAATATGCATTTTTTATTTATATAAGCTCCAAGAGGTTTATGTTAAGCAGCCCCCCGAATTTGTAGTAAAGAATCAAGAGATAAAGTTATACAAATTGAATAAATCATTATATGGTTTGAAATAAGCTCCAAGAGCTTGGAACAAACGCATTGATGGTTTTTTTTATTGATATTGGTTTCAAGCGGTGTGTCTTCGAACACAGAGTTATGTGAAGACGGATGCAAATGATGGTGTGATCATTCTTTGCATGTATGTTAATGATCTATTGATCACCGGACATTGTGAGAAGACTATCTCTAAGTTCAAGAGTGAACTTATGGATGGATTTGAGATGACCGACCTTGGTATTATGACATATTTCCTTGGCATAGAGTTTCACAAGTCAAAAACAGGACTGCTCATGCATCAAAGGAGATATGCTCTTGAGATCTTGAAGAGGTGTGACATGGAGCATTGTAATGAGGCTATTACATCATGTGAAGCAAGGTTATAGTTGTCCAAGAGTGAGGATGAGCAAGATGTAGATCCAATGCAATATAGGAGATTGATTGGATCATTGCGGTACTTGTGCAATACGCAACCAAACTTGGTATTTTTATTGTCGGTATTGTTCTTAGATTCATGGAGAGACCTAAGGTGTCTCATGTAACGCCCCGATTCTGAATTCCCATTAATTGTTGAGTCTTTTAATTTATTTAATTGATGTTTGTTTTAAATTGAGAAATTATATATTACTATGTGGTGTTTGCTTATTTTATCTATTTTACCGATTCAGAGAGTTTTCGGGGAATTAGAGTAAAAAGGGCATTTTAGACATTTAGCAATTTAGTGTGAGAATTGATTGGTAAGTGTTGGAAAGAATTTGAGAGGAAAGAAATAGAGATAGAAATAGAATAAGAGAGGAAAAGAAAGAAAGATAGTAACATAAGAAGAAAAACAAGAGAAAGAAAAGAGGAGAAGAGAAAGAGAAGAGAAAGTGGAGAGGAAAACCTAGAATCATCAAGGGATCATCACCAAAGCTTGCAATCGATCGGTAAGGGTGTGAAACTCCATCATCTCTTTAATGTATATGATTGTATGTGTATGTGTTTGGATTTTGTAGAGTTTCTACTCTTTTTCCCACTTAGGTTAGAAGTTGGTTTGATGAGTAGAAAGAGGTTTTAATCGGTTAGAACTCGGATTAGACGATGTAGTTTAGTCGGGTGGTGGTAGGATTGTGCCACTGAGACTGGTTTGGATTTAATCGGTTGATTTTGTGGAGTTTGGGCTCTTGAGACAACCATGGAAGTTCTGTCTTCGCAGGCTCGCCAGGCGAATGGCAGCGAAGCTTCGCCAAGCGAAGTCCAGCGAGCTGTAGCGAAGCAAGTCAGAAGCAACACCTTGTCTTCGCTGGCAAGTTCGCCAGGCGAAGTGAGTTGGCGAAGGTTCGCCATGCGAGTGTGTAGCGAGCCTCAACGAGTAATTCCAGAATTACTCCCAGTGGACTTCGCTTGGAAGTTCGCCAGGCGAAGGCCAGCGAGCATTCGCTGCGTGGCTTCGCCAGGCGAAGGTTGGCGAACCTGACAGTGTTATTTGTTTTGCTGTTTATTCATAGCATGATTTTTGGCCGATTCAATTATGATTAATGCCTATATGAATGATTGATGTGTGAACTGTTTCGACATGTCGTGCTGTGGGTGGCCGAAAGGCGTGAAACCTAGATTGTAGAGCCAATGGTGAATCTTGAACGTTTGATAATCTTGTGTATTTGCTTGAATTGAATAGAAACGCATTGATAGGCTGATATGTGTGTAAACCATGTGTGAAATGGTGCATAATGTGAATGCATGATAGATATATGCAATGTATGTGATAAATGCAATGAGTATGTTTGTGAACATAGTATGCATTCTGTGTTGATCGATCCCTCGGAGGATTAGCATTGTGTAGCATCTTAGTATGCATTTTTGTGTTGAATGATCCCTCGGAGGATTTGCAGAACCTCGTATGATACGATGGTTACATTAGATTCCTTGGAGAATCGGTTGCATTGTGTGATTCCTCGGAGAATCGGTCATAACATGTAATCCCTTGGAGGATTGACTAGAGTATTTGATTCCGTGGAGAATCTGCTGAGTATTTGATTCCGTGGAGAATCTGCTGAATATTCGATTCCGTGGAGAATCTGATGAATATTTGATTTCGTGGAGAATCTGCTGAATACTTGATTCCGTGGAGAATCTGCTGAATACTCGATTCCTTAGAGAATCTGTTGAAATGAGTCGGTACCGCATTTGCATCTGCATAGAGTCGTGTGTCGGTCTCTATGAGTTGCATGAGTCATCTGTGTATGATGCATTAGTTGAATGAATATAACTGTGTATGTTATATATGATTGTTGGGAGAAACATATAGTAAATGTTCATGTGTATGTGTAGAGACATGATTATTTGTATATGCTTAATGTGGTGAGAACATAAATTGAGTATGACTTGTACAAATATGAGTATATGTATATATACAATTTTATGCATTAACTGTTATGATATTGTTTCTCACCCTTCTGCTGTTTTATAATGCTCTATGAGGCATTGTAGAGTAGGAAGCTGGAGGTTCTTTTTGTGAAGCGATGTCTTCATTCTTTTTGGTCAATGGCTCTGATATGTAACATCTGGGTAGTTAGGAAGCCTTTGACTCTTTTGGAGTTACATTTGTTTTGATTCCTTGTGATACATCTGTGTATGTATCCGCTGTGGATATGGTTGTAAAGCATGAATTGATTGAATGGTTGTATATACTTTTATGTATGTGATCGATTCAATATTTGGATGTTTCCGCTTTTATTCTAAATATTGAGATGTGGGTTACCCATTGTTGCATATCTATTTTGAGCAGGTATCATATGTGTTTAATTTCATGATAATGTGATGCGCCTCTTATATACCTTGTTTTAATTAAACTCTGATGAAATAAATTTTCTAAGTGCCTAATTGATTTATTTGATTAATTTGGGGGTATAGAAAGGGGGTGTTACATTAAGTGGTATCAGAGCCAGTGTTGAGTCAGTTGTGTCTGTCTTGTTGTTGTGTTGGTTGAACGGTTGTTTAACCTTGTTGTTATTTTTGGGAATCCTCAGAATATGGCAGGTCGTAATGACAATGCTATGGAAGCGGCGTTAGAGGCTATGGCCAGAGCTGTGCAGGGTGCACCTAACGTGAATGCGAATGATGAGTTCAGGAAGAACCAACCACCGGTGTTTAAAGAGAGATTTGATCCGGATGGTGCTCAGATATGGTTAAAGGAAATTGAGAGGATCTTTAGGGTGATGGATTGTGCTGAAGGGAACAAGGTGAGACTAGGGACTCACATGCTGAGAGAAGAGGCTGATGACTGGTGGCTCAGCGTGAGGCAAGTTCTTGAGGTCGACGATGAGGAGATTACGTGGGATTTATTTCGTACTGAGTTTCTAAGGAAGTATTATCCCGAAAGTGTTAAAGGGAAGAGAGAAATGGAATTTCTGGAGTTGAAACAAGGTAATATGTCGGTGGTGGACTACACCGCTAAGTTTACTGAGTTAGTGAAGTTTCACCCTCACTATGATGCGGTTACGGCGGAATTTTCCAAATGTATCAAGTATGAGAATGGCTTGCGTCCTGAGATAAAGCAAGCGGTGGGTTATCAAAGAATACGAAGATTTTCGGATTTGACTGAGTGTTGTAGAATTTATGAAGAAGACAGTAGAGCTCGTTCTACTCATTATAAGGGTTTGAACGAGAGGAGAGGGAAGCAGCAAGTATGAAGCGGACCTTATGTGACGCCTGCTGGTAAGGGCAAACATAGGGGAAACTTTGATAGGAGACCCGGAGGAGGTTCCGGTGCGATCAAATGTTTTAAGTGTGGCGTGATGGGCCACAAGTCTTATGATTGTGGAAAGTTCAAGGCGAAGTGTTCCAACTGTGGGCTCCTTGGGCATGATGCAGCAGAGTGTAGAAAGAATGTTGTGAAGTGTTTTAATTGTGGAGAGGTGGGTCACATTAGCCCGAATTGTACCAAACCGAAGCAAGCTCCGGCGGGCGGAAAAGTATTCGCATTAGCAGGTTCAGACGCTACTAATGCGGCAGATCGTTTGATTAAAGGTACATGCTTTATTAATGATATGCCTTTAGTTGCTATTATTGATACTAGAGCGACTCACTCGTTCATCTCTCTTGCGTGTGCAAAGCGGTTGGATTTGTGTATGGTTTTTTTGAGTAGTGGTATGGTTATTGGGACTCCCGCTTCGGGGTCGATAACTACTTCTTTGGTGTGTGCAAGTTGTCCTTTGACCATGTATGGTAAGGACTTCGTTATGGATTTAGTGTGTTTGCCGTTGGAAGGTTTGGACGTAATCTTGGGTATGAACTGGTTGCAATTTAATAGAGTTCATCTGGATTGCTATCACAAGTTAGTAAGGTTTCCTTCTTTGGAAGATGGTGAAAACGAGAGTTTTCTTTCCACTAAAGAGTTGAAGAAACTTTTAGCGGACGAAGCTCAGTTGTTTGGTTTGTTTGCATCGTTGTCGGTGGAGAGCAAAGTTGAGCTCGACGTGTTTCCTGTGGTTTGTGAATTTCCTAAAGTGTTTCCGGAAGATGTTGCGGATGTGCCGCCAAAGAGAGAGGTTGAATTTTCTATTGATCTAGTTCCGGGTACTAGACCGATTTCGATGGCCCCGTATCGGATGTCGGCATCGGAGTTGGTGGAATTGAAGAAACAGTTGAATGATTTGTTGGATAAGAGATTTGTAAGACCGAGCGTTTCTCCTTGGGGTGCGCCGGTATTGTTGGTAAAGAAGAAGGATGGTAGTATGTGATTGTGTATTGATTATCGACAGTTGAATAAGGTGACAATTAAGAACAAGTATCCGCTTCCAAGAATTGATGATTTGATGGATCAATTGGTTGGAGCCCGTGTTTTTAGTAAGATTGATTTGAGATCCGGTTATCACCAGATTCGGGTTAAGGAAGAAGATATTTCGAAGACGGCTTTTAGAACACGATATGGTCACTATGAGTATACGGTGATGCCATTCGGAGTTTCTAATGCGCCGGGTGTTTTCATGGAATATATGAACCGTATCTTCCACGAGCAGTTGGATCGTTTTGTGGTAGTGTTTATCGATGACATTTTGATTTATTCTAAGTCTCGAGAGGAACACGAAGAACATTTAAGGATTGTGTTGCGGATTTTGAAAGAGAAGAAATTGTATGCAAAATTGTCTAAGTGTGAGTTTTGGTTATCGAAGGTGAGTTTTCTTGGACATATTATTTCCGGAAATGGTATTAGTGTGGATCCATCCAAGATCGATGCGGTGATGCAATGGGAGACTCCAAGATCAGTTACGGAAATTCGAAGCTTTTTGGGCTTGGCCGGTTACTACCGGAGGTTTATCGAAGGATTTTCAAAGTTAGCACTTCCGTTAACGCAGTTGACTTGTAAAGGAAAGGCTTTTATTTGGGATGTTAATTGTGAAGAGAGTTTCATGGAATTAAAGAGAAGGTTAACGACAGCGCCAGTTTTGATTTTGCCGAATCCTACAGAACCTTTTGTGGTTTATTGCGATGCTTCTTTGTCAGGATTGGGTGGTGTATTGATGCAAGATGGGAAGGTCGTGGCGTATGCTTCTAGACAGTTGAGAGTACATGAAAAGAATTATCCTACTCATGATTTGGAGTTAGCGGCCGTAGTGTTCGTTTTGAAAATTTGGAGGCACTATCTTTATGGTGCAAGATTTGAAGTTTTTAGCGATCACAAGAGTTTGAAGTATTTGTTTGATCAAAAAGAATTGAATATGAGGCAAAGGAGATGGCTAGAACTTTTGAAGGACTATGATTTTGGTTTAAATTATCATCCGGGTAAGGCGAATGTGGTAGCCGATGCCTTAAGTCGGAAGTCGTTGCACGTGTCTACTTTGATGGTTAGAGAGTGGGAACTCTTGGAGAACTTTAGAGATTTGAGTTTGGTTTGTGAGTTATCACCGAGTAGTGTAAAGCTGGGTATGTTGCATGTCACGAATGATTTCCTTGCTACGGTGTGTGAAAAGCAAAGGTTGGATTTGAAATTTGTGGATTTGATGACGAATGGAAATGAAGATTTCAAAGTTGATGAATTAGGAGTTTTGAGGTTTCGAGGTCGTATTTGTATTCCCGATGATGCGGATTTGAAAAAGATGATATTGGAAGAGGGACATCGGAGTAACTTGAGTATTCATCCGGGAGCGAATAAGATGTATCAGGATTTGAAGAAGATCTTTTGGTGGTCTGGATTGAAAAGCGATGTTGCTCGTTTTGTGTACTCGTGTTTGACTTGCCAGAAGTCTAAGGTGGAGCATCAGAAGCCTAGTGGATTGATGCAACCGTTGGATATTCCGGAATGGAAATGGGATAGTATATCGATGGATTTTGTTACGGGATTGCCGAATACGCAAAGAGGACATAATGCTATTTGGGTGATTGTTGATAGGCTTACTAAATCGGCTCACTTTATTCCGATTGATATTACTTATTCTTTGGAAAGGTTGGCCGAGATTTATGTTGGCACTATTGTGAAGCTTCATGGAGTTCCTAAGAGTATTGTCTCGGATAGAGATCCTAGATTTACTTCAAGATTTTGGGAGAGTTTGCAAGGTGCCTTGGGTTCTAAGTTGAGATTGAGTTCGGCATATCATCCGCAAACAGATGGTCAAACCGAGAGGACGATTCAATCGTTAGAAGATTTGTTGCGTGCTTGTGTGCTTGAACAAGGTGGTGCGTGGGACGGTTATTTAGCGTTGATTGAGTTCACCTATAATAACAGTTTCCATTCGAGTATTGGTATGGCGCCATTTGAGGCTTTATATGGTCGGAGATGTCGAACACCTCTGTGTTGGCATGAGACGGGTGAAAAGTCGGTAGTTGGTCCGGAAATGGTACAGCAGACGACGGAAAAGGTGAAATTTATTCGGGAAAAGATGAGAGCTTCTCAGAGTAGACAGAAAAGTTATCATGATAAAAGGAGAAAGGATCTCGAGTTTCAAGAGGGCGACCATGTGTTTTTGAGAGTTACACCGGTTGCGGGTGTGGGTCGTGCTTTGAAGTCGAGAAAGTTGACTTCTCGTTTTATTGGCCCGTATCAGATTGTTGCACGAGTTGGTGTTGTGGCTTATCGTGTGGAGTTACCTCCGAACCTTTCGAATTTGCATGATGTATTCCATGTCTCGCAACTTCGGAAGTATGTTCCGGATCCGTCACATGTTATCCCAATGGATGAAGTTGAAGTAAGAGATAACCTTACAGTTGAAGTTTTACCGGTTAGTATTTTGGACCGCGAAGTTAAGAAACTAAGAGGCAAGGATATTGCGCTTGTGAAAGTGTCCTGGGGAGGTGCCGCGGAAGGCAACATGACTTGGGAATTGGAGAGTAAGATGCGAGAGTCGCATCCGGAGTTGTTTGAATCAGGTAATATTTTCGAGGACGAAAATTTCTAAAGTGGGGGAGAGTTGTAACGCCCCGATTCTGAATTCCCATTAATTGTTGAGTCTTTTAATTTATTTAATTGATGTTCGTTTTAAATTGAGAAATTATATATTACTATGTGGTGTTTGCTTATTTTATCTATTTTACCGATTCGGAGAGTTTTCGGGGAATTAGAGTAAAAAGGGCATTTTAGACATTTAGCAATTTAGTGTGAGAATTGATTGGTAAGTGTTGGAAAGAATTTGAGAGGAAAGAAATAGAGATAGAAATAGAATAAGAGAGGAAAAGAAAGAAAGATAGTAACATAAGAAGAAAAACAAGAGAAAGAAAAGAGGAGAAGAGAAAGAGAAGAGAAAGTGGAGAGGAAAACCTAGAATCATCAAGGGATCATCACCAAAGCTTGCAATCGATCGGTAAGGGTGTGAAACTCCATCATCTCTTTAATGTATATGATTGTATGTGTATGTGTTTGGATTTTGTAGAGTTTCTACTCTTTTTCCCCACTTAGGTTAGAAGTTGGTTTGATGAGTAGAAAGAGGTTTTAATCGGTTAGAACTCGGATTAGACGATGTAGTTTAGTCGGGTGGTGGTAGGATTGTGCCACTGAGACTGGTTTGGATTTAATCAGTTGATTTTGTGGAGTTTGGGCTCTTGAGACAGCCATGGAAGTTCTGTCTTCGCAGGCTCGCCAGGAGAATGGCAGTGAAGCTTCGCCAGGCGAATTCCAGCGAGCTGTAGCGAAGCAAGTCAGAAGCAACACCTTGTCTTCGCTGGCAAGTTCGCCAGGCGAAGTGAGTTGGCGAAGGTTCGCCAGGCGAGTGTGTAGCGAGCCTCAGCGAGTAATTCCAGAATTACTCCCAGTGGACTTCGCTGGGAAGTTCGCCAGGCGAAGGCCAGCGAGCATTCGCTGCGTGGCTTCACCAGGCGAAGGTTGGCGAACCTGACAGTATTATTTATTTTGCTGTTTATTCATAGCATGATTTTTGGCCGATTCAATTATGATTAATGCCTATATGAATGATTGATGTGTGAACTGTTTCGACATGTCGTGATGTGGGTGGCCGAAAGGCGTGAAACCTAGATTGTAGAGCCAATGGTGAATCTTGAACGTTTGATAATCTTGTGTATTTGCTTGAATTGAATAGAAACGCATTGATAGGCTGATATGTGTGTAAACCATGTGTGAAATGGTGCATAATGTGAATGCATGATAGATATATGCGATGTATGTGATAAATGCAATGAGTATGTTTGTGAACATAGTATGCATTCTGTGTTGATCGATCCCTCGGAGGATTAGCATTGTGTAGCATCTTAGTATGCATTTTTGTGTTGAATGATCCCTCGGAGGATTTGCAGAACCTCGTATGATACGATGGTTACATTAGATTCCTTGGAGAATCGGTTGCATTGTGTGATTCCTCGGAGAATCGGTCATAACATGTAATCCCTTGGAGGATTGACTAGAGTATTTGATTCCATGGAGAATCTGCTGAGTATTTGATTCCGTGGAGAATCTGCTGAATATTCGATTCCGTGGAGAATCTGATGAATATTTGATTCCGTGGAGAATCTGCTGAATACTTGATTCCGTGGAGAATCTGCTGAATACTCGATTCCTTAGAGAATCTGTTGAAATGAGTCGGTACCGCATTTGCATCTGCATAGAGTCGTGTGTCGGTATCTATGAGTTGCATGAGTCATCTGTGTATGATGCATTAGTTGAATGAATATAACTGTGTATGTTATATATGATTGTTGGGAGAAACATATAGTAAATGTTCATGTGTATGTGTAGAGACATGATTATTTGTATATGCTTAATGTGGTGAGAACATACATTGAGTATGACTTGTACAAATATGAGTATATGTATATATACAATTTTATGCATTAACTGTTATGATATTGTTTCTCACCCTTCTGCTGTTTTATAATGCTCTATGAGGCATTGCAGAGTAGGAAGCTGGAGGTTCTTTTTGTGAAGCGATGTCTTCATTCTTTTTGGTCAATGGCTCTGATATGTAACATCTGGGTAGTTAGGAAGCCTTTGACTCTTTTGGAGTTACATTTGTTTTGATTCCTTGTGATACATCTGTGTATGTATCCGCTGTGGATATGGTTGTAAAGCATGAATTGATTGAATGGTTGTATATACTTTTATGTATGTGATCGATTCAATATTTGGATGTTTCCGCTTTTATTCTAAATATTGAGATGTGGGTTACCCATTGTTGCATATCTATTTTGAGCAGGTATCGTATGTGTTTAATTTCATGATAATGTGATGCGCCTCTTATATACCTTGTTTTAATTAAACTCTGATGAAATAAATTTTCTAAGTGCCTAATTGATTTATTTGATTAATTTGGGGGTATAGAAAGGGGGTGTTACATCTCACTTGGTAGCGGTCAAGAGGATCCTTAGATATGTTAAAGGAGCTCTTGGTTGCAGAATTCTTTTTCCCGCATCAGATACATGCCAAAAATGCAATTTACTTGGTTTCACTGATTCCAATTGGTGTGGTGATAAGGATGATAGAAAGTCAACGGCTGGATACATCTTTATGTTTGGTAGGATACTAATCTCTTGGTCTTCAAAGAAGGAACCATTGGTAGCACTCTCTTCTTGTGAGGTCGAGTATATTGCGACATCGTCATGTGCGTGTCAAGATATGTGGCTCATGAATCTATTGAAGTAGTTGGGTAGCAATGAGGGTGAGACCACTACACTTCTTGTTGATAATATTTCTGCAATAAATCTTGCAAAGAATCCGATTGCATACGGAAGAAGCAAGCATATAGATATGTGATTCCATTATTTGAGGGAGCTAGTGAGTGAAGGCCAGCTAAGATTGGGATATTGTCGAAGTGAGGACCAAGTTGCGGATTTGTTGACTAAGGGAGTAATAAATAAGGTGTTCAAGAGGTTGAAGATGAGCTTGAGCATGCTAGACTTGGAACAACTGAAATGAGATGGTGTGTTGAAAACCAGCTTTTGGAACATTTCAGTTATGGTAATCGGTTACCAGTTATGTGGTAACCAATTACATGCTTTGAAAAAACATGTTGTTAGCTACTGGAATAGGGTGTAACCGGTTACCCCAAATCTGGTAGCCGGGTACACTGAGAGTTTTTTTAGTTTCAGCTTTTTTTAAAGTTGTTTTGGGTTTTTCCCAATTTTGGATATGTTGTATAAATAGCCTTCAGTGCTCCCATTTGGGGTTAATTCCAATTTTAATTATCACTCTCAATTACTCTCTCTCTCTCTCTCTCTCTCTCTCTCTCTCTCTCTCTCTCAATTTTCTCACTTCATCTTCTCCAAATTAACTCAATTCTCTATTGATTAACCATTTAAGTTTTGTGTATTCTAGAAATTTTCAACCAAACTCGAAAAATTAATTACACAAATATCTTTATCACTCCCTTTTCTTCAATAAACTTAATTTTCTTATAGCTATAAACGAAAATGTATAAAATTACAAATAAAGGATGAAACAACATTAATAAAAGAAACTAAACAAATTATACTCCGCTCTATTGAAAGATACTTATATTATACTACCCTTATCTCTTGTATTAAAATATACACTCATTTCCCCTCTTATACAAAATATATTACACCATTTTATCCCGAGAGATGGCAATATCACATTACCCCCCCCCCCCCCCCCCCCCTTTTGTGTTAAAATTTACATTCCCCTCCTAGGCTCGACTCCATTTTTATGCAAAATATATTACACTTCCCTCCCCTAAGAGACGCTCATATTATATTACCTTTTGTTCTTATATTTTCTTTTATTTTTGTCTAGTAGTCTAGTGGCCTTAATTTCACTAGTTAAAGGGGAATAAGTAGTAAGTTGGGGTTTCAAACTCACTCACATGCAATCGAATACTACTTAAAGTTGAATAAATTATACACTTACATCCCTTCATTAACAAAACATATTAGAAAAAATGGAACTCTCCTTCCTTAAAAGATGAATAAACTACATTCTCCCTTCTTCTTAGTATCTCGTCTTTCCATTTGTCTGTGAAGCTCGACCAAGTTGTTGAAGGTTTTAGGGGTCCTAATTTCAATACTTTTAATGAATGTGGACCCCAGTTGAAGTCCTAAACTTAACATGTATTTCTTCCTCTCATCATTGGCACCCTTGACTAGTATTATTTCCACAATGAACCTCTCGATGTAGGATCATTTCGGCTTGTCTTTCCCTTGTTTGATGAGTCACATGTTTTCCACCCATTTGGGTTTCCTTCTCGATACTGTGAAGTGCATGGAAGAAATATCCTTATAGTTCCAATACTTTCATAACATTTGAACTTTGTGAAGTGCTTATTTTGTGTACATTTGACAACAACTAGAAGGTAACCCATGTTAGTGGAAAGTCAGAGATCCATCAGACAAGGGAAATGCGGGCCATTACGATCCTACATCTAGAGGTTTAATAGAGAAACAATGCTAGTCATTGGCGTAGATGAGAAGATGAAGAAGTACATGTTAAGTCTAAGACTCTATCAAGGGTCCAAATTTGCTAAAAGTATTGAAATCAAGGCCTGTGAAATCATTAACAACCTACTAGCATGGGTCCAAAAGTTTATACAATACGAGGTAAAGATGGTTGTCAATAAGACAATTTATGAAAGAGGGTTTGAGAAGGAAGAAACAAGCAGAAGGGGAAACAGAAAAGTAAAATAAAGAAACAAAAAGTGAGGCCAAATTTGAGAAACATTAACGGGCCAACCGAGAAGCCAGTGGAGCACTGCCTCTTGATACAAAGATTATATGTCATTGAACATATAAAGAGAGTGTATCTTGCAAGAATGCATCAATATAGAGTATAGAAAAGAATAAGTTGAAACACCAAAACCACACCGAGAACATATAGGAATTGATAAATCTTGATATTTTCATTTCCACCTATGCAACGTCCATAACACAGAAGAATGCGTACAACTGGGGAATGTATCAAACATTTAACTAGGAAGAGAAAGTTATCCAAATTTTCCTTAAAGACAAAATCATATATAAGGAAAAAACATGAAGAAGAAACCACGCAAATGAGAAGGAGTGAAATAGTCTAAGTGGCTAAAAAGAGATACATTCCAGCCATGGAGAAGAAGATAAATTACTAGTTGCATATACTTTTGTAGACAGGACATTCAACAAATGGGAAGGGATAATCATCTTAATGAACATTTAGGAGAAGCCAAAAAATAATGGGAGAAAATCCATATCAATATCATGATAGACCCAGGGAGTGTAGAGGAACCAAATATTAGAAATGACCAAATAAATGAAATTCTGTATGAACAAATCACACTTGCCATGACTTGGATAGTTTCAAGAAGGTTCCCTCATAAGAGTGTTAATGTATTAAATCAGACTAAAATACTTAACAAGAGATTAAAGAGTATCTTATAAAATAAATATGAAAAAATATATTTTAATCTAAGGAGGAAGGATAATGTAACTTATTCATCTTTTAAGGGAGTAGTGTGCATATTTTTATAATATTTTTTGTTGAAGGGATGTGAATATATAATTTGTTAACCTTTGAGGGTCATGTGATTTCATGAGTGTGGGTTCACACCCGCAACATCCTACTTATTCACCTTTAAGGGGTATATAAAATTATGGAAACTAGACTACTAGACAAAAAAAAGAGGGGAAGATATTGTAAGATGAGCATTTCTCCAGAGAGGAAAATGTAACATACTTTACGTGAAAGAAGAGGGGAATGTGTATTTTAACACAAGAGGTTAAGGTAATGTAATATGAGTTTCTATCAAGGATGGAGAATGTAATATATTTTTCATAAGAGAGGGATGGGAGTGTATATTTTAATACAAGATGGGAGGATAATGTAATATGAGTATCTTTTAGAGGAGGGGGTGTAATTTACTCAAAGAAATTTAACACCCAACAAAAGAGAACACAGTGAAAAATTCAAGAAGGTATAAGGTCCATAATTGGAGAACATTATAATTAATTATCATTTTTTTGGAGAAATATTCAATTTATACGGATACTAAGATTTATAAACATCTATACATACTAATAAATATTCAATTAATTATCATTATTGAAGGTGAGAAAATACTTAGAAGGGGGGTTGAATAAGTATATAGAAAATATTATGGCAATAAAAACACAAAGATTTTTATCTTGGTTCGTTGAACTCAACTACTTCAGTCCACCCTATCAAGAGTGATTTGCCTTTCTCCACAAGGACTTAATCCACTATTAATCAAACTGATTACAATAGCAAACACTAAGAGCAACTATTCTTAGTCTTCTCAAGAACTACTGACCACAACTGGGTCTTCTCAAGGAACTTTTACAATCAAATATAAAACTAAACAAGTGTTTGAATGCTTCTAAGTAAGCTATATCACAACTGTGATTTACACTTAAGTTTAAGAACGTATGAAATAAATTCAGCAAAGAGAATAATTTGTATGAGAGCTTTTCAATGAATTTCTTTCAATAATCGTCAACATGAGAAAGATGTTGAAGTCTTGCTTTTATAGGCACAGAAGTCCAAGACGTTTGCACTTTGAAGACCGTGTCTGCAAAGTAGCTGTGACCTTTTTGTCTTTACATCACTTGACCTTTCCTAGAAGTAGAACGTTCAGAGAAATCCTTTTTGCCTGTGTTCTTGTGTCTAGCATAAAAGAGGAAAGAGTCGTTTGACATAACCAACGGGTATATCTTCAAATAATCTTCTTCAACAAGTTTCTAATTCCCAGCAATTAACATCAGAGCCTTGAGTGATCAGAGTCTTGATGTCTTCAGAGTTTGCTGTATTAGAGTGTTTGCAACAAGTGTGCTTTAGCGTGAGATTCATTAGATCAGAGTTTAGGGATCAGATCCTTAGTACTTGCAACATACAATACTATTAGAGTCTTCTGAAAAACTATGCTTGAAACTCTTCATACAAACTCTTCAGTCTATGCTTCAGATGCTTCTCTAGCTTCTGCTTCAGATCCTTCTGTAGGCAGCGCTTAGATTCTTCTAAGAGATGCTTCTGACGCTTCAGAGCCTTGCATAGTTCAACGTTCAGATCCATTTTTGCTTTCAGAAGAATATTAAATTTAATATCTGCAGCAAAAATACTTGAACAAATTTAGAGTATATAATTTCTTAATACAAAATTTCGTAAGTGTTATCATCAAAACATAGAGATATAACTAAGAACCAATCTGTGTTCTAACAATCTCCCCTTTTTTGATGATGACAAAAACATAATAAATTTTGTTCAATAAAGATATAATTATAACTCCCCCTGAGATTATGAGTCTCCCCCTGAATTGAATACTTAGAAAGAATAGAAACTTCCCTTTTTGCATGAGTATTCTTTTCAGAATCAGAGCCTGATTGTTCCAAAAAAAAGAGCTAGACTTGGACGAACATTTCAGAATCAGAGCCTGATTGGTCAAAACTTGATCTGGGGATCTCAAAGTTACTTTAAAGAATTTTGTCAGATTTTTCATAAGTTCTGAAATACTAAGAGTTCACGTTAGTTATAATTTGATATGTCTGAATTCCATTCAGGTAAAGTTTATTTGAACAGTCAGAATTTCATTTTCTCCCCCTTTTTGTCATAATAAAAAAGAAAAACTTTTAAAGACAATTAAAAGGAATCAGAGAGAAAAGATACATTCAAGTAGAGAAAAACATCAGATTCATTCATTCAAAATAAGTACTTAGATAGAGCAGACAAATCATCAGATAAGAAATTCAAGTACAAGTTCACAAACATCAGATAAAGAAAACATAAATCTAGGTTTGTTTGGAAAGAATCATCTTCAGAAGTTGAGTGATCTCAGATGAGGATTCTTCTTGCTTTGACATCCACTTCTCAATGTTCTCATTCTTCTGATCTTGCTTAGCCATTCATGACTTGATCTCCGATTGACCAGCTTCTAACACAACAATCTTATCTTCTAATTCTGGGTTCTCTTTCTTGATCTCAGAAGAAGTAGATGGAGCAGATTCTGATGCAGGAGCAGAGTCAATAACCATTGGAGTTGCAGAGTCTGGAGCCACAGATGCAGAGGGTTTGTCTACAGTTGTCAGAGCCAAATGATTTTCTTCAGAAGAAGATTCTGCAAAAGTTTCTGTAGCAGATACTTCAGAAGATGAAGGTACATCCTCAAGAAGCAAAGGTGCAGATCTTTTCATGTTCCATAACATGGTTTTGGAAGTCTTAGCAAATCTGATCTTTGCATCATCAGAACAGACATTCTTCAGATTTCAAGCAACTGTATTAAATCTAGAGATGAAGTTATTCCAGATAGCGTCAGATTCAGCTGAGTTCATGGTTGACAAGCATATTTTCTTCACAGATCCTAAATTCATCTTTATTTATTTCATAAAAGTTGCAAATAAATTATCAACATTTAGCCTTGGTTTGGGTTTAAGAAAGGCTTCCAAAGTGAATGGCTTGGGTTGAACTGGTGGAGTAGGTATGGTAAATTTTGGAATGATGAATAGAGGGCGAGGATAAGCTGGTTTCTTTTAAGCAGACATAATGCGAAAGAATGGTTTGATTTTTCGAATGGATGGGATGGCAGCTCTTGGATTTGCAAAGTAAGGAACAAAAGCTGATGGGTTTGGTTTATGTGTTGGCGTTGATTCAGGAATGATAGCATCAGATGAAATAGGTGGATCTGGTTGTTTAGATTCATATTCTCTGAGAGAGGGGGGTGAGCTTACATCTAGATGAACATCAGATTTAGATGAATCAGATGAGGTGGTTGAGTGACAGGATCTGGAAGATATATCAAACATTATTTTCAAGGGTTGGACGTCTAGAACCTCATAATCAGGTATGTTTGATTCAATAGGTTTGGGTTTTTCTTGTTGAGGATTAGGTTGTGGATTGGAAGGTATTGATTTTGGTGGTTCAGATACAACTGACTCAGATGGTATTGGTTCAGGTACAGAAGTTTGGTGAATTTCAGGTTGTTGAGGTGTTGGAGTTGGTTCTGCTGGTTCTGCTGAATTTCAGATGATTGTAGTGGTGTTGTGGGAACAGGATCAGATGAAATTTGTGATTTAGAAATTGTAGGTGGTTAAGAGGTTTGAGATGGAGTGGAAGTGGTTTGAGGTTGAGAAGGAGGGGGTTTTGGAACAAAGCTAATAGTTGATAAATCTACTGCAATTTTAGAAATAGAAGGTAAATATGTTTTAGTACCTCTTATCTTGATGCGTTTGGTAGGAACAGAAGGAACTTCTCCATAAACTTTTCTCTTTATCTGCTTCTGTGGTTTTTCAGCAATTCTCTGTTTCTTCTGAGCAGCAGCTTCTTCTACCTCCAACTGTCTTCTTTTCTTCATATTCTCCTCATAAACATCTGGGATAGGTTCTCTTGCACGTATCAGAATATCAGCAGGTACAAGTGTTCCATCTGCCTTGCACATGTCAATGCACCTAAGAATAATATCTCTAGGTTCCTCAGCACCAAAGATAGGAAAGTCTTTAACAGGAATCCGCCTCTGACTGACTTCAGCAATATTCAGCTTTTTGGGAGCAGTTGTGAGTTCATCTACAACTCTTAGCCTCAACAGACTCTTTCCATTCAAAGGTTTTCCAACTATTGATTCAAGTTCTTCTTTCACTCCAGCTTCATGTAGAGCAGCTACCAGACCATTCTCCGTCAAAATGTCTAAAATTAATCTTCCAAAAGGTATCCACGTTCTGATCTTCTGACCCTTAGTCTTGACAGATTCTATGGATGCATTAATGTGATTCCATAGATGCATGAAGAGATTGTGTGGCAGATCCACTTTAGTACTCTGACTTAAGCAGTACATGAAGTAAATCTGTTCATTGTTCACATAATTTGGAGAGTTTGTGGATTTTCTGTGGTTGATGCAGCCCAGAAAAATCTTTGCCCAGATCTTGTAATCAGGTTTTAAATCTTTGAACTTATTGGAGGCTTGTCCAGATGAAATAACTTCAGCATACACTTCTTCCATTTCAACACGCCCAATTGGCAGATGAGAAACTCCATCAGTTTCCTCATACCCAATGAGTTTTCTGATTAAATCTTCAATGATTATAATCTCTTTTCCCGGAACAGAAGAGATTATGAACTTTGGGTAGACAGATGCGTGAATCTAGAACTCTTTCACTAAGTGAGGATAAACAGGTCCAAACAATCTATCAAAATACTTCACCCAACCTTGAGCATCAATGATAGGACGTAAATTAAAACCATTTTCAGCCAAGGAATCAAATTCCACCATTGTTTCACATAAAACTTCAAGCTTATCAACTGGTGTTAACAAAGTTCTCTCAGGTTCCTTAAAAGGAGTAGCACCCATGTTTGACGAAGAAACAACAATCATTGACGATTGGAACTGAGCTGAGGTTGAAGATGAAGTGCCCATTGTTGAAGATGATGAAGGTTTAAGGTTTATATGGAGGCTAAAGAGAAAATAGAAATGCATATACGTGTTTGTGAGAGTGAAAAGTGTGAAATGGTGAGATTTTATGGTATTTATAGAGAGAAATTAGGGCACACAAACAGACACACATTCAGCACGTTCTCAATTAGCAATTAATGGCATTTAATGAAAAGAATAATAATAATCATTTCAAAGCATTAATTGATTCTGACAATTTGGGGGGAAAATCAAGAATTAACTATTCAAACAATACCTCAAATGTCTCTTCAGTATTGTGCACGCCATCTTTTCAGATTCTGAGTGACACGTGTTTGCTTGTATATGCTTCTGAATTCTCTTTGAGAAATGAAACGTTAGCCAATATTCAGATCCTCTGAGATTGGTTAGTTCAGATACACCTAGAAATAATAATTCAAGAAATCAAATAAATGACAGATGAAATACTTCAGAGTTTTAAACATTTTGCATCTGAGAATTTTGCTTCTGATAAATATTATTCTGGACAAAAATCCATACCAATATTTTTCAGAATAAACTTGAACCTATCTTCAGCAAGGGGTTTTATGATAATATCAGCCCATTGATGATCTGTATCAACAAAGTCTAGTTTTATAATACCCTTTTGAACATAGTCTCTGATGAAAAGATGTTTAATTTCTATATGTTTTGCCTTAAAATGTAAAATGGGATTTTTAGACAAACATATAGCAGAAGTATTATCACAGAATATAGAAATATTACTTTCAAAGATCTGATAGTCTTCTAGCTGACTTTTCATCCAGAGCATCTGCGTGCTACATCCAGCAGCAGCAATATATTCTGCCTCTGTAATTGACAACGCAATTGTAGGTTGTTTCTTGCTGTACCAAGAGATTAAATTTCTTCCCAGAAATTGACAACTTCCAGAAGTACTTTTTCTTTCCACTCTGTCTCCAGCGTAATCAGCGTCACAGATCCAACTAGTTTAAATTCATTAGAACTTCTGTAACACAAACCCACATTAGAAGTACCTTTCAGATACCTTAGAATCCTCTTAACAGCTGTTAAGTGTGATTCTCTAGGATCTGATTGGAATCTTGCAAACAAGCATACACTGAATAAAATGTTAGGTCTAGAAGCAGTTAAGTAGAGAAGAGATCCTATCATACCTCTGTAGAGTTTCTGATCTACTTTCTTACTTACCTCTTCCTTACCAAGAGTGCTTGTTGGATGCATAGGAGTTTTCGCCATCTTACTATCAGTCATGTTGAACTTCTTCAGAAGTTCTTTTACATATTTGGTCTGATGAATGTAAGTGAAATCTGGAGTCTGGTTGACTTGAATTCCCAGAAAGAATCTCAATTCTCCCATCATGCTCATCTCAAATTCAGCCTGCGTACATTGAGCAAACTCCTTTCCCAGCATAACATTGGTAGATCCAAATATAATATCATTCACATATATTTGACAAATTAACAGATCTTTCTTAAATATTTTACAGAAAAGAGTTGTGTCCACTTTGCCTCTTATAAAATTTTTCTCCAGAAGGAAATAGCTTAATCTCTCATACCAAGCTCTGGGAGCTTGTTTTAAACCATAAAGAGATTTCTTTAGTTTAAAAACATGTTCTGGAAATTTTTCACTTTCAAAACCAGGAGGTTGGTGAACATAAACTTCTTCTTCTATAATTCCATTTAAGAAGGCACTCTTAACATCCACCTGATATAGAGTGATGTTATTTTGTGCAGCAAAAGAAATGAGTAAACGAATAGACTCTAACTTGGCTATAGGAGAATAAGTCTCTGTATAATCAACTCCTTCTTGCTGGCTATAACCTTGAGCAACAAGCCTTGCTTTGTTTCTTTTAACTTCTCCTTTTTCATCCAACTTGTTTCTGAAGACCCATTTAGTTCCAATTATGTTGAATCCTTTTGGTCTTGGAACCAAATCCCAAACATCATTTCTTGTGAACTGATTGAGCTCTTCTTGCATGGCAATTATCCAGTCATTGTCTTGCAGAGCTTCATCCACAGAAGTTGGTTCAATAACAGACACCAACCCAAATAATGACACTTCAGATGATATGAGATAGGATCTTGTTCTTATAGGGTCATCTTTCTTTCCAATGATCACATCCTCTGGGTGAGAGGCCTTGATTCTGGAAGATGATCCTCTAACAGTTGATTCTTCAGAAATGTTCAAGTTGTTCATTTGAGAAGCTAAAGGAATTGCATCTGGCATTACTTCTGGTTCCTTCATTTGAACTTTTTCTGCCTCTGAGCCTTCAAAGTCTGTGAGAATTACTTCTCTATCTGCAAAACTTTCAAACTGCTTTGGCTTTTTAATGCCAAGCTTATCATCAAATCTAACATGTATAGATTCCTCCATGATCTGTGTTTCAGTATTGTATACTCTGTAGCCTTTAGAGCATTCAGAATAGCCAAGCATGAAACACTTCTGTGCTTTAGAATCAAACTTGTTTAGATTCTCTTTAGTGTTCAACATACAACATATACATCCAAAAGGATGAAAATAAGCAATGTTGGATTTTCTGTTCCTCCACAATTCATAGGGAGTCTTTTCTAGAAGAGGTCTTACAGACACTCTGTTCCGAATATAACAAGCTGTGTTTATTGCTTCTGCCCAAAAATGTTTTGCCAGATTAGTCTCGTTGATCATGGTTCTGGCCATTTCTTGCAGAGTTCTATTTTTCCTCTCTACAACTCCATTCTGTTGTGGAGTTCTAGGGCAGGAGAAATCATGAGCAATGCCATTTTCATTAAAATATTTTTCAAAATATTTGTTTTCAAATTCGCCACCATGATCACTTCTGACTTTAACAATTTTAAAATCTTTTTCATTCTGGACTTGTTTGCAGAAGTCAAAGAACACAGAATGTGACCCATCCTTGTGTTTTAGGAATTTTACCCATGTCCATCTGCTATAGTCATCAACAATGACTAATCCATACTTCTTGCCTCTGATGGATGCAGTTTTCACTGGTCCAAACAGATCAATGTGAAATAATTCTAATGGTCTTGAAGTTGAAACAACATTTTTAGTTTTAAAAGAAGATTTTGAAAATTTTCCTTTTTGACATGCTTCACAAAGAGCATCTGAGTTCAACTTCAGCTTAGGAAGTCCTCTGACCAGATTGGGTTTATTAATCTGAGATATACGTCTCATATTAATATGCCCCAATCTTCTGTGCTAGACCCATTGCTCATCATTAACAGATATAAGGCATTTTACATTTTGAACCTTAAGTTCTGAAAGATTTATTTTGTAAATGTTGTTCTTCCTCTTTCCATTAAATAGGATTGAGCCATCCGTCTGACTAACAACTTTGCAATATTGTTGATTAAAGATTATGTCATAACCATTGTCACTTAATTGACTTATGGACAATATATTATGCTTTAATCCTTCTACAAGAAGAACATTAGATATAGAGGGAAGGTTACCATTGCCAATAGTACCAGAGCCAATAATCTTGCCCTTATGATTCCCTCCAAACTTCACTTCTCCTCCAGATTTAAGCTCCAGGCTTTGAAACATAAACCTTTCTCCCGTCATGTGACGTGAGCAGCCAGAGTCCAGGTACCATGACTGGCGTTTTGACTTTTCTGCTAAATACATCTGCAACAGGGATTATCTTATCCTTAGGTACCTAGATCTTTTTGGTTCCTTTTGGGTTAGTTACCTTAAAAGTTTGTCTGAACTTCTGTCTTTTTATAACAGTTTTGTTCTGAATCACTTTTGGTTTAAACACAGGAACATTTTGATCAGAACGTGTGTGTTTATATCATTCAGATGACCAAACTTAAAATGAGAATATAAAGGAGTCTTCTTAATGATAAGTTTATCAACAGGCATTGGATTTAAATCCTTTCTAGAGGAAGATTCATATCCAATTCCTTTCCTGTTGTTTCTGCTAACTCCATAGATCATTGAAGCCATCTTGCTTCTATCTATGCTTTTAGCCAGAAACTTATAAAAGCTAAAGTCATATTCTTCTAAAATATTTTTGCATTTTGACTTAGTTTCAGATTCAGAGTCTTGTTGAGCTTTTTCAAAATTGTTTTTCATTTTCAAATTGTTTTCTTTGAGCTCAGCAACTTCTGACTTTAACAGATTATTCTCAGATTCAAGATTGCATTTAAGATTCTTGCATTTGAGCTTAATCTGGTTATAGTTTTTTAGGACTTCTGATAAAACTTTAATAAGTTCTTCCCTAGTGAGATCAGAAAGTACCTCTTCTGAGTCAGATTCAGAATCAGATTCAGATCCAGATGATCCTTCATCCTGATCTTTTACGCCTGCCATCAGAGCCATGTGTCATACCCCAAATTTGTCCTACCTGTTGTATATTACTATCATCTGTACATTCGTCCACTTGCTTTATTCAAAAAAATCCAAAATATCTTGTTTCCGTTCAGATATGGGGATAATGTTGAATGAGGAGTAGTTCAGGTCATCTTGTCGAAATTGGTTTTAGCAGAATTTTTAGTACAGTGCATACCTCAAGGCGTTGTCTTCTGATTTTAAGGCAATAGGTGTTTTTTGGTTCGTGGCAATAATTCAGGACGATTTCATTCCCTATTTAATATCAAGTTCGGAGGTGGATTTATTGTGATTCAAATCTTTTTAAGACCAATTAAGAATTATGGTTTACTCAAGGAATGATTTAAGTTTTGTTTTAACTCAAGTGGTGGGTTTATTTCGATTTAAAGTCCACATTCATAAAACCCGCAATTGTTTGAGAGTCGTAATTGTATAGGTCCATGATCTTTTCATCACCATACAAAAGAACAAGAATGCATATTCATCTTTTAGGAGTCTCTGTTCTAAAATCACAAGTTCATTTGCCCATGACAAAATTCCAAAAAAATTTGTTTCGAATTCTATGAGAAGCAAATTGGAATAAGCCTTCTATCCACATCCACAAGCCAATGTTGCAATCTGGAAGACCTTTTATGTATATATTGTTAAAATCCATTTTTCATCCAACAGTATATAAATATTACAAGGGACACAAATTTTGCTCAGACAAATTCACACAGTTTTACGGTTTGCCTCATGCATTAATTTTAAACCAGGCCCATTGCATCGACTTGCTACCATGGGAGATTGGTTCAATGAAGAGTGAACAGGTAAAGTCTTCATGCTGCCAGGCTACTTTCCAATGGCAACGTCCTAAGTAACGGAAGAAACATGACAAAATAGCTTTTGATACTAATCTTCCAATGGCTGCACGGGATCCACACCTACAACAACAACAACGAAAATTCAGCAAAAAAAAAAGGGACATATCCACAGAGAACAAGATACAAGTTGCTGCAGCACAAGTGCCGTAACCTCGACATGGATTCGTAATACTCCTCACGAGCCCCTCGCGTCAGCTGCCTATCAAACATGAAAAGATCAATGAAAATAGCTGTTAAGAAAACGAACAAAGGATCACACACATCAGAAAAGACCAAGGAGGATCTTGCGTAATACTCGCAGTACGTACGATAACTTCCGCTGCTTCAAGACCATCACATGAGACGCCGCCGACCAATCAAAAATTTGCATTAATTCTGCAACAGTTACGCGGCTTCCGTAAATATTGTTTCAGAGCAAGTTTACATAACCCGCATAATGAAGATTAAAGGAGGAAAGAGTCCACTCACCAACAATTATCCTGCTGCCGACAGAATTTCACAGCTCACCGGTGGCACAGCTAGTGTATATCACGTGTGTTTCATCAGCCGACAACAGCATGAAGGACAAGACAAGTCGTGTTTGCGTGCCCAATTTTTGACATATGCGATGCATCAGCTGCAAGTTGCACTTCGTCATCCACTCCCCTCATCTTGAATCAGTCCCCACATGAAACCATGAGAAACTCCACAAATGATGTTATCCTTCAATCTAAGCTTCTCGCGCGAATCCACACTGGCCTGCAGGAAGACAAGGAAAACTTTGTGAGCCATCACAAAATGTGCAAAAACGCAACCATGATTCACAAAAACAATACATCTCAAAGGCAATGAAAACAGAAAAACCACAATACCATAATGGACAGGGTCGGCGTGAACTTTTCGAAGTTGTATAACTGGCATCTTCAATACTTACGTACATCCTGCCATCACTAAGCAATGTCAAGAAGAAGACCATAACCTGTATAATTAAGAGATTATAAGTTAAGATCCCACTTGTCACCAGCAGCAGGAATATGCAGATGTTGGTAAAGCTACGTGTGTCGGATACAGCTTTCCGGAGACCGACTTTAGACCTCTCTTGCGCATATCTTCACCTATGGTTATGTCCTTGTCCTGATAAGAAACACAGAAATGATGATTTGCTGTCTGATTTACTGAAGATGTAGGTTCTTGCCGTCGAATTTCATTATTCATCACGACCTACATGAAATGGATAAAAAATCAGTTACGGTTATGCACTCAAACCAGCGTTCTTAAAGCCGTTGTGGATACCATGTGAAGTCAATGATTCACAACAAATCACGGTGCAATGTCGACCTGCAGTTCACGAAGTAAAAATAAATGATAAGTATTGGTACTAAAGAACAAAACCATCAACAAGAATTGTCATAAAAATTAACCTGTGCGAATTCAGCAACAAATCATTACGCGCACCAGTCCACGCGAACTCCACAACTGCTGCACAATAGGCAATACGTACGCATACGAAAACAGCAGCCATGGGTATGATCATTGAAGCAAACACACGTAAACTATAAATAAGCTGTTGCTGATGCGAGGGAAACTGATGCCGGTAATTTTGATGTTCAAGCCATATGGAAATCTCTTGTAGCACACCAATGCGAAATTCAAGTCAAATTGCAACCTGTTGCTATCAGACCAAAGACCACCAGCATAACCGTACGTGCGCGTCATCCACATCAAGTCAATCAGCCCAGGTCTTGATACAAGCTGATTCCTGCAAAGAAACTATCCAGTTTTTTATCCAACCAGCCATGTCTAAATACAGTTGCGATTACAAAGAAGTTTATGTTGCATCTTACAATAAGAAGTTATGAGTATTTAAGATTGTTGGAATTGTTTTGACACTTGAAACCAAACACCTATAATTCATGCCGTGAGAGGGCTTGACGCTTACGAGGAGTTGACGCCTTCAACTGTGTTTATTAGTTGATGACCCCAATTTTCCTTTCAACACCAATTCGCATCACACCGCCAAACCTGACACAAGATTTATCAGACCACAGGATTTTTTTTGCGTCATCACTTTAATGCAAAAGTAATAATATTCAGGCAAAACATACCCAGTCCTCTTCGCCATGCTAAGTCCACCGCATCCAATCTATCGTAAGGCAAGTGTCAAGGTTGATTTAGATTCTCGTCGTGTACATGAAAAAGAAGAATGAAAAAGGTTAGCAGAGAAATACTAATAAGATGTTGGTTCAAAATAAACGGCAATGGAATTTACAATTCTCTCAGCCGACACTTTATGCGCATGAGATGCCTAGATTTATGAATAGTCTTTGCGCAATAAATCCACTCACCATTTTCTCACAACTGAAGCCAAACGCATCTTCCGTAACAGACTTCTCGGTTTGTAGGACATCACCACTTTGATTCTCATTGTTTTGTGCCCAAGCAACATGATTCTCATGATTTTGAGCCCAAGCAGCATGTGACCTGAAGCAATGGCAGGAAAGTCACACTTTCGTGTCGTACGCTAGCTGCAACGTGAACAATTGACGGCATGGCATCTCCGCCAACCTGCGGAGCAAATAATTCTCACAAATAAATGACTCATAAAAAATTTCATGGCAGTCGCACGGTTCAATCACGTGACCGAAAGAGTACAGCAGAAAATTTCAACACATTTTCACGCATAGGCCAATAACCTGTTACCTGGATTCACATGCCGTCAGCCTCACGTCTTGGCTCCATCCATTGTCTCACTTATAATTTGTAGTAGCAGGATTACTAACAGGGACCCACAAGAGTGATGACATTTGAGAATTAAATAGAATACCATCCAACACTCACTTGTGACTTCTATGTCTATCCACAACCGAGTAATTGTGAGAACAATACCTGCATGAGGAATTGCAAATCATGACCTGCAGCAAAAACTTCAAACAAAAATTTATAAAGGCTTGGAGGCTTTGACATAAATCCAAGGCGCCGATTCGCGGCAGCTGCGCAAACCACATTTTGAACCAATTCAATGCCAGCTCCGTCTTAGCCAACAATAGTTAATCCCTACACAAAAAATCAGCCATTTACCACTTGATACATGACCCCACCAAAATTTGTATGAAATCCCATAACAGACAAAAGAGTAGACTGCAACCTTACTCACAAAAACTCCAAATTGTTGTGAATCATACCACTGCTACAAGCCTACAACAGGACAAAAACAATATAGCAAAACCAGCAGCAAAACTTTAACTAAAATACACACAGCACCAGACAATACCTGCATAACACAGCTCACACCTGCTGCACACACCAGACATCCTGCAAGGTGAAAGGGACAGGGCATGAGCATCAAGACAAATCCACATTGTTAAAAGAGCCTCCAAACCCTAATCTGAGGGGGCTCCAACAAAATTGAAAAAATACCTTTATATCAGAACTGAAGCTCACTTCAGGACCTCTCCAGTTTTTTTGATAGAAAAATAGCTCCCTCAACTTAAAATCTCCAAAAAAACCCTTCCATATTCGAAAATCTCTTACCTTCCCCCGCAACTGTCAAAGCCCAACGAATGAAACTCACCCCAAATCCAATCTGAAAACAAAACTCAAAACACCCAGTTCAAGACTCACAAACCCTATTACATCCCTCCTTCAACCGATTTCATTTTTTCCGAAATACAAACCTTCAATCCATTTGATCTTCGAACAACCTTTAACCCGTATTCCCTTTTTTTCCGAAAACCTTTCCACCCTTTCCACCCTAATCCGCCAACCATCCACAAACCCTAATTCCCTAAATAACCTTCAACCCATCGAACCAAACAAAACCGGAAAAGAAGAAGAATGATAAATTTTTTCTAAAATGAATTTGTGACCTGAGACGGGAACGTGCTCAAGGGGTTTCGAAATTAGTCAAGCATTTCTCACGCCGACATCGCCAACGCCCTCAGATCCGTAATCATAACCATATCCGTTACTTTCTCCGAATCCATCATCGCCATTATCCTTGTGGAAGCATCAACACCGCCGTCAGCCATAATCATCCGCCTCCTATTACTACTCATCATCGTTTTTGCTTGGAAACAATTTGCAACATCTCACAGCCTCTACAAATCAGCATCATCACGCAAGCACGTGGAAGAGAGAAGGAGAAGAATATCTCTGACGAAGTAGCGGCAACTCCGTTACTTGCTTCTGGTGCGATGATTATTGGTCGACGACGTGATTGGTGAGGGAGAGAAGAAATATTGAATTCTAAGCTGATGTAGATACACGCATTTGGGTTTCTCTTCAATCTTTTTTTTTATCTGTTTTATTTTTATTTTTCTTTAAGATTAATGAGCTTTATTTTAAGTCCATAACGTTTTTTTTTCTAAAACCTATATCCACACCTGAATTTCTCACGTACACCCTTCACATTATTACAAACCCCCCACTGTTTGTTTATTTTAATTTTAGTATATATTATTATTACTATTATGTATTATATAATGTTGTTTTATTTGTATATATTAATATCTTTTTCATTTCTTTTTAATTTTAAGAAGCTTATATTTTCCATTTCTTAGAAGTTGATCTTATTCCACATTTGTCATGGGGCTTTTATCTCATTTTCATTTGTTTTGGATCGATGACGAGATTTCCGACGTTTAACCGTCACATTAGTGGCGTGAAACAAAGGATCTGAGACCACCTTTTTTTTCTTTCGATTTTATTGACCACTAACTTAAATTTCCGTCAATATTATTGTGGATATTATATTGTTATATTATTATTCATATTATTCATATTATTGTTATATTTATCTTAACATATTTTTTATCCATTTTATTCATATTATTCATATTATCATATTTATCTTATTATATATTATTATTATTATCATATTTATTCATTCTCACTCACCCATATTCGAAAATACCTAATAAATTATCGAAACTCCTAAAAGCCAAATTGGTGGACTGTTGGATCTTTGGTCTTTTGCAGGTATCCTAACTTTGAGTCGTGCCCGACTTTTCTCAAGGCGTAGTTTAGGACACAATGCACACACACGGCTTTCTCTTGGGCTACCTGACAATGAGACCCCTTTATTTCGTGCAATCCCGTGTAACTTACATGTATCCCTCTCCCATTCTGATGTTTGTTTCGCGTTTCTTTGATTATTAGTTTATCTCCTAGGAGCACCCATAGGGACTAGAGTGGATCAAACTATTTTCAAACTAATTCTCGATTCATCATCGAGCCATTTTTAAACAACCTGTAAGTCGAGTGCTCATACGCGTTCGCCATCAACCTATTACTACTCGACCCTTGATGCGTAAGTCAAGTCAGTCTCTCCTTTCAAACCATTTCATTTTCAACACGCTTTACACGCGATGATGAGTCAAACCCTTGATCCATTGTCAAGCGGATTTTCGAAACAAACTATCAATCAACTAACAACTATTCAATTCTTTTCAAGGTGTAAAGAGTAGGTTCAAGTCTTTGATCTTGCTTTTAGTTGTTTATATGCGAGTTATCTTATTCGTGTGTGAGCAATTGACGCCTTTAAATAATATTAACAAACTCGATAATACTCAACCATCTCCAATCACTCATCCTTTCACTCACCTTTCAAACAACTTCTTTTACGATGAAAAAAAGAGTGTCCCAAGTCTTTGGTTCGCTCTCCCGACTACTTGGATCCGAGAAGCCTTTCTCAAGCTTCAAGTAGTCGTCACCCGACCAATCTCATCCTTTTATACACCATTTCAAATTCAAACAACCTTCTTTTACGATGAAAAAGAGAGTGTTTCAAGTCTTTGGTTCGCTTTCCCGATTACTTGGGGTTTGTGAAATCTTTCTTAGGCTTCAAGTGATCGTCATCATTTCAACCTTATCCTTTCAAACATATCATTCCTTCATGATGAAAAAGATAGTATTCCAAGTCTTTGGTTCGCTCTCCCGATTACTTGGGTCCGAGAAGTCTTTCTTAAACTTCAAATAATCGTCATCCGTACCCTTTCAAACTCATTCAAATCCTATTCCTCTTCGTGGTCGTTACCACGAACTACGACTGCTCTGATTCTTCATTGACTCTTGAATGTAAGATACGTAGGCACAAGATTGCGATGATCTTGGCGAGCAAAATTCCCTCCATCTTCTATTTTCCCCCCATCCTTTCCCGTAGTCGAACTACGACGCTCTGATTTCTCGTTCTCGTCCGAATGAGCATACGTAGGCACAAGGGCCCCAATCCTTGGCGAGCACCCTATCTTCTAACCACCCCCTTTCCCCTAGTGTCTTTATCCCTTGATAGTATCCTTTAGCATTTAGTAGCGAGAAGAGAAGAATTAAGTTTAGCTAACATCCATTAACTCGAATTAAGAGGTTCCCGTCGAGTACGACGGACGTGAGGGGTGCTAATACCTTCCCCTCACGTAATCGACTCCCGAACCCAGGAACATATGGGTGTGACGGCCGTGTTCCTTTCCGCGTTTATGAGGTTTTCTCGATATTTTCCTCTCCCGTTCATTCGGAAAAAATAAAGTTCGGTGGCGACTCTGTCGAACCGCATTTCCGCGCCTTTCGCGCGAGGGTCGTATTTTCGAAATGAATTTTTTTCGAGGTGCGACAGGTGGCTATTCTGTTGGGGACTATTGCTCCATGCAAAAGAGAGTCGAGCCTATCTTAGTTTGAGTTGTTAGCTTGTTGTCTTTTATTTTCTTCTCGCTTATTTATTGGTATCCTTGTCTTGGTTACTTATGCTTGAGGCATTGTGGGGGTTGCTATACTTATGGTTACTTTGTGAGATGGCTCTACACCCGAGTCTGAGTAAAACCCTAGGATTAGGATGGTGGTTGTGTAGTGGAGACTTGCGTGGAGTCTTTCACGTTAAGTTGAAGCGAAAACCCCGCTTGGAGTAGATTCCTTGGAGATATTGTTGTTGTGGTGAGCCTTTGCCATTACAATAATGTTTTCGAGTTTGAATCGTTTATCCCAAGGACCATAAACCGTTTTATCCATGGTGGTTGGTAGTGTTAATTCTTTGTGAATTAATACGAACGCCCCAATCAGATGAGATCCCTTGAACATATTACTTTCTTACAGTAATATTTTCAACCTCGATCTATGACTCTGAGAACCTTTTCTAGAACCCGTGTGTCGATGGTTGTGTAGTTGATGCCTCCGAGAAGTCTTTCTCGCGTGGAAGATACGAAAACCTCACCTAGAGGAGATTCTTTTGAGGATATTATCATCATGATGAGGCTTTGTCATGGCAGTAATATCTTTGAAAGATATCCATGACTCTAGGCACTTACCCGTTTTAGAATCCTACCTGTGGGTTTTTTTTGAGCAGTGACTGTGATCCTTGAACCGTTCACCCGGCTAATCCCAAAATTGTTTGAATTTGTGATCCTGTGATCCTGGATCTTGCATCTTGCATTGCATCTCATTTGTTGTGCATCTTGCATTCTCCTTCCTTCAGCAGTTTCTCATGTTTCTCTTTCCTTCATATCCAGTAAATTAAGCTGAGTCCTCGACACCAGTACGCAACTAGAGCCAATACAAGACGAATGATGAAGCAGATTCAACAGGAGCAAGCTACCTTCAGGGAAGAGTTGGATTCTATGAAAGGAAAGATTGACCAGATCCTCGAAGCCATCCTCACGGCCAGAAGAGAGGAAGAACAGCGTGAAGCCGCTGCTGTCGTCAACAACAATGGTCAAGGACAAGGCTCTACTGCCATCCCTTTGGTTCCAATTCCAAATCCTCATGGGATGCCGTTGAACTTCAATAACGCAGCCGAAGGGAACACTTCTCATCCAACCCCAGTGCCCGGAGTTACCATTGGAGCTACCCCGCAGGCCCAGCCTACTGTTGTGCAAATCCCCGCTCCCCATACCGAAGATACCCTGATGGATCATTATGACGACGTTCAGAACTATCATGCTGCTATCCCCATTTCCAGTCCTGTTGCTGTTCAGGATTCAGAAGCCATGAAGATGTGCCGAGATCTAGCCGAGAAACTCCGAGCCATGGAAGGGCACAATTCAAATTCCTTCAGTGCTTTGGAGTTGTGCTTGGTGCCTGATGTTGTCATTCCTCCCAAGTTCAAGGTACCCGAATTCTCGAAGTACAAGGGTCTCAGTTGCCCAAACATTCATCTGAAGATGTACTGTCGCAAGATGGCTGCCTATGCCAGAGATGAAAAGCTCATGATTCATTGCTTCCAAGACGGTTTGTCTGGGGCATCACTCGAATGGTATATGCAGCTGGAACGTAATAGTGTGCGCACTTGGGCCGAGCTAGCCGATGCTTTTGTCAAGCAGTATAAATACAACACAGATCTTGCTCCGAATCGTACTCAGCTTCAGAGTATGACTCAGAAGGACAGAGAATCCTTCAAGGAGTACGGGCAACGATGGAGAGAGTTATCCGCAAGGGTGCATCCACCTCTTGTTGACCGTGAACTTATCGACATCTTTATGGGTACATTACAAGGCCAGTACTACGAAAAGCTGATTGGTAGTGTCTCCGCTGGATTTTCTGACTTGGTGATCGTTGGTGAGAGAATTGAAGAAGGGTTGAAGAGCGGAAAGATACCAGGAGGTTCCAACAACCAGGCCAACGCCAAGAAGCCTTTCAATGGATACTAGAAGAAGGAAGGCGAAACAAATGCCATCTTTTTGCAGAAAGGGCAAGCTTCTCAACAAGCTTCCACTCCTATGCCTTATCAAGTTCCCTACTATCAGTATCCATATGTTGCTGCTGCGCAATATGCTTCAATGCCTTATCAGCCAGCTGTTCAAGCAGTGCAAGCTCAGATGTCACGGCAACAGGCTCCTTAGCAACAAGCCTACAACCAGCAAGGATATCAATATCCTCCTCAGCAACAACATATGCAAGCTACTCAGCAACGACAAGGTACTCGCCCACAGCGTCCACAGAGAACATGGAGGCCAGATAGAGTCTTTGATCGTCTACCAATGACATATGCTAAAATCTTTGCTCAGTTGATGGAGAAGAAAGCTGTTGTTCCGAGAGATTTGGCTCCTCCAACTGTCATTCCTGCCGATTACGATGCAAATGCTCATTGTGAGTTTCATAAGGGCGCTCCAGGTCATACCATTGAGGATTGCAGAGCTTTCAAGCATATAATTCAAGACATGATCGACAGGGATGCTATTAACTTTAATGGGAAGTCTCCAAATATCATCAACAATCCGATGCCACCAGTCAACTAGTGCCAACATCAGATCGATTCCAGTCAAGTTCATTCCTCGAAGAAGGCCATCATGCTGCCATTTCATATTTCACATTTCTTATGTTTTGTCTTTGTTTGTTTAAGTATTGTATGCTTTGAACAATTGCCATTCGTATTTGGTTTTCATTAATGTATCGTTTATGCATGTTTTGAATTAGTTATGTCGTATTCACTCATTTTTCACTTATCACCGACACATTTATTCATTGTTGTTTAGCTTGATTTGAGGGAGGATGATGAAAAGGAGATACCCATAATTGCGAATCGTATGCTTTCAGATAGAATCTCGTCAATGATGTACAGGCATTGTTTCAATTCCCCACACACCGGAGATATAAGGAGTTAATCCCTAGTTAACCACTTTGAGCTTAGAAGTAGCAGTCTTCTTCGGATTCTCAAACCTTTTACATTTAACCTGGGGTAGGGTAGTGTTCAGTTAATCCAATCTCGCATTCAAACCAACCAAGTAAAATCCAAAAGACGGTTGTTTATTAATGACCCACGGCATGGCAGTCACAACCTTCCAACAAAATAAAAAAAAAAACATCAAAAGCCTGCTAAGTCAGACACCTTAGAGGGGACTTAGGCAAAATCAAGGCAATCCCGATGGATCTGACAAGCAAAGTCAATCCATGCAAAAGTTAGGGATCAAAAACAAAAGTAAAAGAGGACCCCGAAACCCTCAACAAAAACAAAATAAGATTCAATGACCATTCAAATAGGGTCACTGACACCCCAAAATAAGGTGACTGCCACGACGAGCAAACCTTGAATCATAAAGTTTACACCGTCAAGACAAGTGTAGAATTAACTGAGCGTCGGATTGGAGATCATTAAGAAGAAGGGGTGGGTACAAATCATACTTTGAGCCTAATATACTTTGTTTCATAACCGTGAACCAGACCACGTTATAGCCCTCGAAAGACCTAATTGAGGCGAGGTTTATTCTGAAAGCATACTATCGCGAGGTTGCGTAACCTGACTCCTCACATGATTGCTAATCATCAGCATTGGTGTTATTTCTCTTGATATATCTTTCACACCAACCAAATTAACACAACGTCTGGGCTAACAGTCCATTCGTCTCACTATCATGACACTCTCAAATAAATGATACTTTTTCAAACTTGCATTAAACTTTGCATTAATTATTACCATCTGTGAATGTACAATTTTAATTGCAAATCAACGCTAGGTATTCAAGGACATCTCAACGATGGGAAATTAAGGAAGAATTTAACTTCCAGTGGCTGACACGAAGCAAGACTACCTCAAAATCCACAGGCTGGGGCAAATTATTCAACAGCTCAAGCAGGGGGCAGACCATTGCCATGTTCAAACTGGGGCAAGACCAGATCGTCCTGACCATCAAGCAAAGTTGCAACCTTCTCTGAAGGAAATTCACAACAAATCACCAAGTACCCAGACTTGGGGCAACCAGAGCGTCATTTTTTGCTTCAATCATGGCATCTTCAACAAGCTGTGTGTCGAGGAAGTCAATCCCTCCCACCATCCGAAGTCCAATCTGCATTGGCAACTACCAAAATCTACCATGCTGGCGTCTCCCTGCATTTCCAATTACCTGTCTGCAATCATATGCATCATACGCATGTCATTCACTATCATAAGTACCCTGCATCATATGCATACTCCAATCATACCTTACTTCCCCAACTCTTGCATCTCCGCTCGTCAGCATTTGCATTTGCACTTCCACTCGTATGGAACATCAGTTATCATCCAGCATTCATATATGCAAGTCCAGGTCCAGGATCAATCTTGAAGATTTCCAATACCATTATCAGCCCGGTCAGGGGCGATCTTCCACAAAGGTTGTGGATTTCTCCCACGAATATCAAGAGCTTCAAAGCAATCAGCAGCCCAGTCAGGGGCGATCTTTTGCAATTGGGGGTTTCTCCCACAAAATTTGAAGATATTCAAAGCAAGGTTCAACCCAGTCAGGGGCATTTTTCAAGACCGTGGGTGTCCCCCAGGATGTATTTCAACCTTGTGGTAGATCAGATCTTCGAATCAACATTCAGTCCAGTCAGTTGCACACCACTCAAGACCGTGGGCGTTCCCCACGAAGTTGTTCAACCTGTTGTTGGGCAAATCCAAGAAGTTCAGTGCAAGATCCAACCCGAGCAGGGGCATCTTCAGCAAAACCGTGAGCGTTCCTCATGAAGTCGTTCAGCCTTTTGTTGAACAAGACAAGACATCAAGACAAACTCAGCCCAATCAGGGGCATCCTCTTCAGAATTCATGGGCGTAACCATGAAATCATTTCAACAAAACTATGATCTCCAAACAAGACGGTGGGCGTACCCCGTTGACTCATTTCAATTCAATCTTCCTTTTGGGGGGTCCCCCATTGAGTTGTACCCAGCAAGCGTGACCGTTGTCAATTGCCTTACTATCATCCTTTTGGTGATAGTCGAACTTCGTCAGTTCAACATAGCCTGCATCCTTTCGATGTTGGTAACCTTCTATTTGTGTTTGTCCTATCATCCTTTTGGTGGTAGTGACTGGTGTGTGTTTCGCTCCGTCATCCTTTTGGTGGGGGGTCTATCATGGTCATTAATGATAGATTGTGCGATTGTTTGTTTGTGTTTCGCTCCATCATCCTTTTGGTGGTGGGTCTGGCATTTCGTCGATGTCAGATTGCGCGATATTTTGTTTGTGTTTCGCTCCGTCATCCTTTTGGTGGGGGATCTATCATGGTCATTAATGATAGATTGTGCGATGTGTTTATTTGTGTTTTGCTCCTATCATCCTTTTGGTGGTAGTGGCTGGTGTGTGTTTCGCTCCGTCATCCTTTTGGTGGGGGGTCTATCATGGTCATTAATGATAGATTGTGCGATGTGTTTTGTGTTTCGCTCCGTCATCCTTTTGGTGGGGGGTCTATCATGGTCATTAATGATAGATTGTGCGATGAGTTTATTTGAGTTTCGCTCCGTCATCCTTTTCGTGGGGGGGTCTATCATGGTCATTAATGATAGATTGTGCGATGTGTTTTGTGTTTTGCTCCGTCATCCTTTTGGTGGGGGGTCTATCATGGTCATTAATGATAGATTGTGCGATGAGTTTATTTGAGTTTCGCTCCGTCATCCTTTTCGTGGGGGGGTCTATCATGGTCATTAATGGTAGATTGCGCGATGTGTTTTTGTTTTCGGTGGGGGGTTTATCATGGTCATTAATGATAGATTGTGCGATGAGTTTATTTGAGTTTTGCTCCGTCATCCTTTTGGTGGGGGGTCTATCATGGTCATTAATGATAGATTGCGCGATGTGTTTTTGTTTTCGGTGGGGGGTCTATCATGGTCATTAATGATAGATTACGCGATGTGTTTTTTGTGTTTTCGCTCCGTCATCCTTTTGGTGGGGGGTCTATCATGGTCATTAATGATAGATTGTGCGATGTGTGAGTTCGCTCCATCACCCTTTTGGTGGGGGGTCTATCATGGTCATTAATGATAGATTGTGTGATATGTTTGGTGTGTGTCTCGCTCCGTCATCCTTTTGGTGGGGGGTCTATCATGGTCATTAATGATAGATTGTGCGATAGTTTGTTTTTGTTTCGCTCCGTCATCCTTTTGGTGGGGGATCTGTCATCTCGTCTGATGCCAGATTGTGCGATAGTGTTTGGTGGTTGTGGCTGGTGTGTGTTTGCACTATCATCCTTTTGGTGGTAGTAGCCGTGTGTGTTTCACCACATCATCCTTTTGGTGATGGTGACCTTTTGCCAGTTATTTACAGTTTACTCAAGGGCATACCCCATCCAGCTTTTCAATTCTCAAACATTTCTTTTTCGGACAAATTCAGGGCCTTCTTCATATCTAATTGTCTTCTACCTTGAAAGAGTGAATTCCGTACCAATTCATCTTACTTGGTCTAAGCCAATTAGATAGGGGCATCTGTCATACCCCAAATTTGTCCTACCTGTTGTATATTACTATCATCTGTACATTCGTCCACTTGCTTTATTCAAAAAAATCCAAAATATCTTGTTTCCGTTCAGATATGGGGATAATGTTGAATGAGGAGTAGTTCAGGTCATCTTGTCGAAATTGGTTTTAGCAGAATTTTTAGTACAGTGCATACCTCAAGGCGTTGTTTTCTGATTTCAAGGCAATAGGTGTTTTTTGGTTCGTGGCAATAATTCAGGACGATTTCATTCCCTATTTAATATCAAGTTCGGAGGTGGATTTATTGTGATTCAAATCTTTTTAAGACCAATTAAGAATTATGGTTTACTCAAGGAATGATTTAAGTTTTGTTTTAACTCAAGTGGTGGGTTTATTTCGATTTAAAATCCACATTCATAAAACCCGCAATTGTTTGAGAGTCGTAATTGTATAGGTCCATGATCTTTTCATCACCATACAAAAGAACAAGAATGCATATTCATTTTTTAGGAGTCTCTGTTCTAAAATCACAAGTTCATTTGCCCATGACAAAATTCCAAAAAAATTTGTTTCAAATTCTATGAGAAGCAAATTGGAATAAGCCTTCTATCCACATCCACAAGCCAATGTTGCAATCTGGAAGACCTTTTATGTATATATTGTTAAAATCCATTTTTCATCCAACAGTATATAAATATTACAAGGGACACAAATTTTGCTCAGACAAATTCACACAGTTTTACGGTTTGCCTCATGCATTAATTTTAAACCAGGCCCATTGCATCGACTTGCTACCATGGGAGATTGGTTCAATGAAGAGTGAACAGGTAAAGTCTTCATGCTGCCAGGCTACTTTCCAATGGCAACGTCCTAAGTAACGGAAGAAACATGACAAAATAGCTTTTGATACTAATCTTCCAATGGCTGCACGAGATCCACACCTACAACAACAACAACGAAAATTCAGCAAAAAAAAAAGGGACATATCCACAGAGAACAAGATACAAGTTGCTGCAGCACAAGTGCCATAACCTCGACATGGATTCGTAATACTCCTCACGAGCCCCTCGCGTCAACTGCCTTTCAAACATGAAAAGATCAATGAAAATAGCTGTTAAGAAAACGAACAAAGGATCACACACATCAGAAAAGACCAAGGAGGATCTTGCGTAATACTCGCAGTACGTACGATAACTTCCGCTGCTTCAAGACCATCACATGAGACGCCGCCGACCAATAAAAAATTTGCATTAATTCTGCAACAGTTACGCGGCTTCCGTAAATATTGTTTCAGAGCAAGTTTACATAACCCGCATAATGAAGATTAAAGGAGGAAAGAGTCCACTCACCAACAATTATCCTGCTGCCGACAGAATTTCACAGCTCACCGGTGGCACAGCTAGTGTACATCACGTGTGTTTCATCAGCCGACAACAGCATGAAGGACAAGACAAGTCGTGTTTGCGTGCCCAATTTTTGACATATGCGATGCATCAGCTGCAAGTTGCACTTCGTCATCCACTCCCCTCATCTTGAATCAGTCCCCACATAAAACCATGAGAAACTCCACAAATGATGTTATCCTTCAATCTAAGCTTCTCGCCTCAAATCCACACTAGCCTGCAGGAAGACAAGGAAAACTTTGTGAGCCATCACAAAATGTGCAAAAACGCAACCATGATTCACAAAAACAATACATTTCAAAGGCAATGAAAACAGAAAAACCACAATACCATGATGGACAGGGTCGGCGTGAACTTTTCGAAGTTGTATAACTGGCATCTTCAATACTTACGTACATCCTGCCATCACTAAGCAATGTCAAGAAGAAGACCATAACTTGTATAATTAAGAGATTATGAGTTAAGATCCCACTTGTCACCAGCAGTAGGAATGTGCAGATGTTGGTAAAGCTACGTGTGTCGGATACAGCTTCCCGGAGACCAACTTTAGACCTCTCTTGCGCATATCTTCACCTATGGTTATGTCCTTGTCCTGATAAGAAACACATAAATGCTGCTTTGCTATCTGATTTACTGAAGATGTAGGTTCTTGCTGTCGAATTTCATTATTCATCACGACCTACATGAAATGGATAAAAAGTAAGTTACAGTTATGCACTCAAACCAGCGTTCTTAAAGCCGTTGTGGATACCATGTGAAGTCAATGATTCACAACAAATCACGGTGCAATGTCGACCTGCATTTCACGAAGTAAAAAGAAATGATAAGTATTGGGGAGTTGACGCTTACGAGGAGTTGACGCCTTCAACTGTGTTTATTAGTTGATGACCCCAATTTTCCTTTCAACACCAATTCGCATCACACCACCAAACCTGACACAAGATTTATCAGACCACAGGATTTTTTTTGCGTCATCACTTTAATGCAAAAGTAATAATATTTAGGCAAAACATACCCAGTCCTCTTCGCCATGCTAAGTCCACCGCATCCAATCTATCGTAAGGCAAGTGTCAAGGTTGATTTAGATTCTCGTCGTGTACATGAAAAAGAAGAATGAAAAAGGTTAGCAGAGAAATACTAATAAGATGTTGGTTCAAAATAAACGGCAATGGAATTTACAATTCTCTCAGCCGACACTTTATGCGCATGAGATGCCTAGCTTTATGAATAGTCTTTGTGCAATAAATCCACTCACCATTTTCTCACAACTGAAGCCAAACGCATCTTCCGTAACAGACTTCTCGGTTTGTAGGACATCACCACTTTGATTCTCATTGTTTTGTGCCCAAGCAACATGATTCTCATGATTTTGAGCCCAAGCAGCATGTGACCTGAAGCAATGGCAGGAAAGTCACACTTTCGTGTCGTACGCTAGCTGCAACGTGAACAATTGACGGCATGGGATCTCCGCCAACCCGCGGAGCAAATAATTCTCACAAATAAATGACTCATAAAAAATTTCATGGCAGTCGCACGGTTCAATCACGTGACCGAAAGAGTACAACATAAAATTTCAACACATTTTCACGCATAGACCAATAACCTGTTACCTGGATTCACATGCCGTCATCCTCACGTCTTGGCTCCATCCATTGTCTCACTTATAATTTGTAGTAGCAGGATTACTAACAGGGACCCACAAGAGTGATGACATTTGAGAATTAAATAGAATACCATCCAACACTCACTTGTGACTTCTATGTCTATCCACAACCGAGTAATTGCGAGAACAAGACCTGCATGAGGAATTGCAAATCATGACCTGCAGCAAAAACTTCAAACAGAAATTTATAAAGGCTTGGAGGCTTTGACATAAATCCCATGCGCCGATTCGCGGCAGCTGCGCAAACCACGCTTTGAACCAATTCAAAGCCAGCTCCGTCTTAGCCAACAATAGTTAATCCCTACATAAAAAATCATCCATTTACCACTTGATACATGACCCCACCAAAATTTGTATGAAATCCCATAACAGACAAAAGAGTAGACTGCAACCTTACTCACAAAAACTCCAAATTGTTGTGAATCATACCACTGCTACAAGCCTACAACAGGACAAAAACAATATAGCAAAACCAGCAGCAAAACTTTAACTAAAATACACACAGCACCAGACAATACCTGCATAACACAGCTCACACCTGCTGCACACACCAGACATCCTGCAAGGTGAAAGGGACAGGGCATGAGCATCAAGACAAATCCACATTGTTAAAAGAGCCTCCAAACCCTAATCTGAGGGGGCTCCAACAAAATTGAAAAAATACCTTTATATCAGAACTGAAGCTCACTTCAGGACCTCTCCAGTTTTTTTGATAGAAAAATAGCTCCCTCAACTTAAAATCTCCAAAAAAAACCCTTCCATATTCGAAAATCTCTTACCTTCCCCCGCAATTGTCAAAGCCCAACGAATGAAACTCACCCCAAATCCAATATGAAAACAAAACTCAAAACACCCAGTTCAAGACTCACAAACCCTTATTACATCCCTCCTTCAACCGATTTCATTTTTTCCGAAATACAAACCTTCAATCCATTTGATCTTCGAACAACCTTTAACCCGTATTCCCTTTTTTCCCGAAAACCTTTCCACCCTTTCCACCCTAATCCGCCAACCATGCACAAACCCTAATTCCCTAAATAACCTTCAACCCATCGAACCAAACAAAACCAGAAAAGAAGAAGAATGATAAATTTTTTCTAAAATGAATTTGTGACCTGAGACGGGAACGTGCTCAAGGGGTTTCGAAATTAGTCTAGCATTTCTCACGCCGACATCGCCAACGCCCTCAGATCCGTAATCATAACCATATCCGTTACTTTCTCTGAATCCATCATCGCCATTATCCTTGTAGAAGCATCAACACCGCCGTCAGCCATAATCATCCGCCTCCTATTACTACTCATCATCGTTTTTGCTTGGAAACAATTTGCAACATCTCACAGCCTCTACAAATCAGCATCATCATGCAAGCACGTGGAAGAGAGAAGGAGAAGAATATCTCGGACGAAGTAGCGGCAACTCCGTTACTTGCTTCTGGTGCGATGATTATTGGTCGACGACGTGATTGGTGAGGGAGAGAAGAAATATTAAATTCTAAGCTGATGTAGATACACGCATTTGGGTTTCTCTTCAATCTTTTTTTTTTATCTGTTTTATTTTTATTTTTCTTTAAGATTAATGAGCTTTACTTTAAGTCCATAACGTTTTTTTCTAAAACCTATATCCACACCTGAATTTCTCACGTACACCCTTCACATTATTACAAACCCCCCACTGTTTGTTTATTTTAATTTTAGTATATATTATTATTACTATTATGTATTATATAATGTTGTTTTATTTGTATATATTAATATCTTTTTCATTTCTTTTTAATTTTAAGAAGCTTATATTTTCCATTTCTTGGAAGTTGATCTTATTCCACATTTGTCATGGGGCTTTTATCTCATTTTCATTTGTTTTGGGTCGATGACGAGATTTCCGACGTTTAACCACAACATTAGTGGCGTGAAACAAAGGATCTGAGACCACCTTTTTTTTTCTTTCGATTTTATTGACCACTAACTTAAATTTCCGTCAATATTATTGTGGATATTATATTGTTATATTATTATTCATATTATTCATATTATTGTTATATTTATCTTAACATATTTTTTATCCATTTTATTCATATTATTCATATTATCATATTTATCTTATTATACATTATTATTATCATATTTATTCATTCTCACTCACCCGTATTCGAAAATACCTAATAAATTATCGAAACTCCTAAAAGCCAAATTGGTGGACTGTTGGATCTTTGGTCTTTTGCAGGTATCCTAACTTTGAGTCGTGCCCGACTTTTCTCAAGGCGTAGTTTAGGACACAATGCACACACACGGCTTTCTCTTGGGCTACCTGACAATGAGACCCCTTTATTTCGTGCAATCCCGTGTAACTTACATGTATCCCTCTCCCATTCTGATGTTTGTTTCGCGTTTCTTTGATTATTAGTTTATCTCCTAGGAGCACCCATAGGGACTAGAGTGGATCAAACTATTTTCAAACTAATTCTCGATTCATCATCGAGCCATTTTTAAACAACCCGTAAGTCGAGTGCTCATACGCATTCGCCATTAACCTATTACTACTCGACCCTTGATGCGTAAGTCAAGTCGGTCTCTCCTTTCAAACCATTTCATTTTCAACACGCTTTGCACGCGATGATGAGTCAAACCCTTGATCCAACGTCAAGCGGATTTTCGAAACAAACTATCAATCAACTAACAACTATTCAATTCTTTTCAAGGTGTAAAGAGTAGGTTCAAGTCTTTGATCTTGCTTTTAGTTGTTTATATGCGAGTTATCTTATTCGTGTGTGAGCAATTGACGCCTTTAAATAATATTAACAAACTCGATAATACTTAACCATCTCCAATCACTCATCCTTTCACTCACCTTTCAAACAACTTCTTTTACGATGAAAAAAAGAGTGTCCCAAGTCTTTGGTTCTCTCTCCCGACTACTTGGATCCGAGAAGCCTTTCTCAAGCTTCAAGTAGTCGTCACCCGACCAATCTCATCCTTTTATACACCATTTCAAATTCAAACAACCTTCTTTTACGATGAAAAAGAGAGTGTTCCAAGTCTTTGGTTCGCTTTCCCGATTACTTGGGGTTTGTGAAATCTTTCTTAGGCTTCAAGTGATCGTCATCATTTCAACCTTATCCTTTCAAACATATCATTCCTTCATGATGAAAAAGAGAGTATTTCAAGTCTTTGGTTCGCTCTCCTGATTACTTGGGTCCGAGAAGTCTTTCTTAAACTTCGAATAATCGTCATCCGTACCCTTTCAAACTCATTCAAATCCTATTCCTCTTCGTGGTCGTTACCACGAACTACGACTGCTCTGATTCTTCATTCACTCTTGAATGTAAGATACGTAGGCACAAGATTGCGATGATCTTGGCGAGCACAATTCCCTCCATCTTCTATTTTTCCCCCATCCTTTCCCGTAGTCGAACTACGACGCTCTGATTTCTCGTTCTCGTCCGAATGAGCATACGTAGGCACAAGGGCCCCAATCCTTGGCGAGCACCCTATCTTCTAACCACCCCCTTTCCCCTAGTGTCTTTATCCCTTGATAGTATCCTTTAGCATTTAGTAGCGAGAAGAGAAGAATTAAGTTTAGCTAACATCCATTAACTCGAATTAAGAGGTTCCCGTCGAGTACGACGGACGTGAGGGGTGCTAATACCTTCCCCTCACGTAACCGAATCCCGAACCCAGGAACATATGGTTGCGACGGCCGTGTTCCTTTCCGCGTTTATGAGGTTTTCTCGATATTTTCCTCTCCCGTTCATTCGGAAAAAATAAAGTTCGGTGGCGACTCTGTCGAACCGCATTTCCGCGCCTTTCGCGCGAGGGTCGTATTTTCGAAATGAATTTTTTTCGAGGTGCGACACCATGTTGGCGCATTCTTCTTCAGATTCTAATGAAGATTCAGAATCATCTGAATCATCCCAGGTTGCCATTAGAACCTTCTTCTTTTTGTCAAACTTCCTTTTTGGCTTTTCCTTTAGAAGCTTTGGACATTCATTCTTGTAATGGCCAGGTTCTTTGCATTCAAAGCAAACAAACTCCTTCTTTCCAGATCTTTTGTGTCCAGAGGACTCCTTGCGTTGATCTGGCTTCTTGAAGTTCTTGAACTTCCTCTGTTTGTGCTTCCAGAGTCTATTGATTCTTCTGGACAGCAAGGACAGTTCATCTTCTTCTTTAGAAGAAGACTCTTCAAAACTTTCATCTAACACCTGCAAAGCTTTCACAGATTTGTTAGACTTTAAAGCAATTGACTTACCTTTCTTTTGAGGCTCGTCTTCTTCAAGTTCAATTTCATGGCTCCTTAGAGAGCTGATTAGTTCCTCCAATGTGATCTTGTTCAGATCCTTAGCTAGCTTCAGAGTAGTGACCATAGGTCTCCATCTGATAGGCAAACTTCTGATGATCTTCTTCACATGATTAGCAGTTGAGTAGACTTTGTCCAACACTTTTAATCCAGCTGTGAGGATCTGGAATCTAGAGAACATAGTTTCTATAAATTCAGATTCTTCCATTTTAAACACTTCATACTTCTAGATCAGTGCCAGAGCCTTGGTCTCTTTAACTTATGAGTTCCCTTCGTGTGTCATCTTCAAAGACTCAAACAAATCAAATGCAGTTTCTCTGTTGGTGATCTTCTCATACTCAGTATGAGATATTGCATTTAATAAGATTGTTCTAGCTTTGTGATGATTTCTAAACTCCTTCTTTTGGGCTTCAGTCATAGATTTTCTATCAATTTTCTCGCCATCCCCATCAGTGGGGTGAACATACCCATCAATGACTAAGTCCCATAGATCAGCATCATAACCAAGGAAGAAACTCTCTATTCTGTCCTTCCAATAGTCAAACTTCTCCCCATCAAACATAGGGGGTTTTGTGCTGATTCTATCCCTTTCTTCACATCTGTTGTTGCTGTTAGATGTTGAAGTTTAAGCCATAATAACAACCAAGAATATATATCAAAGTTTTCTCACTGGATCTTTTCTGTTCACGGTGAAGTGATAGCACACACAGAACCGGAGCTCTGATGCCAACTGAAGGTGAGAAAATACTTAGAAGGGGGTTGAATAAGTATATAGAAAATATTATGGCAATAAAAAAACAAAGATTTTTATCCTCGTTCGTTGAACTCAACTACTCCAGTCCACCCTATCAAGAGTGATTTGCCTTTCTCCATAAGGACTTAATCCACTATTAATCAAACTGATTACAATAGCAAACACTAAGAGCAATTGTTCTTAGTCTTCTCAAGAACTACTGACCACAACTGGGTCTTCTCAAGGAACTTTTACAATCAAATGTAAAACTAAACAAGTGTTTGAATGCTTCTAAGTAAGCTATATCACAACTGTGATTTACACTTAAGTTTAAGAACGTATGAAATAAATTCAGCAAAGAGAATAATTTGTATGAGAGCTTTTCAATGAATTTCTTTCAATAATCGTCAACATAAGGAAGATGTTGAAGTCTTGCTTTTATAGGCACAAAAGTCCAAGACGTTTTCACTTTGAAGACCGTGTCTGCAAAGTAGTTGTGACCTTTTTGTCTTCACATCACTTGACCTTTCCTAGAAGTAGAACGTTCAGAGAAATCCTTTTTCCTGTGTTCTTGTGTCTAGCATAAAAGAGGAAAAATTCGTTTGACATAACCAACGAGTATATCTTCAAATAATCTTCTTCAACAAGTTTCTAATTCCCAGCAATTAACATCAGAGCCTTAAGTGATCAGAGTCTTGATGTCTTCAGAGTTTGCTGTATCAGAGTGTTTGCAGCAAGTGTGCTTTAGCGTGAGATTCATTAGATCAGAGTTTAGGCATCAGATCCTCAGTACTTGCAACGTACAATACTATCAGAGTCTTCTGAAAAACTATGCTTGAAACTCTTCATACAAAGTATTCAGTCTATGCTTCAGATGCTTCTGTAGCTTCTGCTTCAGATCCTTTTGTAGGCAGCGCTCAGATTCTTCTAAGAGATGCTTTTGACGCTTCAGAACCTTGCATAGTTCAACGTTCAAATCCATTTTTGCTTTCAGAAGAATATTAAATTTAATATCTGCAGCAAAAATACTTGAACAAATTTAGAGTATATAATTTCTTAATACAAAATTTCGTAAGTGTTATCATCAAAACATAGAGATATAACTAAGAACCAATCTGTGTTCTAACAATTATGATTCAAGGAACATTAAAATAAACGTAAAACATGAAAGAAAATTTCATCAAAACTGAATTAAACCCTTTGTAAAATGACTCATTAAGAACGAATTAGTTTATGTAAAGAAACAAAATTGAGTAGATGGACAAGAAGAATAAATTTAAGTAGCCCTCAACACAAGGTGACTCTAAAAAATATCAAATATCTTCTATAGATCTAAGTGGCGCACGTCGGAAGGTGCGAACTTATGGGGAGGTCTCGAAATAATCTGTAAGTAGCTAAACTAGCGCATCACTCGCTCAAGAAGATATGGATACATAAGAGGTGCCCACATCCCAACCAGCCGAAGTATAAGGAAATGACGTCAAACTTACGTGTCAGGAAGTGACCCTCGTACGGGAAAAGAAAATGTCATCTAGTACCATATGATCAAAAGAGACTCTAAATGGCTTGACTGTACCATTCCCCATATACGAAAGAAAAGCGGCTGCACAAGGTCAGTTCTCTATGTAGTTAAACGCAACTTCAAACCCGATGATGCGAGGGAAGTGAGAGATAGTCCATCTCTAAAAATAGTTCAGATACAATATTAATAACAAGTCTAACAAATGAATTATGAAAATATTAGTAACAAGAAACTATCGTAAGCAGCATGCAACACCTTACCATCTACTTTGCCTTTCAAAGACAAGCCTCACCCAACTTCAAGTACAGGTAGACCAAATCGGCGGTCCCCCAGATGTACTCGTGAATCACGCTTAAGTCTATGAAGTACTTGAGGTATACTACATTGTCATACTTTGCACTTTTGTCCAAAAACATGGATGCCCCAACCAAGAACAAGAGGTAACACCTTAATGCGTAATACAAGTTGTACTCAACCTGCACATCATCACCTTCGGCATCCAAAGCCCACTATAGGTGTTTTTTATAAAGGTTTTTAAAAAAGATAAATCGTGCATGAACACCTCTAATGTGAGCTGCCTCCTCCGTCGCCTTATAGGATTAGCCCCCAACAGGGTAACCATTAGATCGACCCCTTCCTCTCGTCGGATCCTTCCGTGATCCAGTAATTTCTCCCTAATGGAAAGATGAAGCAGACATGAGACCTCATTCAAAGTGATGGTCATCTCGCTTATAGTTATGTGGAAAGATGACGTATCTAAAGGTCACCTATTTGGAAAAGTTTCATGCATGTCGTGGTTTATGGTCATGTATATAGAAGAACATAAATCACAAGACTAGAATAACAAATAGCATCAAGGAGCCAAGAAACAGTGGGTTGTGGTAACTCCCGTATCTTCCTATCGTGGTTAATCATTTTAAACCAATCAAACTCATGTAAGAAGAAAACATAAGCATCTTTATGGATTTTATTAGTGGACAACATATGTATTGCAAAAGAAAAGTAATATACCTTTCCATGTCTACATGCCTAGCAGTATGCTCTACATAATTATAAAGTAAGGAGGTGTCAAATGGCCCTCCTGGATAACTCTCTAATGGGGCATCCGAATCGGCTTCCTTCTAGGCTTCAAGATCAACAAGGGCCTCAGGAACCTAAAGTTCTGCTGCATCATATGCCTGAGATGCTGAGAGAGCCGACTATAAGGACTAGATGGTCGGAGCTGCGAAGTAGATGTAACATTAAACGAGTTATCAACAACTTGTGACTTTGCGGCCCTATCACGTCGTACCGACGCGGTTTAGGACACACGCTCGAACCTAATTTAACCAGTATTGTCTTCAGCCATTACACTTGCATTATAAAGAAAGACATATATAAACATGTCCAGAGAAGTTCACAAAATCACCCAATTTTTTTGAATGAGTACACTCCGGAGATGCATCTCCGAAAATAGTTTAGAGAAAATATGGAGATGCATCTATGGAAAAACCTTCGATGGTCGCCCATGGTAGCAACCCATTTTCTACCCTAAAAATACCAAAAAAAAACTCATTGGATATTGTTCTAACCTACCAAATTCGTTTACACTAGTACCTGAAGTTCCTAAAATAACTCATGTATCCTAAAAAAACTAACTACAAATCAAAACATTAAGAATAAAATAAAATTTGAAAAACAAATCAAATAAGATTGATTGATTAAAAAGATAAGCTTGTATGTTATAAAATGTTGGAAAGAAGGAAAAAGAGATCCACTGATGCTTCAATGCAAGAAGAGATGCTTCAATGGTTGGGAGACGTAAAGATCCAAATGAGTTATTTTAGAGAAATTTTAGAAAATGAAGAAGGAGGAAGAGAGAAGGCCCGACGCAGGATGAGAAACAAAAGCGTCTAGAGACATTTTTGAATAAATAATATTTATAAAGGTGCATTTTTAATGCACTTTTTACACATACGGAGATGCATCTCCGGATTAAATTTTAATGTGAAAAGTGTGTCTTTTCAATTTGGTCTAGAAATGGTGAAAATAGGTGCGTCCGGAAATGCATCTCTAGACGCTAGGAACATTATGCACTTTTCACAATGATGTGGGAGCACCCGCAAGAGTGTAAAGAGCAGCACTCCTATTTTTTATGTAGTGTTTAAAATCACCTTTTTTTTAAGAAATAAAACAGCTATTATTTTTAAATCTGAAATTTTATTTCCTCGATTTTTCAAGTTCAAACATTTTTAACCATAAATTTTGGTTTATACAATCACTTGCTACCATAATATTTCCACTTGTCACACTAATCAAAATTAATCTCAAAATACAGTGTAGGTCTCATATTTTAAAAATTGGATGATCGAATTTTTTTAAAGGACTAAGTTTCTAAACCTCTGATATTTTGTATGGGAGCAAAAATATAGTAAGAGGACCATTGCAAAAAGATTTATGACACGATAGCGATATCAAGAGTTTTCAATAATTAGAGAGGAATACTTATAAAATTAATATTTCAATGCTTAAATTAATACTAAAGTAAAAGATGTGAAACTTATTGGTGTGTGAATATGTAGTACCTCAAAGTTGTTTAGAGTCATGTTTATATAAAAAGTGATGGTTTAAACTGCTACCATTTGATCCGACCCAATACGTAGGAAATCGTTGGATAAATATCAATGGCTGAGATGAAAGAGGTGTCTTTCTTCAATTCAATATGATGGTTATGCATGAGTGTTCAACACTTCACCAGTTAAATCAACACTTGTAATTGGATTAGGGAAATTTTGTTGAATTATTAGTTAGACTGGAACAGGTAAAATAGGATAATAGAGAGATTTTTTTATTACTCTATATTTCTCTCAAAGCCTATGAATTTTCAAAATTATTTATTTCATGTTATCCGACCACACCTTATATATTTGCCTAACTAATAAAAAACCCTAATACAAAATTTGAAAATTGTCATGGTTAAAATCCCCTAAATTTACCTTGTTTGGATACTTCTATTCTGATAAACCTTAATGCAAATTTTGAAAATTATAGAGGTTTAGATGTATGCTGTCTAGATAAACTCACCACAACAATCACTGAGAAGAGATCCAACAGTGGTGTTTGATGGTTCCACGCCTAATGATTTAGACAACATGTACTCCTTGAGGTAAGAATAATTGTGGTTTATTAAATTCAAGTCAAACATGGCTTGATAGTGACTTAACTCAGAGAATGATGTTAAAAAATGTTATGAGGGCTGCAATATGGAGAGTGAATTTTGAAAAGGCTATGATGTTGTAAATTATTAATAATCTTTGTTCCAAAATGACAAGAGAAATATGCAAGTGAAGTTTAATATTTGAATTCAGAAATAGGCAATATTTGTGAAGTGTTGCGGTGAGTTTGAATTCATAAATAGGCAACACTTGTAAAGAGTTGCAGCAAGTTTAAATTTTGAAATAGGCAACACTTTGCAAAGTGTTGTAGAATGAAAGCAAGCAACTCATGAAGAATGTTGCAGTGGATGAAACAATGTAACTTTTGGTAAAAAGTACGTAACTTCTAGTAAAAAGTATGTAACTTTTGGTATAAAAAAACGTAACTTTTGGTAAAAGGAAGTTGTTTTACCAAGGGTCACAACCATGTGAAACAACACAAACATGGCCTATAAATAATTTATTCTAGTTTCAGAAAAACATTAGAAAAACTTACGACCTCACTAAAATTCCAGATACTCTTCCCTACATTCAAGTTTTCATCAGTCTTGTGCAAATTCGGTTATAGGCTGAATTATCTTTAGTATTCTTGCGTTCCAACTCTAAGACATTTGAGAGTGCTTGAAATAATTTTAAGGAAATTGATTTTGTTCTCAATTCAAGCATGAACCCATTCAGTCTAAATAGTTTACCTAACAGTCTTAAAAGTATTCAAATAATGGCTACCAAGGCTGCAATTTCAAGCATCAAGGTCATGATGGAACCAATTTTATTTGATGGCAAGATAAAATGACATTTTTCCTGGCTGCCCTCAAGGTTCACTATTTCATAGATCCTAACTTAACACCAATTCTAGAACCAACTGAGGATGACTCTTACAAGATCAAGAAGGAGCGCAAGAAACGTACGAATTGTTATGTCGTGGACATATGCTAAACACATTATTCAGTCGTCTCTATGATTTATACACTGATACCCAATATGCAACAGAGAACTGGAAAGCACTTGAATTCAAATTCAAGACTGAAGAGGAAGGTCGAAAAAATTTCTTAATATCTAAATACTTTGATTTTAAAATGTTAGACTCCAAGCCTATTCTTGCAGAAGTACACAATTTACAGGTTCTCATGAATAAAATAAAATTTGTATAAATAGACATTCCTGAAGCTTTCCAAGTTGGTACAATCATTGCAAAATTGCCACCTTCATGGAAAAGATACAAGAAAAAATTGTTTCATAGTTATGAGGATCTCTCATTAGAGAAACTTGAGAAACACCTTCGAATCAAGGAGGAGATGAAGGATAGAGAAAAGTATGAGTTTGTTGGATACTCTAAAGCCAATGTTGTGATTGGAAAAGGAAAGAGGAATCATGATGGAATGAAGAATCATCTTGGCTCTAAGAAGGAACATAATAAGTTCAAGAATTCTAGAGGACCAAAAGAACCAAAAGGCGGCTGGTATTTTTTCAAGGGGTTCTGAAATTTTACACTTAAAGGGTGGCTTTAAAGCACCATAGGGCATATTTTGAGAGCATTTTAAGTCATTGGAGGTCAATTCTTCAAGGGACTTCTTATGCAACCCTCTTATTTGTATTTTTATTATAATTTTCATTATGAGTAGCTAATTCTCTTTAGGTTTGGTTGTCTTTTATGAACCTATATTTATAGTGTTGGGACATATGTTTGATTTCTATTGCATGAATAGCTTTGATCGCGACTTAGTATGTCTAAATGATTCGTGACTACAAGTGCACAGTCGGATCGCGTAGTTTTAAAGATTATCGAACCCAAAGGACCAAGAATCAATCTACCGTTATCTAATGCTACTACGTAAATCTAAGGCTAATGGATTTCTAAATTTGGTATGCGAGTAAGGAAATAAGAGCAAATTGAAATTTAATTTTAATCAAGATAATGCAAAATATCGATATATAATTCTATCAATCATCGGGGGCTCAGTAATTCATGACCGTTTAGTTTAAAAGGTAAAAATTGTTACTCTGTAGAAAATACTCATTTAAAAGACCTTATCTCACACTCTTGTGTTTATTGACTTAGACTATACTCTCAAATCAGAATGAGGACTCTCACTCTCATTTGTATTTAAAAACACTTTTTAAAAATAAGTAGATCCTAATTAACCCTAAAGCGCTCTCGTTGTATATAAGACTAATGTTCAGTTTCAGCTATCCAATTAAGACCTCAAACTCTCGCTTTATTGATCTTAACCTTCGTTACCTTTTTACTCTCATAACAAAAGTTATTAAGTTATTAAAAAGAAACTGAGATTAGAAGAATAGATCTGTTAAATTCACGCCATGATTTACTTAACCCCTTCTGACCGACCTGTCGCGGTGAAATTTGGATAACAAACTATTGATTAGTTTGAATCTTCAATTCAATTTGCAACTGAACTTTGATTTGTCCAAAGGAAGGGATAAAAATCGAAATTCCCACAATGCAATGCAAATGCAAGGTTTAGAGAGTTTTAGGTTCGAGGGTTGGTTAAACTTAGGGAAGGTACTAGCATCCTAAGTTTCTGTAGTATCCTACAAGAACCTCTTGTTTTATATTGTTTATTGCTAAGTGTTTATCTGCTTAATGGTTAAAAGACCTAGGGGTTTATATCTAAGTATACTCGATAAGATGTCGCATCTTATGCCTACATATCCTTACGGGAGTGGAATCAGAGTATTTGTAGTTCCCCTAAAGGGTTTGAGGAGTTCTTTGACTGTGGTCAAAGTTCCTATGGGTTTAGGGTAGTTGGTTAATTGATTTTAGGAGACGAGATGCATTGTCATTTTAAGGGAGATGTAAGCGCCACAAGTTGTAGGAAAATAGTCTTTGCATCGTCTTAAGAAAAGGAATTACGTACTCGGATAGGGATCAACGAGGTACACCTTTATCTCTCTTAAGGCAAAGTTCCTACAGTATTGACTGTAATTGATGTGGGGTGGAGATTTTATCTCACTTAAGATGATTAACATCTTTCTCTTATGTGTTGGAGTAAATTGTATTGAATTGTTTTGTTGAATGTTTGAATATTGAGTTGATTGTTTTTGTTTCTATGTTGTAAGATAAAAGACAAGGTCCTCCTATGGGGTAGGATCTATCTTAAGTGATCGGCTTGAATGTGATCAAGGATCAAGGGGATAATGATGCAAATGAGATGCACTACACACAAGTAATGACTTATATGTAGGTTTTTCCTTTGGACGGTATGCGATGCAATAAAATAAATGCGATAATATTAAATTGCAGAGGGTAAATTGCAGAAAGTAAAGCCATACACATACGCATGAAAGCGCTGAAGTGTGTGAGAGTGAATGTGTCGTGAATGTGAGTGTGCACGATTAGGTTGTTTTTACGCTGTTGATTGATTTTAATTGGTTAAGTTGATTTCGGTTTGAGTAAAATGTTGATTGATTTTAGATGAGAAATTGATTTTAATTGACGTTAATTGTGAGAGGTTTGATTTTAAGACGAGTTGACTTATGAGGAAATATTTTTATTCTAGTTTTAAATAGGAGGTTTTTTTTTAACAAGTGATTTTATTTTATCTAAAAACTTAAATACAAAATGATTTATATTTTATTTTATGGCTATTAATTAAATTGAATTAATCATGAAATAAATGAAAGGGTATATTATTAATTATTTCTGAAAGGTTGATTAAATAAAATAGGTTTTATGATTGATTAAAGGTGAAATTGGCAATTAGGTGCAATTTATTTATAAAAGTCTTCTTTAGTGAGTTAAGATATAAATTGTTTATTAAAACATTATAAGTCTATTTTAAATAAAAATCTAAAAGAGAGTTAATTCGTTAAAAAAAACTTAATCTATCAAGAGGTTAATCTAAGAGTTATTAGCTGTTTTAAATTAAAAAGCTGATTATAAATTAAGTTAATAAAGTTGATTAGAAACTGGTTAATTAATTGGTTAATTACTTAAATAAAAAGAACTAGTGAATAAACTATAGGTTAATTAGGATTAACGGGAGATTAGGCAGTTGTTAGTGGTGTGTGGTGTGTGGTGAACGGTTACATTACGAATAGGGCAACAAAACAGCGAGAGGGAACAACGGAACCCTAATTCCCATTCTCGATCGCTTATCCTCTTCGTGTCCGCCTTACCGTTTCTTCTCGCAATTCTTCATCTTCCATTTTCCTGCATAAACAACAACAAATGAAGAATCATTAGCAGAAATCACTCACGGTTGCTATGGCCCCTTTGTCTCGCCGGGGGTTGACGGTTTTGGATCCGGGTGAAGGGGTCTTCGGCGCGATGATCTCGACGGCGGCGAATGACGAACGGAGGGGGGTGGTTCACGATTTCACGGCGTTTTGATGAAGGGATTTCGACGCCGGTGAGGGCTATTCGTGGAGGATCGCGAGATAAGTCCCCTATCTGCTTTACGATCTTAGGTTTCGTGTGAGTTTTCAATTGATTTCTGCGTGTATGTACTGTGTTTGGTATGAGACATTGGGCACGATCTTGGCTTTACTCACCTCCTATTGAAAACAACAATCCTCCCTCTCCCTAACAGGTATAAGGCTTCTCATTTCCAAGTTTACTTTTCTTTGCTTGTGAAAGTTCATAAACATTGATGTGATCCTTGTAACCTTCATGTGTTATGATTATGACCTGACATTATTCTTTGTGCTTGTGTATTTCAGCACCTCGCCACAACATGTCAATAATGAGCATACCGATGATATCTTGTCACTTGAGGTTGGTGATTCAGGTATCAATTTTATTAGGAACACCACGAACATGTCGCCTCGATCCACAAAGCGTGATAGCAGGATATGTGAAATTGTTGGACATACATATGATGTTGATTAAACAACTGAGAGTTTTCAAACTCTGCGCCACGAACATACCAGTTCAAAGTTCAAAACAAGGACCATGCCTAAAGGTAAAAACACGGCCAAGCAAAACATTAAAACACCAACATATCGGTAGCTAGTTCGATCTTTACTACTATAATGTCTGCTTCAAATTATCATGTTTGCAGGTATAGAGCTTCATCAGCAGAACTCAGCTTTTGGTAACAGTTGGTTCACTAACAGTGGCGAGAGATGTGGCTTTGGAATGGTTTGAGAAGATTTTGGTTTCTTGGTGATTAATTCTTCCTCTGCATAACGGGTCCAGTGCCAGGTGATGGACGAGAAATTGATACATCTTCTGGGGTGGTTGAATGTAGTTGTGTCCGAGGCTAAGGAAGGTGTTGAATTGGAGCAATAGGTTGTATTTCTGATATTTGTTGTTGTTGTTGCAGGTCTGATGTAACATTATGCACGACGGGGCGAAGAAAGTGGTGGCGATAGTGGCAGAGGATATGTGGTAGATGGGATGTGTGGCAGAGTTTACTTTGGAGTGTAGTTGCTGCCGGAGAAAACTCTCTTCGAATTGCCCGCGGGAGAAACCTTTGCACTAGTTAATGGAGGCTTTGAATTGGTGCCAAGAACATGTGAATCGGATTTTGATGCTTCAAACATGGAGGAATCACAATTTTCTTGCTGATGCGGTGGCCTTTGTGAATTTCTGATGTGAATGTTTAGGTGAGAAAATCCTGAAATAACTTTCGTGTTATGACCTGTTATGATTTATCGTGTTTTTATACCCCTTCTCTTTCAATGTGTGTATTGCGTGCTGATATTGTTGTTTGTTTGAATGCAGGTAGTTATTGTGAAATATATCAAGTACTATAACCACACGCATTTCACCCGGTGGAATTCCTTGGGCTGCTTCGATGGTAGGAGCTTATTCTAACAAATGGTTACTTGTATTCTTTTTTGTATAATGATCCATTCTTACGTGCTATGATATTATCACTGTGCAGGGAAAATGGGTCAAGAGAAATGTCGTGTGGTTAGGACGCATTTGTTGCGGTATGACATCTCTGGGAAGCGTGCCTCCATGGTGTTTGTAACAAATGCTGAAGATTTCAACAACACTGTCGAATGTGGCGTTTTAGACTTCCTCCACATAAGAAATAAGATGGTTCTTATCACGTGCTAATGGGTATAGTGGCATAGAGTTTGGACTTGTATTATCTTGTAATAAATCATCAATTATATTGTGAAAGTTCTTGTAACAATGTGCAGTGAGACTGAATGATAGTGCTTTAGTATATGTGTGGGTCCTTCAATTCGCACCAGACCATTCTTTAAAATTAACGTGCATTCTTGGAAGTTTTTTTTTGGGATAATTAATAAAACGTGGATGAGCCTTCTTTGCACTTGCTCATTACTTACATTCTTGTATAATATTTATAATGAAGAACCATCAATTATTCATCACCCGTCTGTATGTGGCCATCAAACAATCCCAACTATTTATTGAAGAAAAACTTTACGCCAAACCTCCAATCTCCGTTTCTCTCAAGTTAGCATCAAAACCCCCTTTGTAGTTATGAATCATTCTCAATATTTCGATTCAAAGTCAACTTCATTCTTGTGTTTAAGATTATTTTGTAACATATGAGCCCCTGGGACATAATCACATGAATTTGACTTGTGGATCTTGAACATCAAGGCATGAAATATTGGTGTTTAATCTTGAGACCACATCCTTAGGGGAAACATAAGTTTTGTAGTTTATATTTTGAATCTTAAAAAATCTAGTATTCACGGCGGGTTGAGTTCAAGAGAAAAACAATAATCTTATCTCAGACCTTAATCATATGAATCCATAACTTTACCATTAACTTGCGCAGCCTGAACTCTTGAAGTTAAATTTGTAAAACTCTGACCTCTTGCGCTTGAATTGTGACACCGAGTATGCGTGGATCCTATCGAATCTATGACTTGAGTAACAACCAAAATTCCTCTCATGACTTGAATTTAGATACTGGACCGAATTAAGGATGAATTTGATCATAGTAGACAACTCCTAACAACAAAATGGCATAAATCCCAATTCTTGAATAATAGGCCCTTATATGTACCACTTCGCGATTCCCTGAACTTCCAGCAGTAACCTATCTTTCGCGAAACAAACAAACAAGTTGGTTAAAATGGTTAGCCATGCATAATAATTGCCTGCGAGAACGAATACTATATCCGCTCAATATTACTGCGTTTGCACAAATTGGTTAGTCGCATAAATATTAAAATAAAGTCGAAAAGCAACATGAGAACGCAAAAGGAGGTGGGATCTTACGGTAAAAATTAGGGTGCGACAGATGCCCCTATTTAAGTTACTCCTATTCGGAGATATGGAGATTGAAATCTTTGTCTCAACGAGATAGGAGGGACTTAAATACAAACCTTGCACGAATTTTTGGCCATAAGAAGCCACCGAATGCAAATGATATGCAATGATATGAGAATGCAAGACGAAAGGTCCTGTGGAGAAATGGCGCCACAGGGGAGAAACTAAACACGACACACGGGAAGAACAATGCTCAACGAGTGAGGCTCCATGGGGAAAGATTGACAATCACAAAGTGTTTGTAGAACTTCATGAGAAAAACCATTTGAGGAATCTACTGTATATGTCAAATGTAATGATTTCCAGATGTCAGCTGGAGGAGTCTATTGTCGAGACTTGTAAATGTAATTGAGAATACTTTTGCCAAAATATTTTCTGTTAAAATCTGTGAGGAATCTACTGCCGAGATTTTGTGTTGAAGTTCGTTGGAGAGATACTTCTGACGAAGTCTTTTGGAAATCTACTGCCGAGATTATCCAGAAACTGAAATAGAACTACCTACTGCCGAGGTCTTCTGGGAATCTACTGCCGAGATTAACCAGGAAATGAAATAGGACTACCTACTGCCGAGGTCTTCTGGGAATCTACTGCCGAGATTAACAAGGAAAATAGGACTATCTACTGCCGAGGTCTTCTGGGAATCTACTGCCGAGATTAACCAGGAACTGTAATATGTTTGAATGATTGTCGTTGTAGACTGTAGATGTCGTTTGTTGTAGAACTTGTAGATGTCGTTCGCTGTAGAACTTGTAGATGTCGTTCGTTGTAGAACTTGTAGATGTAATTTGCAGATGTAGTTGTCAATGTAGTTGTCAATGTGAAGCTTCACCGGGGATCTTCGGAAGAGATGTGAGCCGGTTGAATTGTAATGTATGTCTTCTTAAATAAAGAGAGACTATTGTGGTAAACTTCTTTGACTTCTTCGGGGAGATGTCACTTGACGGAAGTAAACTTGTGTGATGAACTCGCTGGGGAATATATTCCTGGGGAGTACCCTTGTTGTTGTAAAAATATGTGAATTCTCAGATAAAGAGAAATGTATGTAATTGTCTTCTCTGATGAATCAATAATGTTGAAGGGCCCACTGAGGGTAAATGAACTGTCTTGTAGGAATCATCGTTTGTTGTTTTGAATAAGATCTTGATCAAAACGAGTTGCTGAAATAAAGAGATTGTTTATAGTCCAAATGTAGATGTTCGAGAAAAATATTATTGAAGAAATGTCTGTCTTCATGAATACTCTTCCTGGGGAATAGAGTGCAAAATAAATGCACACTTAATCCGTGTTCAAAGGTTGGAGACGTCCATGACGTGATTGCCAAAAGACCGAAGTTCGATTCGGGAAGTAGCCGAAAAGAAACTGTCAAGTGAGACTCGACCATTGAGGTATGAACTCGAATGGGATTTTAACTAAAACAACCGTCTTCCACGAGGATCGAACTTCATGGGGAAGATAAAACATTATGCTTTTTCTGCCTAGGGTCGACAAATCTAATTGGAGGGATAAGACACACCCAAACACCTAGAGATAACTATAGCCAAAGCGACTGAATAAACACAAAGAATGCAAACAAATGCACATGCCATGCTGTCTACTTATATGCTATGCGTATGCTTACTGACAAAACAAACAGAAAGAGGCGACCAGAGATGAAATAAACATCTCGGGATAAACATCTCGACCAATCTTCGAAGATAGAAGTACCACTGGAGATAAACGGAGAACCAAATATGGGATCACACTCCTACTTCAGGGCTCCAAATCTTCTCTTTTGGGAAATAGAGATCAATCTATTCGGTATACAACATCCTGATAAGGTTGAAAGGTTGTACGAAGTTGTAGACGGAGGTACCCAAACTGAAGTTTCATAGAGGATAAAATAAATACCCTGGGTCATCGTAGTTGTTGAACATGTCAGAGTTGAGCTTCCTGGGGATAAACATCTGCTTCGCTTCAAACTTCAAATGCCCCAAGTCGTCTGGCTTAAGAGAAAAACACCTCGAGAGGATTTTATAGAAAACATGATGTCCAAATGCCCCACTGTTTTCAAACTCTCTAAAGAGATTCACCGAATCTCGACGTAACTGCCCCTGATTGACGGTATAACTGAGTCTTCCAATTTGTGCTTTAGATGAAAGCCAAACTCGTACAGATCAAACTTCTTGAAAAATAAATTGCCCCAGGTGGGCAAGGTCTTCTAGTCCATCAAAGTCTGTTTGTAATCTTTCTAAGATATCAAGCATTTTTAGCAAGTCAGCAGTGTTAATTCTAAAACGGGTAATGCAACACGCGCTCGTCTTGAAGTTTTGAAAAGAGATATCGCAATAACTTGTGATCGAAACCACTAGTTAGGATATAAATTAAAAATTATTTATAAAGCCAATTTAATTTGAGCATAGCTCAAAGAGTCAGGAAACAATATCTCATCGAGTATGTTTTCGAATTAAACCTTACTTCAATTAAGACTTTGAAGGTTGTATATGGGCTTAATTTATGACTTGTAAAATGGAGGAATAAAGGATTAGTATATTTGTGCCCACCCAATTTTCGGAAGATGTCCATTATTTTTTTGCTATTACCCTGCCCCAGGCCAAAAACGAGGTTTCGGTTTGGGAGAAAAAACAAATCTTTTCTCAAGGCTTAAAAAAAGAGGGTTTAACTATGTTGGTGTTTAGATGGTTGCAATAATGCCTTACATCATCAGTAGGATTTTTATTCGGAGCATACAAAGAGAGATCATGCGTTTTACTTCATCATCATCCTTCCAATTCTTCACTAGAGTGAGAAATATTGGGTAAAGTCGGTATTATAAATTGTTTTGAAAAATAATTTGAGTGAAAACGAATGGATTTCTTCAAGAAGAACATTTGTTGCATTACTTATTCAAAATAACAAGTTCTTACATGCCAAAAATACTTTTAATCAAAGAAATAAAACACAAAAGCAAATGAAAGTAGATAGGTTATCAGCATAACGGTGTTCCATTCAAGACTGGTCTTTCTCCTTTGAAGGTCAGCACTTCGTTATCAATCATTTCTTGGACTTTCTCTTGAAAAAATTTGCACTCTTCAATCGAATTCCCCAACGCTCCATCATGGAATTCACAGCTGGCGTTTGGGTTGAAACACGGTGGACGAGAGTTCATGATTCTAGTCTTTCTGGGTGTCATTACCGAGTTTCGGATGAAATAAGACCAAAGTTGACTGTAAGACATTGGGATAAGATCAAACCAACAAGTTTCTTCTTTTTGAATACTCAGGGGTATTTTCTAATTTTGACACCGTCTTCGAACCTGTCGATTCTGAGGCTGATCTAGAGACGTCAACCTTCACTTATGTGGTAGTCGCTGCTCGTGCTGAACAGGCGCTTCATACTGATGTTGAGGATAAGGTATTGGAACCGGATTTGGAAGGGTTTGAGAGGAATCCCAAACTGCATTGACATCAACGCTTCTTTCCTCTAGGGAATCATCAACTGAAATCTCTTCACTAGCTCGATCATTCAAGTTATCATGGATTCTTCCACTTTTGAGTGTGTTCTCAATGTTTACTCCGACTTCTATAATTTTGGAGAAATCTGATGGTACATCGCCTACCATCCTGACATAATAAGAGTCTGGCAGTGTTCTTAGAAACATCTTGGTTAACTCTTTCTCTAGAAGTGGTGGACGAACCTGGGCTGCCAACTCTTTCCATCGCTGAGCATATTCCCTGAAAGATTCATCATCATTCTTACTCATTCCTTCTAATTGATCACTGTCTGGGGCCACGTCCAAATTATAATGGTATTGCTTCACGAAAGCATCGGCTAAGTTTCTCCAAGATTGGATACAGTTCCTTTGTAGCTTCATATACCATACCAAGGATGCCCCAGATAAGCTTTCTTGAAAGCAGTGCATCATCAATTCATCATCGTCAACATAGGCAGCCATCTTTCGACAAAACATTGTCAAATGGTATCTTGGACAACTAACACCTTTGTAAACTTCAAAGATAGGCATCTTGAACTTCAGAGGAATGATTACACCTGGAACCAGACATAGATCACGAGCATCAAGGTCAGATGCATTTTCTTCTTTCACTATTTTCAATTGCCCTTTAAAATCACATAATTCTTTCTCCATTGCTATGAATCTAGGATCATCCATCTTTATCTTAGCATGAACATTCTGAAGATTAGGCACGAGCTGTGGAAACTGAGGAACTCTTTCATCAGCTTGATTAACCAAGCTATCTTGCATAGGTGGAGGTTGTGTAGGAACATCCACTTGTTGAACATTGTTATCAGAGGGAAGATCGAACAACGGGTTAGTCATTACTCTGAAGTCGGTCATAGAATCCATATCTTTATTCTCTTTATTATCCTTCGGTAGTACTTCAAGCTTGGTCCAATGGCCGAGATGTCAGCTAACGAGACAAACACAGAGAGACGGGATGAGGACGCAGTGGAGAAGAGACACATGCACATGCTAAAAAATGAAAAATGCTAATGCAAACAAAATGCAGATGCAGGATGAGTAGGACTTCATGGGATTCCTCTATTTATGGGCATCGTGGTAAAAGGAAACGTTTTATTAAATCGGAACGGATTACATAAATATTCTTTTAAAGAGTCCCAAATAAAAGCTAAATAAAAGCTAGTAAAGACACTAAAGAAGTTTTGAATTATGCTGCTTGAGCTGCTCCTCCAACTGCGCCTTCTCACGGGTGAGATTTTCCACAATCATCTTCCAGACGGTACACTGAGAGTCTGAGGAAAATAAATCTTCCAACACCTTCCTTCTCTTGTAAGGGAGTAGTTCTTCATCCTTCAATTGTAATTGCTCTTGAAGTTTGACATTCTGCTCCTGAAGTTCATTCTCCTGTTTCTGAAATTCCTTTTCTCGTTCTTGAGATTCTTTCTTCTGTTTCTGAAGCTCACTAATCTCTGCAACAACCACTTGATATTTGTTTTTCCATGCCTCTGACTCATGTTGCGACTTCTTTAATGCAACCTCCAACTCCTCAGCATCAGACATAAAAACATAAACAGGCTCTCTCTTTGGAGGTATAGGGTCTTGACGGGAATAAGGCATCCTCAGCTTTATTGCCCTGTCTCTTACCCATTGGAGATATGGTTCTAAAGATACACAATTAGGCCTCCCTAGGCTTCTCTTCCCCTTCTTGTACACACTGCGCCATGCATCCAAAACCTTTCCTCGAAGCTCCATATCATCGTGGAAGAAAATACTCTTTATATGGAAACTTTTAGGAGGTCCCTTCAACGGGTATCCCAACTGTCGACGAGCTAAAACGGGATTGTAGCTGATTCCTCCATCAAAACTGAGCAATAGTACATTACCAAAGTTACCACAACTATCAATGATTAATACCCCATCATATACTCGATTGTACCAATCAATGTCAGAATGGGTCAATGCCATAACCCTAGGAGACCAAAGTTCTTTGCCAACATTTGTAAAAGAGCTAGTCTTTGGCAAGTGCGAAATAAACCACTTGTAAAGTAAGGGTACACAACAAGTAATCATCCCTCCACCACGAAGGTTTCGGAGATGTATAGAGTGATATGTATTACCCAACAATGTCGGCACTGGGTTGTTCTTCATAAAGATCTTAAATGCTTTGAGATCGATGAAGCCTTCAAAACTTGGAAATAGAAATATCCCATGAACAAGTAAGGCGAAAATTGCCTCGAACTGAGCCTTGTTCAAATGATTAGCATAAAATAAAGCTTTCTCGACTAGGAAACCTATCTTTAAACCAAGAATTCCATCTTTGGTAACCATGTTGGCCTTGATGTCAGCTACCTTTAAACGGAGGGCCTTAGCAATATCTTTCTCATCAGGGTCCTTTTCCAAGAAGGGAAAAGGAGATTCTTCCAGGATAGGTAGCCCCACCAAAAAGGAGTACTCTTCTAATGTAGGTAACAACTGAAAATCTGGGAAGGTGAAACAATGATAAAGAGGATCATAAAACTGTAGTAGAGTGGCAAGAAGTCCTTCATTCACTGTGCGACCCAATAAAGATATCAGCTTCCCAAATTTGTTCTTGAATTCCTCTTAATCCCTGATGAAGCCCCACAACTTCTTTAGGTCATCCAATTTGGGACTCTTAAAAGTATATTTCACAGTACGTCTTTCATTTGAAGTCATGGTGACCTACAATGTTCATAAACGAAAGTAAATCCCATGAAGTCCAATGCAGAATGATGTTATATGAATGCAGCAAACACAAGTATTCACATAAGGACACAAAGATAAACAAGCAAAGGGGAACCCTAGGTTTTGCAACGAGCATGGAGTAAAGGTGTACCCTTTCCCAAAGGTTATGGACTAAAGGTTGTTTGTACCTGCAGAATAAGGTTCTAAGGGGACCCAAAGTCATCAGCCCATCTTTCGGATATTATCAATTTCTCAACTAACTCGAGGATTAATAATATTCTCAAGAGAACTTCTTTCGAGTGTAGCTTCGTGTAGCACTACTTCGGGAGTACTCCCTCATAGTCCCGCACTATGTCCAATTGAAGGCCAAAGTTGGGTTAAGGTAACTACGGTCCTCAATATCATAGGCTCTAAGGTCGAAAATAGCAAGTGTCTTCACGATTACTCGTTCAACAGTACTATTTCAAGAGGGCCTCAATTGAGCGGGATTCTCGATTTAACTTAGTCGGGATTCAACTCCCTATAAGCCTCCTCGAATATATCACCATCCTATCTTAATTTCTCTCAAGTCCGGGTGTAGAACTTTATCTCACCACTCAAGGACAATAATCCCAAAAGAACAAACACAAGAGAAAATAAACATTTAAGCAGGTAAATAGATATATAAAGCAGTAAACAAATAAAATAAGATAGGGAAACCCACTAGAGGATCCCCAGTGAAGTCGCCATTTCTGTCGCGGTGAAATTTGGATAACAAACTATTGATTAGTTTGAATCCTCAATTCAATTTGCAACCGAACATTGATTTGTCCAAAGGAAGGGATAAAGATCGAAATTCCCACAATGCAATGCAAATGCAAGGTTTAGAGAGTTTTAGGTTCGGGGGCTGGTTAAACTTAGGGAAGGTACTAGCATCCTAAGTTTCTGTAGTATCCTACAGGAACCTCTTGTTTTATATTGTTTATTGCTAAGTGTTTATCTGCTTAATGGTTAAAAGACCTAGGGGTTTATATCTAAGTATACTCGATAAGATGTCGCATCTTATGCCTACATATCCTTACGGGAGTGGAATCAGAGTATTTGTAGTTCCCCTAAAGGGTTTGGGGAGTTCTTTGACTGTGGTCAAAGTTCCTATGGGTTTAGGGTAGTTGGTTAATTGATTTTAGGAGACGAGATGCATTGTCATTTTAAGGGAGATGTAACTGCCACAAGTTGTAGGAAAATAGTCTTTGCATCGTCTTAAGAAAAGGACTTACGTACTCGGATAGGGATCAACGAGGTACACCTTTATCTCTCTTAAGGCAAAGTTCCTACGGTATTGACTGTAATTGATGTGGGGTGGAGATTTTATCTCACTTAAGATGATTAACATCTTTCTCTTATGTGTTGGAGTAAATTGTATTGAATTATTTTGTTGAATGTTTGAATATTGAGTTGATTGTTTTTGTTTATATGTTGTAAGATAAAAGACAAGGTCCTCCTATGGGGTAGGATATATCTTAAGATGATTAACATCTTTCTCTTATGTGTTGGAGTAAATTGTATTGAATTGTTTTGTTGAATGTTTGAATATTGAGTTGATTGTTTTTGTTTCTATGTTGTAAGATAAAAGACAAGGTCCTCCTATGGGGTAGGATATATCTTAAGTGATCGTCTTGAATGGGATCAAGGATCAAGGGGATAATGATGCGAATGAGATGCACTACACACAAGTATTGACTTATGTGTAGGTTTTTCCTTTGGACGGTATGCAATGCAATAAAATAAATGCAATAATATTAAATTGCAGAAGGTAAATTGCAGAAAGTAACGCGATACACATACGCATGAAAGCGCTGAAGTGTGTGAGAGTGAATGTGTCGTGAATGTGAGTGTGCACGATTAGGTTGTTTTTACGCTGTTGATTGATTTTAATTGGTTAAGTTGATTTCGGTTTGAGTAAAATGTTGATTGATTTTAGATGAGAAATTGATTTTAATTGACGTTAATTGTGAGAGGTTTGATTTTAAGACGAGTTGACTTATGAGGAAATAGTTTTATTCTAGTTTTAAATAGGAGGTTTTTTTTAACAAGTGATTTTATTTTATCTAAAAACTTAAATACAAAATGATTTATATTTTATTTTATGGCTATTAATTAAATTGAATTAATCATGAAATAAATGAAAGGGTATATTATTAATTATTTCTGAAAGGTCGATTAAATAAAATAGGTTTTATAACTGATTAAAGGTGAAATTGGCAATTAGGTGCAATTTATTTATAAAAGTCTTCTTTAGTGAGTTAAGATATAAATTGTTTATAAAAACATTATAAGTCTATTTTAATAAAAAATCTAAAAGAGAGTTAATTGGTTAAAAAAAACTTAATCTATCAAGAGGTTAATCTAAGAGTTATTAGCTGTTTTAAATTAAAAAGCTGATTATAAATTAAGTTAATAAAGTTGATTAGAAACTGGTTAATTAATTGGTTAATTACTTAAATAAAAAGAACTAGTGATTAAACTATAGGTTAATTAGGATTAACGGGAGATTAGGCAGTTGTTAGTGGTGTGTGGTGTGTGGTGAACGGTTACATTACGAATAGGGCAACAAAACAGCGAGAGGGAACAACAGAACCCTAATTCCCATTCTCGATCGCTTATCCTCTTCGTGTCCGCCTTACTGTTTCTTCTCGCAATTCCTCATCTTCTGTTTTCCTGCATAAATAACAACAAATGAAGAATCATTAGCAGAAATCACTCACGGTTGCTATGGCCCCTTTGTCTCGCCGGGCGTTGACGGTTTTGAATCCGGGTGAAGGGGTCTTCTGTAACACCCCCTTCTATACCCCAAATAAATGCATATAAAACAATTAAGCACATACAAATTATCAGAGTAAAAAGGTTTTATAATAAGGTATAAAAGAAGAATGCCACAATTTCACCAACGAAACTCTTTAACATTTTGCTCCATAAAATATGTAACAATTTCGTAGTTTTAGAATTCACATTTCAACATTTAATTTGAGCGGAAGATAACATCATTTGATCAGTTCCAAAATATTAATTCAAATGCACATAAGTCATCCAGATTAATGCATCATATCAGTAGATTACAAAACCACATCAGCTGATACATCGCAATGTATCACAAAAGAATGACTATACTAGTCTAACTACCCGGTGTTACATATCAGAGCAGCCGACTCAAAAGAATGAAGACTAACTTCACAAAAGGACTCCAGCATCCTAATCTGCAATGCCTCATAGAGCATTATAAAACAACAGAAGGGTGAGAAATATAACCATAATAATCAAAGCATAAGATTATATATATAGGTAGTCATATAACACATATTCACATTTCTCACCACACTTCATTCTCTTAGTCATATATATATTTACCACACATATATAGACAAACCTGGATATTCACAAAGCATTTCCACATTATGCATACACTTACAATTTCCACAATCTCATCATTCACACATAAGCATCTCTTCATGCATATGTCATATATCAATGTGACTCAATAACTCAATGCAACTCATGCAATGCGGTACCGACTCTCGTTATCTTTTTTCGGTTTTTACATTAAACCGGGTCCACTCTTCTAGATCGATAACCCGTTATCTTTTTTCAGTTTTTACATTAAACCGGGTCCACTCTTCTAGACCGATAACCACAAAGGCCCGTCCTCTAAGCCTTCAAACCCACTCTTCTAGGTTTGGGACAAGCCACTAGTTTCCACAAAACTAACAGACATTGCCTCTTGACTAAATGATGCATGTACAATCAGTCACAACAAATGCACTTAAGACCGACATCTTAATCTCATGCATTCAAATAATTCATCTCTTCAAGAATTACATTATGATTGCACACACAACATATTCACATAACATTCATCGATGTATTCATAATTCGATACAACATCATATTTAGCAAGCAATGCACGCATACCCATCATTATGCTCTCATGCATTCTTCATGTATTTTAACATACAATCGCACATAAACAATATGCATCCACAACACATTTTTCATAGTATGTTTATTCTTTATCTCATGCCATCTCATACAAGGTATACACATCACAATACCAATCATACAATTATAAGTTATGCACACATATCCACCATGTTCTCATGCATACTCATCACATAGTTGTATACACATCAAACATTCGCAAGTTCATTAGACAATACACATACATTCATCATTGTATTCACATGTATTTCTATTTATCACAATTAATACGCATCGCACCTCAAACTAGGATTCACGCCCGTAGGCTACCCACAACACACATCATCATAATAGATCATATCTATATCACATCATAGAGGTATTGACCTATGAGAGGCAACCAAACCATCTCCATATGAACAACACAGCAAAGGGAAAATGCTGTCACATTCGCCTACATTCGCCTGGCGAACCCTCGCAGCGAACCTTCGCCTGGCCTTCGCCTGGCGAACTCTCTCAGCGAACACTCGCTAGGCTTCGCCTGGCGAGACTTCCCAGCGAGCCCAAGTCAGTAGCTACTGACTTCATTCGCCACCATTCGCCAGCACCTTCGCTGGGCGAACCTTCGCTATCCAACTTCGCCTGGCGAACCCACCAGCGAAGTCCACTGGGACTTAAATATAATTATTCGCCAACATTCGCTAGGCTTCGCCTGGCGAAGCTTCGCCTTCGCTCGCCTGGCGAGAGCCAGCGAACCTGCACAGAACAGAACCCTATTCTGTCTTCTCCTTCACCAATCCATCATCAACCTTCTCTTACACACCCAAATCAGTACAAATAGCATCAATACATGTTACCCGACTATTCTACGGCGTTATTACTCAGTTCCAACCGATTAAATCATCAATCTACCGATTAATCCAACATTTGCCCTAATTGGAAAGTGATGAAAACTCTACCAAAACCCCAACCCAACATACATAACATCATACAATGATCAAATAGAAACATTTCTCACCCTTACCTCGATTAATCGGAGCTTTGATGTTGATTCTTGATGATTTCCACTTTTCCTCTTCTTCTCTTCTCTTTCTCTCCTTTCTTCTTCTTTCCTCTTTCTTTCCAAATGTTTTCTATCTTTCTTTTCTTTTCTTTCTCTCTTATATATTTCCTTCATTTTCCTTCCTCTCCAATTCCTTCTTAATTTTCTATCCATACCAATTAATAAAAATTAATTCCAACATTAATAAAAACCCCACTAAATCAATTAATTACTACAATTAATTATTTAATGAAATTTGGGCTGTTACAACTCTCCCCCACTTTAGGAATTTTCGTCCTCGAAAATGTTACCTGATTCAAACAGTTCTGGATAAGACTCCTTCATCCGACTCTCAAGCTCCCAAGTGACATTTCCACCAGCCAGTCCTCCCCAAGCGACCTTCACTAAAGCAATCTCTTTACCTCGAAGCTGCTTCAATTTCCGATCCTCAATCCGCATAGGTGATGCCTCAATAGTCAGGTTATCTCTCACCTGCACATCATCTATTTGGACTACATGAGACGGATCCGCAATGTATTTCCTCAACTGAGATACATGGAATACGTCGTGAAGATTAGCAAGCGACGGTGGTAAAGCCACACGATAGGCCACTTCTCCTATCCTTTGCAAAATCTGATAAGGACCAATGAAACGCGGCGACAACTTGCGCGACTTCAGTGCCCTACCAACACCTGTCATCGGAGTGACTCGAAGAAACACATGATCTCCCTCTTGAAATTCAAGTGCCTTCCTCCTCTTGTCATAATAACTCTTCTGACGACTCTGAGTAATTCTCATCTTCTCTTGAATCATCTTGATCTTATCAGTAGTCTGTTGAACTAACTCGGGTCCAACAACAGAACTCTCTCCGGACTCGAACCAACACAATGGTGTCCTACACCTCCTACCATACAACGCCCCAAATGGTGCCATACCAATACTCGAATGGAAACTGTTGTTGTAGGTAAACTCAATCAAAGGCAAGTAGCTGTCCCAAGCTCCTCCTTTTTCCAATACACAAGCTCTCAAAAGATCTTCAAGCGACTGAATCGTCCTCTCCGTCTGACCATCAGTCTGCGGATGATAAGCTGAACTCAAACGCAACTTAGTACCCAAAGCACTCTGCAGGCTCTCCCAAAATCTCGAAGTAAACCGCGGATCTCTATCCGAAACAATACTCAGCGGAATACCATGCAGGCACACAATCCTTTCAATATACAACTTAGCCAACTTCTCCAAAGGGTAATCCATACGCATAGGAATAAAGTGAGCAGATTTAGTCAACCTATCCACGATAACCCAAACAGCCTCAAAATTACTCGGCGTCCTCGGCAAACCCGATACAAAATCCATGGAGATACTATCCCATTTCCACTCAGGAATAAACAACGGCTTCATCAAACCCGATGGCTTCTGATGCTCAATCTTCGACTTCTAGCAAGTCAAACAAGAATACACAAATTCCGCAATATCCTTCTTCATACTAGGCCACCAAAATACTTTCCTCAAATCCTGATACATCTTAGTAGCACCCGGATGAATACTCAATCCGCTACGATGTCCTTCCTCAAGGATGCTCTTCTTAAGCTCAACCATGTTCGGAACACAAACTCGATCCCGACATCTCATAATACCATTCTCATCAATCCGAAAATCACCACCTTGGCCTTGGTTGATTAAAGTCAACCGATCAACTAAGCTCAAATCTGATTTCTGTCCTTCTCGAATTTCGTCCAAAATACCACTCGTAAGCTTTAACATACCCAACTTAATTCCAAAAGAAGTTCTCTCACATACCAAACTCAAATCTCGAAATTGCTCGACCAATTCTAACTCTTTCACCATCAACGCCGACATATGCAATGATTTCCGACTCAATGCATCCGCTACAACATTCGCTTTACCCGGATGGTAATTCAAGCCAAAATCATAATCCTTCAAAAGTTCAAGCCATCTTCTTTGTCTCGCATTCAATTCCTTTTGATCAAAAAGATACCTCAAACTCTTGTGGTCACTAAACACTTCAAACCTCGCACCAAACAAATAATGCCTCCAAAGTTTCAACACGAACACAACGGCGGCCAACTCTAAGTCATGCGTCGGATAATTCTTCTCATGCACTTTGAGTTGCCTCGAAGCATAAGCCACAACTTGGTTATTCTGCATCAACACACCTCCTAAACCCATCAAAGAAGCATCACAATACACAACGAATGGTTCTTCTGGATTTGGCAGAATCAAAACAGGAGCTGTCGTCAACCTTCGCTTAAGTTCTTGAAAACTCGCTTCACACTCGGCGTCCCAAACAAAGGCTTGACCTTTCCTAGTCAACTGTGTCAACGGCAATGATAACTTGGCAAATCCTTCAATAAACTTCCGATAATAACCGGCTAAACCAAGAAAACTTCTGATCTCAAAAACTGACTTCGGAGTCTCCCATTGCGACACCGCTTCAACCTTCGACGGATCAACCGCAACACCACTACTAGAAATCACATGACCAAGGAAACTAACTTCCTTCAACCAAAATTCACACTTAGAAAGCTTCGCGAACAACTGCTTCTCTCTCAGCACAGATAACACCATCTTCAGATGCTCGGCATGCTCTCCTTCGCTCTTCGAATAAACCAAGATGTCGTCGATAAACACCACCACAAACTTATCCAAATAAGGATGGAAAATCCTATTCATGTACTCCATAAATACACCCGGTGCATTAGTCACACCAAATGGCATCACAGAATACTCATAGTGTCCATACCTCGTCCGAAAGGCCGTCTTCTGAATATCCTCAGCTTTCACACGGATCTGATGATACCCAGATCTCAAATCAATTTTGCTGAACACGCTCGCACCAACCAACTGATCCATCAGATCATCAATCCTTGGAAGTGGATACTTATTCTTAATAGTCACCTTGTTCAACTGTCTGTAATCCACACAGAGCCTCATAGAACCCTCTTTCTTCTTAACCAACAACACCGGTGCACCCCACGGTGACACGCTCGGACGAATAAACCTCTTTTCAAGCAAATCCTCAAGTTGACTCTTCAACTCTTTTAACTCTGAGGCCGACATACGATATGGAGCCATCGATATCGGACTAGTTCCAGGAATCAAATCTATCGAAAACTCTACTTCTCGCTCCGGCGGTAAATCCTTTATCTCGTCAGGGAATACTTCCGGAAAATCTCTAACAATGGGCAAAGCCTCAATCTCTTCACTTTCACTAGTCCTCAAAGTTGCCATGAGCATAAATACCTTAGCCCCATCTTGTACCGATTCCTTCACTTGTTTCCTCGTCATAAACAAATCCCTTTCAACATCCGAATCGGGAAAAATAACCGTTTTGTCAAAACAGTTAATATACACACGATTGAATTTTAACCAATTCATTCCAAGAATGACATCCAGTTGATCCAAATGAAGACACACTAAATCAATCCCAAAATCTCTACCGAAAATACTCAACGGGCAATTCAAGCAAACATACGGTGTAGTTACCGAACCCATAGCAGGAGTATCAATAACCATACCGCCACCAATCACAGACAACTCAAGATTTAACCTTCTAACACAATCCAAAGAAATAAAAGAATGCGTAGCTCCGGTATCAATTATAGCGATCAAAGGTGTACCATGAATGAAGCACGTACCTCGGATCAATCGATCGTCGCTAGCAGTCTCAGATCCAGATAGAGCGAACACTTTCCCGCTCCCTTGATTCTTCTTCGGCTTATCGCACTTGGTACTGATGTGCCCTCGCTCACCACAATTATAGCAAGTAACACCCGCACCGCTTCTACACTCTAGAGCCTTGTGACCTGGCTTGCCACACTTAAAACACTTCAGATCAACACTTTTGCACTCCGGAGCACGATGCCCCGCTTCACCACAATTGTAACACCTAACCGGGGTAGAAACTCCCCCACTTGGCCTCTTGCCAAAACCAACCTTTTGTTTCCCCTTATCAGCAGGAGTCACGTAAGGTTTTCCTCTGAATTGTCCCCTTCCTTTCTTGTCACTTAGACTCTTGTAGTGGCTGGACCTAGCCCTACTGTCTTCGTCATAAATTCTGCTCTTGTTAACCAACTCAGAAAACCGCCTGATTTCCTGATATCCAATAGCTTGTCTAATCTCGGGTCTCAAACCGTTTACAAACTTGAGGCACTTAGACCTCTCAGCATTACCAGTATTATAGTGAGGACAAAATTTGATCAACTCCTCAAATTTCGCCGCATACTCAGCAACCGTCGAATTACCTTGCTTCAACTCAAGAAATTCGATCTCTTTCTTCCCCCGCACATCCTCTGGAAAATACTTCTCCAGAAAGGTTTCTCTAAACAAATCCCAAGTAATCACAATATCATCTTCCTCAAATCTTTGGCGAGTATTACCCCACCAATCTTCAGCTTCTTCTTCGAGCATATGAGTCCCAAACTGCACCTTCTGTGCATCCGAGCAATTCATAACTCGAAAGATCTTTTCCACAACTTTCAACCAAATTTGTGCCTTGTCCGGTTCATGAGTTCCCTTGAAGACCGGAGGGTTATTCTTTTGGAATTTCCCCAAAGCACGGAATCCATCATCAGCATGATTCCTCTCATTCACATTGGCCGGAGGATTCTGCCCAATTGCCCCAGCCAATCTCGTCAATGCCTCCGCAATCGCTTCGTCGTTCCTTCCTGCAACCATCTTACTAATTCCAGCAACAGAACCACGTAAGAACAACCAATATTGATAATGCAACACACGCATATCAATAACACACAGGGAAAACACTCTAACAACTTGGCCGGACGGACCGACCAGCTCTGATACCACTATTGTAACACCCCCTTCTATACCCCAAATAAATGCATATAAAACAATTAAGCACATACAAATTATCAGAGTAAAAAAGTTTTATAATAAGGTATAAAAGAAGAATGCCACAATTTCACCAACGAAACTCTTTAACATTTTGCTCCATAAAATATGTAACAATTTCGTAGTTTTAGAATTCACATTTCAACATTTAATTTGAGCGGAAGATAACATCATTTGATCAGTTCCAAAATATTAATTCAAATGCACATAAGTCATCCAGATTAATGCATCATATCAGTAGATTACAAAACCACATCAGCTGATACATCGCAATGTATCACAAAAGAATGACTATACTAGTCTAACTACCCGGTGTTACATATCAGAGCAGCCGACTCAAAAGAATGAAGACTAACTTCACAAAAGGACTCCAGCATCCTAATCTGCAATGCCTCATAGAGCATTATAAAACAGCAGAAGGGTGAGAAATATAACCATAATAATCAAAGCATAAGATTATATATATAGGTAGTCATATAACACATATTCACATTTCTCACCACACTTCATTCTCTTAGTCATATATATATTTACCACACATATATAGACAAACCTGGATATTCACAAAGCATTTCCACATTATGCATACACTTACAATTTCCACAATCTCATCATTCACACATAAGCATCTCTTCATGCATATGTCATATATCAATGTGACTCAATAACTCAATGCAACTCATGCAATGCGGTACCGACTCTCGTTATCTTTTTTCGGTTTTTACATTAAACCGGGTCCACTCTTCTAGACCGATAACCCGTTATCTTTTTTCAGTTTTTACATTAAACCGGGTCCACTCTTCTAGACCGATAACCACAAAGGCCCGTCCTCTAAGCCTTCAAACCCACTCTTCTAGGTTTGGGACAAGCCACTAGTTTCCACGAAACTAACAGACATTGCCTCTTGACTAAATGATGCATGTACAATCAGTCACAACAAATGCACTTAAGACCGACATCTTAATCTCATGCATTCAAATAATTCATCTCTTCAAGAATTACATTATGATTGCACACACAACATATTCACATAACATTCATCGATGTATTCATAATTCGATACAACATCATATTTAGCAAGCAATGCACGCATACCCATCATTATGCTCTCATGCATTCTTCATGTATTTTAACATACAATCGCACATAAACAATATGCATCCACAACACATTTTTCATAGTATGTTTATTCTTTATCTCATGCCATCTCATACAAGGTATACACATCACAATACCAATCATACAATTATAAGTTATGCACACATATCCACCATGTTCTCATGCATACTCATCACATAGTTGTATACACATCAAACATTCGCAAGTTCATTAGACAATACACATACATTCATCATTGTATTCACATGTATTTCTATTTATCACAATTAATACGCATCGCACCTCAAACTAGGATTCACGCCCGTAGGCTACCCACAACACACATCATCATAATAGATCATATCTATATCACATCATAGAGGTATTGACCTATGAGAGGCAACCAAACCATCTCCATATGAACAACACAGCAAAGGGAAAATGCTGTCACATTCGCCTACATTCGCCTGGCGAACCCTCGCAGCGAACCTTCGCCTGGCCTTCGCCTGGCGAACTCTCTCAGCGAACACTCGCTAGGCTTCGCCTGGCGAGACTTCCCAGCGAGCCCAAGTCAGTAGCTACTGACTTCATTCGCCACCATTCGCCAGCACCTTCGCTGGGCGAACCTTCGCTATCCAACTTCGCCTGGCGAACCCACCAGCGAAGTCCACTGGGACTTAAATATAATTATTCGCCAACATTCGCTAGGCTTCGCCTGGCGAAGCTTCGCCTTCGCTCGCCTGGCGAGAGCCAGCGAACCTGCGCAGAACAGAACCCTATTCTGTCTTCTCCTTCACCAATCCATCATCAACCTTCTCTTACACACCCAAATCAGTACAAATAGCATCAATACATGTTACCCGACTATTCTACGGCGTTATTACTCAGTTCCAACCGATTAAATCATCAATCTACCGATTAATCCAACATTTGCCCTAATTGGAAAGTGATGAAAACTCTACCAAAACCCCAACCCAACATACATAACATCATACAATGATCAAATAGAAACATTTCTCACCCTTACCTCGATTAATCGGAGCTTTGATGTTGATTCTTGATGATTTCCACTTTTCCTCTTCTTCTCTTCTCTTTCTCTCCTTTCTTCTTCTTTCCTCTTTCTTTCCAAATGTTTTCTATCTTTCTTTTCTTTTCTTTCTCTCTTATATATTTCCTTCATTTTCCTTCCTCTCCAATTCCTTCTTAATTTTCTATCCATACCAATTAATAAATATTAATTCCAACATTAATAAAAACCCCACTAAATCAATTAATTACTACAATTAATTATTTAATGAAATTTGGGCTGTTACATCTTCAGCGCGATGGTCTCAACGGCGGCGAATGACGAACGGAGGGGGTGGTTCACGATTTCACGGCGTTTTGATGAAGGGATTCCGACGCTGGTGAGGGCTATTCACGGAGGATCGCGAGATAAATCCCCTATCTGCTTTACGATCTTAGGTTTCTTGTGAGTTTTCAATTGATTTCTGCGTGTATGTACTGTGTTTGGTATGAGACATTGGGCACGATCTTGGCTTTACTCACCTCCTATTGAAAACAACAATCCTCCCTCTGCCTAACAGGTATAAGGCTTCTCATTTCCAAGTTTACTTTTCTTTGCTTGTGAAAGTTCATAAACATTGATGTGATCCTTGTAACCTTCATGTGTTATGATTATGACCTGACATTATTCTTTGTGCTTGTGTATTTCAGCACCTCGCCACAGCAGGTCATTAATGAGCATACCGATGATATCTTGTCACTTGAGGTTGGTGATTCAGGTATCAATTTTATTAGGAACACCATGAACATGTCGCCTCGATCCACAAAGCGTGATATCAGGATATCTGAAATTGTTGGACATACATATGATGTTGATTAAACAACTGAGAGTTTTCAAACTCTGCGCCACGAACATACCAGTTCAAAGTTCAAAACAAGGACCATGCCTAAAGGTAAAAACACGGCCAAGCAAAACATTAAAACACCAACATATCGGTAGCTAGTTCGATCTTTACTACTATAATGTCTGCTTCAAATTATCATGTTTGCAGGTATAGAGCTTCATCAGCAGAACTCAGCTTTTGGTAACAGTTGGTTCACTAACAGCGGCGAGAGATGTGGCTTTGGAATGGTTTGAGAAGATTTTGGTTTCTTGGTGATTAATTCTTCCTCTGCATAACGGGTCCAGTGCCAGGTGATGGACGAGAAATTGATACATCTTCTGGGGTGGTTGAATGTGGTTGTGTCTGAGGCTAAGGAGGGTGTTGAATTGGAGCAATAGGTTGTATTTCTGATATTTGTTGTTGTTGTTGTTGCAGGTCTGATGTAACATTATGCACGACGGGGCGAAGAAAGTGGTGGCGATAGTGGCAGAGGATATGTGGTAGATGGGATGTGTGGCAGAGTTTACTTTGGAGTGTAGTTGCTGCAGGAGAAAACTCTCTTCGAATTGCCCACGGGAGAAACCTTTGCACTAGTTAATGGAGGCTTTGAATTGGTGCCAAGAACACGTGAATCGAATTTTGATGCTTCAAACATGGAGGAATCACAATTTTCTTGCTGATGCGGTGGCCTTTGTGAATTTCTGCTGTGAATGTTTAGGTGAGAAAATCCTGAAATAACTTTCGTGTTATGACCTGTTATGATTTATCGTGTTTTTCTACCCCTTCTCTTTCAATGCGTGTATTGCGTGTTGATATTGTCGTTTGTTTGAATGCAGGTAGTTATTGTGAAATATATCAAGTACTATAACCACACGCATTTCACCCGGTGGAATTCCTTGGGCTGCTTCGATGGTAGGAGCTTATTCTCACAAATGGTTGCTTGTATTCTTTTTTGTATAATGATCCATTCTTACGTGCTATGATATTATCACCGTGCAGGGAAAATGGGTCAAGAGAAATGTCGTGTGGTTAGGACGCGTTTGTTGCGGTATGACATCTCTGGGAAGCGTGCCTCCATGGTGTTTGTAACAAATGCTGAAGATTTTGTCATACCCCAAATTTGTCCCACCTTTTATTTTTTTTATGTCAAATAGTGGTGTGGCGATCTTTTCCTTGGATGATCCATTGGCCGTAACTCTTTAATATTTAGGTAATAGAGATCTTGTGTGGTTTCTATAATTAAAGGTTTTTGAAAAGATGTGGAGCTTAACAAGAGAAAAAATGGATATTCAAGTAATGTGGAGCTGGTATTAAAGTAATGGGGTCAAATAATCTGAACTTTGTCTTGATCTATGGCAATTTTTGTTGTTAACTACAAATTATGGAGTAGGTTCAAATAGCAATTGTCAGATTAGTAGCAAGCTCTGATTTAGTTGTTTGGTTTTGGGTGTGGGCCAACCTAAAATCCAATTTGGCCTAATTAGTGGGTTTTGTCAAAGTCATGGTTGAATTATATCATCAATCCAAATTGTGGTGGAGTAAAGGGCCAGGTGATTATTAAATTCTCAAGTTCAAAGGTCAGTTGAGTAAAATGATATCAAATTCAATTCGTGTTACGTAGATGCAAGGTGTTATGTTCAAGATAAATAATGTGATAGCTTGTATATGAGGTATCCATGTCATAAATGGTGAAATACTTTGATGATATGTATGATACAATGTTTCAAATTTCCAGAAATTCACATTTTATACGAACAACACATCTAAACAAGGAAGGAGTGCCAGCTGGGCCTAAGAAACACATCACCACGGCAAGTACATCAAGAGAATCATAAGTTGCCTTGAAGCCTCCATCATCTCCTCTTTGAAGTCTACCAACTCTCTCTTGTGATTCATTGCAATCTAGTGCTCTTGCAAGAGGTTCTATTGTGGTTTGTTCCCAGACACTTACTCTGTTGCGACCTTATCAATCCCACCTCTGAAAGGTCTTCTTGGGCATAGCACCTTCTCGTGGATTAACCTGCACGAAACCGTTGCTGATTCTTTACACGCAACTGGTACGGTTCGATATTGAAGAAACTGCTACAAAGGCACAACACCGAAATTTTATCAGCACAGCCATCATTATGCATAATTCACAAACTGATGAAGAAAATGATAAGCGAATAACGGAGATACTATGGACATTTCACCTGCAGGAGCTTCGGCGAAACTCTACGCCCGCACCTCAACAGCATATGAATCATATAGCTGTCCCTCGCGCGTGAAAGCGAGACTTGCGCATCTCATGTCACCGTCACCGTAGTCCCGCGAATCCCTTACGGAAGGGATAGAACGCAGGCTCACAGCAGCGCCTGTAGTATAAAAAACCAGAAGCACAACACAAAAAAACCTGTTAATTAAAAGACAAAAAAAAACCTAATTTTTACACTTTCTGTAACCACCCAATAGCTTATTCAAATCTGGGTGGAACCGGTTTCAAAATTCGGTTACTGGGTCTGTGTTTTTGAAGTCTGGATCTTATGGTTAAGAAGAATGGAAGAAACTGAAGGTGTGAATTGTTGTAGTGAAGGTAGAAGCTCTAGTGAGAGTCGACCTCCGAATCCTAATCCATCTATTGCTTCTGCGTATCGGCAATGCAAACGCAATGATCCTGTCGTTTTGCCATGCAGAAACTCCCTTGTTCGTCACGCTTCTCTTCAAACGAAAATGAAGTTGTCTGATGTATCTGCTGAGGATGTTTCTGAAGATTTCCTTCCAAAGCTTCGTTCGGGAGGATACGCTGATGTTGGGTCCCGGTCAAGTATGGAGGATGTGTATGTTTGTGTGGACCACTTTATGCAGGATCATGGGCTCAACAATCATATAGTTGGACCAAGTGCTTTCTATGGGGTATTTGATGGACATGGCGGGAAGCATGCTGCTGACTTCGCTTGCAACCATTTGCCGAAGTTCATTCTTGAGGATACAAATTTTCCAGTGGATATTGAAAGGATAGTTGCTTCGGCCTTTCTGCAAACAGACAACGCATTTGCGGAAGCTTGTTCTCTGGATGCTGCCCTTGCGTCTGGCACCACTGCATTGGCTACCCTTGTTATAGGAAGGTTACTGGTGGTTGTAAATGCTGGAGATTGTCGAGCAGTGCTGTGCCGCAGTGGAAAAGCAATTGAAATGTCAAGAGATCACAAACCAGTTTGCATGAAAGAGCAGAGGCGTATCGAGGCATCTGGGGGGTATGTCTATGACGGACATCTAACAAACAACTTTTTCACACGCACACCGCACCAGAAAACCGTCAACTCCGTCGTGAAATCGTGGAAGTTCTCTGCTGCAAAACTAGCCACTGCAAAATAAAGAAGAAGAAGGAGTTATTTTAGTAACCCTGATACTCTTGCACCTAGAACAACAAACCCATTAATCCACAATAACACCAAAAAGAATAAGATACCGAAAAGAGGAAACTGAAGCCACAACCTGAAAATAGCAGCCATGGATTAAAAGGAATCCTGAATTCAAAACACCCACAACAACAAGACAAGGTGAATTTGAAGTTCCAACAGCAAATGATACATCGATTCTATACCTGCAAAATCCACAAACAACACATCAAAGCCACAATGAACATGTTACTTTAAGATGGAAAATTGAGAAAATAACAAAGTCATTGTGAAAAGGAAAATATGAAGGTCGCTGCAACAAGTCATAATGTTTACGTCCAGGCAACATTACGCAGCAGCTGCCCTGTGCCAAGCTATGCTCCGCCATACCTCATTCACCACACGGTCCTGTCTTTGAGAGCAATTCTATTGCTCGCTATGTTGCCCGATCCAAGGATGACAACACTCTCTATGGATCTTTCTTTGATCGAATATGCTCAAGTTGAGCAATGGATTGATTTTTCGTCTTTTGAGCTTGATTCCAATATTCAGAGGTGGTACTACCCTAGATTTGGATATGGAACATACTTTCCTCCGGCCGAGGAGGCTGCAATTACGGCCGTGAAGAGAGCATTGACTGCTTTGAACACTCACCTTGCCTCCAATACTTACTTGGTTGGCCATTCTGTCACCCTGGCTGACATCATTATGATAAGCAATTTGTATTTTGCTTTCACTAGAATCCTGGTCAAGACCTTCACCTCTGAGTATCCTCATGTCGAGAGATACTTCTGGACTTTGGTCAGCCAGCCAAACTTCCGCAAGATATTAGGCCAGGTCAAGCAGGTTGAAGCTGTACTGCCCGTTCAATCTGCAAAGAAGCCATCCCCTGCCCTAAACTCAAAGTTACTGCCTCAAGGTAGCAGTGGCCTTGTAAGTGGAAAAAATAATGCATTGGTTCATGAAGGTCGCCCAACAAGCTTTGCTTCAGCTTTAGGGCCTGCGCCTCAAATATCTTCACCCGTTAAACCTGTTTCTGCTGTATCCCCTGAGAAGCCCCAGGCCCCAGCTGCAAAATCGAATATTGATGACCTACAACGCAAAACTGTATCTCTTCTGCAAGAGTATGTCAATGTCCGGCTTTTGGATGAGGCATTGCAGTGCGTTGAGGAATTAAAAGCTCCGACTTATTACCCTGAGTTTGTCGAGGAAGCCATTTCCCTTGGATTAGATGAAAGCCTCGCCGTTGTATGGCAAATTAGTGGACCAATTACTCCCTGTTGATGTGGTGTAGCGGCCATTGAGTTAAACAAAGAGTAGACTTGTCCATCTAGCTCGGAGATCCTTGCTAGTTCCGCGGTAACAGATTCTGAAGTTGAAAATACACCTTGAATTCTCTTCATGTTTTGAACAACCGTCTCTGTCACAATTAGGTTGTCACCTGCAAGAGACAAAACAACCAAAGTTATATCTCACACACTTTCCGTAATGCTTTTCCTAATGCGCAAATTCAACACAAAAAACCTGTGGAATTACCGTGTGTGCTCCAAATCCCTCAATTCACGCTGCGTCTGCATTATAAGACACCAAATCGTACTCGCAGCAACAAACACACACCAGCCCGCACGTTGAATTCGGACAACCACTACCCAAAACTGCCACCATAGAAAACCTGCAAATCACAATACAGCTTGCATAAAAGAGGGGACCACACCGCAAAAGCACACACCAAAACCGTACCCGCTTACTACCACAACAACACATACCATACAAAGAAAAAAACCAATACAAAACCTCAAAACAGACACTGCTACATACCAGCCTGCTGCACCAAAGCCCACTCCAGACAAAGCTCTGTCACTGCCAGACAATACCTGCTACTACACTCCAAATTGCACCTGCTACTGCTTCATAACACACCAGACCTATCTCTGCTACAAGGACCAATTGACAGCTTGTATGATAATCCATAGCACCACACACACTATTCTGGACTCTCTCCAAATAAATATACAACTTCTACTTCATCTTCAAAAAAAAAAACCCTCAGAGAATCTACATTTTCCTTCTTAAAAAAAAACTTTCTCCAAACAACCATCATGAACAAAAACTTCATAAACTTCTTCATCTTCAATCCAACAACCAATAAACAAAACCACAAATCTCAGCAGTTAAACTTCAATGAAACCCCCAAAAACAATGTTCAATCTCTTCCATATTCTTCTTTCCACGGTCACCTTATTTTTTCTCCAACCCATAAACAACTTCAACAACCACAAAACCATCTGAAACCCTCCCCTGCATTCGCAAATCACAAACCTCACTCAAAAACACCCGGACACCCCTTCCCAAACCACTCGAAGACCTTCAAAATAACTTCAGTAACCCTCATCTTCGGCAGAAAATCTGAATCCCTTTCACTTTCATAAAACCCATTATGAAACCTAAACACTTCCAACCCTCTTCTTTCGAATCTACTTCAACCATCTTCATTTCAAAATCCATTCAACCACAACCCGCTCTCCAAACCTACAAACAACATAAACCCCTAAATCAGTCTAACCAAAACCGAAGAGAAATTGGAGATGAAGTGAGAGACCGAAATAGATCCAACAAACTTAAAGTAAACAAATTGAAGGCGAATGTTTCCGAACCTAAGAGAACAAACATGACGGACGCCCTTTGAACGTGAGAGAAGTTTGGGTCGTGTGATTACTCCGGATAGTGTCGATTTTGGATGAACCTCACTGCCATGGTTTGTTCGCGGTGTTGGATGTGGTTACCTTTGTTTTTTTTCGTTTCCCAGCTTTGGTGTTTCCGATAGGGGTCGGACTCTGCTGGTGTGGAGGTTCGTTTCGATGGTATCGGATCTAAGGCTGATCCTCTTGGCTTCGTGGGTTTTGGGCCTAGAAGCCCATTCACCTTTCATTTTCCAGATCCCCTAATTTGTATCACCCCTCTCTTCTTTTTTTATTTATTTTATTTTTTATTTCATTTTGTATTTATATTTTATTTTGGGAATATATTATTATTAGTATATTTGTAGGTACTTTTTGTTTACTTTATATTTAAATTTTTATTCAATATTTCTCTTTTATTTTCTTTTAAAATTTCTATTATACTTTTTTTTAGAGTTATATTATATTATGGTTGTATATTTAGAAGTTCTTTTTTTATATATATTAAAGTTTAGGATCTTATTTTCTTTCTAAAAGTCGAATCTTATTTGCATTTGTTATTGGGCACTTTTTGCCTTTTTGGTCGATGACGAGACCTCCGTAATTCATTACCAGTCAAATTATTGATAGGTAATGTTGGATCTGAGACCACCTCTTTTCTCTCTTCGTTACTTGTCCCGACTCGATTCAAAACTTTGTCAAACAATTTTCAAAATCAAATTATCTTTGTATTGAATTAAAAAGAGGGGATTAAGTGTAGACTTTCTTCCTCTCCGAGTGTTGGGATGCCCACTGTAGTGAGGGTGGTTCTGACACTCATCTTTCAATACGAAGACGTTTCCCATCCATTTTCAAATCTCATCTCCCTAAAATCAATTCTTTGTATTGAATTCAACGAGAGGATTGGGTGTAGACCCCTTCTTCTTCGAGCGTAGGGATGCTCACTGTAGTGAGGGTGGTCTCGATGCTCGGCTGTCAATACAAAGACGCTTCCACCCCTTTTCCTTCTAAAACCTCGGATCCGCACCGAGTGCATTTTCAAAAACCTCGGTCTTGTACCGAGTCCATTTTCAAACCATCTTTAAAATAAAATTCTCTTTGTATTGAATTAAAAAGAGAGGATTAGGTGTAGACCTCTTCTTCTCCGAGTGATGGGATGCCCACTGTAGTGAGGGTGGTCTCGACACTCGTCTTTCGATACGAAGACGCAACTTTGTCCACCACCTCAACTTTATCCCGCGACCCTTGTCACCTAAAAACCTCGATCCTGCACCGAGTGCATTTCAAATTATTTTCATAACAAAAACTCGAATGGTCGTGGAGTGGTTAGGCGTAGGCCTTCTCCTATCCCGAGTGCTGACGTTTACCGTAGGGTTCTCTGTCACAAAGCACTTACCATTCAAAACCAAAAACATCCTTAATAAGAGAACGAAGTTCCCTTTGCATTGGATTAAAGAGAGAAGATTAGGTGTAGATCTCTTCTTCTCCGAGTGTCGGGATACCCACTGTAGTGAGGGTGGTTTCGATGCTCGTCTTTCAATATGAAGACGCCTCGTTCGCCACACCCTTTTATAACAAAAACTTTGAGATAAAGAATTGGGTACTACCCGTAGGGGTTACTATCCGAGGACCTGTCTCGCCCCCTAAAAAACAATCCAATCAATCAAACGTGACTTCTAGCCCCGCGTGGCGAAAACTAATCAATCTTTCAACAGGATATGTTACGTCCGTTCTACCGCAAATAGGTAACGCCTAAGTCTCCAATGAGCGAGCAGCAAAACACCTAACTGCTAGAATGTGCACGATAGCATCATCCATAAAAAACATCAACACACCGTAGGCCGAACTACGGCTGCTCTGATTCTTTACTTTCTCAAGTAAAGATACGTAGGCACAAGGGCCACAATCCTTGCCGAGCACATTCACCCCATATCTGTAGTTCCCCGAACTACGTCGACTCTGACTTTCTCATACCTATTGAGAATACGTAGGCCTAAGACCGCGAAGTCCTATCGAGTCTTTTCTTTCTCTTTTCTTCCCCGTTCTCTCTTTCCTCCTAACTTTCTTTTTTCTAACCCTTCTTTTACCCAGTGGAACACTTCTTATGGCATAATGTTTAAGCAAATATAATCACACATCGACAAACAAAAGGTTCCCATCGAGTACGATGGATGCGAGGGGTGCTAATACCTTCCCCTCGCATAACCGGCTTCCGAACCCGTTCTTGGTCACGAGACCATCTTATCCATTTATTTCTTAAGGTTTTCTCGATATTTTCCTTTCCCCTCATGGGATAAATAAAGTTCGGTGGCGACTCTTCTGTCTATCTTTTTCGCCTCCCCGTCGTTGCGCGATGCATTTTTCGAGTAGCGACAGCTGGCGACTCTGCTGGGGAATCCTAGCGAGCCAAGCCTAATTTGTTTGTCGCGTGTGTGATTTTGTTTGCTTTTATCTGTTTTTTATATGTTGTGTTCACTAACCTGTTGGGTTTATTGGATTAGTTTGTGAGGATAAAAGCTTTCTACCCGAGCTTTCGAGTATACACTAAGTTAGGAGGTGGATTCTTTCTGATTTGCGAGACTTAGGACTCGTTGAGTTGGATCGAATTCCACCGCTCAGACGAGACCCCTTTGGGATGATTATGTCTTACGTGTAGTCGTAATGGCATCTTTATTTCCAACTCGGGAGTCCGTGACTCTGAGGACCTTTTGTAGAACCTTATTCCGAAGGTTCCTAAAACATAACTCCGTGTTCATCCTTTGAAGGGAATACCGTCTTACGAGTAGTCGTTCTGATGGAAAACTTTTGAGGGTTAGTGCATGGGACTTTGTTTAAAGGCCTTTGGGATACCCTCTTATTAAACCAGTAGATTGCCCACCCGAGGGGAGAGATACCTTTTGTTGTTGTCTTGCAGGATCTGTGACTTTAATCCTTGATACGGATCTGTTCTCGTGTGCACTCATTGCATTGCATTGCATTTGCATAAACATCTCTGCATCATTTTGCATTTTCTTCCAAGATACCAAAAGCTTACCCATCCTCTATTCATAACCCGCAGTTGATTTCCCGACACTCCCGTTGAACTTGTGAGGAGCTGTAAAGAGTTTGAAGCAAGGGGAACGTAGACGCCTTGAAAGACCAAGCCAGACAATGCAAGTCGAGGTAATTATGGAGCAGAAGTGGGCTATGGAGCAGGTTCAAGCAGAGTTAAGGGAAGTCCGAAGCCAGATGGGACAATTCATGTTGGATACGCAAGCTTTGCGTCAGGATCAGGAAATGCTCAAGGAAGAAGTTCATCAACTGAAGACCCAGATGGGCCAGATTATGGAAGTCATGGAAAATGTGCTAAGAAAGGATGGAAATCTCAGGCCTGAGGTCGCAGCAGAAATGATCATTCAACCCGTGCCTATGGAATATCTTCGAGAGCGCGATATGCCTCGTAGATCTTTTACACAACCTAAGATTCCAAGATTTCCCCGTCGGCAGCTACCTCTTATTTCCCAAGACAATCCTAAGGTTAGGAGGTATGTGCAGAGGCTGAAGCAGCCCGATAGAAGCTTCGACCAGATCCCTATGACTTATACTCAGTTATTGCAGATTTTGCTTCAACTTCGATTGGTTGAACTTCGGACTCTAGCGCCGTTTGTTGGTAAGCCACCACAAGGCTATGATGCAAGTGCCCATTGTGATTTTCATTCTGGGGAACCGGGCCATAATGTGGAAGAATGCAAAGCTCTTAAATACCAAGTCCAAGACTTAATCGATTCAAAAGCATTCGAGTTCACGCCAAGCGGTATGAAAGTGCCAGGTGGGCTTATTCCAGTTGCTGTAAAAGAAGTGGATATCCCTGCTTTCTTCCCTGAAGCTGCATCAGGTCATGAGCGTATCTTACAATCTTTGGTTTCAGAATCTCCATGCCCACAGCTATTGCCTATTCCTGGGCCAAATCTGAGGACGAAAGGGCCTGCACATGAGGAATGCCCTAGTCAGTGCCAACAACCTTATGTTCCTCAGCAACAGAACTGTCAACGCCGAAATCAGCATAGGCCCATCAACAACTTGGAAAGAAGGACTACTCCTCTTCATCCGGTCCCTATGTCGCAGAGTCAGCTCCTCCCATATCTGATCCAAAACTCATTGGTGGAGCCTAAGACTCTTAAGCCTGTGCCAGAACCTTATCCTCCGGGGTACAATCCCAAAGCTCAGTGTGGATATCATGGTGGATCCATGGGGCACTCGACTGAAGAATGCAAAGCCTTCCAAGCAAAAGTGCAACAGTTGATCGACAAAGGGTACATCTCGTTTCCAGAAGGGAGTTTGGTCGTTCATGTCAACCTTTCAGCTGTCTAAGCTCGAAGATTTCAAGGGGTCATTCCCAAAAGCCAGTGTGGTCTAGACAGGCAGACGTCCTCAACATTGGCAGTCCTTGAACGCTTTTATCATTTGCATCTTGTAGTTTATTTCCTGTTATTTGCTACTTGTGTTTAAACATTGTTGTTTTGAATGGTAATATTAATGAAGTGATTATGCATTTTCCGAATCAATTATGTCGCATTTGCTCATTTTTCCACTTATCACAAGCACAGACACATACACCTTTTTATCCACTCCACTTTATCACTGTTGTTTTAGCAAATATTGGAGGGAGGATGACGAAAACGAAATACCCATAATTGCAAATCGTATGCTTTCGGACAAAATCTCGTCAATGATGTACAGGCATTGTTTCAAATCCCCTAAACACCGAAGATATAAGGAGTTAATCCCTAGTCAACCACTTCGAGTCTAGAAGTAGGAGTTTCCTTCGGATATTCAAACCCTTAACACTCAACCTGGGGCAGGGTAATGTTCAGTTAATCTAATCTTGCATTCGAATCGATAAAGCAAAATCCAAAGACATGACGGTTGTTCATCAATGTCTCATGACATGGCAGTCACTATCTTCCAACAAAATTAAAAAAAAAAATCAAAAGCCTGCTAAGTCAAGCATTTCAAAGGAGACTTAGGCAAGAATCAAGGCAATCCCGATGGATCTGACAAGCAAAATCAGTCCATGCAAAAGTTAGGGATCAAAATCAAGAGAGGTCCTCAAACCCTCAACAAAAACAAAGATTCAGTGGCCACCCAAGTCAAGGGGTACTGACATCCATCAAAATAAGGTGACTGTCATCTCAAGCAAACCTTGAACCATCAAGCACGTGCAGAATTAGCTGAATGTAGGTATGGAGATCATCAAGAAGAAGGGGTGGGTACAAATTAACTTTGAGCCTAATATCCTTTGTTTCTATAACCGCGAACCAGACCACGTTACAACCCTCGAAAGACCTAATTGAGGCGGGGTTTATTCTGAAAGAATACTATTGCGAGGTTGCGTAACCTGACTCCTTACAATTTTGGCTAATCATCAACATTGGTGTCGGTATCCTTGCTATATCTTTCACGCCAATCCAGTTAGCACAACGTTTGGACTAAATGGTCCATTCGTTTCACTCTCACGACACGTAATAAAAGACAATTCTTTCAAAAACATGCATGAACTTTGCATTGAGATTACCATTCGTGAACAAAATTTTTATTTACAAGTTAGTAGTTGGCATTAAGGAAATTCTAACACAAAGCAATCAAGCATGGCTGGATTATTCAGCGGTCTGGACCAGAACCAAGTATACCATATAACCTTATGGACCTGGGGCGTTGACATCCGAGAGCATGAAAATAGTCAGCTTAAGGCAAATCCCTAAACATCAGTTGATTATGGGGAAAATCATTTAAGAAGCGGTTGATCATAGGTGAATCACATCAATCAGGGGCAGGCCACCCAGAGTTTCTTTGACTTGAGGATAGATCCCTTCAATGTTCAATCAGGATAAGTTAAGTCGCTTCAACGCTCTTTCAAGAGCAAGCCACTCCAAAGAGTATATTGAAGCCAACCACCAAGAATTGGTTAAAACAACGATAAATCTTTTCGTGGTACAAACTCTGGGGCAGATCATCTCGAGTTCGTCTCATGGCAAGCTGCTCAAGCAAGTTCATTCTTGTCAACAACTGTTAAGTTTAAAGCGATGTCAGGAAGTCAGGCTTGTCCTCCACTTTCCCACATAACCCAGAGCCCAATCTGCATTGGCAACTACCAAAAGTCCGCCACGTCGGCACTTGCATTCCCAATTACTCGGCTGCATCATATGCATCATACGCACCGCATTCGATTTCATAAGCATCTTGTACCATATGCATACCCAGAATTACATCATACTTTCCTCAGCTCTTGCATCACCGCGTGTTAGCATTTGCATTTGCATCTCCATTCGTTATGGAACATCATTATCATCAAGCATTTACATATACGAGATCAGATCCAGGATCAATTTCGAAGATTTTCAAGATCCTAATCAGCCCGGTCAGGGGCATTCTCCACAAGACTATGGGCGTTCCCCACAAAGTTTTGCAACTTATTGAGCTTCAAGGCAATTAGCAGCCCGGTCAGGGGCATTATCTGCAAAGTCCGTGGCTCTCCCCCATGAAATTCAAGATCACTAAAGCAAAATTCAGCCCAAACCAGGGGCATCTTTTCAAGACCATGAGTGTACTGCATGATGTATTGCAACCTCGTGGTTAATCAGATCTTCAAATCAACAATCAGCCCGGACAGGGGCATCTCCAGTAAATCCATGGGCGTTTCCCAGTGAGTTGTCTCCAGAAGACTTCAGTGATAAGTGGCAATCTCTTCAGAGAAGCTTATCCATCTTCAGCGATAAGTGGCAATCTCTTCAGAGAAGCTTATCCATCTCCAACGATAAGTGGCAATCTCTTCAGAGAAGCTTATCCATCTTCAACGATAAGTGGCAATCTCTTGGGAGAAGCTTATCCATCTTCAGCGATAAGTGGCAATCTCTTGGGAGAAGCTTATTCGTCTTCAGCGTTAAGTGGCAATCTCTTCAGAGAAGCTTATCCTTCATCAACGATAAGTGGCAATCTCTTGGGAGAAGCTTATCCGTCTTCAGTGATAAGTGGCAATCTCTTCAGAGAAGCTTATCCTTCATCAACGATAAGTGGCAATCTCTTGGGAGAAGCTTATCCGTCTTCAGTGATAAGTGGCAATCTCTTCAGAGAAGCTTATCCTTCATCAACGATAAGTGGCAATCTCTTGGGAGAAGCTTATCCGTCCTTAGTGATAAGTGGCAATCTCTTCAGAGAAGCTTATCCTTCATCAACGATAAGTGGCAATCTCTTGGGAGAAGCTTATCCGTCTTCAGTGATAAGTGGCAATCTCTTCAGAGAAGCTTATCCTTCATCAACGATAAGTGGCAGTCTCTTGAGAGAAGCTTATCCATCTTCAGCGATAAGTGGCAATCTCTTCAGAGAAGCTTATCCTTCATCAACGATAAGTGGCAATCTCTTCAGAGAAGCTTATCCTCCTACATCCTTTTGGTGTTAGGGTTGATCTTGCGCCGCTCCATCATCCTTTTGGTGATGGGTCTGGCATCCTTTTGGCGTCATGACTAGCGTTGTGCTCTCCATTATCCTTTTGGTAATGGATCCCTTACATCCTTTTGATGTAGGGGCAGTGTGTGTAAATGTACTATCATCCTTTTGGTGATGGGCTTGGGCTTGTCTTTCTTTTTGTATCAAGTTTTCCCTGTTAACATCCTTTTGGTGATCACGACCTTTGAAGCCAGCTTGTACTTTATTTCCCAGTCATTTTTCTTCTTCTCGGACAAATTCATGGTCTTTTATATCTAATCATCTTCTACCTCAAAAGAATGAATGCCATGGCATTTCATCTTACCCGGTTAAAGCTAATTAGATAGGGGCATCTGTCATACCCCAAATTTGTCCCACCTTTTATTTTTTTTATGTCAAATAGTGGTGTGGCGATCTTTTCCTTGGATGATCCATTGGCCGTAACTCTTTAATATTTAGGTAATAGAGATCTTGTGTGGTTTCTATAATTAAAGGTTTTTGAAAAGATGTGGAGCTTAACAAGAGAAAAAATGGATATTCAAGTAATGTGGAGCTGGTATTAAAGTAATGGGGTCAAATAATCTGAACTTTGTCTTGATCTATGGCAATTTTTGTTGTTAACTACAAATTATGGAGTAGGTTCAAATAGCAATTGTCAGATTAGTAGCAAGCTCTGATTTAGTTGTTTGGTTTTGGGTGTGGGCCAACCTAAAATCCAATTTGGCCTAATTAGTGGGTTTTGTCAAAGTCATGGTTGAATTATATCATCAATCCAAATTGTGGTGGAGTAAAGGGCCAGGTGATTATTAAATTCTCAAGTTCAAAGGTCAGTTGAGTAAAATGATATCAAATTCAATTCGTGTTACGTAGATGCAAGGTGTTATGTTCAAGATAAATAATGTGATAGCTTGTATATGAGGTATCCATGTCATAAATGGTGAAATACTTTGATGATATGTATGATACAATGTTTCAAATTTCCAGAAATTCACATTTTATACGAACAACACATCTAAACAAGGAAGGAGTGCCAGCTGGGCCTAAGAAACACATCACCACGGCAAGTACATCAAGAGAATCATAAGTTGCCTTGAAGCCTCCATCATCTCCTCTTTGAAGTCTACCAACTCTCTCTTGTGATTCATTGCAATCTAGTGCTCTTGCAAGAGGTTCTATTGTGGTTTGTTCCCAGACACTTACTCTGTTGCGACCTTATCAATCCCACCTCTGAAAGGTCTTCTTGGGCATAGCACCTTCTCGTGGATTAACCTGCACGAAACCGTTGCTGATTCTTTACACGCAACTGGTACGGTTCGATATTGAAGAAACTGCTACAAAGGCACAACACCGAAATTTTATCAGCACAGCCATCATTATGCATAATTCACAAACTGATGAAGAAAATGATAAGCGAATAACGGAGATACTATGGACATTTCACCTGCAGGAGCTTCGGCGAAACTCTACGCCCGCACCTCAACAGCATATGAATCATATAGCTGTCCCTCGCGCGTGAAAGCGAGACTTGCGCATCTCATGTCACCGTCACCGTAGTCCCGCGAATCCCTTACGGAAGGGATAGAACGCAGGCTCACAGCAGCGCCTGTAGTATAAAAAACCAGAAGCACAACACAAAAAAACCTGTTAATTAAAAGACAAAAAAAAACCTAATTTTTACACTTTCTGTAACCACCCAATAGCTTATTCAAATCTGGGTGGAACCGGTTTCAAAATTCGGTTACTGGGTCTGTGTTTTTGAAGTCTGGATCTTATGGTTAAGAAGAATGGAAGAAACTGAAGGTGTGAATTGTTGTAGTGAAGGTAGAAGCTCTAGTGAGAGTCGACCTCCGAATCCTAATCCATCTATTGCTTCTGCGTATCGGCAATGCAAACGCAATGATCCTGTCGTTTTGCCATGCAGAAACTCCCTTGTTCGTCACGCTTCTCTTCAAACGAAAATGAAGTTGTCTGATGTATCTGCTGAGGATGTTTCTGAAGATTTCCTTCCAAAGCTTCGTTCGGGAGGATACGCTGATGTTGGGTCCCGGTCAAGTATGGAGGATGTGTATGTTTGTGTGGACCACTTTATGCAGGATCATGGGCTCAACAATCATATAGTTGGACCAAGTGCTTTCTATGGGGTATTTGATGGACATGGCGGGAAGCATGCTGCTGACTTCGCTTGCAACCATTTGCCGAAGTTCATTCTTAAGGATACAAATTTTCCAATGGATATTGAAAGGATAGTTGCTTCGGCCTTTCTGCAAACAGACAACGCATTTGCGGAAGCTTGTTCTCTGGATGCTGCCCTTGCGTCTGGCACCACTGCATTGGCTACCCTTGTTATAGGAAGGTTACTGGTGGTTGTAAATGCTGGAGATTGTCGAGCAGTGCTGTGCCGCAGTGGAAAAGCAATTGAAATGTCAAGAGATCACAAACCAGTTTGCATGAAAGAGCAGAGGCGTATCGAGGCATCTGGGGGGTATGTCTATGACGGACATCTAACAAACAACTTTTTCACACGCACACCGCACCAGAAAACCGTCAACTCCGTCGTGAAATCGTGGAAGTTCTCTGCTGCAAAACTAGCCACTGCAAAATAAAGAAGAAGAAGGAGTTATTTTAGTAACCCTGATACTCTTGCACCTAGAACAACAAACCCATTAATCCACAATAACACCAAAAAGAATAAGATACCGAAAAGAGGAAACTGAAGCCACAACCTGAAAATAGCAGCCATGGATTAAAAGGAATCCTGAATTCAAAACACCCACAACAACAAGACAAGGTGAATTTGAAGTTCCAACAGCAAATGATACATCGATTCTATACCTGCAAAATCCACAAACAACACATCAAAGCCACAATGAACATGTTACTTTAAGATGGAAAATTGAGAAAATAACAAAGTCATTGTGAAAAGGAAAATATGAAGGTCGCTGCAACAAGTCATAATGTTTACGTCCAGGCAACATTACGCAGCAGCTGCCCTGTGCCAAGCTATGCTCCGCCATACCTCATTCACCACACGGTCCTGTCTTTGAGAGCAATTCTATTGCTCGCTATGTTGCCCGATCCAAGGATGACAACACTCTCTATGGATCTTTCTTTGATCGAATATGCTCAAGTTGAGCAATGGATTGATTTTTCGTCTTTTGAGCTTGATTCCAATATTCAGAGGTGGTACTACCCTAGATTTGGATATGGAACATACTTTCCTCCGGCCGAGGAGGCTGCAATTACGGCCGTGAAGAGAGCATTGACTGCTTTGAACACTCACCTTGCCTCCAATACTTACTTGGTTGGCCATTCTGTCACCCTGGCTGACATCATTATGATAAGCAATTTGTATTTTGCTTTCACTAGAATCCTGGTCAAGACCTTCACCTCTGAGTATCCTCATGTCGAGAGATACTTCTGGACTTTGGTCAGCCAGCCAAACTTCCGCAAGATATTAGGCCAGGTCAAGCAGGTTGAAGCTGTACTGCCCGTTCAATCTGCAAAGAAGCCATCCCCTGCCCTAAACTCAAAGTTACTGCCTCAAGGTAGCAGTGGCCTTGTAAGTGGAAAAAATAATGCATTGGTTCATGAAGGTCGCCCAACAAGCTTTGCTTCAGCTTTAGGGCCTGCGCCTCAAATATCTTCACCCGTTAAACCTGTTTCTGCTGTATCCCCTGAGAAGCCCCAGGCCCCAGCTGCAAAATCGAATATTGATGACCTACAACGCAAAACTGTATCTCTTCTGCAAGAGTATGTCAATGTCCGGCTTTTGGATGAGGCATTGCAGTGCGTTGAGGAATTAAAAGCTCCGACTTATTACCCTGAGTTTGTCGAGGAAGCCATTTCCCTTGGATTAGATGAAAGCCTCGCCGTTGTATGGCAAATTAGTGGACCAATTACTCCCTGTTGATGTGGTGTAGCGGCCATTGAGTTAAACAAAGAGTAGACTTGTCCATCTAGCTCGGAGATCCTTGCTAGTTCCGCGGTAACAGATTCTGAAGTTGAAAATACACCTTGAATTCTCTTCATGTTTTGAACAACCGTCTCTGTCACAATTAGGTTGTCACCTGCAAGAGACAAAACAACCAAAGTTATATCTCACACACTTTCCGTAATGCTTTTCCTAATGCGCAAATTCAACACAAAAAACCTGTGGAATTACCGTGTGTGCTCCAAATCCCTCAATTCACGCTGCGTCTGCATTATAAGACACCAAATCGTACTCGCAGCAACAAACACACACCAGCCCGCACGTTGAATTCGGACAACCACTACCCAAAACTGCCACCATAGAAAACCTGCAAATCACAATACAGCTTGCATAAAAGAGGGGACCACACCGCAAAAGCACACACCAAAACCGTACCCGCTTACTACCACAACAACACATACCATACAAAGAAAAAAACCAATACAAAACCTCAAAACAGACACTGCTACATACCAGCCTGCTGCACCAAAGCCCACTCCAGACAAAGCTCTGTCACTGCCAGACAATACCTGCTACTACACTCCAAATTGCACCTGCTACTGCTTCATAACACACCAGACCTATCTCTGCTACAAGGACCAATTGACAGCTTGTATGATAATCCATAGCACCACACACACTATTCTGGACTCTCTCCAAATAAATATACAACTTCTACTTCATCTTCAAAAAAAAAACCCTCAGAGAATCTACATTTTCCTTCTTAAAAAAAAAACTTTCTCCAAACAACCATCATGAACAAAAACTTCATAAACTTCTTCATCTTCAATCCAACAACCAATAAACAAAACCACAAATCTCAGCAGTTAAACTTCAATGAAACCCCCAAAAACAATGTTCAATCTCTTCCATATTCTTCTTTCCACGGTCACCTTATTTTTTCTCCAACCCATAAACAACTTCAACAACCACAAAACCATCTGAAACCCTCCCCTGCATTCGCAAATCACAAACCTCACTCAAAAACACCCGGACACCCCTTCCCAAACCACTCGAAGACCTTCAAAATAACTTCAGTAACCCTCATCTTCGGCAGAAAATCTGAATCCCTTTCACTTTCACAAAACCCATTATGAAACCTAAACACTTCCAACCCTCTTCTTTCGAATCTACTTCAACCATCTTCATTTCAAAATCCATTCAACCACAACCCGCTCTCCAAACCTACAAACAACATAAACCCCTAAATCAGTCTAACCAAAACCAGAAGAGAAATTGGAGATGAAGTGAGAGACCGAAATAGATCCAACAAACTTAAAGTAAACAAATTGAAGGCGAACGTTTCCGAACCTAAGAGAACAAACATGACGGACGCCCTTTGAACGTGAGAGAAGTTTGGGTCGTGCGATTACTCCGGATAGTGTCGATTTTGGATGAACCTCACTGCCATGGTTTGTTCGCGGTGTTGGATGTGGTTACCTTTGTTTTTTTTCGTTTCCCAGCTTTGGTGTTTCCGATAGGGGTCGGACTCTGCTGGTGTGGAGGTTCGTTTCGATGGTATCGGATCTAAGGCTGATCCTCTTGGCTTCGTGGGTTTTGGGCCTAGAAGCCCATTCACCTTTCATTTTCCAGATCCCCTAATTTGTATCACCCCTCTCTTCTTTTTTTATTTATTTTATTTTTTATTTCATTTTGTATTTATATTTTATTTTGGGAATATATTATTATTAGTATATTTGTAGGTACTTTTTGTTTACTTTATATTTAAATTTTTATTCAATATTTCTCTTTTATTTTCTTTTAAAATTTCTATTATACTTTTTTTTAGAGTTATATTATATTATGGTTGTATATTTAGAAGTTCTTTTTTTATATATATTAAAGTTTAGGATCTTATTTTATTTCTAAAAGTCGAATCTTATTTGCATTTGTTATTGGGCACTTTTTGCCTTTTTGGTCGATGACGAGACCTCCGTAATTCATTACCAGTCAAATTATTGATAGGTAATGTTGGATCTGAGACCACCTCTTTTCTCTCTTCGTTACTTGTCCCGACTCGATTCAAAACTTTGTCAAACAATTTTCAAAATCAAATTATCTTTGTATTGAATTAAAAAGAGGGGATTAAGTGTAGACTTTCTTCCTCTCCGAGTGTTGGGATGCCCACTGTAGTGAGGGTGGTTCTGACACTCATCTTTCAATATGAAGACGTTTCCCATCCATTTTCAAATCTCATCTCCCTAAAATCAATTCTTTGTATTGAATTCAACGAGAGGATTGGGTGTAGACCCCTTCTTCTTCGAGCGTAGGGATGCTCACTGTAGTGAGGGTGGTCTCGATGCTCGGCTGTCAATACAAAGACGCTTCCACCCCTTTTCCTCCTAAAACCTCGGCTCCGCACCGAGTGCATTTTCAAAAACCTCGGTCTTGTACCGAGTCCATTTTCAAACCATCTTTAAAATAAAATTCTCTTTGTATTGAATTAAAAAGAGAGGATTAGGTGTAGACCTCTTCTTCTCCGAGTGATGGGATGCCCACTGTAGTGAGGGTGGTCTCGACACTCGTCTTTCGATACGAAGACGCAACTTTGTCCACCACCTCAACTTTATCCCGCGACCCTTGTCACCTAAAAACCTCGGTCCTGCACCGAGTGCATTTCAAATTATTTTCATAACAAAAACTCGAATGGTCGTGGAGTGGTTAGGCGTAGGCCTTCTCCTATCCCGAGTGCTGACGTTTACCGTAGGGTTCTCTGTCGCAAAGCACTTACCATTCAAAACCAAAAACATCCTTAATAAGAGAACGAAGTTCCCTTTGCATTGGATTAAAGAGAGAAGATTAGGTGTAGATCTCTTCTTCTCCGAGTGTCGGGATACCCACTGTAGTGAGGGTGGTTTCGATGCTCGTCTTTCAATATGAAGACGCCTCGTTCGCCACACCCTTTTATAACAAAAACTTTGAGATAAAGAATTGGGTACTACCCGTAGGGGTTACTATCCGAGGACCTGTCTCGCCCCCTAAAAAACAATCCAATCAATCAAACGTGACTTCTAGCCCCGCGTGGCGAAAACTAATCAATCTTTCAACAGGATATGTTACGTCCGTTCTACCGCAAACAGGTAACGCCTAAGTCTCCAACGAGCGAGCAGCAAAACACCTAACTGCTAGAATGTGCACGATAACATCATCCATAAAAAACATCAACACACCGTAGGCCGAACTACGGCTGCTCTGATTCTTTACTTTCTCAAGTAAAGATACGTAGGCACAAGGGCCACAATCCTTGCCGAGCACATTCACCCCATATCTGTAGTTCCCCGAACTACGTCGACTCTGACTTTCTCATACCTATTGAGAATACGTAGGCCTAAGACCGCGAAGTCCTATCGAGTCTTTTCTTTCTCTTTTCTTCCCCGTTCTCTCTTTCCTCCTAACTTTCTTTTTTCTAACCCTTCTTTTACCCAGTGGAACACTTCTTATGGCATAATGTTTAAGCAAATATAATCACACATCGACAAACAAAAGGTTCCCATCGAGTACGATGGATGCGAGGGGTGCTAATACCTTCCCCTCGCATAACCGGCTTCCGAACCCGTTCTTGGTCACGAGACCATCTTATCCATTTATTTCTTAAGGTTTTCTCGATATTTTCCTTTCCCCTCATGGGATAAATAAAGTTCGATGGCGACTCTTCTTTCTATCTTTTTCGCCTCCCCGTCGTTGCGTGATGCATTTTTCGAGTAGCGACAGATTTCAACAACACTGTCGAATGTGGCATTTTAGAGTTCCTCCACATAAGAAATAAGATGGTTCTTATCACGTGCTAATGGGTATAGTGGCATAGAGTTTGGACTTGTATTACCTTGTAATAAATCATCAATTATATTGTGAAAGTTCTTGTAACAATGTGCAGTGAGACTGAATGATAGTGCTTTAGTATATGTGTGAGTCCTTCAATTTACACCAGACCATTCTTTAAAATTAACGTGCATTCTTGGAAGTTTTTTTTTTGGGATAATTAATAAAACATGGATGAGCCTTCTTTGCACTTGCTCATTACTTACATTCTTGTATAATATTTATAATGAAGAACCATCAATTATTCATCACCCGTCTGTATGTGGCCATCAAACAATCCCAACTATTTATTGAAGAAAAACTTTACGCCAAACCTCCAATCTCCGTTTCTCTCAAGTTAGCATCAAAACCCCCTTTGTAGTTATGAATCATTCTCAATATTTTGGATACTATAAAATAAGATAAGGTCTTCGATTCAAAGTCAACTTCATTTTTGTGTTTAAGATTATTTTGTAACATATGAGCCCCTGGGACATAATCACATGAATTTGACTCGTGGATCTTGAACATCAAGGCATGAAATATTGGTGTTTAATCTTGAGACCACATCCTTAGGGGAAACATAAGTTTTGTAGTTTATATTTCGAATCTTAAAAAATCTAGTATTCACGGCGGGTTGAGTTCAAGAGAAAAGCAATAATCTTATCTCAGACCTTAATCATATGAATCCATAACTTTACCATTAACTTGCGCAACCTGAACTCTTGAAGTTAAATTTGTAAAACTCTGACCTCTTGCGCTTGAATTGTGACACCGAGTATGCGTGGATCCTATCAAATCTATGACTTGAGTAACAACCAGAATTCCTCTCATGACTTGAATTTAGATACTGGACCGAATTAAGGATGAATTTGATCATAGTAGACAACTCCTAACAACAAAATGGCATAAATCCCAATTCTTGAATAATAGGCCCTTATATGTACCACTTCGCGATTCCCTGAACTTCCAGCAGTAACCTATCTTTCGCGAAACAAACAAACAAGTTGGTTAAAATGGTTAGCCATGCATAATAATTGCCTGCGAGAACGAATACTATCTCCGCTCAATATTACTGCGTCTGCACAAATTGGTTAGTCGCATAAATATTAAAATAAAGTCGAAAAGCAACATGAGAACGCAAAAGGAGGTGGGATCTTACGGTCAAAATTAGGGTGCGACACGACCGTAATTACATACCGATATTAAAAGGTTTAGCCAGACATGTGCTATTACAAAATCTAATCTTAATTCTAGACAAAAAATAAAAGGTATGTATAAAAATAACAATAGCAATAAAAGTAAATAAATGGAACCTGACAATTACGAAGAACAGAAAAACACTTGGATTGGATTATGGAGGCTGACTTGCAGTTCAGTATAAAGTTACACCCCTTAAATCAATCCTAATACTAACTTGCAATTGTTTACCAGTGTGAAAAACAATTGCCTTATACAAAATTCCTCTAAAAAGTGCTTAAAATTAAGAACATAAACTGCTGAAAAAATAATGCGAAAAACCGGAATCAAAAGTGGCCTCCCTCGTTTCCAAAACTGTATGTGGCTTTTATAGTTGCTAGTAGCAACAGTTACCCAAGATCTCAAGCCAAAACATGGAGTGAAGATCGGAGAAAATGCAGGGAGGAGTGGAGAAAATGTAGGGAGGAAGTGGCACACGCCACTTCCCTTTCTTTTAGGAGTGGAAAATGCCACTCTTCCTTCTTTCTAGGAGTGGGACTCGCCACTCCCTCACTCTTTGGAAGGTGGCAGGCGCCACACTTCCTTGTAGTTCCATGGTGGCAAGCGCCACACACAAGTGGCAAGTGCCACTTGGGGTGTGGTGTCCCCCACCCTTTTTTTCTTTCCTTTTCTATTCTTTCTTCTTCTTTTCTTTCCTTCCTCTTTTATTCCTCTTTTCTTTCCATTTCCTTCATTTCTTTCTTCTTTTATTTCTTTATATCATATTTTTGATAACCTACAAAACACAAGAAAACAAATGCGTAATAGAACATAAATTAGATAAAAAAGCAATGATTGCAGATAAAATTCATGTAAGTCAAGTCAAATATACGATATAATTCCATGTTATCAAACTCTCCCACACTTGAACCTTTGCTTGTCTTCAAGAAAATAAAACAAATTAGACATGGATCTTGACATAACATAACATAGATCATACATTGTTGCGAAACTTTCATACGAAAGATAGGTACTGGGTAGAAATACTAAGGATACCGTAATAACACAAAATTACTGAGTGCAGTCAAAAACTCCCTCTCTGTGCAGACAAGTTCAAATCATGTTATTATAACTCAGCCTATTCATTTTCACCTCTTTTTCATTCTCGCACAATCACATTAAGCCCGTTATCCCCGCACGCCCATGGTAAGTAAACCTGTTAGTGTTCATTGATCTCCTTTTCCAAACTTTTTCACATTCTTTTTCTTGTTCATTTTTTAATTTCAAGAGTTCGATCCGTTGGGCTAAATGGTCGGGTAAGGACCACCTAACTTAATAAGCGCATATCTTTCATTCACCTTTTCCAATAATTCTATTATGTTCGTATTTTTGAGATTAAACACGTATTTGCATCGGTTTATTACTTAGGTTGTGCTTCAGAATGGTGTTGACTGCTAGTATAAACTAATAAAGAGGTTACTCTAAAATTTAAGGCTTTGGCATAATAAGTATTCAAATTCATCAGCATATTCAGGGGGTTCAGGGTGTCGGGACGGTACCGATATTATTAATACTTTCCAAATCTCTCAAACTTAGTCTAAATCAAGCAATATACTTTCTGGTCTGTGTCATGCTTTAAACCGAAATTAATTTTTTTTTGTTATGGCTCAAGAATTTGGGAGAATTCGATAAATGACGGAAACTATGTATAATGACTCGACAGTACATGAATTTGATTTTATTATCACTAAAACAAAAAGATTAAGCAGAAAATCAAAATTTTCAAAATCTACCTAGAAAATAGTAAATAAAAGGGAAAAGAGTAAATAAAAGCGATAAAGCTTCCTCCCCCACGCTTAAATCGAGCATTGTCCCCAATGCAATAGATTAAGGTAAGAAATGAAGGTGGAACCTGGAAAGTCTTCTATCTGTGGCCTTTGCCGTGAGTTCGTGTTCGCCTACCATTTCCAGGGTGGTTAGGTGGATCTTCAGGATTTTCCACACGTACTGATAAATCCGTCATCTCTGCGATCAAGCCTGACATGCTGTTTTTTCACTTTGCATCTGTTGGAGAATCTTCATCATCTCGGCTTGCTGAGCTTCGATGCTCTGAATTCTCTGATCTCGCTGAGCGTCTAATTTGCTTCGTCGTAGCAGCTTAGCATATATTTCTTCGTGAGTGGCGGGTGTGTCTTCACTTCTTCTTGGTCTGCGTCTTGAGGATGTACCTGCAACATTTTTAGAAGCGACACGTGTAGTGTGTGGAGGTGCGTTACTATTGTCCCCGCCAGCAGCAACATTCTCTGGAATGTGTGCGGGGACTGGGTTATCCATATAACAATAACTATCATGGTTACGTACATCTGTGTGAGCTGGGTTTGGAAAAATATAAATAAAAACTAAAAAGCAGGTTGTCTCCCACCAAGTGCTTTGTTTTATGTCGTAAGTTCGACATAATTTTAAATTGTACTAATTTTGGGGATGAGTGCGTAACTCAGCGAGCTCTAGACTGGCGAAGTAGTCTATGTTTTCAATGTTATAGTAATGTTTCAGGCACTGCCCGTTAACGATGAACGGTTCACTAGATTTTCCTTTTATTTCTACTGCGCCATTTTGAAAAACTTTTGTCATCTCAAAGGGACCAGACCACCTATAACGGAGTTTTCCTGGGAAGAGTTTAAGTTGAGAGTTAAATAGGAGTACTACATCACCCTAAGTGAACTCTTTCCTTGATATATGCTTATCATGCCACTTTTTAATTCGTTCTTTATAGATGCAGGCATTCTCGTAAACGTCTAACCTAGGCTCTTCTAGTTCATGGATGTCTAAAATTCTCTTTTCGCCGGTGGCAGTAAAATCTAAGTTAAGGGTCTTAATGGCCCAATGCGCTTTATACTCTAATTCTACCAGCAGGTGATATGATTTACCATAAACCAAATTAAATGGTGTGGTTCCTATTAGGGTCTTATAGGATGTCTTTGTAACGCCCCGATTTCGATTGTCTCTTTTATCGAGTACTTACTTAATTTGATTGGAAGAATATTATTTTTGATATGGAATTTGTGTGGAAATATGTTAAGTTTACATATTATTCTATTTTAACCGATTTTGAGAGTTTTCGGGGAAAATAGTTTGGAAGGTATTTTGGACATTCCCTATTTAATGATAAGTGGGATATTTTATGGGATATTGAATTAATAGATGTTTTGGGAGAAATAATGAGAAGGATATTAAAAGGGAAATAGAAGAGGAAAGAAACATAAGAGAAAAAGGAAGGAAAGAAAAGAGGAAGAAGGAAAAGGAGGAGAAAAGAGAAGAAGAAAAAGAAAAGTGTGGGATCATCAAGAACAGCTCAAAGCTTCGATTAATCCAAGGTAAGGGTGTGAAATATCGTCATCTTGTTAATATATATGATTGTGTATGGATTGTATGAGTTGTTTGGATGTTTTCTCCATTTTTCCATTTTAGGTCGAAATAAGTTTAATCGGTAGAAACTGAGTTTTATCGGTTAGAATCTGGAAGGGATGATGTAGATTAGTCGAGATATATTAGGCTAAGTCTACTGGAACGAGTTTGGTTGGAATCAGGTGAATTTATCGGCTGTTTCGAATTCTGAACAGTGGGGAGGAGTTCTGTTCGCAGACGCTCGCTAGCAGCTCGCTAGGCGAGCAGGTCGCGAATGTTCGCTAGTAGCTCGCTAGGCGAGTGCGTAGCGAACGGTCCCAGACTTGGGACAGAATGGTATTGTGGCCTTTCGCTAGTAGCGAAGGGAGTAGCGAAAAGCTCGTTGGGGGTTCGCTGTGGTGAACGAGGTAGCGAGCAATGTTTGGAGGTTCTGTTTGCACTCGCTAGCAGTTCGCTAGGCGAGGAAGTAGCGAACGCTCGCTAGCAGCTCGCTAGGCGAGCGTGTAGCGAACGTAGCAGAATGAGTTTCTCTCCTGTTGTGTGCTGTTGTGGCTTGGGACCCTGATTGCGATCAATCTTCCCTCGATTTAAAAGTGGGTATGCTGGCCCGTGAGGTGCTGTGGGTAGCCGAATGACGTGAATCCTAGTTTATGGTTTGTGAAGCGTGAGTGTGGCCGATCGGTAATTTTATGCAATCGCTAGATCGAATAGGATTGCATGATGAGATGATCGAGTTCGTTGCCGTTGGCATGATAATACGAATGTATGAGAACATAATAGAATTATGTGGGCATTGAGTAGTGAACGTAGTGTCGGAGTGGATTATACTAGGGTAGAATGATGTGATATCATTCCTAGTTGCGGGCTCATTTGGGTAGGACGACGTGATATCGTTCCTAATGAGGCAAAAACAATATTGTAGTGCGTTAGGAGTATTCCGAATGAGGTGTGATTGATGGGTGCACTAGGGTAGAATGATATAACATCATTCCTAGTGGCGGTGTATTTATATTTGATCCCGTGTAGGATCTGCAGAACCTCGCTTGATGCGATGGTTATATTTGATCCCGTGTAGGATCTACAGAACCTCGCTTGATGCGATGGTTATATTTGATCCCGTGTAGGATCTGCAGAACCTCGCTTGATGCGATGGTTATATTTGATCCCGTGTAGGATCTGCAGAACCTCGCTTGATGCGATGGTTATATTTGATCCCGTGTAGGATCTGCAGAACCTCGCTTGATGCGATGGTTATATTTGATCCCGTGTAGGATCTGCAGAACCTCGCTTGATGCGATGGTTATATTTGATCCCGTGTAGGATCTGCAGAACCTCGCTTGATGCGATGGTTATATTTGATCCCGTGTAGGATCTACAGAACCTCGCTTGATGCGATGGTTATATTTGATCCCGTGTAGGATCTGCAGAACCTCGCTTGATGCGATGGTTATATTTGATCCCGTGTAGGATCTGCAGAACCTCGCTTGATGTGATGGTTATATTTGATACCGTGTGGGATCTGCAGAACCTCGCTTGATGCGATGGTTATATTTGATCCCATGGAGGATTTGATAAGTGATAGGCTCATAGGAGAATCTGGCGGACGAACGAGTCGGTCCCTATGAGTTGCACTATCATCTTTAGATGATGAACGGAGAATAATCTCTAAGAATATAATAGTATATATGTATGTATGGTCTGATAGATGGGAGGATGACGTTGAAGTAAGCGTGGAGGAGTTGTACTCACTAGGGTAGGATGGCAATGTGTCGTTCCTAGTGAAGAAGTTACCGGGGTAGAATGACTGAGATGTTGTTCCCGGTAGGGCATGAGCGATATGCCCATAACCCGGAAAGAGGATTGAGGACCTTAGATGAGTATTATACGAATCGCACGGCATGGTTGCGGTTGTTATATGTAATATGCATGCGTGCAGGAATTGATGGGACGCGGATAGCGAATAAATGAATGTGTAGGATATTGGCTAATGGATGGATGGTTTAGTGTGAGTGTATATGTTTAAGTGTATTGGATGTGGTGAGAATTTATTATTACGCACCGTAGTGAAAGGTTGTAGAATATAGGCATTTGGTACTTGAGTATTTCTATATATATATATTATGCCTTGATTATGATGATAATGTTTCTCACCCTTCTGTTGTTTTATGATGCCCAGCGAGGCATTGCAGATTAGGATTCGCTGGAGGTTTCCTTTGGAGTATAGTTCCTTTCCCTCGTGTCGGTCGCTCTGATATGTAACTTTGGGTAGATAGGCTTCTTGTTTGCCTTAATGATGTTTTATTTATATGTGAATAGAGTTGTGAACAACCAGATGACATGTAATCACGTTTTGTCATGTCTTAAGTGAATACATATATGTTTTAGTCTTCCGCTTAAAGAGAAAACATGAATATGTAATTTCGGAGAATTATGCGTTTAATTTTAGTTGAGATTTACCCCTTTTGAGTTAATTCTTTTTAAACATTAATATCCATGTGGTCGTTTCATGAGTATTGTGACGCACTTCTTTTATACCTAAATGTAAATATACTCTGATGAAAATAAAAACACTTGTATTCATGACTATATGATTTGTTATGTGATTATTTTGGGGTATTGAAAGGGGGCGTTACAAAGTGGTATCAGAGCAGGTCGGTCCATCCGGCCAGGTGTCTAATGTTGGTTGTTCCCTTGTACGCGACATGTGTGTGAAGACACTGTCGGTACGTGTTTGTTGTTTAACCATTGTCTGCAGAAGTAAGAATGATCCAAGTGGGGGAGAACTTGTGGTTCTCCAGGGTGCTACAAGTGTAGAACAGTAGCTCGGTGTATTGTTGAACATCGGGAGCTAATGTTATCCGTGTTGGAAAGGAGGCCAGTGTTACGTCATTGTGAAGAGGTTCGAGGAGTTTTGAGAAGGACTGTCAACAATCTGTGTGTTGGTTTGTCGAACCCGACCGAAACATATGTTGCGTTTCATAATGCCTTGGTGACACGCTGGGGAGATGCGTAAATGCACACCAACAAAGTTCTAAGTGTGTTTTAAGGCGAATAAGAGGTACAAGAAAAGTTATCTGAAGATTTACTTAGAGTTGGTTGCTGTTGTGTGTTAGTGCCGAAAGTTAAGAGCTCCGATTGTTCCGTAAAAGTTTGAGGCGAGTGATGACCTTGAAAACTTAAGGTGTTTTGCACGGTAATGCCGATAATGGGCTGAAGAAAATTTTTATGCAAGTTATAGCATGGAGGTTTGATCTTCTTTCCAATGTCAAGACTGAGATATCAGTGCTATCGAGGGATGGTAAATGGATCAAACTTCAAAAGCCAAGGAAGAGCTACGAGGATACCATAAGGACTATTTTGATCACTGTTTACTTCATGCATTTTGTGAAGAAGAATCCAGAAACATCAGCAAAATCTGTGTGAGATAGCTTGAGTAAGAATAAGGATTTTAGTTACTATGAAGTTAAACCTTCGCATAATGATTTGTTAAACCATATGGCTTTAATGGGCGAAGCTACCACAGAGGATATTGTCTTAGCAAAGTCCAAGCTTTTGCTCACGGTTCTGAAAGATAAGGATACAATGAGGAATATGATTTTAGTTAAGAGAATTCTGGGTTGAATAAGTGGATTGACCCTTTTTCTGTTGATGAGGACTAGTCATTCTAGGTTGGGACTGGTTGTAATGAATATCGCTGAGGTGATAAAGATTGTATGTTGTGTCGTCGAAATATTGAGTCAGATGAGAATCTGAAGCCTTGTATGGCAGGGGAGCGAAGACTTTAGGATGATGATGATGGATAAAAATTTGTATCCGAGATTCAAACTCATTGGGGGTAGAATGACTAGATGTCATTCCCGATGAGGTATAAGTGTTATGGTTGCAATCACTAGGGTAGAATGACTATGTGTCGTTCCTAGTGAGACGATCACCAGGGTAGAATGACTGAGATGTCGTTCCTGGTGGAGTGTATGTGGAGTGCCTGTAATCTCCAATAGAGATTGGTGCAGATTGACGGTCTTAATTGAGTCACGCGGTATGACTATGTTTGTGGTACGGAAGTATGCACGTGGGCGATCATGTGCAACTTGAGAATTAGAGAACGGATGCGATGTTACGTCCGGTATGGTTTGAATCAGGTGATATTTTCGAGGACGAAAATTCCTAAGTGGGGGAGAGTTGTAACGCCCCGATTTCGATTGTCTCTTTTATCGAGTCCTTACTTAATTTGATTGGACGAATATTATTTTTGATATGGAATTTGTGTGGAAATATGTTAAGTTTACATATTATTCTATTTTAACTGATTTTGAGAGTTTTCGGGGAAAATAGTTTGGAAGGTATTTTGGACATTTCCTATTTAATGATAAGTGGGATATTTTATGGGATATTGAATTAATAGATGTTTTGGGAGAAATAATGAGAAGGATATTAAAAGGGAAATAGAAGAGGAAAGAAACATAAGAGAAAAAGGAAGGAAAGAAAAGAGGAAGAAGGAAAAGGAGGAGAAAAGAGAAGAAGAAAAAGAAAAGTGTGGGATCATCAAGAACAGCTCAAAGCTTCGATTAATCCAAGGTAAGGGTGTGAAATATCGTCATCTTGTTAATATATATAATTGTGTATGGATTGTATGAGTTGTTTCGATGTTTTCTCCATTTTTCCATTTTAGGTCGAAATAAGTTTAATCGGTAGAAACTAAGTTTTATCGGTTAGAATCTGGAAGGGATGATGTAGATTAGTCGAGATATATTAGGCTAAGTCTACTGGAACGAGTTTGGTTGGAATCGGGTGAATTTATCGGCTGTTTCGAATTCTGAACAGTGGGGAGGAGTTCTGTTCGCAGACGCTCGCTAGCAGCTCGCTAGGCGAGCAGGTCGCGAGAGTTCGCTAGCATCTCGCTAGGCGAGTGCGTAGCGAACGGTCCCAGACATGGGACAGAATGGTGTTGTGGCCTTTCGCTAGTAGCGAAGGGAGTAGCGAAAAGCTCGCTGGGGGTTCGCTGTGGCGAACGAGGTAGCGAGCAATGTTTGGAGGTTCTGTTTGCACTCGCTAGCAGTTCGCTAGGCGAGGAAGTAGCGAACGCTCGCTAGCAGCTCGCTAGGCGAGCGTGTAGCGAACATAGCAGAATGAGTTTCTCTCCTGTTGTGTGCTGTTGTGGCTTGGGACCCTGATTGCAATCAATCTTCCCTCGATTTAAAAGTGGGTATGCTGGCCCGTGAGGTGCTGTGGGTAGCCGAATGGCGTGAATCCTAGTTTATGGTTTGTGAAGCGTGAGTGTGGCCGATCGGTAATTTTATGCAATCGCTAGATCTAATAGGATTGCATGATGAGATGATCGAGTTTGTTGTCATTGGCGTGATAATATGAATGTATGAGAACATAATAGAATTATGTGGGCATTGAGTAGTGAACGTAGTGTCGGAGTGGATTATACTAGGGTAGAATGATGTGATATCGTTCCTAGTTGCGGGCTCATTTGGGTAGGATGATGTGATATCGTTCCTAATGAGGCACAAACAATATTGTAGTGCGTTAGGAGTATTCCGAATGAGGTGTGATTGATGGGTGCACTAGGGTAGAATGATATAACATCATTCCTAGTGGCGGTGTATTTATATTTGATCCCGTGTAGGATCTGCAGAACCTCGCTTGATGCGATGGTTATATTTGATCCCGTGTAGGATCTGCAGAACCTTGCTTGATGCGATGGTTATATTTGATCCCGTGTAGGATCTGCAGAACCTCGCTTGATACGATGGTTATATTTGATCCCGTGTAGGATCTGCAGAACCTCGCTTGATGCGATGGTTATATTTGATCCCGTGTAGGATCTGCAGAACCTCGCTTGATGCGATGGTTATATTTGATCCCGTGTAAGATCTGCAGAACCTCGCTTGATGCGATGGTTATATTTGATCCCGTGTAGGATCTGCAGAACCTCGCTTGATGCGATGGTTATATTTGATCCCGTGTAGGATCTGCAGAACCTCGCTTGATGCGATGGTTATATTTGATCCCGTGTAGGATCTGCAGAACCTCGCTTGATGCGATGGTTATATTTGATCCCGTGTAGGATCTGCAGAACCTCGCTTGATGCGATGGTTATATTTGATCCCGTGTGGGATCTGCAGTACCTCGCTTGATGCGATGGTTATATTTGATCCCGTGGAGGATTTGATAAGTGATAGGCTCAAAGGTGAATCTGGCGGACGAACGAGTCGGTCCCTATGAGTTGCACTATCATCTTCAGATGATGAACGGAGAATAATCTCTAAGAATATAATAGTATATATGTATGTATGGTCTGATAGATGGGAGGATGACGTTGAAGTAAGCGTGGAGGAGTTGTACTCACTAGGGTAGGATGGCAATGTGTCGTTCCTAGTGAAGAAGTTACCGGGGTAGAATGACTGAGATGTTGTTCCCGGTAGGGCATGAGCGATATGCCCATAACCTGGAAAGAGGATTGAGGACCTTAGATGAGTATTATACGAATCGCACGGCATGGTTGCGGTTGTTATATGTAATATGCATGCATGCAGGAATTGATGGGACGCGGATAGCGAATAAATGAATGTGTAGGATATTGGCTAATGGATGGATGGTTTAGTGTGAGTGTATATGTTTAAGTGTATTGGATGTGGTGAGAATTTATTATTACGCACCGTAGTGAAAGGCTGTAGAATATAGGCATTTGGTACTTGAGTATTTCTATATATATATATATATATATATATATATATATATATATATATATATATATATATATATATATATATATATATATATATATATATATATATATATATATATATATATATATATATATATATATATATATATATATATATATATATATATATATATATATATATATATATATATATATATATATATATATATATATATATATATATATATATATATATATATATATATATATTATGCCTTGATTATGATGATAATGTTTCTCACCCTTCTGTTGTTTTATGATGCCCTGCGAGGCATTGCAGATTAGGATTCGCTAGAGGTTTCCTTTGGAGTATAGTTCCTTTCCCTCGTGTCGGTCGCTCTGATATGTAACTTTGGGTAGATAGGCTTGTTGTTTGCCTTAATGATGTTTTATTTATATGTGAATAGAGTTGTGAACAACCAGATGACATGTAATCACGTTTTGTCATGTCTTAAGTGAATACATATATGTTTTAGTCTTCCGCTTAAAGAGAAAACATGAATATGTAATTTCGGAGAATTATGCGTTTAATTTTAGTTGAGATTTACCCCTTTTGAGTTAATTCTTTTTAAACATTAATATCCATGTGGTCGTTTCGTGAGTATTGTGACGCACTTCTTTTATACCTAGATGTAAATATACTCTGATGAAAATAAAAACACTTGTATTCATGACTATATGATTTGTTATGTGATTATTTTGGGGTATAGAAAGAGGGCGTTACAAAGTGGTATCAGAGCAGGTCGGTCCATCCGGCCAGGTGTCTAATGTTGGTTGTTCCCTTGTACGCGACATGTGTGTGAAGACACTGTCGGTACGTGTTTGTTGTTTAACCATTGTATGCAGAAGTAAGAATGATCCAAGTGGGGGAGAACTTGTGGTTCTCCAGGGTGCTACAAGTGTAGAACAATAGCTCGGTGTATTGTTGAACATCGGGAGCTAATGTTATCCGTGTTGGAAAGGAGGCCAGTGTTACGTCATTGTGAAGAGGTTCGAGGAGTTTTGAGAAGGACTGTCAACAATCTGTGTGTTGGTTTGTCGAACCCGACCGAAACATATGTTGCGTTTCATAATGCCTTGGTGACACGCTGGGGAGATGCGTAAATGCACACCAACAAAGTTCTAAGTGTGTTTTAAGGCGAATAAGAGGTACAAGAAAAGTTATCTGAAGATTTACTTAGAGTTGGTTGCTGTTGTGTGTTAGTGCCGAAAGTTAAGAGCTTCGATTGTTCCGTAAAAGTTTGAGGCGAGTGATGACCTTGAAAACTTAAGGTGTTTTGCACGGTAATGCCGATAATGGGCTGAAGAAAATTTTTATGCAAGTTATAGCATGGAGGTTTGATCTTCTTTCCAATGTCAAGACTGAGATATCAGTACTATCGAGGGATGGTAAATGGATCAAACTTCAAAAGCCAAGGAAGAGCTACGAGGATACCATAAGGACTATTTTGATCACTGTTTACTTCATGCATTTTGTGAAGAAGAATCCAGAAACATCAGCAAAATCTGTGTGAGATAGCTTGAGTAAGAATAAGGATTTTAGTTACTATGAAGTTAAACCTTCACATAATGATTTGTTAAACCATATGGCTTTAATGGGCGAAGCTACCACAGAGGATATTGTCTTAGCAAAGTCCAAGCTTTTGCTCACGGTTCTGAAAGATAAGGATACAATGAGGAATATGATTTTAGTTAAGAGAATTCTGGGTTGAATAAGTGGATTGACCCTTTTTCTGTTGATGAGGACTAGTCATTCTAGGTTGGGACTGGTTGTAATGAATATCGTTGAGGTGATAAAGATTGTATGTTGTGTCGTCGAAATATTGAGTCAGATGAGAATCTGAAGCCTTGTATGGCAGGGGAGCGAAGACTTTAGGATGATGATGATGGATAAAAATTTGTATCCGAGATTCAAACTCATTGGGGGTAGAATGACTAAATGTCATTCCCGATGAGGTATAAGTGTTATGGTTGCAATCACTAGGGTAGAATGACTATGTGTCGTTCCTAGTGAGACGATCACCAGGGTAGAATGACTGAGATGTCGTTCCTGGTGGAGTGTATGTGGAGTGCCTGTAATCTCCAATAGAGATTAGTGCAGATTGACGGTCTTAATTGAGTCACGCGGTATGACTATGTTTGTGGTACGGAAGTATGCACGTGGGCGATCATGTGCAACTTGAGAATTAGAGAACGGATGCGATGTTACGTCCGGTATGGTTTGAATCAGGTGATATTTTCGAGGACGAAAATTCCTAAGTGGGGGAGAGTTGTAACGCCCCGATTTCGATTGTCTCTTTTATCTAGTCCTTACTTAATTTGATTGGACGAATATTATTTTTGATATGGAATTTGTGTGGAAATATGTTAAGTTTACATATTATTCTATTTTAACCGATTTTGAGAGTTTTCGGGGAAAATAGTTTGGAAGGTATTTTGGACATTTCCTATTTAATGATAAGTGGGATATTTTATGGGATATTGAATTAATAGATGTTTTGGGAGAAATAATGAGAAGGATATTAAAAGGGAAATAGAAGAGGAAAGAAACATAAGAGAAAAAGGAAGGAAAGAAAAGAGAAAGAAGGAAAAGGAGGAGAAAAGAGAAGAAGAAAAAGAAAAGTGTGGGATCATCAAGAACAGCTCAAAGCTTCGATTAATCCAAGGTAAGGGTGTGAAATATCGTCATCTTGTTAATATATATGATTGTGTATGGATTGTATGAGTTGTTTCGATGTTTTCTCCATTTTTCCATTTTAGGTCGAAATAAGTTTAATCGGTAGAAACTAAGTTTTATCGGTTAGAATCTGGAAGGGATGATGTAGATTAGTCGAGATATATTAGGCTAAGTCTACTGGAACGAGTTTGGTTGGAATCGGGTGAATTTATCGGCTGTTTCGAATTCTGAACAGTGGGGAGGAGTTCTGTTCGCAGACGCTCGCTAGCAGCTCGCTAGGCGAGCAGGTCGCGAGAGTTCGCTAGCATCTCGCTAGGCGAGTGCGTAGCGAACGGTCCCGGACTTGGGACAGAATGGTGTTGTGGCCTTTCGCTAGTAGCGAAGGGAGTAGCGAAAAGCTCGCTGGGGGTTCGCTGTGGCGAACGAGGTAGCGAGCAATGTTTGGAGGTTCTGTTTGCACTCGCTAGCAGTTCGCTAGGCGAGGAAGTAGCGAACGCTCGCTAGCAGCTCGCTAGGCGAGCGTGTAGCGAACATAGCAGAATGAGTTTCTCTCCTGTTGTGTGCTGTTGTGGCTTGGGACCCTGATTGCAATCAATCTTCCCTCGATTTAAAAGTGGGTATGCTGGCCCGTGAGGTGCTGTGGGTAGCCGAATGGCGTGAATCCTAGTTTATGGTTTGTGAAGCGTGAGTGTGGCCGATCGGTAATTTTATGCAATCGCTAGATCGAATACGATTGCATGATGAGATGATCGAGTTTGTTGTCGTTGGCGTGATAATATGAATGTATGAGAACATAATAGAATTATGTGGGCATTGAGTAGTGAACGTAGTGTCGGAGTGGATTATACTAGGGTAGAATGATGTGATATCGTTCCTAGTTGCGGGCTCATTTGGGTAGGATGACGTGATATCGTTCCTAATGAGGCACAAACAATATTGTAGTGCGTTAGGAGTATTCCGAATGAGGTGTGATTGATGGGTGCACTAGGGTAGAATGATATAACATCATTCCTAGTGGCGGTGTATTTATATTTGATCCCGTGTAGGATCTGCAGAACCTCGCTTGATGCGATGGTTATATTTGATCCCGTGTAGGATCTGCAGAACCTTGCTTGATGCGATGGTTATATTTGATCCCGTGTAGGATCTGCAGAACCTCGCTTGATGCGATGGTTATATTTGATCCCGTGTAGGATCTGCAGAACCTCGCTTGATGCGATGGTTATATTTGATCCCGTGTAGGATCTGCAGAACCTCGCTTGATGCGATGGTTATATTTGACCCCGTGTAGGATCTGCAGAACCTCGCTTGATGCGATGGTTATATTTGATCCTGTGTAGGATCTGCAGAACCTCGCTTGATGCGATGGTTATATTTGATCCTGTGTAGGATCTGTCGAACCTCGCTTGATGCGATGGTTATATTTGATCCCGTGTAGGATCTGCAGAACCTCGCTTGATGCGATGGTTATATTTGATCCCGTGTAGGATCTGCAGAACCTCGCTTGATGCGATGGTTATATTTGATCCCGTGTAGGATCTGCAGAACCTCGCTTGATGCGATGGTTATGTTTGATCCCGTGTGGGATCTGCAGAACCTCGCTTGATGCGATGGTTATATTTGATCCCGTGGAGGATTTGATAAGTGATAGGCTCAAAGGTGAATCTGGCGGACGAACGAGTCGGTCCCTATGAGTTGCACTATCATCTTCAGATGATGAACGGAGAATAATCTCTAAGAATATAATAGTATATATGTATGTATGGTCTGATAGATGGGAGGATGACGTTGAAGTAAGCGTGGAGGAGTTGTACTCACTAGGGTAGGATGGCAATGTGTCGTTCCTAGTGAAGAAGTTACCGGGGTAGAATGACTAAGATGTTGTTCCCGGTAGGGCATGAGCGATATGCCCATAACCCGGAAAGAGGATTGAGGACCTTAGATGAGTATTATACGAATCGCACGGCATGGTTGCGGTTGTTATATGTAATATGCATGCGTGCAGGAATTGATGGGACGCGGATAGCAAATAAATGAATGTGTAGGATATTGGCTAATGGATGGATGGTTTAGTGTGAGTGTATATGTTTAAGTGTATTGGATGTGGTGAGAATTTATTATTACGCACCGTAGTGAAAGGCTGTAGAATATAGGCATTTGGTACTTGACTATTTCTATATATATATATATATATATATATATATATATATATATATATATATATATATATATATATATATATATATATATATATATATATATATATATATATATATATATATATATATATATATATATATATATATATATATATATATATATATATATATATATATATATATATATATATATATATATATATATATATATATATATATATATATATATATATATATATATATATATATATATATATATATATATATATATATATATATATATATATATATATATATATATATATATATATATATATATATATATATATATATTATGCCTTGATTATGATGATAATGTTTCTCACCCTTCTGTTGTTTTATGATGCCCTGCGAGGCATTGCAGATTAGGATTCGCTGGAGGTTTCCTTTGGAGTATAGTTCCTTTTCCTCGTATCGGTCGCTCTGATATGTAACTTTGGGTAGATAGGCTTGTTGTTTGCCTTAATGATGTTTTGTTTATATGTGAATAGAGTTGTGAACAACCAGATGACATGTAATCACGTTTTGTCATGTCTTAAGTGAATACATATATGTTTTAGTCTTCCGCTTAAAGAGAAAACATGAATATGTAATTTCGGAGAATTATGCGTTTAATTTTAGTTGAGATTTACCCCTTTTGAGTTAATTCTTTTTAAACATTAATATCCATGTGGTCGTTTCGTGAGTATTGTGACGCACTTCTTTTATACCTAAATGTAAATATACTCTGATGAAAATAAAAACACTTGTATTCATGACTATATGATTTGTTATGTGATTATTTTGGGGTATAGAAAGGGGGCGTTACAGTCTTATATGCCCACAGAGCTTCGTGTAATTTGGAAGACCAATCTTTCCTAGAGGTCACAACTGTTTTTTCTAAGATTTGTTTAATTTCTCTATTCGAAACCTCTACTTGCGCGTTGGTTTGCGGGTGATAGGGTGTTTCTACACGGTGTCAGACTCTAAATTTCGTTAATAGTTTTTCGAAAATCCTTGAAATAAAGTGAGAGCCACCATCGCTGATGACGAGTTTCGGCACACCGAATCTTGGAAAAATTATGTTTTTGAAAATCCTAATCACTACTCGTGCATCATTTGTCGGAGAAGTTATAGCCTCGATCCATTTCGACATATAGTCAACAACAACGAGTATGTACTTGTTACCTAAAGACGATGGGAATGGTCCCATGAAATGAATTCCCTACACGTCAAAGTTTTCTACTTCCAGAATGCCTTTCATTGGCATTTCATCGCGTCTAGAGATATTGTCGGTGCGTTGGCACTGGTCGCAGTTTATGATCATGATATGGACATCTTTCCATAGAGTGGGCCAAAAGAGGATGGATTGTAAGATCATAGCGCAAGTGTTTGAAGTGCTCGCATGTCCTTCATAGGGAGCAAAATGAGAGTGAGAGATTATATTTTCAACTTCGTCCTCGGGAACACATCGACGGAAGATACCATCTGCACCTCTCTTGAAAAGTAGAGGCTCATCCCAATAATAGTGTTTAAGATCGTGAAAGAATTTTTTCTTTTGTTGGTAAGTTAAATCTGGTGGAAGAACTCCAGCTGCTAAGTAGTTGAGAAAGTCAACATACCGTGGCAGTGTGGTTTTAGTAAAAATAACTTCCATGACTTCTTTTGTTTCAGTCTTATTGTATATTAAAGATCGTTCAACCGTGTTTTCTAATTGAGCTATTAGTCTCTCATAAGGAAAATCATCATTGATAGGCACTTGCTCAGGCTTAATATCCTTCATTCTCGATAAATGATTAGCTACTACATTTCCAGTACCTTTCTTGTCTTTGATTTCTAAATCAAATTCTTACAGTAGTAGTATCCATCTTAGGAGTCTCGGTTTGGTGTCCTTTTTACTCAATAGGTACCTGGTTGCGACATGATTGGTATAGATAATTATCTTTTCTCCTACTAAGTAAGAACCGAATTTATCCAAAGCAAACACGACAACTCTGTGGTAGCGTAGTTCATTTGTGCAGGGTCCAAGGTTCTACTTGCGTAATAAATCACATGAAGATTTTTATCTTTTCTCTGTCCTAGAACTGCACCTACGACATAATCACTAGCGTTACACATGATTTCAAATGGTAACCTCCAATCAGGTGGTTGCATGATGGGTGTGGTAATAAGAGCTGTTTTTAACTATTCAAAGGCTTTCTGGCATTTTTCATTGAAAATGAATTCAGCGTCTTTCATTAATAAGCCAGTCAATGGTTTAGTGATTTTAGAGAAATCCTTAATGAATCATCGGTAGAAACCGGCGTGTCCTAAGAAACTTCGTATTTCTCTTACGATTTTAGGAGGTTGAAGGTTTTCTATAATTTATATTTTTGCTTTATCTACTTCAATCCCCTTATCAGACACTAAGTGTCCAAGTACTATTCCTTGTCAGACCATGAAATGGAATTTTTCTCAATTTAACACGAGATTTACTTTTACGCATCTTTCAAGTACCATTTCTAGGTTTGATAAGCATCCTTCAAAACTCTGCCCACAAACAGAAAAATCGTCCATAAATACTTCCATGATGTCATCTATAAAGTCTGCGAAGATTGACATCATGCATCTTTGGAATTTTTTGGGAGCGTTACATAATCCAAATGGAATTCGTCGGTAGACAAATGTACCATAAGGACAAGTGAAGGTTGTCTTTTCTTAGTCATCAGAATGAATAGGGATTTGAAAGAATCCTGAATAACTGTTTAAATAGCAGAAATATGAGAGCTTAACTAATTGCTTAAGCATTTGATCAATGAAAGGCAAAGGGAAATGATCCTTTTGAGTAGCTTTATTCAATTTCCTATAATCAATGCACATTCTACTCCCGGTCACAACTCTTTGTGCTATAGATTCGCCTTTTTCATTCTTAATAACTATAACACCTCCTTTCTTTGGTATGACATGCACTGGGCTAACCCATTGACTGTCGGAGATCGGGTATATAATTCCTGCTTCTAATAACTTTTATACTCCTTTCTTGACTATGTCGCTCAAAATGGGATTTATCCTTCTTTAATGTTCTCTAGAGGTTTTGCAATCTTCCTCTAGCATAATGCGATACATACATATAGAAGGACTTATTCCTTTCAGATCATAAACGTTGTAGCCTAGAGCAGATGGATATTTTCTTAAAACATGCAATAGTTTCTCAGTTTCTATTTGTCCCAAGTCTGTGTTGACTATCACTGGTCGTTCGAGCTCGGTGTCTAGGAATTCATACCTTAAATTCTTGGGTAGTGTTTTAAGTTCTAAAGTCAGTTTCTTTGGGCAAGGCATATGATTGGGTGTCAATGCTAGGCATTCACTTAGATTGTCGTCTTGGTATTCACCACGCCAATTATCATCTTCAAAAATTGGAGGTATTGGAATTTTTGGGGTTTCTGAATAAGAATTTTGTTCCATCTCCATTTCTCTTATGCATTCATCGATGACATCTAGCAAACAACATGTATCGTCTATAGTTGGCGCCTGTAAGAATTGTGTCAAAATAAATTCGACTTTCTCTTCACCCACTTCGAAAGTTAGCTTACCTTTCTTTACATCTATAATGGCTCCTGCTGTAGCTAAGAATGGCCTTCCTAATATGATAGGGGTGTTGTCATCCTCCTTTATGTCCATGATTATGAAATCATTAGGGATATAGAATTGACATATACATACCTGAACATTTTTTAGTATCCCTATCGGGAACTTAATAGAATGATCAGCTAGTTGTACAAACATCTTAGTTGGTCTTAATTCTCCCATATCAAGCCTTTTGCATATGGACAAGGGCATTAAGCTAATACTGGCTCCTAAGTCACATAGAGCTTTGTCTATGACAAATTTTCCAATTACACATGGTATGGAAAAACTACCTGGGTCTTTCAGCTTAGGAGGAATTTTATTTTGGATTATTGTGCTACACTCAGCAGTAAGCGTAACGATTTCATTAGCCTCGATATTTTTCTTATTTGATAAGATATCTTTAAGAAAATCAGCATATGAGGGCATTTGGGTGATAACTTCTATAAAAGGTATTGTGATATTCAATTGTTTCAGAAATTCAACGAATTCCTTGAATTACCCCATGCTCTTAGATTTAGCAAATCTTTGAGGATATGGAATGAGAGGTTTGTAAGGTGGTGGAGGAACATATGGTTCTTCTTTTTCTGCAGCCTCTTGGTCACTACCTTCTTTCTCCTTTATGTTTTGATCATTTTCCTTCTCAGTTTCCTCCTTAGTTACTTTACCAAGATTTTGATACATAGTTGGATTCTCAAGTCTCGGGTTAATTGGTTCGTCCAATTTCGTACCACTTCGTAGTATGATAACATTTGCATGTCCTTTTGGATTAGGTTGCGGTTGTTTAGGAAATATTCCTGCAGGAGCAGCAGTAGGTGCTTGTTGTTGTGCCACTTGTGAAATTTGGGTTTCAAGCATTTTGTTGTGAGCAGCTAAAGCATCTACCTTGATTGCTAATTGCTTAATTTACTCACTAGTGTGTATGTTTTGATTCAGGAATTCTTTATTTGTTTAAGCCTAGGTGGCTATGAAGTTTTCCATCATTAATTCAAGGTTAGATTTCCTAGGAGCATGTTGAGCAACTACGGTAGGTTTCTAATATCCTGGTGGTACAGCAGGTGCTTGTCCAGGTGTATACAATACATTGTTGTTTTTGTACGAAAAGTTCAGATGGTTTTTCCAACTTGGGTTATAGTTATTTGAGTAAGGGTTTCCTTGGGCATAATTCACTTGGTCCGTGGAAACTCATGTCGAAAGTTGACATTCAGGGGCAACATGCCCAGGAACTCCGCATAACTCGCAGTTTGGAGTTACGGCAGCCACGGTGGCTGTAAGTGTTATGGTCAAGCTTTCAATCTTTTGAGTGAGAGCATCTACCTTTGCATTGACTTGGTCAAGAATGCTTATCTCATACATACCACTTTTCGTTGGAGGTTTCTCTACTGAGGCTCTTTTACTTCCCCACTGATAGTGGTTTTGAGCCATACTTTTGATAAGTGTATAGGCCTCATTGTAGGATTTATCCATTAGTGCGCCACCCGCGGTGGCGTCTATTGTCAATCATGTGTTGTACAAGAGACCATTGTAAAAGGTATGTGTCGCATCGCTGCAAAAAAGGGAGCCGGCAAAGACATGAGAGTCTCAATTGTTTGTTATTTATCCTAAAAGAGAGGGAAAGGAAACGATCGAAGAAAACCTATGAAAAAAAGGGAAAAGACAAGGTCATTGCAACCAAATCTTGGGTTCGGGAGTCGGTTACGCAAGGGAAGGTATGAGCACCCCTCACGTCCGTTTTACTCAACGGGATCCATGCTTATTGTCTATCTAAAAGGGTGTTAATCTATCAAAAGGCTGGCTCACAGGGACAAAAGAAAAGAAAAAGAGACTCGATAGGACATCGCCGCCCTATCCCTACGTATTCCCTCGTGCAATGGGAAAGTCAGAGTCAACGTAGTTCGAGAAACTACGGGTGATGGGGGGAAGGTTGCTCGCCAAGACATCGCCCTCTTGTGCCTACGTATCCTCATCTGGTATGAGAAATCAGAGGAAACATAGTTCGGGGTTACACGACCATTGGTTGGTTCAAGTGTTTTAACTGAGTAGGGTTAAACCTTCACTCTAGTAGTTAGGGACAATGCCTGTTTGCGGTAGAACCAAGACTTAACACACTCTTTCTGAAAATTATTTGCAAACAATCCCAAAGGATAAAAAGGTTTGATGTTTTGTTTTGTGTTTTTTATGCCAAGAAGTGAATTGAGTTAGATTTGAAACTCATGTTGCACTAAAGACTATGACTTGAAAGTGAATGTGTCGCATATCGCTCAAAGGGCATAATAAACACTCTAGACAAGGTGAGAGGAGGCCCCCCACTCAACATTCCTCAAGTACTTAAGGCTCGTAGTGTACAACAAGTGTTAACCTTTGTTAGGTGTCTTATGAAGTTATGAGATGAGAAGAGAAGACACCAACTCTAAGGGGAATTGATCAACCCTAATGTTATCATGCAATGTGATCCTAAAGTTGGGATTGAAATGGGGACTACCTAATGTTATCATGCAAAGGATTGAAAGCCTAATGTCTCTCCTACTCCCATCGTAAACAGAGGGACTAGGAATCCTAAGGGATCATGGAAAAAGACCAAGTAAACAATAAACAATTCAATCACAGATGAACAAAGAAAATGAAATATGAAGATGACTTAAACAAGTCAATGCAATTAGAGATGCAAACATGAAATGCAAGTATGCAAATATGCAACAAATTCTTAACAACAAGATAAGACTCAAACACTAGCAAATGACTTAAACAAGTCCAATAAGAGATGAGATGAAATGGGAGAAGTGAAATTCCTACAACCATCAAACGTCAATCATCAAGAAGAAATCTAACCTTAAAACAAAAGCAAAGAGTCAAGATCAAAGAAATGATGGGGGAAAAGGATAGGGTGGCAACCACATTAAGGTTATCTCAACCAACATTCATCTTTGATCATACAAAAAGAAGCAAGCAAACAAATACAAGAAGAGGCCAATTGTCCAAGACAAACTCAAACTGCAAATATGGACATCAAATCATCTTGAACCAATGGTAAACCACATGGGGCATAAGTAAAACATCAAGATAAAAGCTTCAAATCAAGTTTATAAACAAAAGGTAAGCTCAAACAAGATCAAGGAAAGTGAAAGAAATAAGGTTTCAACACAAACTCAACACCTAAGATAAGTGGGGGAGCATAATCCCACAGTAACTTGCAATGCAATCAACACATGTAGATGACCCAAGACAAGTTAAAAAAAACCTTAAGCATGTTATAATCATGTAACAAGGCTCACAAGATGCATATGGGATCACTTGAGATCATTTCCCACAGAAACTAGGTCAAACAAGTATGTATGAACACCTCCAAGAGTGACTTGACTTGCAAGGTTCACCAAAAGTAGAGGGAATGCTCAATAAATTCCAAATAAAATCTCAAACCAAGCTTAATCAATTAAAAACAGCAACCAAAATATCATGGTAAAATTCCACTCAAGGCATCACCAAATAATTCCAAGAATGTATGGTGTTCCACCTTATCGAGCAAGTGTCGAGGCTCAGCAAAAAGCAAATCAAAACCAAATTAAAATTGATCATTGGGCAACCAAAATCACCCTAAAAAAATACATCAACCCCTCACCAAAATGAGGGAGAAGTAATGGTCATTGGAGATTAAAAATTAGGGTTCAAATGGGTAAGATCAAACAAGGTATGAACCATAAAACACATCAAATCTTTAATTCCAAATAAAATAGCAAAATAAATGGAAAATGAAAATAAAAATTTTGGAAATTTAAATAACATGTTAAAAAGTTAGGAAAATAGTTTTTTGGAAATTTTATAAAATCAAAACTATTTTTAAACAATTAAAATGAAAACAACAAATAAAAAGAACTAAAAAGAAGCAAAGGCCAAAGGGGGTGTGGCCAGCAAAAATCAATTGAACTGATTCCTTTATAATACACGCCTGGGCCAAGAATAAGGAGTGTGTGAATAACAATTTAAGCCCAATCCATCACAAACTCAGACTAACATGAAATGCAACGTTTCATTAATCCTATGTGGATTTCAACGCTCACATGTCCAAAGTCAAACCAATGGAAGCAAAAGAAATCAGTTGGTCAATAATTCAAATGGAGATGAGTCAGCTTTGAACTGAAATTAGGCCAGACGCCGGAGCTAGGGCTCCGGCCGTCTTCTCCGGCCAACTCACCGGAGACCAGGTCTGAAACTTCAATAACAATTCCAGCAACTTATACCATTCTAAAGCTGAAGTTGCAAGGAGTATGAATCCAACATTTGATTTTTAAAAAGGCTCTTAAATAAGCAATAATCATGGCACAAAAATTTGAACACACATACTGAAATGGAATCAAACACGCAAGCAAATGGTTCAGACATTGCCTACGAAAGGTAGGGCTTCAGATGCACCCAGTATGCAGTTTATTTGATGCCTAGAATGAGAGAAAATGTTGAAGGAAATTGTCTCATCGCTGTGAAGAGGGGCCGGCAAGGACAGAAGAGTCGCCACCGTTCGTTATTTATCCCAAAAGAGGGAAAGGAAACGATCAGAGAAAACCTACAAAAAAGGGAAAGAACGGTCATCGCAACCAAATCTTGGGTTCGGGAGTCGGTTATGCAAGGGGAGGGTATGAGCACCCCTCACGTCCTTCGTACTCAACGGGATCCATGCTAGTTATCTATCTAAAAGGGTGTTTATCTATCTAAGCTACAGGCCACAGGGAGAAAAGAAAGAAAAGAGACTTGATAGAGCATCGCCGCTCTATGCCTACGTACTCCCTCGTGCAATGGGAAAGTCAGAGTCAACGTAGTTCGGAAAACTACGGGTGAAGGTGGGGAAGGTTGCTCACCAAGATATTGTCGTCTTGTGCCTACGTATCCTCGTCTAGTACGAGAAATCAGAGCAAACGTAGTTCGGGATGGCACAGCCACAGGTTGGTTCAAATGTTTTACCCGAGTAGGGTTAAAACTTAGTTCTAGTAGTTAGGTGTATGCAGCTCGACCATTGGAGGCTTAGGCGTTACCTGTTTGCGGTAGAACCAAGAGTTAACAAAACTCTCCTTATGAAAATGATTTCCAATTAATCCCGAAGGATAAAAAAGATTTGAAGTTTGTTTTGAAGTCTTTTAAGAAAGAAGAAGTGAATTGAATTGTGTTTGTAATTCATGTTGCACTAAAGACTATGACTTAGGAGCGAATGCGTCGCATATCGTCCAAAGGACATACGCTAAACACTCTAGACAATTGAGAGGAGGCCCCCCAATCATCATTTCCTAAATTCTTAAGGCTTATAGAGTACAACATTCATTATCCATTATTAAATGTCTGAAATATGTTTGAAGATGAGAAGAGAAAGACATACTAAAAGGGAGACTAAACTCAACCTAATGTTCTCATGTAAAGTACACCTAAGATTGGGATGAAAAGGGAAAGCTACCTTAATGTTATCATGCATGGGTTCAAACCTAATGTCTATCACAATCAATCTTGAACAAGAAAGATTAGAGATCCTAAGGGAACATGGCAAATAAGAAAGAAGAAAGAAGAAGAAAACATAAGTGAAAGAAAAAAGAAGATGCAAACATGCAATGCAAAACAAAGATGAAGAGGGAGGAAAAAGGTGTGGGGTAACAACCACCACAAGAACATCTCAACCTCTTCAAGCAAACAAAAGAATGTAAACAAAATGGGAGATGCAAACCAAAGAACTTAAATAAGTTCAAGCCAAAAGTGAGATGAAGTGGGAGAAATAGAATTCCTACAACCACTTGTACATCAATCACTAACCAAGGCAAAGCAAACAAGCAAGAAGAGAAGACTGAAGGTGAGAAAATACTTAGAAGGGGGGTTGAATAAGTATGAAGATTAAAACTTAGAAATAAAAACTCAAGTATTTTTATCCTGGTTCGTTGAACTCAACTACTCCAGTCCACCCTTCCTAGAGTGATTTGCCTTTCTCAATCAAGGACTTAATCCACTATTTAATCAACTGATTACAATAGTAAGCACTAAGAACAACTATTCAAAGTCTTCTCAAGAACTACTGATCCTAACTGGATCTTCTTAAGGTTTACAATCAAATGTAATACAAATACAAGTGTTTAAATTGCTTCTAGAAAGCTTTATCACAACTGTGATTTTTCACTTAAATATTAAGAACAAAGAAATAAATTCTTGAAAGAATGTGAATAGTATGAGAGCTTTGAATATTGATTTCTTTTTTATAAAACGTCAAGTGAAGAAGATGGGTGAAGACTTGCTTTTATAGGCAGCTGATCCAATGGGAGCTTCACGTTGAGAAGAGTGTCCAAAAGGTCTGAGCCTTTTTGTCTTCACATCAAGTGACCTTTCCTAGAAGAAGAAAGCACAGATAAATCCTTTTTGTCTGTGTTCTTGTGTCTAGCATAAATAAGGAAAGAGTCGTTTGGATCATTCCAACGGATATAATCTTTGAATAATTCTTCTTCAATTTTCAGCAAGTTCCATTAGAGTCTAAATTAATCAGAGCCTTCTGATGTTGATCAGAGTTTTGCTGAGTCAGAGTCTTTTGCAGCAGATGTGCTATTAGCGTGTTTAAGATCAGAGCATATTTGAGACAGATCTTCAGTACTGGCAGCTTTAGTACTTTCCGAATCTTCTGTAGTAACTATGCTTTGAAAACTCTTCATACAGAATTCTTCTTTGGTTCAGATGCTTCAGACTTGCTTAAGATTCTTCTGGAGCTTCTGCTTCAGATCCTTCTGGAGCTTCTGCTTCAGATCCTTCTGGAGCTTCTGCTTCAGAACCTTCTGGAGCTTCTGCTTCAGAACCTTCTGGAGCTTCTGCTTCAGAACCTTCTGGAGCTTCTGCTTCAGAATCTTCTGGAGGTTACGCTCAGGATCTTCTGTTGGCAGCGATCAGAATCTTCTAATGGATGCATCTGGCATTTCAGAGTCTAGCAAATTTCTTATGTTCAATTTTGATTTGCTTCTGGAGTGTTAATTCCTTTACTATCTGCAGTAAAAACTCTCAAGCAAATTTTAGAGTATATAATTCTTAATTACAAAATTTCATAATAGTTATCATCAAAACATAGAGATATTATTAAGAACCAATCTGTGTTCTAACAATCTCCCCCTTTTTGATGATGACAAAAACATCAGAAATTTTGTTTAATTGAAAATATAATAATTATAACTCCCCCTGAGATGATGAATCTCCCCCTGAATTAAATACAAATACGGAATAGAAACTTCCCTTTTGTCTTGAGTAATTTTCAGAGTTAGAGCTTGATTGTTCTTTAACATTTGAGAGTCAGAGTGTCTTGCAAATTTTAGAGTCAGAGTTTGATAATTGTCAAATGATCTGAGAGTCTCAGAGTTTCTTTTACAGAGTGTACTTATCAAATGTTCTGAAATACTCAGATTTAATGTTAGATAAAATAGATATGTCTGAAGTTTCATTCTGGTGAAGTTTAATGTTAGATAAAATAGATATGTCTGAAGTTTCATTCTGGTGAAGTTTAATTAAACAGTTCAGATCTATATTTTCTCCCCCTTTTTTGTCATAAGCAAAAAGTAAAAACTTTAAAAAGACAAATAAAAGGAAACAGTAAATGAGATAAATCATGTGGAGAAAACTTTGAAACATTCATTCAATTCAGTTCAGAGCAAGAGTACATGCATCAGAAGATATTCAAAATAAATAAGCAAACATCAGATGCAAAAACATCAGAATGAAAAAAAATGAAAAAACTAAGAATGTTTTGACAAAAGCATCTTCAACAGATCCGTGATCTCAGAAGAGGACTGTTCTTGCTTTGACATCCACTTAGCCATTGTTTAATTCTTCTGATCCTATTTGGACATCCACTCAGTCATGTCTTCAGACTTCTTATCCTGTTTAGCCATCCAAGACTTGATTTCTGATTGACCAGCTTCCAGAGCAGCAATTTTATCCTCAAAATCTGGATGTTCTTTCTTAATCTCAGATGAAGAAGGTTGAACATGTTCTGGAGCTTTAACATAGTCAATTTCCATAGGGACTTCAGAGCTTGGAGCAGTAGAGCCAGAAGGATGTTCTATCAGAGTCATGGCTAAAGGGTTGTCTTCAGATGCAGATTCAGTAGCTACTTATGATGATGGAGGAGCATATGTAACAAGTAATGGTCCAGATCTCTTGACAGTCCAGAACAGACTTCTTACAGCTTCAACAAATCTGAGCTTCGCATCATCAGAACATATGTTCTTCAAATTTGATGCTACAGTGTTGAATCTATTGATGAATCCATTCCAGATGACATCAGATTCTGTTGCATCCATTGCGGCTAAACACTTCCTCTGCACAGTACCTAAATACATCTGTATTTCTTGCAAAAAACATTGAAATAAATGATCAACATTTAGTCTAGGTCTGGGGTGTAACAGAGTATCCAATGTTATTGGTTTTGGTTGGGGAGTAGGTGGAAATATGGATTGGGGAATGGAAATCAGAGGAGGAGGGTGGTATGGTATGAAAGGAATTTCAGGGGATTTGTCAGGTTTAGATCTGTTTAAGGCATTCAACAGATTTGGTTTTTCTCTGGTGTGATAGGAAACCACATCAAAGGGTTTATTAGAGTAAGGTTGAAAAGCAGATTTTGCAGGTTCATCAGAAGCAGCAGGTTTATCAGATGAAACAGGTATAACTGAAGTAACAGCTTTTGTAGATTTAGCAGAATATGATATTGTTGCTAATGAACCTACTTTTGACATTAATTGAATATAGGTGAGAAGCACAGATGGTAGGGTGATTGTAAGTTTGGGTTTTAAAGGAGTGATAGGGTCAGATGGTTCAACTCTGTCATAGAAATCTTTGAGTTTGAAACCATAGGAAAGGTTGTGAAAAAGAGATGAGAATTGTGCACATGAGATAGATGTTCTTGGAGTAGATGTGGGGATTGGATTTGGAATGAGGATTTCAGATGATGGTGTAGTAGTAGGAATAGGATCTGGAATAAGAACTTTAGAAGATACAGGGGGTTCTGGTTGGTTTACCTAAGAATCTCTGTGAGAGGGAGATATCAGAAAATTTGGATGTATATCAGTTTCTGAGGAATTGGATGATGTGGTTGGTGTGCAAGAGGTAGAGGATACTTGAAACACAGTTTTTAGTGGTGTGACATCAAGAACTTTTGTCTCAGGGATGGTGGTTTCAGATGGGTTGGTTGGTTCTGAAGGATTTTCAGAAGGTTTTGATGGAGGAGCAGATGTGGGTGGTTCTGATGTGATTGGTTCAGAAGTAACTGGTACAGATTCAGTGGGTTCAGATGTGGTGGATGGTGGATTTTCTGATTGTGGTTGTTTCTCTTGTTGTTGTGTTTGAGGTTCAGATGATTTTCGAGGTTCAGAGTCTTTTTCTGGTTGTTTTTTTTTGTGGTTGTTGTTGTTGTTCAGATGACTTTTCTTTGAGTTGTTCAGATGGTTTTTCTGGTTGTTGTAGTTCTGTGGGTTATTTTTCTGATGGTTGTTGTTGTGGTACAAATTGTTTGGTTGGAATTTTTGGTTGTGGAGTTGGAATTTTTGATTTTGTTGTTGATGGTTTAGGTACAGATGATTGTTTTACAGGAGAGATGGAAATAGGATTAGATGATTTTTGAGGGGATGGAACAGAAACATGAGGTGGAGCAGGTACAGATTGTTGTTGTGTAGAGGGTGGTTTTGGAATAGACTTAATAGTTGAATCATTTATAACAATAGTATTTGCAGAAGATACAGAAGATTTAGTACCTTTAATTTTGATGCGTTTAGCAGGAACAGAACGAGTGTCTCTAGATTCTTTCCTCTTTAGCAGCTTCTGTGACTTCTCAGCAACCTTGGGCTTCTTCTGAATAGGTGCAGCTTCTGCTTCTGATTGAGTCCTCTTTCTTGGTGTCTCTTCTACTACAACAGGCAATGGTTGTCTTGATCTCTTTATAATATCTGCAAGAATAGGCTTTCCTTCTGCCTTGCAATCATCAATATATCTTTCAACAATTTCCCTTGGTTCTTCAGCATAGAACATAGGGTAGTCATCCACAAGGATTCTCTTTTGACTAAGTTCAGTGATGTTCAGCTTCTTGGGTGCTGTTGTGAGTTCTTCTACTATTTTCAGTCTCTGAAGACTTTTGGCATTCAGAGGCTTTCCAAGAATGAATTCCAGTTCTTCTGTGACTCCAGCAGCATACAGAGCAGTTACAAGTCCATTTTCTATTAGAAGATCTGAGACCTTCCAAATGGAATCTAAGTTCTGATCTTCTGACCTTTTTCTTTCACATATTCTCTAGAGGCATTTATATGATTCCATAGATGCATAAAAAGAATATATGGAAGATCTACCTTGGTGCTCTGACTTAAGCAATACATAAAGTAGAGATGTTCATTATTGACATAGTTTGAAGAGTTTGTTGACTTTCTGTGATGAATGCATCCATGAAAATCTTAGCCCAAATCTTGTAGTCAGGCTTCAGATCTTTGAACTTATTAGAAGCTTGTCCAGCAGTCATCACTTCCTTATAGACTTCATCCATATCTACACGCCCAGTTGGCAACTGTGATACTCCATCTGTTTCCTCATATCCAATGAGTTTTCTAATCAGATCTTCTGTTATAATTATCTCTTTTCCGAGAACAGAAGATAAAATAAACTTAGGGTATACAGAAGCATGTATCCAAAATTCTTTTACCAGAGGGGGTAGACTGGTCCAAAAAGTCTGTCAAAATACTTCACCCATCCTTGAGCATCTATAATGGAGCGAAATTCAAACCCATTCTCAGCAAGTGAATCAAATTCCACCATTGATTCACAGAGAACCTCCAGTTTTTCAACAGGTGTTAGCAATGTTCTTTTTGGTGGTGTGTAAGGGGTTACACCCATATTAGCAGAGGTAACTGCAGCCATGGTAGATTGAAATTGTGCAGTAGTTGATGATGAAGTTGCCATTGAAGATGAGTTTGTCAAACGCTTAGGATAAGGGTTTTTGTGAAGAGAGAAGAGAAGACAGAAATGCATAAAGGTTTGAGATGTGAAAAGAGAGAAAATGAAGAGAAATGATGTATTTATACTAAACACTTAGGCATACAAACAGTCAGAAGAAAGCACGTTCACAACAAGCATTTAATGAAAAAGAATAAAATCATTTCAAGCATTTATTGCTTCTGACAATTTGGGGGAAAATCAAGATTTTCACTATTCAAACTTCACCTCAAACGTCTCTTCAGTAGTGTACACGCCACCTTTGCAGATTTGGAGTGACACGTGTTTGCTTGCATGTGCTTCTGAATTCTCTTGAGAAATGAAACGTTAATCAATGTTCAGATCCTCTAAGGATTGTTAGTTCAGAATTTCACAAGAAAATAATTAAAGAAAATGAATAAGCAATCAGAAGAAATACTTCAGAGCATTAGGCATTTTTGCATCTGTAAAATTTGCTTATGACAAATATCATTCTGGACAAAAATCCATACCAATATTTTTCAGAATAAATTTGAATCTATCTTTAACAAGGGGTTTTGTAAAAATATCTGCCCATTGATGATCTGTATCAACAAAGGCCAAATTTATGATTCCCTTCTGAACATAGTCTCTGATGAAATGATGTTTAATTTCTATATGTTTTGCCTTAGAGTGTAAAATGAGGTTTTTAGACAAACATATAGCAGAAGTATTATCACAGAAGATAGAAATGTTACTTTCAAATATCTGATAATCTTCTAGTTGACTTTTCATCCAGAGCATCTGCGTGCTACATCCAGCAGCAGCAATATATTCTGCCTCTGTGGTTGAAAGTGCAATTGTGGGTTGCTTTTTGTTGTACCAAGAGATTAGATTTCTTCCGAGAAATTGACAACTTCCAGAAGTACTTTTCCTTTCCACTCTGTCTCCAGCGTAGTCAGCATCATAGAATCCAATTAATTTAAAATCATCAGATTTTCTGTAACACAAACCCACATTAGAAGTACCTTTCAGATACCTTAGAATCCTCTTGACAGTTGTCAAGTGTGATTCTCTAGGATCTGATTGGAATCTAGCATACAAGCATACACTGAACAATATGTCAGGTCTAGAAGCAGTTAAGTAAAGAAGAGATCCTATCATACCTCTGTAGAGTTTCTGATCTACTTTCTTACTTACCTCTTCCTTGCCAAGTGAACTAATTGGATGCATGGGAGTCTTTGCCAGCTTACTATCAGTCATGTTAAATTTCTTCAGAAGTTCTTTAACATATTTGGTCTGATGTATGTAAGTGCACTCTGGAGTTTGATTGACTTGAATTCCTAGAAAGAATCTCAGCTCTCCCATCATGCTCATTTCAAATTCTGCCTGCATACATTTAGCAAACTCCTTTCCCAGCATAGTATTGGTAGATCCAAATATTATATCATCCACATAAATTTGACAAATTAGAAGATCTTTCTTAAATGATTTACAAAAGAGTGTTGTGTCCACTTTGCCTCTGATGAAATTTTTCTCCAGAAGAAAATTGCTCAATCTCTCATACCAAGCTCTGGGAGCTTGTTTTAAACCACACAGAGATTTCTTTAATTTGAAAACATGATCTGGAAATTTTTCATTCTCAAAACCAGGAGGCTGGTGGACATACACTTCTTCTTCTATAATACCATTTAGAAAGGCACTTTTAACATCCATCTGATACAGAGTGATGTTATTTTGTGCAGCAAATGAAATAAGAAGGCGTATAAATTCTAACCTTGCCACTGGAGCATAAGTTTCAGTATAATCAATACCTTCTTGTTGACTGTACCCTTGAGCAACAAGCCTTGCCTTATTTCTTTCAACTTCTCCTTTCTCATTTAGCTTATTTCTGAAGACCCATTTTGTTCCAATTATATTGAATCCTTTTGGTCTTTGAACTAAATCCCACACATCATTTCTGGTGAATTGATTTAACTCTTCTTGCATGGCAATAATCCAATCATTGTCTTGCAGAGCTTCATCTACAGAAAATGGTTCAATCTTTGACACTAGTCCAAATAATGATGCTTCAGATGATCTTAGAAAGGATCTTGTTCTAATGGAATCATCCTTCTTTCCAATTATAACATTCTCTGGATGAAAAGCTTTAATTCTGGATGATGATCCTCTAACAGTTGATTCTTCAGAAATGTTTAGATTGTTCATCTGAGAAGTTAAAGGAATAGCATCCGGCGTTGCTTCTGGTTCTTTCACTTGAGCTTTGTCTGCCTCTGGGACTTCAGAGTCTGTGAAGACTACTTCTCTATTTGCAGAGTTTTTAGACTGCTTTGGCTTTTTATTACCAAGCTTATCATCAAATCTAACATGAATAGATTCTTCCACAATCTGTGTCTCAGTGTTGTATACTCTGTAGCCTTTAGAGTGTTCAAAATATCCAAGCATGAAACACTTCTGTGCTTTGGAATCAAACTTGTTAAGATTTTCTTTAGTATTTAACATATAGCAAACACATCCAAAAGGATGAAAATATGAAATGTTGGGCTTTCTGTTCTTCCACAGTTCATATGGAGTATTTTCCAGAAGAGGTCTTACAGACACTCTATTCTGAATGTAACAGGTTGTGTTGATTGCTTCTGCCCAAAAGTGTTTTGCCAGATTTGTTTCATTGATCATGGTTTTGGCCATTTCTTGCAGAGTTCTGTTTTTCCTCTCTACAACCCCATTTTGTTGTGGAGTTCCAGGACAGGAAAAATCATGAGCAATGCCATTTTCATTATAATATTTTTCAAAATAATTATTTTCAAATTCACCACCATGATCACTTCTGACTTTTATAATTTTGAAATCTTTTTCATTCTGGACTTGCTTGCAGAAGTCAAAGAACACATAATGTGACTCATCCTTGTGTTTTAAGAACTTTACCCATGTCCATATACTATAGTCATCAACAATGACTAATCCATACTTCTTGCCTCTGATGGATGCAGTTTTCACTGGTCCAAACAGATCAATATGAAGTAATTCTAGTGGTCTGGAAGTAGAAACAACATTTTTTGATTTAAAAGATGATTTGAAAACTTCTCTTTTTAGCATGCTTCACAAAGAGCATCTGAGGTGAATTTCAGATTAGGAAGTCCTCTGACAAGATTAAGTTTATTAATCTGAGATATACGTCTCATATTAATATGCCCCAATCTTCTGTGCCAGACCCATTGCTCTTCATTAACAGACAAGAGGCATTTAACATTCTGAATCTTAAGTTCTGAAAGGTTTATTTTATAAATGTTGTTTTTCCTCTTTCCACTAAATAGGGTAGAGCCATCCTTTTGACTAATAGCTTTACAACATTTTTGATTAAAGGTAATATCATAACCATTGTCACTTAATTGACTTATGGACAATAAGTTATGCTTTAACCCTTCGACAAGTAAAACATTTGTAATAGAGGGAAGTTTACCATTTCCAATGGTGCCAGATCCAATGATCTTGCCCTTCTGGTTCCCTCCAAATTTCACATCACCTCCAGATCTAAGCTCCAGGCTTTGGAACATAGACCTTTCTCCTGTCATGTGTCGTGAGCATCCAGAGTCTAGGTACCATGATTAGCGTCCTGACCTTGCTGCTAAGAACATCTGCAATAGGAATTATTTTACTTTTAGGTACCCAGATCTTCTTGGGTCCTTTAGGGTTAGTTGTTCTGAAGGTTTGTCTAAACTTCTGTTTTTCAACATAAGGTTTATTCTGACTAGCCTTAGATTTAAACACATGAATATTCTTTTCAGAGCGTGTTTGTTCAATATCATTCAAGTGACCAAATTTAAAGTGTGAATATAAAGGAGTATTCTTGATGATAATTTTATCAACAGGTTTTGGATTTAAATCCTTTCCAGAGGAGGATTCATATCCAATTCCTTTTCTGTTATTTCTGCTAACTCCATAGATCATAGAAGCCATTTTGCTTCTGTGTATGCTTTTAGCAAGAAACTTATGAAAGCTATAATCATATTATTCCAAAATATTTTTGCATTCAGATTCAGTTTCAGAATCAGAGTTTTGTTGAGCTAATTCAGAATCATTTTTCAATTTTAAGTTCTTTTCATTTAGCTCAGCTACTTCTAATTTGAGAATATTATTCTCAGATACAAGATTGCTTTGACGCTTCTTGTATTTGAGCTTAATATTGTTATAGCTTTTCAGAACTTCTGATAACACTTTGATAAGTTCTTCTTTAGTAAGTTTAGCCATTACCTCTTCAGCGTCAGAGTTAGATTCAGATCCTGAAGTTCCTTCCTCTTGATCTTCTATGTCTGCCATCAAAGCTACATTGGCACATTCTTCTTCTGACTCAGATTCAGATTCAGATGTATTTGAATCATCCCAGGTGGCCATCAGAACCTTTTTCTTCTTATCAAATTTTCTTTTAGGCTTTTCTTTCAACACCTTTGGACATTCATTTTTGTAATGTTCAGGTTCTTTACATTCATAACAGACAACCTCCTTTTTGCCAGATCTTCTGTGTCCAGAAGATTCTTTTCTTTGGTCACGCTTCCTGAAGTTTCTGAACTTCTTTCCTTTATGCTTCCAGAGTTTGTTTATTCTTCTGGACAGCATGGATAGTTCATCTTCATCTTCAGATGAGGATTCTTCAGAGCTTTCCTCTATTACCTGCAATGCTTTAGCAAATTTATTAGATTTTAAAGCAACATATTTACCTTTCTTTTGAGGTTCATCTTCCTCAAGTTCAATTTCATGACTTCTTAGTGAGCTGATTAGTTCTTCCAAGGAGATCTTGTTCAGATCTTTAGCCATCTTCAGCGCTGTCACCATAGGTCTCCATCTGATAGGTAAGCTTCTGATGATCTTTTTCACATGATCAGCAGTAGAGTATCCTTTATCCAGAACCTTTAGTCCAGCTGTAAGTATTTGAAATCTGGAGAACATAGCTTCAACAGATTCAGAGTCTTCCATCTTGAAGGCTTCATACTTCTGGATCAGAGCCAGAGCCTTTGTTTCCTTGACTTGAGAGTTTCCCTCATGAGTCATCTTTAAGGATTCAAACATATCAAATGCAGTTTCCCTGTTTGTAATTTTTTCATACTCAGTGTGAGATATTGCATTTAACAATATTGTTCTGGCCTTGTGGTGATTTCTAAATTCTTTCTTCTGAGCATTTGTCATAGATTTTCTGTCTATTTTCTTGCCATTCCCATCAGTGGGATGAACATATCCATCTATGACCAGATCCCATAAATCAGCATCATATCCAAGGAAAAAACTTTCAATCCTGTCTTTCCAATAATCAAATTTCTCCCCATCAAACATAGGGGGTTTGGTGCTGATTCTGTCCCTTTCTTCATATTTGTTGTTAATGTTAGACATTGTATTATCAGCCATAGCAACAACTATATCAAAGTATTTCTCACTGGATCTTTACTGTCAGTGTTAAGTGGTAGCACACACAGAACCGGAGCTCTGATGCCAACTGAAGGTGAGAAAATACTTAGAAGGGGGGGGGGGGTTGAATAAGTATGAAGATTAAAACTTAGAAATAAAAACTCAAGTATTTTTATCCTGGTTCGTTGTACTCAACTACTCCAGTCCACCCTTCCTAGAGTGATTTGCCTTTCTCAATCAAGGACTTAATCCACTATTTAATCAACTGATTACAATAGTAAGCACTAAGAACAACTGTTCAAAGTCTTCTCAAGAACTACTGATCCTAACTGGATCTTCTTAAGGTTTACAATCAAATGTAATACAAATACAAGTGTTTAAATTGCTTCTAGAAAGCTTTATCACAACTGTGATTTTTCACTTAAATATTAAGAACAAAGAAATAAATTCTTGAAAGAATGTGAATAGTATGAGAGCTTTGAATATTGGTTTCTTTTTGATAAAACGTCAAGTGAAGAAGATGGGTGAAGACTTGCTTTTATAGGCAGCTGATCCAATGGGAGCTTCACGTTGAGAAGAGTGTCCAAAAGGTCTGAGCTTTTTTGTCTTCACATCAAGTGACCTTTCCTAGAAGAAGAAAGCACAGATAAATCCTTTTTGTCTGTGTTCTTGTGTCTAGCATAAATAAGGAAAAAGTCGTTTGGATCATTCCAACGGATATAATCTTTGAATAATTCTTCTTCAATTTTCAGCAAGTTCCATCAGAGTCTAAATTAATCAGAGCCTTCTGATGTTGATCAGAGTTTTGCTGAGTCAGAGTCTTCTGCAGCAGGTGTGCTATTAGCGTGTTTAAGACCAGAGCATATTTGAGACAGATCTTCAGTACTGGCAGCTTTAGTACTTTCAGAATCTTCTGTAGTAACTATGCTTTGAAAACTCTTCATACAAAATTCTTCTTTGGTTCAGATGCTTCTGACTTGCTTCAGATTCTTCTGGAGCTTTTGCTTCAGATCCTTCTGGAGCTTCTGCTTCAGAACCTTCTGGAGCTTCTGCTTCAGAATCTTCTGGAGGCTACGCTCAGGATCTTCTGTTGGCAGCGATCAGAATCTTCTAATGGATGCATCTGGCGCTTCAGAGTCTAGCAAATTTCTTATGTTCAATTCTGATTTGCTTCTGGAGTGTTAATTCCTTTACTATCTGCAGTAAAAACTCTCAAGCAAATTTTAGAGTATATAATTCTTAATTACAAAATTTCATAATAGTTATCATCAAAACATAGAGATATTATTAAGAACCAATCTGTGTTCTAACAAAGACATGATCAAGATAAGGATGGGAGATAAAGCTTGGGTAGCAAGCAACACAAAATGAAACTCAACCAAGGGCATCACCATGATCATGCAAGAAAAGAACAAAAGAAGTTCTCAAAATGGCCTCTCATCCAAGTCAAACTCAAAGTGCAACCAAGAGGCACCAAATCAACTTGGATGAGTCCCCAAAGTCCTAGGATAGAGGTGATAACAAGAGATGAGAATAGGAAAATGCAAGAGGGAAACAAGCCAAAGCAAGTTGCAAGATAAGGCATGGTAAAGAACCTAGGTTCTAAACACTTTCAACATTCAACACTAAATGGAAAGCCTTAAACAAATGAAACTTGTAACAAGAACCAAATAAGTGTATGACCTAAATATTGGCAAGCAACCACTTCAACATGTTAGAAACATGAATAAAAAAGAATTGCAAGCATATGGGATCCACAAAGGTCATTTCCCATCAAAACTAGGTCAAGTGTGTGTGTGAACCACCCTTAGGGGTAGCTTGACTTGCAAGCTACTCCAAAAATAGGAAAATGATTCAAATAAATCCAAATAAAATACCAAAAGCACATAAGGATGTTGGCAACCAGGGGCCAAAACAACTCAACCAAACTTCATTCAAACCATCACCAAAGGAGTTGATCCACAAGGGTGCACCATTTTGAAAGAGGGTTGTCGAGGGTCAAACAAATGGACTTGAAAGTCAACCAAAAATGAATCAAACTAAGGCCAAAACCATCCTCTAAGACCCCTCAACTCATCATTCAAATATGGAAAAATTCTCACTCATTGGAGGTATCCATTGATCAAGAATCAAGCATGAAACAAATAAGAACAAGTGAAAAATCATTTAAAAACCTTTCCAATCATTTAATTCCACTTTAATTGAAAAATAAAAGAAAAATGAAATTAAAAATTTGAGAAAATTAACTAACACATTAAAGTGTCAGAAAACATTTTTTGTGGAATTTTAAATGGATTGGAAGTATTTTTAAACAATTAAAAACAAAACAGAAATCAAATAAAAATAAAATAAAATAAATAAGCTCACACGGTGTAAATAGCAATAAAATCAGTTCAATCCACTGGACTGGATCCAAGAGGGGGCGCAAACAGCATGTTCGGCCTAAAGTAATTCAGACTGATTTCACAACGTGAAACGCACCATTTCACTAATTGACATGGCAGTCAAAGGATCCACGCACACAAGTCAAATGAATCATAACCACACATCTCATCAAGTCAACAAGTCAAGCCATCACACGTAAGCTTGCCTGAGTTTGAACCAGACGCTGGAGCCCTAGCTCCGGTCGTCTTCTCTGGCAAGGTGGCCGGAGTTCAGGGTTCCAAAACTCACCAAATCTTGAGGGGTGACATCGTCAGCAGTATGAGGTATAGCAGCAGTTCCTCCATGTAGAACCCCACTCCCATCAACCCTTGCAATCAGCGGTTGCACCAGTGTTCTCAGTTGTTCTTGGCCATTGGCGACCCCTTGCATCATATCCATAAACTGGGCCATACGGTCCCAAAACTCCTGCAGCTCGAGTTGGATTTGGTCCATAGCTTTGCGTTGATTTCCCCTAGTAGAGTAGTGATGAATCGCTTGGTTTTCAATCCTGAAACAAGCTGAACAAACCACAGAAAAGAGATAAGGTTAACGGAACTTGGAACACCTGCGATGCAAAATGAGAAATGATGCAGTATGCAGACATGCAAATATGCTTTAGGGAAAATTTCCCCTTGATTCTAGTTTCCTAAGAACAACAAGACAATGGAGAACCAACAGATAAGGTCATATAATCCTCTTATAAATAAAATGAGAACCAAAGTCAATACATAGCGCATCACCAAGGAAGTACAATGGAAACAAACACGATCTCAGCCAACAATCCTGGTGATGGTCAGGATACAACATAACAATAGATACAAGGAAATAATACATCAGGTACGACAGCGAGCCTGGAAATCCTCCAATAGCTTCTTCGTATCCGGATGATCTAGCCTAGAAATCAACTCCTGAATAAGAAACTCTCTCCTGTTAATAGTATCCTGCAAGCCCTGAGCATATTCCTCCCAAGCGCCCTCACCGAATGCTTCTTCCAGCTTAGGCCTCTTCAGATCTGCTCTCAAATTATACTCTTCCAATGTTGCAAGAGCTTCATTCAGCTTTAGGTCACTCTCGCGTCGGCATGAGGATTCAACCATATCTTTATCATCTCTCACCCGGAGCTAAGCCTTTAACCTGATGATTTGTTGCCGCAATTCATCTTCCTGTTCCTTGCTGTTAGTCAGAATAGCGTTCCATTGCGCATTGAACTTGGATATCTCTAGTTGTGCTCTTTCTAACTCCTTCTTCTTATCTTTGAGGATGTCATTAGCACTCTTCAAGTCTTGGCCCACTCGCTCTCGGGCGCGAATCTCTTCTGTTAGTTCTCTACCTAACTTGTTCACCAACTCTGTCTGCTTCTTAGATGAGTAGGTAGCTTGATTCTTTTCACTTTTGAGCTGCATAATTTCCTTTTCCAACTCCTCATTTACCTTGCGTAATTCCTCTTTCTCGGCCCACAGTTGATTGTATTTCTGAATATCAATTGTTGTTGGTTCTTCAATCATTCGAGGATACAAAGGTTCTCGAGCAGGAAACGGTAACAACAGTATCTCAACTCTTTCCTGAATCCAAACCACATAAGGCTCATATGCTTTGAGATTGTTCTTCCCCAAAGAAGATTTCCCTCTACGGTGAATCTTACCCCAAGCCTTCTCTAATCTGATTAGGGTCTCGCTGTCAATCACGCTGGTGAAATACAGAGATTCTTGTATTTCCTCTTCCTTCAGAGGTTCTCTTAGAGCATAACCAAATTGCCTCACTGCAAGAGCTGGATTATAGTTAATACCACCCTTTATTCCAATTAAAGGGACATTAGGAAAACCACCATAGCTAAAGATTATCTTTGTACCCAAATGATATCTGTCAAACCATACAATGTCCTCAGAAGTTAGCCCTATAAGCCTCTCTGACCAATCAGCAGTATCAGAGATATCAACAAAGGGACCAGACTTAGGAAGATGACTCATGAACCATCTATACAGGAGAGGTACACAGCAGGAGATATTATTTCCCCTCCTATTCTCATTCTTGTAATGCACAGTGTGGTACACATCTCCTAAGAGTGTCGGCACAGGATTTTTCGAGACAAAGATATGGAAAGCATCCAAGTCCAGAAAATCGGGAATGTTTGGGAACAGTTTTATACAATATATGCAGAGTGCCAAAATAGCATTAAATACAACCCAACAACCTTCCTTTGCAAAATTTTGAGCTCTACCAACCAAGAAAGGCAATGGGAAACCAGACATTCCATTCCTTTTAACCATCTTTCCTTCTAACTCAGAGGCATCTAGATGAAGAGCATTAACAAGCTTAGTCAAATTAGTTTCAGCTTCAGAGTGATAAAAAGGCATCTGATCCAGAATAGGAACTCCCAACAACATGGCAAACTCCTCCAGAGTAGGCATCAATACATAACCAGGAAAAGTGAAACACCTCAATTGTGGGTCATGGAACTGCAGCAAGGTGTGGAGACCTCCTAACTCAAACACTGAAGCTTTACAAACACAACCCAGAAGCTTCCCATACTCTTTCTTGAAATCTTCCATTACACTATGATCAACAACAGAGATCAAACTGAGTAAAGACCCTATATCTGGTGTGGGAAACTTGTACACAACTGTCTTCTTCAAACAAATCTCCATGTCAGCAGGGAATTGATTTACTAGAATCAAGAGGAAAATATGCACTGCAACATAAATACATGTTAATGTTAATATGAAAGTGAAAATGCAAATGCAACAGGGGATCAAGATTGTTATGCTGTTGACTGGGATGAACCAGCGCTTCGCTCTGACTGGAACACAACACTGACATAAGGAACCCACTGTATCAAGGATCAAAATTTCACATTGTCAAGAAAACCCGGTAGGTTGAAGGTTAAGGGATCCTGCATAACCCTCCCACTCACAGGTATGAACCTATCTCTGATAAGGTCTGGCATTTTATGCGGTCGTCAGCGTCACAGACTTTCGAGAAATGATGATACGTTCACCATTTTTGGTTTGGCATCATAGTCTAATGAAGCAGCCTCACTTAGCTGACTTCCAAATGATCGGTCCCCAGAGTCGACAATCCTCAGATCCAACATCCTCTCAACTGTCCGAAACAGACTGGAAAGGTAGTCATCAAAGAGAATCTCGTCTGAGCGCGAATTTAGTGGGAACTAGTGCATGCTAAAAATACAGGTTCACCACTATTTTCCACTTCTAATTCTAGGGTTATACTCAAGCCTAGGTTTTGGCTTATCACACAGTGGAACATTCCCACCCGACAGCACCTCAATTATGATATATAACAATACTGAAAATAAAATGCAAATGCAGTAAAGTACAAATGCAACACATATACATATATGTACACACCCAATGATAAAACAAACAAGCACTAGGACTGACTCACGTAGGGGATGGGAAAAGTCCCCAGCAGAGTCGCCAGTTGTCGCATCGCTGCAAAGAGGGGCCGACAAGGACAGAAGAGTCGCCACTGTTTGTTATTTATCCCAAAAGAGGGAAAGGAAACAATCAGAAAAAACCAACGAAAAAGGGAGAAGACAGGTCATCACAACCAAATCTTGGGTTCGGGATTCGGTTACGCAAGGGGAAGGTATGAGCACCCCTCACGTCCGTTGTACTCAACGGGATCCATGCTTGTTATCTATCTAAAAGAGTGTTAATTTATAAGGCTGACCACAGGGGCAAAAGAAAAGAAAAGAGACTCGATAGAGCATCGCCGATCTATGCCTACGTACTCCCTCGTGCAATGGGAAAGTCAAAGTCAACGTAGTTCAGAAAACTACGGGTGAAGGTGGGGGAAGGTTGTTCTCCAAGACATCGCCTTCTAGTGCCTACGTATCCTCATCTGGTACGAGAAATCAGAGAAATCGTAGTTCGGGCTGTCACGGCCACAAATTGGTTCAAGTGTTTTGATTGAGTAGGGTTAAACCTTCGTTCTAGCAGTTAGGTGTATTATTGCTCGACCATTGGAGACTTAGGCGTTACCTGTTTGCGGTAGAACCAAGAGTTAACATACTCTTTTTGAAAATGATTTTCAATTAATCCTGAAGGATAAAAAAGTTTGATGTTTTGTTGTGTTTTTTATGAAGAAGTGAAGTGAATTGTGTTTGTAATTCATGTTGCACTAAAGACTATGACTTGAGAGCGAATGCGTCACATATCGCCTAAAGGGCATACGCTAAACACTCTAGACAATTGAGAGGAGGCCCCCCAACTATCATTTCCCAAATTCTTAAGGCTCGTAGCGTACAACACTTATTATCCATTATTAGATGTCTTGAAGAAGTTTTGAGATGAGAAGAGAAGACACAAACTCTAAGGGGAAACTAACTCAACCCTAATGTTATCATGCAATGTGCTCCTATGATTGAGATTAAGAGGGGAAAAGACTATCCTAATGTTATCATGCTTGGATTGAACACTTAATATCTCTCCTACTCCCACCTTAAGCAAATGGGACTAGGAATCTTAAGGGATCATGGCAAAGAAACCAAGTAAACACAAGATAAATCAATCACAAATGAGATGAAAGAAAGAGATGAAGTTGACTTAAACAAGTCAAGAAGAAATGAAAATATGATGTGCAAGATGCAAAAGATGCAAAGCAAACAAAAGATCAAGGCAAAATGACTTAAACAAGTCAAAGCAAAAGTGAGATGAAATGGGAGAAGTTACAACTCCTATAACCATTCATGCATCAATCACTAATCTCAAAAGGTAAACACCAAAGCTTAAAGATTAAGCCATGATCAAGATGAAGATGGGAGAATAGGCTTGGGAAGCAAGCAACATGAGAAATATCTCAACCAAATGCATCAAATTGATCATGCAAAAAGAAAGCACAAGCATGTTCTCAAAGTGGTTTCTCATTCAAAGCAAACTCAAAGTGTGATCAATTAAACCAAATCACTTTGAATGAGTACCACAACCCAAGGGACAGAAGTGAGAACATGAGAAGAAAGCTCACAAACAAGAGGAGAAACAAGGCATAAACAAGTTACAAGCTAGGGCAAAGGAAAGAACCCAAGTTCAAACCACATACAACACCTAAACACAAGTAGAAGGCCTAACTTTAATGTAACTTGCAACATAAACTACACAAATGTATGACCTATAAAATTAAAACCAGCATCCTAAACATGTCAAGAATGTGAAGCAAGAAGAATAGGATGCATATGGGATCCATCAAGGTCATCTCCCAAAGGAACTAGGTCAACTAGTTTATATGAACTTCAACTAGGGTGACTTGACTTGCAAGGTTCACCAAAAATAGGAGAATTGTTCAATAAATCTCAAATAAAATGCACAAAGCACCTAACCATGTTGGCAACCAGAGGCCAAAACATCCAAACCACATTCCAATCAAGGCATCACCAAATGATTTGATCAACTAGGGTGCTCCACCTTATGGAATTATTATCGAGGGTCAAACAAAAGCAACACAAAGTCAAACAAAAATTGATCAAACATTGACCAAAATCAGCCTCAAAGGTACCTTAATCTATCCTCAAGATGGAGAGGAAACCTCATTCATTGGTGATTGCAAATGGTACATCAAACAAGAATGATCATGTGAAAACAATATTAAAAACACTTCCAATTGCAAAATTAAAATTAAATTGCAAAATAAAAGAAAGTCAAAATTAAAAATTATGGAAAATTAATTAATACTTTAAATTGTTTGAAAATATTTTGTGGAATTTTCTGATTACTGGAAGTATTTTTAAAATTGAAAAACCAAAACAGAAAAAGAAATAAAAAAAATAACATGAACATAAAGTGGAGGTGCATAAGCAATTCAGAAAAGCAAAGGGATCACGTTGAAAAGCAAATTGGGCCATAAAAGAAGGGGTCGGAATAACAAATCTGGCCCAATCCAAATCCAAACTCAGCCAGATTAATGAAATGCATCGTTTCATTAATCTGCATGGAGTCAAACACGCCAAATCACCTAGGTCAAAACAATCACACAACCACACACATGCAAGTCAAAAAGGTCCAACAGATCCACATCAGATCTGATCAGAGATTGAACCAGACGCCGAAGCCCTAGCTCCGGTCTTCTTCTTCGGCCAACCCGCCGGAGCTTGGTCCAAAAATCTCCATGAAAATAGCCAATCCTGGTACCAATCGAAAGTTGATGCCACAAGGGTCCCAAATATGCCAATCAAACATAAAAAAGGCTCATGGATTAAGAGAATTGAAGGCTACAAGTTTGAGTTGCATAACTTGAAACTCAACCAAACATGAACAACAAGCAATCAAACATGGCCTACTCAACCTAGTGCTTCAGATGCAGCCAATATGAACTTAATTCATGGCCTAGAATGAGAGAACTTTGTAAGAACAGAGTATGCCTAAGAGGGGGGGTGAATTAGGACTTTTGAAATTTTTCTGGTTTTTATGGTATTTTGAAATATCACTGGTTTGAGTTTTTGGTTATGAAAGCAGAAGAAGAAAGATAAAAGAACAATGGACACCAGGATTTATAGTGGTTCCCCTCACAATCCGAGAGTACTCCACTCCCCTTTCAACATGAAAGAGAATTTTCACTATTGTTTAATAAAGTACAACCTATCACACCATCAACCGGTGAGGCCTACTATCAAACAATAAAACTAACAAGTGTACAAGAACAATCCTCTTGTAAACACTCACCCTTGTGTCCAACAATCCTGGATCACAAGTCAAAATACACAAGTTTGTAAAGATTTGAATTTGAGAGTAATGATATCAAAGTTGATCTTCTCCAAATGATCAGAATTCACTCTTACAATTTTCAATACAAGTGTTCAAGGATGAATATGAAATTTATGCACATATGAACACTTAATGAAAGTTTTTGAAAATGGTGAATTTGATTCTAAGACACTTTGAAAATAAATGTAGAAAGTGTTTGGAGATTGAAAAGTTTTTGTGTTATGTTCTATTGGTTTTTTAAAATAGAAAAACTCAGAATTTATATGAGTAAAATAACCTTTCAGAAAAGGTATAATTTTAAAAGATTCAAACCATGAAAAGGTATGTTTTTTAAAATAATTTTTGACCTTGAAACAAAGCAATTTTTCACTGCACGTTCAGTGTTAATCGGTTAACCCATATGGTTAATCGGTTAACACTGGTACGTTAGCCCAAAATATTCAAAATTCAAATTGGTTAACCGGTTAACCTATATGGTTAATCGGTTAACACTGCTAATTTTCAGAAAAATGCTTTTTAAAATTAATGTTATACCATTTTTAAGGTTTCAAAAACATGCTTATGTATTATGCAAAAAATGATTGATGTTTTTGAACACTTGTATATCAAATTATAAGGGTGGATTTGATATACCAGTAATGCAGCCAAGTCTGGAAGAATCATAGTTCCATATGTAGCTTGACTTGAAAGATAGGTTGACTTGATCTTGATAACTTTGAACGGCTTGTCTTTTTGCAATCAAGAGATGACTTTTAGCAGTATTGACATCATCAAAACTTGAGACTGAAGCATGCTTCTACATTCTCCCCCTTTTTGATGATGGCAATCAAAAATGTTGTGCGATATCTCTTGGTTCTTGATCTGGTTCTCCCCCTATGTCTAGCAACTCCCCCTATCTTAACAGAGGAAAAAAAATCTGCACACAGAGAGACATTAAAAGAACCAAGCTCTTCTCCCCCTTTGACATCAGCAAAAAGGAAGAGTTTTCAAAGAAATCACAAGATAGCAGTATATATAGTAATAAGCACATGCAAAGCCAAGTAAACACAAAGCACAAACAGTAGTACATATAAAATGCAGCAAATAGAAATTGTACTTGTTACAATAAAACATAGTTCAAATGAAAAATATAAAATTTTCAAAATATAAAGAAAAATATAAAATTTTCAAAAATTTAATTAATTTTCGTTTCTGATTTTTTGAAAAATTAACAGTGTTAATCGGTTAACCATATAGGTTAATCGGTTAACATATTAAAAAATTTAATCAGAATTGAAAATTCAACAGTGTTAATCGGTTAACCCATATGGTTAATCGATTAACATGCTCGAATTTTTGAAAAATACTTAAAAACAGAATGCATACACATGAAAACAAATCACAAATAATGCATACACATAATAGAGAAAAAGTCAGATGTCACCTTCATCAAGAATCCCAAGTTCTCTCCGAATTTTGTAGAATGATTCTTTTGCCAAAGGCTTGGTGAAGATGTCGGCGAGTTGGTTGTGTGTGTCGACGAAAGTAACATCAACATCTCTGTTTAATACGTGATCTCGAAGGAAATGATGCCGGATATCAATGTGCTTTGTTCTGTAATGCATAACCGGATTCTTTGTGATATTTATGGCACTAGTATTGTCACATCGTAGAGGAATGCATCCGAGGTCAACACCATAATCCAGAAATTGTTGTTTCAGCCATAAAATCTGTGCACAGCAACTTCCTGCGGCGATGTATTCTGCTTCGGCGGTGCTGAGTGCTACACAAGCTTGCTTCTTGCAGGCCCATGATACTAGAGCATTTCCGAGAATATGACATGTACCACTTGTACTTTTTCTATCGGTTTTGCATCCTGCATAGTCAGCGTCAGAATAACCAACTAAAGAACAAGTACTACCTTTAGGATACCATAATCCGACGTTGGTCGTTCCTTTGAGATACTTGATAATTCTCTTCACAGCAGTGAGATGTGATTCCTTCGGATTTGCTTGGAAGCGCGCACACAAACAAACACTAAACATAATGTCAGGACGGCTTGCCGTCAAATATAGTAATGAACCAATCATACCTCGATATTTAGTAATATCAATTGGAGTACCAGATTCATCTTGATCAACATACGTTCCGGATCCCATAGGAGTAGACATCATCTTGCAGCTATCCATATCGAATTTCTTTATTAATTCCTTACAGTACTTGGATTGGTTGAGAAAGATTCCATCCTTGGTTTGCTTGATTTGTAGTCCAAGGAAATAATTTAACTTTCCCATCATGGACATCTCGAATTCTTCTCGCATCATGAGTGAGAATTCTTCGCAGAGTTCTTTGTTTGTTGATCCAAAAATGATGTCGTCGACGTAACTTGTACTAACAAGGTGTTACCCTTGATCTTCTTAATAAACAGCGTCTTGTCAACCTTTCCTTTTGTAAATCCTTTCTCACATAAGAAGTTGCTAAGGCGATCATACCATGCTCGTGGTGCTTGTTTTAAACCGTAGAGAGCCTTCTTCAGTTTGAAAACATGTGAGGGATTTTTGAAGTCTTCAAAACCCGGAGGTTGTTTGACGTAGACTTCCTCATTAATGTACCCATTCAGGAAAGCACTTTTGACATCCATTTGGAATAACTGAAAATTCATAGAACACGCGTAAGCAAGTAGTAATCTAATTGCTTCTAACCTTGCTACCGGAGCGAATGTTTCATCAAAATCAATTCCTTCCTCCTGGTTGTAGCCTTGTGCGACCAATCTTGCCTTGTTACGAACTATAATCCCATTCTCGTCAAGTTTGTTCTTGAACACCCATCTAGTTCCTATAATATTCTTATTGTCCGGTCTTGGTACAAGGGTCCAAACTTGATTTCTTTCAAATTGATTAAGTTCTTCTTGCATTGCTATAATCCATTGGTCGTCGCCTAAAGCTTCATCGATCTTTGATGGTTCAATTTGAGATACAAACGCCATGTTGAGACAAGCATCCTTTAAATTAAGTCGAGTTGCAACGCCTTGACTAATATCACCAATAACTTTATCAATTGGGTGATCTCTGTGTGTTCTCCATTCTTTCGGAAGATCTTGATTTTCTTGAGTAACATCTTCTTGTAATATTGTTTGATCTTTTGAAACAATTTCTTCATTTTGTGAAGTATCTACAAAATCATCATCATTATCCAAAACAATATTATCCTCTTTCGAGGGGTTAGTCTCATCAAACGAAACATGAATGGACTCTTCAATGGTAAGAGTTCTTTTATTAAAAATTCTAAAAGCTTTACTATAAAGAGAGTAACCAAGAAAGATACCTTCGTCGGACTTCTCATCAAACTTACCGAGATTGTCCTTATTGTTGTTGAGAACGAAGCATTTGCAGCCAAATATGTGGAAGAATGATATATTCGGTTTCCTTCCCTTGAACAACTCATACGGAGTCTTTTTGAGTAGCGGTCGAATATTCACGCGGTTGCTTACAAAGCATGCCGTGCTTACTGCTTCTGCCCAAAAATATTTTGGAAGATTTGTGTCGCTGAGCATTGTTCTAGCAAGTTCAACTAGTGAACGATTCTTCCGTTCTACGACGCCGTTTTGTTGAGGAGTTCTTGGTGCCGAAAAATTATGAGAAATTCCATGTTCTTCGCAAAATTCTTCAAAGTCTGAATTTTGAAATTCTCCACCGTGGTCGCTTCTTATGGAGGCTATAGTGAGTGACTTCTCGTTTTGAATTTGTTTTGCATACTTTTTGAATGCTTTGAAAGCATCATTTTTCTGCACTAAAAACATTGTCCAGGTATATCGAGAAAAATCATCAACAATAACTTAAGCATAAATACTACCTCCAAGGCTCTTCGTTCTTGATGGACCAAAAAGATCCATGTGCAACAATTGAAGTGGTCTTGATGTAGAAACCACTTGCTTGGATTTGAAAGTTGTCTTGGTCTGTTTTCCCTTTTGACATGCATCGCATAATTTATCCTTGATGAATTTTATCTTCGGAAGCCCAACAACCAGATCATGCTTGATTAATTTGTTTAAATGCTCCATGTGAATGTGAGCAAATCTTTTATGCCAAAGCCATGCCTCGTTGTTGTTCGCCATAAGACACTTTACCTTCAAGGAAGAGTCATCAAAAGAAATCATAAAAATATTATTATATCTTTTACCTTTTAGCAGAATCTCATGAGTGACTTCGTGTTCGATCAAGCATTCCTCCTTTGTGAAGTTGATTTTGAACCCTTTGTCACACAATTGACTGATGCTAAGCAGGTTATGCTTAAGTCCTTCAACAAAAAGAACGTCTTCGATGATTGTACATGGAGGTGCACCAATGGTTCCAACTCCAAGAATTTTTCCTTTATTATCATCACCGTAAGTGACGTATCCTTTGGCCTTTAATGATAGACTTGAAAATTTGTTTATATCTCCCGTCATATGCTTCGAGAAGCCACTATCAAGATACCATTGATTTGTGGTTGTCTTCAAGCATACCTACAAAACAGAATTAGGTAGTGTTAGGTACCCAAATTGCTTTGGGTCCTTGATAGTTAGTACCCTTTTCCACCCACACATAATGCCCCTTTGCAATACCAATATTACGTACATAGCAGGCATTAGGTGTGTGCCCTTTAATACCACAATAAAAACATGTAGGTTGAAAATGACTTCTATATCTAGGAATATAATTCTTTTTCTTATTAATTCTTTTCTTGTTATGATTTTGATGCTGAGATTTAGAAGTGCTTGTCTCTTCCTTCACAATTTGTTCACTTGCTCTTACGAAAATGGTCTTATTGGTGCTTGGTTTTGAAAATTTAGAATATCCCAATCCACTTTTATCATTAGGATATCTTTGATGTTTAAGAATCTCTTCCAAGCCAATTTGACCTTTTTCGTATCTTTCTAAAACTCTTTTAAGTTGAACAATTTGAAAAGACAAAGACTCACAATTCTTACATACAAGACTTTGTTTTTCATCCATCACTTTTTGTTTTTCATCTTCAATATTTTTTAAGAGATCAGAATTTTGTTTTTCTAAAATTAAAATTCTTTTCTTTTGTGATGAGATGTCTTTATACAAAGTCTTGCACTCTTTTAGAAGTTCATCTATAACTTCTTGTGCATCATTATCATAGACAGAAAAATTACTACTAACCTCATTTTCGTCATCGGAATGATGAGAGGCCATTAAGGCAATATTTGCGCTTTCATCGCTATCTGATTCCGATGATGAACTCACTTCGTTGTCGTCCCATGCGACATAAGCCTTCTTTGTTTTGAAATCCTTCTTGCCCTTGAATTTTCCTTTATTTGCGAGTTTTGGGCAGTCTGGCTTTATGTGACCTTGTTTTCCACATTCATAACATGTAATTTCTTGGTTTGATGTGGATGCCTCCTTTTTCCTGAAATGTCTATTCTTTTTAGAAAAAGAAGAAGTTTTATTATTATTAAAAAACTTACCAAGCTTCTTTACTAGAAGCATGAAATTTTCGTCTTCGGAAGATTCGTCAATTTTGTCATCCTTTATGTCAGTCTTCAAGGCAATTCCTTTGGACTTCTTGTCTTGACTTTCATGTTTCTCAAGCCTTCCAAGTTCCAGTTCATGCTCTTGAAGTTTCCCGAATAATGAAGCGGATGTCATTGTTGAAAGACTTTTCTTTTCTGAAATGGCGGTCACCTTTGGTTGCCATTCTCTTGTCAAGGATCTTAGGACTTTTAAGTTGAGATCATCGTTGGTGAAGGTCTTCCCAAGAGCAATAAGGTGATTTGTTAGATGAACGAACCTCTTTTGCAAGGCAACAATAGATTCACTGGGCTGCATATGGAACATCTCATATTCTTGACTTAACGTGTTAAGTCTTGATCTTTTTACTTCTGCTGTTCCTTCATGCGTTTCTACCAAGGTATCCCAAATTTGTTTTGTCGATTTACACTGTGATATGCGAAAGAATTCATCCATACTGAGAGCGTTTTGAAGTATGTTGATTGCTTTCTTCTCATTCAAGATTCTCTTCTTGTCATCTTCATCATATGAGGATTTAATCTTTGGGGTTCCAACACCATTTACCACACTTGTAGGAACATGTGGACCAGTTTCAACGGTTTCCCATATAACCATCTCCTTGAGCCTCAAGATGTGCCTTCATACGGATTTTCCAAAAATCAAAGTATTCTCCAGAAAAGAGTGTGGTTTGTTACTACTTCCACCATCTTTGAAAACCGGGTTGGTACTTGCGGAAGCCATACTGAATCGTTAGGAACAGGTTACCTTAACCTGCTCTGATGCCAATTGTAAGAACAGAGTATGCCTAAGAGGGGGGGGGGGTGAATTAGGACTTTTGAAATTTTTCCAGTTTTTATGGTATTTTGAAATATCACTGGTTTGAGTTTTTGGTTATGAAAGCAGAAGAAGAAAGATAAAAGAACAATGGACACCAGGATTTATAGTGGTTCCCCTCACAATCCGAGAGTACTCCACTCCCCTTTCAACATGAAAGAGAATTTTCACTATTGTTTAATAAAGTACAACCTATCACACCATCAACCGGTGAGGCCTACTATCAAACAATAAAACTAACAAGTGTACAAGAACAATCCTCTTGTAAACACTCACCCTTGTGTCCAACAATCCTGGATCACAAGTCAAAATACACAAGTTTGTAAAGATTTGAATTTGAGAGTAATGATATCAAAGTTGATCTTCTCCAAATGATCAGAATTCACTCTTGCAATTTTCAATACAAGTGTTCAAGGATGAATATGAAATTTATGCACATATGAACACTTAATGAAAGTTTTTGAAAATGTTGAATTTGATTCTAAGACACTTTGAAAATAAATGTAGAAAGTGTTTGGAGATTGAAAAGTTTTTGTGTTATGTTCTATTGGTTTTTTAAAATAGAAAAACTCAGAATTTATATGAGTAAAATAACCTTTCAGAAAAGGTATAATTTTAAAAGATTCAAACCATGAAAAGGTATGTTTTTTAAAATAATTTTTGAACTTGAAACAAAGCAATTTTTCACTGCACGTTCAGTGTTAATCGGTTAACCCATATGGTTAATCGGTTAACACTGGTACGTTAGCCCAGAATATTCAAAATTCAAATTGGTTAACCGGTTAACCTATATGGTTAATCGGTTAACACTGCTAATTTTCAGAAAAATGCTTTTTAAAATTAATGTTATACCATTTTTAAGGTTTCAAAAACATGCTTATGTATTATGTAAAAAATGATTGATGTTTTTGAACACTTGTATATCAAATTATAAGGGTGGATTTGATATACCAGTAATGCAGCCAAGTCTGGAAGAATCATAGTTCCATATGTAGCTTGACTTGAAAGATAGGTTGACTTGATCTTGATAACTTTGAACGGCTTGTCTTTTTGCAATCAAGATATGACTTTGAGTAGTATTGACATCATCAAAACTTGAGACTGAAGCATGCTTCTACAAACTTTGGAATGGAAACTTACTGAACGGAGACCCTTCGTTGGTGCTTCAAATGCGTGCAAGCTTGCTTCTCTTGTTCCAGATCCACTCCAAATACTTCAAGGAAGATTAATTGAGCTCCAATTGGACTTGATTTGCAGAGAAAAAGTGAATTCGATGTTCAAATTTCCTTGAGAATTTTGAAGATGCAACTGCTCTCTCTAGCTCCAAATGCAACTTCTGAGCTCTTAGGGAGAACTTAGAGCTTATATATGATGGATCTCAGATGATTTGGAAGGCCCATGAAGCTTCAATTTGATTAATTGAAAAAATGCCCAAAAATGGTAAGCTTCTCATGCACACGTGAAATGCTCTCCTTCACTCCTGAAAACCCCTCCAATTTGCAGCATGTAAGTTCAATTTGACAATAGAACTGATTTGGGCCTTTGGTTTGATCCAATTTGCAAGTTTTGAATTGAAACTTCTTTGTGAAGAAACTTGGATTTGCATGTGTTTTTACCCTCTTGTACCAAAACCAATTTGTGAAAACTTCTTATGAGTGTATCTTGGATATAATTGAATCAAAATAAGACATAAACATGACTTATAATGAATTGAATTGAAACCATGCTTAAAAATCCATAATTCACTTGAAAATTCTTCCACATGTTCAAATAAATCCATATTTCTTGTGATCCTTGAGCTTTATGATGTAAATGAGGTCTCTAGGAGCAAATTTCATGTTGGTTGGAAGTTCATTTGAGGTACACAAGTGCATGAAAATGAACTATGTAACAAATGACCTATAATCAAACTTTCCAAAAATACCCTTGCCTTGTAAGGTCCATAACTTGAGTTCTACAAATGATATCAAGGACTTATAGGACTTTTTGGAAAGCTAAGACCATGAGGAACAACTTTCATGTTCACTTGAAGTTGAGGAGAAACTTGATTCTAGGTTAAAAGTGCCTTAGAAGTGAGTTGACTTTTGGTTGACCAAAAATATGTTCATCTGAGACCTCTAACTTGTTGGCATCATAACTTGAGCTTCACAAACCCAATGGATGAGTTGTAGTACTAAAAAAAACTTGTAACATGCCCTACAAGTCTCATGTTTGCATGAAAGTGAGACTCAACTTGTATCATGAGGTAAATTGTCCTTGAAGTTGGGCACTAAAGAAGGGGATTTTACACTGAGATCCTCTGAAACCCTAATTTAGTAACTCCTTGAACTTTTGATTCTTCTTGAATTGAGCTTGACATGACATCCTAAATGTCCCAAGATGACTTCCCATGGATTCAATGACTTAGAGTCAAGTTTTGAACTCCCTCAAGTCCTCAGTTGACCTGGAGTTGACCAGATGAAACCTAAGATTCACATCTTTTAACTGTGGCCTCTTGCAGATGAAATGAAAACCTAGACAAGCTCCACAATGGCTTCCAAAGCACTCAATGAGCTTCTCAAACACAATCTTTCCATAACAATAATCTTATGGACCCCTGATGATCTTCTATTGACCCCCAAGATAGGAGACAACCCACACACATCAATCCTCTCTTTCAAGGAGCTTTTGACAACTTCTTGGTTATTGTGAGCACTCTTGCTTGAGCTTGAAACCCTGTGAGACTCTTCTCTTGAATGACACACCTCTCTTGATCCCCTGTTAAGAAAAATTCTATGCAAATTCAAATGCTAAAATGAAATGAAACATAAGCCAAGTAAAAGAAAAGGGTTGGTCTAATTTTGGGGTACATCAGTAGTGTCTCTGCTGGATTCTTTGACTTGGTGATCATTAGTGAAATCATTGAAGAAGGTTTGGAAAGAGGAAAGATTTAAGGAGGTTCTAACATCCAGACTAATGCCAAGAAGCCTTTCAATGGATACAAGAAGAAAGAGGGCGAAATAAATGTCGTCTCCGTGCAGAAAGGGAAAGCTCATCAACAAGCTCCTACTCCCATGCCTTATCAAATCCACTACTACCCGTATTCGTATGTTGCTTCTGCACAATATGCTCCAATGCCTTATCCTCTAGCTGTTCAAGCAGTTCAGGCTCAAATGCCACAGCAACAGGCTCCTCAACAGCAATCCTACAATCAGCAAGGATATCAATATCCTCCTCAACAACAACAACAGCAAGGTGCTCGTCAACAGCGTCAGCAGAGAACATGGAGGCCAGACAGAGTTTTTGATCGCCTGCCAATGACATATGCTAGTATCTTTGCTCATTTGATGGAGAAAAAGGTTGTCGTTCCAAGAGATTTGGCTCCCCCAACTATCATTCCTGCCGATTATGATGCAAATGCTCATTGTGAGTTTCATAAGGGTGCTCCAGGTCACACCATTGAGAACTGCAGGGCTTTTAAGCACAAAGTTCAAGACATGATTGACAAGGATGCTATCAACTTTAATGGGAAGTCTCCAAATGTCATCAACAATCCAATGCCACCAGCCAAATAGTGCTATCAGTCAGATCAAATCCAGTCAAGTCAAGTTCATCTCCCGAAGAAGGTAGTCATGTTCCCATTTCATTATTTTCTTGTATTTTGTCTTTGTTTGTTTAAGTACTGTATGATTCGAACAACTTCCATTCATATTTAATTTTCATTAATGTATTGTTTATGCATGTTTTGAATTAGTTATGTCGTATTCTCTCATTTTTATCACAAGCATTGACACATTTATTCACTTCACTCTATCAACTGTTTTTAGCATGATTTGAGGGAGGATGACGAAAACAAAATACCCATAATTTCAAACTGTATGCTTTCAGACAGAATATCGTCGATGATGTACATGCATTGTTTTAATTCCCCAAACACTGGAGGTATAAGGAGTTAATCCCTAGTCAACCACTTCGAGCCTAGAAGTAGGAGTTTCCTTCGGATATTTAAACCCTTACACTCAACCTGGGGCAGGGTAGTGTTCAGTTAATCCAAGTTAAGCACTCGAATCAAAAGCAAAAATCCAAAGGCATGACTGTTGTTCATCAATAACCCATGACCTGGCAGTCACAATCCTCCAAAGAAATCCAAAAAATCAAAAGCCTACTAAGTCAAGCACCTCAAAAGGGACTTAGGAAAAATCAAGGCAATCCTGATGGATCTGACAAGAAAAATCAATCCATGCAAAAGTTAGGGATCAAAAATAAAAACAAATAAGATTTAGTGCCCAAATCAAAACAAAAAGGGTCACTAACATCCTTCAAAACCAAAATAAGGTGATTTCCATTTCAAGCATACCTTGAACCCTCAAGTTTACACCATCAAGACATATATGCGCATAATTGACTGAACGTAGGACTGGAGATCATTGAGAAGAAGGGATGGGTACAAACCATACTTTGAGCCTAATATCCTCTGTTTCATGACCGCGAGCCAGACCACGTTACAACCCTCGAAAGTCCTAATTGAGGCGAGGTTTATTCTAAAAGCATACTAGGGCAAGGTTGCGTAAACTGACTCCTCACATATTTTCCAATCATCAACACTGGTGTCATTATCATTGCTATATCTTTTACACCAAGCAAATTAGCACTGCGTCTGGATTAACAATCCATCCGTCTCACACTATCAAGAAACTTTAATAAATGACATTTCTTTTAAAAACTTGCATGAACTTTGCATTAAGAATACCATTTGTGAATTTACAATTTTAACAGCAAATCAGTGCTCGACATCCAAGACACCCCAACGAGGGGCAACCGAGGAAAGAACTTGACTTTTAATGGCTAATACGAGGCAAGGTCGTCTCAAAACACACATGTTGGGGAAAATCATTCAACAACCCGATCAGGGGCAAGTCATTTCAAAGCAATCAAAGTCCAACTTCAACTTCAGAACTGGTTAATCATGGGCAGACCATTACCATGACCAGAATGGGGCAAGACCAGGCCATCTTGACCATCAAGCAGAATCTCAATCTTCTCTGAAGCAAATTCACGATAAACCACCAAGCGTCCGGACTTGGGGCATCAAGTGCATTCGTCTGTTTCAATCAAGGCGTCTTCAGCAAACTGCGTGTCGAGGAAATCAATCCCTCCCACCACCCAAAGTCCAATCTGCATTGGCAGCTACCAAAAGTCCGCCATGTCGGCACCTGCATTTCCAATTATCCGTCCGCAATCATATGCATCATACGCATCGCATTTGATATCATAAGCATCTTGCATCATATGCATACCGACAAACCTTATCATACTCCCCTAGCTCTTGCATCTCTGCGCGTCAGCATTTGTATTTACATTTCCATTCGTTATGGATCATCATCATCATCAAGCATTCGCACATGCAAGTCAAGGTCCAGGATCTATCTTGAAGACTTCCAAGGCCATATGCAACCAATTCAGGGGAATCCTCTACAAGACTGTGGGTTTCCCCCACGAAATTCGAGAGCTTCAAAGTTTATCATCAGCCCAGTCAGGGGCATTTTTTATAAAACAGTGGGTTTCTCCCATGATATTCAAAGACATTCGGAGCAAGATTCAGCCCAGTCAGGGGCATCTTTTTCAATACCACGGGTGTTTCCCATGACGTATTTCAACCTCGTGGTTGATTAGATCTTCAAACCAACATTTAGCCCAGGCAGGGGCATCTTCAGCAAAACCGTGAGCGTTCCTCACGAAGTTGTTCAACCTTTTGTTGACCAACACAAAATTACAAGACAAACGCAGCCCAGTCATGGGCATCCTCTTCAGTGTTCATGGGCATTCCTCATGAAGTTATTTCAATCTTTTATGGTCAAAATTGTGACCTCCAGGTAAGACGGTGGGTGTATCCCGTTGATTCGCTTCAATCTAATATTCCTCCTGGGTGTTCCCCAGTGAGTTGTATCCAGCAAGCATGACCATTGTCAATTACCTTACTATCATCCTTTTGGTGATAGCCGAACCTCGTTGGTTCAACCTAGCCTGCATCCTTTTGGTGTTGGTAACCTTCAAATTTGCATCATTCTATCATCCTTTTGGTGATAGAAACCTGTGTGCGTGAGTTCGCGCCATCATCCTTTTGGTGGTGGGTCTGTCATCTTGCTGATGTCAAATTGTGCGAGTGTTTTTCTCTATCATCCTTTTGGTGATAGTAGCCGGTGTGAGTTCACTCCGTCATCCTTTTGGTGGGGGGTCTGTCATCTTGTTGATGTCAGATTGTGTGAGTGTTTTGCTCTACCATCCTTTTGGTGGTAGTAGCCGGTGTGAGTTTGCTCTATCATCTTTTTGATGGTGGGTCTACCATCTTGTTGATGTCAGATTGTACGAGTGGTTTGCTCTATCATCCTTTTGGTGATAGTAGCCGGTGTGAGTTTCACTCCATCATCCTTTTGGTGGAGGGTCTGTCATCTTGTTGATGTCAGATTATACGAGTATTTTACTCTATCATCCTTTTGGTGGTAATAGTCGGTGCGAGTTTCGCTCTGTCATCCTTTTGGTGGGGGGTCTGTCATCTTGTTGATGTCAGATTATGCGAGGGTTTGCTCCATCATCCTTTTGGTGGTAGTAGCCGGTGTGAGTTTGCTCCATCATCCTTTTGGTGGTGGGTCCGTCATCTTGTTGATGTCATATTGTGCGAGGGTTTGTTCTATCATCCTTTTGGTGGTAGTAGCCGATGTGAGTTTGCTCCATCATCCTTTTGGTGGTGGGTCTGTCATCTTGTTGATACAGATTGTGCGAGGGTTTGCTTTTTCATCCTTTTGGTGGTAGTAGCCAGTGTGAGTTTGCTCCGTCATCCTTTTGGTGGTGGGTTTGGAATTTCGTCGATGTCAGATTGTGTGAGTGTGTTTTCTCTATCATCCTTTTGGTGGTAGTAGCCCGTGTGTGTTTCATCCCATCATCCTTTTAGTGATGATGACCTTTTTCCAGTTATTCACTACTTACTCAGAGGTGTACCCCTATCCAGCATTCTAATTCCCGGGCATTTCTTTTCTTTGCGGACAAATTTAGGGCCTTCTTCATATCTAATTGACTTCTACCTCGGGAGGAAGAACGTTGTAGCAGTTCATTTCCCTGGGTTTTAGCCTATTAGATAGGGGCATCTGTCATACCCTAGATTTGTCCTACCTATATATTTCCTTCATCTGTGCATCCGTTTATCAATCTTTATTCAGAAGAATCGAAGAATATATATTGTTTTTTAGTTGTTGTGGTGATCAGGGTTCAGTGGTTAGACAAGTTTGTATTAAGAATCCAGATTTGGGTGATGTGTGGTTGAAACCCCAGTTAGAGTTTCTATGCGATTTCAGGTTATTTGTGTCGATCAAGTTATTAGACCATATAGAGTTATCTGTTCAATATCCGTTTCATCATTTTCTTTCCTAAAATTTCAGATCCAATTTCAAACCTTTGCTAGATTCACATTAAGATGTCTTTGCCCAAATTTTTTTCTTTTATAAAAAAATAAATAATAATAAATCCAAAAAACTCTAATTAACCTTTGCTTGATCCCATCACCATGTTTCTTAGTCATTTACCAATTATTAAACATCATTCTTTTTTTAGAGATCCATTTATACTTAATAATAGAATAATAGAGTTTTATTACAAGTCCATTCCAAGAGTTTCCAAGCCCATTTACAAAGAATCATGAGAGTCTTTGGTTACAAACCAAGTTAGAGCAATAATCCCAAGCCATTACTCAAGGTCCACACATTACATAAAGGGGCGATCAACAATTGTACAAGATATTAGTAAAAGAAGAAAAGAGAGGACAAGTCCATGATGAAAGGTAATGACCCCACAAAACCACAAAGTAATTAGCCACAAAAAGCTCCCAAACAATACCCCTGGAAGTCGTGATTTGTGATCCAAATGAAACGGATTTTCCAAACCACCACACTCACATCCTTTCATGAGTCTACAAGCCACTTGCATCGCGCAAATTCATTTTTTCCGCCACAACAATGATTCACGACCATGCTCATACAATCATATGAATCATCCACAGTTACTCTGTACAAATCATGAGAAAATATTCATCATGTGACAACCTATTAAAGGATTACTCAATAAAAATTCAAAAGGAAGAAAATGGGACGAAAACATAAAATGCGACGTGTACGGATTCGAGTGCAAAACCATCATAAAAGTGTCCCGAGCAGCTTGCTATTCCACTACACGAAACTGGCACAAAAGCCATGACATGTACGACCTGCACATACTTCACACACCATGCAGAATGTAACCAAGCCCCAACCTTCATTTGATTCCAAGCCAAGTGTACCTGCCTAAAAAAAAACCACAATACACAATGCAAAATGGCAACGAGAATAAAGAGACAACACTTCGTCTGCCGTAAAGAGGGGACAACAAAGCCATCGAAATTTTCACAAAGCGAACACGACTTCCTCCTGCCACAACGTCATAATTTTCTCTCACAAATTCATCGAACAAGCTTTCCACAAATACCCCCAGTTCTCACTCTATAAGGACTCGGCGTTGTTGCAACTGTGAAAAAAGGGCCCCACAGAAATAAACAAAAGAGTCGCCACCGAACGTTATTTATCCCAAAGAGAGGGAAAGGAAACGATCGAAGAAAACCTAAAAGGATAGGAAAAGACAAGGTCATCGCAACCAAATCTTGGGTTCGGGTGTCGGTTACGCAAGGGGAAGGTATGAGCACCCCTCACGTCTGTTGTACTCAATGGGATCCATGCTTGTTGTCTAAATATATGGGTGAAAACTATCTAAAAGCTACTGCAAAACGGGGGTGGAAAGAAAGAACAGACTCGATAGGACATTGCCGCCCTATGCCTACGTATTCCCTCGTGCAATGGGAAAGTCAAAGTCAACGTAGTTTGGAAAACTACGGGTGATTGGGGGAGTTTGCTCACCAATACATCGTTGTCTTGTGCCTACGTATCCTCATCTGGTATGAGAAATCAAAGTAAACATAGTTCAGGAAACTACGGGACAAGGTTGGTTAAGTATTTTTTATGAGTGACGCTAAGCTTCCATTCCAGTAGTTAGGGACGATGCCTGTTTGCGGTAGAACGAAAAAGTAACGTACTCTTTCTGAAAATGAAGTTTGAAACAACCCCGAAGGATGAAAAGGTCTAAGTTTTGTTTGTGAGTTTTAAAAGAAGTGAATTGAATTGATTTCATGTTGCACTAAAGACTATGACACAAGAGCGAATGCGTCGCATATCGCCCAAAGGGCATACGCTAAACAATCTAGACAAGTGAAGAGAGACCTCCCCACTTATCATTTCTCATGTACTTAAGGCTCGTAGTGTACAACACTTCTCATTCTTTATTAGGTGTCTTAGAGGAGTTTGAGATGAGAAGAGAAGACACAAGGACACTAAAGGGGACTGAGAACCTAATGATGTCATGCAAAGTGGTCCTAAAGTTGGGATGAAAGAGGAGTCTACCTAATTTTATCATACAAAGGATTGAAAGCTTAATGTCTCTCCTACTCCCATCTTGGACAGAGGGATTAGGAATCCTAAGGGATCATGTGATCAAGCACAAGTAAACACATCACTAATCAATCACAAGTGAAAGTAAAAAGAAATACTTGAAAAAGTCATGAAAGATGAAAAGAGATGAGAGAAACATAAACACAAACAACAATGAATATGCAAACATGAGACACATCAATGACACACACAAGTCACAAAGATGGGAATTAGATCACAATGGCAAGTAAGGCAAACACACAAAACCAAATGCCACAAACACCTTAAGAAGAAAGATGCTAAACAATGAATCACAATCAAAGAAGTGGGGGAGAAATAGAGTGAGGCATCAACCACATCATGATCATCTAATTCATACATCTACTCATGATCACACAAAGAAAGTACTCAAACAACTCATAACAAATCCATGCACTTAAGTCATTCTCAAAGTAAGACTTATGCCACAAAAACAAACAAAATCAAGCATACAATCAACAAGATCAGAAGCAAAGTTAAATGATGTGCATCAAATTTAAACTCAAGTTATCAAACAAGGTCATGAAGAATCACACTTAAATAGGAGGACCAAAGTCCAAGCAAACATCTCACAATTCAAACATAAGTGGAAAACAAGATAATACAAGGCTTGTGAGGTGAAACCAACACCTAATGGACCTCTAATCATGAATACCAGAATCTCAAACATGTTAATGATAGCCAACAAGACTCAAGAAGCCCTCAAGGGATCACACAAGATCATATCCCAAAACTAGGTTAAGATGTGTACACACACACATAGTTAAACAATGAGGTTTTGAGGCATCAACCAAAAATAGAAATGAATCTAAATAAAATCCAAATAAATCACCAAACTCAAGTTAAGCCCCTCAAAAATTAGTGTGCAAAAGATCATGGCAAGAATTGCATCAAAACATCACCAATTGTATCAATCAATGCAAGGTACTCAACTTGTCGAGCATGCCTCGATGGTCAAATAAAATCAAATGGAAAACAATCAAGAAGTGACCATCAAGACCTCAAACCAGCCCTCAAATAATCCTCAATCAAACACCCAAGTGTGAGAGGAAAATTGGTCAAAGGGGGTATTCAATTGAAGTCAAACTTCAAGCTTAAATCAATAGAACCAACCACAAAACCACTTGACAAAATAAAATGATTAAAATAATAAAAATAAATGAAAAATAAAATAAAAGTATGGAAAAATATCTCAAGACATTAATTAAACATAAGGTATTTTTTATTGATTTTTATAATGATTAAAACTATTTAAAATAGAATTAAAATGAAAATAAATAAAAATAAAATAAAATGAAATGAAAGGGAGGTGTAATAGCAAAAGTCCAATGAACTGAAATCACTTGAAGCGTGCAAATGGGCCCCAAAAGGGCTGTGTTAATATCAAAAGTGTTTGAGCCCAGTCCAAAAATCAAACAAAACTCAGAATAAAATGAAACGCGTCGTTTCATTAATCTAGGTGTCAAGACACATCAGTTCTCAATGCGCCACACAAGCCAAGTCAAAGCCCAGTCACCAAACACCTCAGCATTTGACCTCAGACACTGGAGCCCTAGCTCCGGTCGTCTTCTCCGGTGAGCTTCACCGGTGGTGACTTAAAATCAGCATAAAGATGAAAACCCAAGACATGTTTGAAGGATTTTTCACGTAGATTACAAATATGCCATCAGTTTCTTATAAAGCCTCTTCTAACATGGTGAAATCAAAGCACGAAAATGTGGTACACAAACTGAAAATGGATTAAACAGACACAATAAGCACACAAACATTGCCTACACATGGTAGGGCTTTAGATGCAACCAGTATGGACCTATATTGATGCTTAGAATGAGATTTTCAGAGGGTGAAAAGTTGTCTAACGGAGCAACTTTGTTGGTCCTTCAAACGGTGCTTAAGCTTCAACCTAAAACTTCCAATCTCCTCCTTATACTTCAGTGATTGAGAAATGTGCAAAACATGGAAGGAAAAACCAGGGAGAAATGAAATTCTAAGAGAGAGAAATCTTGTGAAATATTTAATGAAAACTACTCTGTTTGCAGCTATCCACTCATGCCCCCACGTTAGGGTTTGTTTATGGCTTATATATGAAGGCTGTGAGGGGTTTTTACAGGCCCATGATGAGTGATTTTATTGCTTTCACAAATTTGCCAAAAATGCCAAAGTGAAGTGTACACGGGTTTGGGTGCTTTGTCATGTATTCAAACCAATCCTTTTGGGTCAGAGGGAGGTGAGGAAATCAATTTGAATGACTAGAAGGAAAGGCATTAAGGTTTGTCATGTGTTTTGAACATTTCTCAATAAAGCATGAAACTTGAAAATGGCTTGAAAACATGAGCTCATGTTTTCTCATTTGGGTAACAATTGGTATGATCACAACATGATGATGATATGGCATCAAAGGACCAACAACAAACTCATTTGGTGACTTGAAAAGGAAGAAACTCACATTAGGTCCAAAAGTTCATGTTTTCCAACTCATCCTGGTTTAATGATCTCATAAATCATCAAGGGACATGAGTTTTGAAGTCATGATGGAGTTAAAGTCTTGGTAAACAAGTTTCATGTGGCAGGAATATGGATTTGAGGCCTTGTAGTTCATAAATTTGGTCTTTAAAGTGAATGACCTAAAACTAGGTTTCCAAAAATGACCTTGACTTGGGATGAGCATAACTAGAGCTTCACATATGAGAATGATGATTTCTAATACTTTTTGGAAAGCTAAGACAATAAGGAACAACTCTCATGTTTGTTGAAGAATGAGGAAAAGCTTGGTTCCATGTGAAAAATTCCTTGAAAGTGAGTTACCCTTGAATGCCTCTAAATTCTCTTCATTTTGTGACACCAACTTGTACCAAGCATAACTTGAGATGTATGAATCCCATGGGAGAGTTCTTGTAATAAAATAAATCTTGAAAGATGAGGAACAAGTCTCATGTTTGAAGGAAAATGAGATAGGACTTGTACCATAGTGAAATTTTTCATTGAAGTTATATGCCAAAAGAGGGGATTTTACACTGAGAGTCATCTGAAACCCTAATTTAGCAACTTCTTGAACTCTTGAATCTCCTTGACCTAGTTTCCAAATGAAATTTAAGATTACTTAGGATTACCTCTCATGGATTCCATGATCAAGAATCAAGCCTTGAGCTCTTTCAAATCCACAGTTGGCTTTTGTTGACCGGATGAAACCCTAACACCCTATCTATTGACTGAGGTTCTTGCAAATGATTTGTGTGATCATGTAACCCCCATAGAGGACCCTCAAGGTGTACATTGATCTCTTGAACCATGTCTCATATAAGGAGATAACCATATGTCTCTAATCATCCTCAAGATAGGAAGAGATAACCAAACACATACTTTCTCTCCTCAGGCAACCTTGACACCAACTCTGATGACAATAATGACTTGGTGGCTTGAAATTGTACCTTTTATTGAACTTTGAACATGAAGCTTCTCCTCTTGAGTATTAAATACAAAATCTTGATCCCTTGTCTAAAACCAATGTTATGCACAAATGCTAATGCAAGATGCCATGAAACATAAGCCAAGGTAGAAGAAAAGGTTGGGCAAATTTTAGGGTGCAACAGCTGCCCCTATTCAATCGACTTGGACTTGAAGGTATGAAAAGCGAACGCTTTCAACGTTCAAGGTAAAAGGCGATTGAATACAAGAGAATCCATAAATTTGTAACCTATGGATGTTATACAGAGAGCTTGCCATCCGAAAGTGGACTTAAAAGCGACGGGTACCAACCAAAAGTTGGGATGACCAAAATGATAACTTGATCAAAATGATAACATGGGATACCAACCAAAAGTCAGGATTACCAGGAGATTGTATCTGAAGATTGTGAAAAACGAGCTACTAACCAAAAGTTAGGATCACCCAGAGAGTTATAACCAAATGTTGTGAAGAAGAGACTACTAACCAAAAGTTAGGATCATCCAAAAGATTATCATCGACCAAAAGTCAGAACAGGAGCTACTAATAAAAAGTTAGAAACATCGACCAAAATTCAGAACCAAAACTTCTAACCAAAATTTAGGATCATCGACCAAAAGTCGAAACAAAACTGCTAACCAAAAGTTAGGATCATCGACCAAAAGTCGGAACAAAACTGCTAACCAAAAGTTAGGATCATCGACCAAAAATTAGAACAAAACTGCTAACCAAAAGTTAGGATCATTTACCAAAAGTCGGAAAACAACTTCTAACCAAAAGTTAGGATCGTCGACCAAAATTTGGAACAGAAGCTGCTAACCAAAAGTTAGGAACCATCGACCAAAAGTTGGAACAAAACTGCGAGGAATGAAAGAAGCTCAAACAACTAAAAGTCGGGATAAAGGCTACTAACCAAAAGTTGGGATGACGACTTCGCAAGAGAACAAAAGAAGACTACCGACCAAAAGTTGGGATAATGTCCAAGATAACTAGGAAGTAGAATCAAGCAATTTACAACCTGGAAAAGAGAACTCCGCCGGGGAAAGAGAAACTTAAACAAGCAAACTCTGTTGGGGAGTAAAATAAGATAATAACATCCACCGATGATTCTTACTGGGGGTCTGGTACCACGAAGGCTCATGAATCATGTCATTATCGGTTGGAGAGATATCTGGTAACAAAAGGTAATAACCTGGCTTATGCTTTGCATGCATATGTTTGAATATGGCGTAATGCTCCATACGGAATGGAAATACTACGCGTTTGGGAGAATGTTATGCAAAAATGCAAATGCAAGGAACACCACCGAGACAAACAACAACCAAACTTTCTAAGGAACATGCCTTGAATGGCCTTTTGGAGTAGAACTCTACTGGGGACAAATTCCATTCTGCTGGGAATTGAGAATAATATCCATCGGGAAGTTATCCCAAATGATTTATTTTGAACAGTACCAATGACCATTGGACTCTGCTGTGGATGTATACCACTTCTGAACTACTCGTCGATGGAAATAACATTAATCTCTGCTTGGGGAGAGAGGTCGATAACATATATCCTGTTGGGGGACAATGCTGATCTTGCCCCGCTGTTGGGGAATAATCTTAACCTTAACCTGCTGAGGATAAGTGCACACTATTATTGGTGAGACACTTCTGACTTGGAAACAGTTCTTGGTGGAGCAGATCCTGTAAATGACAAACAAAAACATGTCATGTATGAAACAATGGCTATTTCGGTCATCGTCTGTGACATCATTCAAGTAAGTCATTATTTTAATCATGATTAGCAAGGTCCCAAAAGTTTTTGTGTATGCAAAGTTTATCAAAAATATCAAACATCTTTTCATAAACAAAACAGTAAAAGCAAAAACAAGAATAGAAAGCTGTATGTGGAAAAATACTTCATTGATTAAAAGGCATGTAAACAGGAAAATTACATCGAATGCAACTCCTGAAATGAGAAAGTCGCGCAAAAAGTATAAATACAAAAGATATAAGAATGCCGGCAATATGGAAACAGGCAACCACCATATGTCGATTCGACTATGACTCGCATGACTTTGATGCTTCACCAATGTTTCGCTTTCTGAAGAAACTTACCTATTAACCCTCGGGTCCTCCAAGAATTCAACTGTGCTCATGGGTCAAACACGGACCGTAATCGCTTGCTTTTAAATCCCTAACTTTTTCCTGAATTGCCGTTGCGGGTTTTCGATCTACCGGGATACCCATTTTTTGCCAAATTTTCCTTTTCAGGTTTTCAACTCTGCGGGTTTATTCATTTTTATTTTTATCCCTAATTTTTTCCCGAACCTATTCTTTTTATGGTTCGCCGGGATGCCCCATTTTTGCCTAGATTTTATTTTTATGTCCAGCGGGTCTCTTTTTAAGCAAAGTATTTTTTGACTACGTCCGCGTTCACAGGGGACGTAAAATCTTCATCGTCCATAGTTGATAGTAATAAGGCTCTTCCAGAGAAAACTTTCCTTACTACATATGGACCTTCATAATTGGGAGTCCACTTGCCCCTGTGATCTGTTTGTGGAGGGAGGGTCCTCTTCAACACTAAGTCACCTGCCTGAAAATTTCGAGGGCACACCTTCTGATCAAATTCCTTCTTCATTCTGCTCTGATATAGCCAGCCATGGGCGATAGATGCCAATCTCTTTTCATCAATCAGACTAAGTTGATTCAACCTAGCCGTTACCCATTTCGCTTCATCAAGCTTCACATCAACCAAAACTCTCAGAGAAGGAATATAGACTTCTAATGGTAGGACGACTTCCATACCATACACCAAAGAGAAAGGAGTTGCCCCAGTCGATGTACGCACCGAAGTACGATAGCCATGTAAAGCAAAAGGCAACATCTCGTGCCAATCTTTGTACGTCACCACCATCTTCTGCACAATCTTCTTGATATTCTTATTGGCTGCCTCGACAACACCATTCATCTTCGGACGGTACGGAGAAGAGTTGTGGTGTTCAATCTTGAAACTCTTGCACAATTCTTTCATCATCTTATTGTTAAAATTTGATCCATTGTCAGTAATGATCCTTTCTGGCACTCCGTAACAGCAAATAATGCTCTTCTTGATAAATCGAGCAACTACCTGTCTGGTCACATTAGCAAATGTGGTTGCTTCCACCCACTTGGTGAAATAATCGATTTCTACCAAGATAAAGCGGTGCTCATTGGATGAGGCCGGTTCAATCTTGCCAATCATGTTGATGCCCCACATTGCAAAGGGCCAAGGAGATGTCAAAACATTAAGAGGGCTTGGCGTCACATGCATCTTGTCAGCATAAATTTGACATTTATGGCATTTCCTGGCATACTTAAAACAATCATACTCCATAGTCATCCAGTAATACCTTGCTTTCAACAACTTTCTGGACATCGCATATCCATTGGCATGTGTACCAAAAGAACCTTCGTGGACCTCTTCCATTAACAAACTTGCTTCATTTTCATCTATACAACGCAACAATACCATATCGAAATTTCTCTTGTATAACACATCATCCTTATTCAAGTAAAAATTTCCCGACAGCCTCCACAGAGTCTTCTTATCTCTATTCGATACCCCAGGCGAATACTCTTGATTCTTGAGGAAATTTCTGATGTCAAAATACCAAGGCTTCCCATCCGATGCTTCTTCTACTGCAAATATGAAAGTTGGCCTGTCGAGGCACATGATAGTGATCATTGGAGCTTCATTCCAGTAATTCACTTTATACATTGATGATAACGTTGCCAAAGCGTCCACCATCTGATTCTCAGCTCTCGGCACATGATGAAATTCTACCCTGTCAAAGAAAGGCAGCAATCTTCTTGCATAGTTCATATAAGGCACCAGATTGGGTTGACGGGTTTCCCACTCTCCTTTGATATGATTGACGACTAAAGCTGAATCACCATATACATAAAGATTCTTGATTCTCAAATCGATAGCTTCTTCTATACCCATGATACACACTTCATATTCAGCTTCATTATTAGTGCAGGCAAACGTTAATCGGGCGATGAACGGTATGTGAGAACCATGAGGAGTTGTAATGATTGCCCCAATTTCATTACCATATAAATTAACAGCACCGTCGAAAACCATCTTCCACTAAGAACCTATCTCGGGACCTTTGTCCGACAAAGGTTCGTCACAATTCTTCATTTTTAAAAACATTATGTCTTCGTCGAGAAACTCAAACTTCATTGGCTGATAATCCTCAATTGGTTGTTCGGCAAGATATTTTGACAACACACTCCCTTTAACGGCTTTTTGGGAAACATATTGAATATCATACTCTGTCAGAACCATCTTCCATCTAGCAATTCTCCCGGAAAGCGCCTGCTTTTCAAACATGTACTTGATCGGATCCATCTTCGAAATCAACATGGTTGTATGATTTAACATGTATTGCCTTAGGCGTTTGGCTGCCCAAGTGAGTGTACAACATGTTTTCTCTAGCATCGAGTATCTGGACTCATATTCTGTGAAATTTTTACTCAAGTAATAGATAGCATGCTCTTTTCTACCCGCCTCGTCATGTTGACCGAGTACACAACCCATTGAATTCTCAAGAACCGTCAAGTACATAATCAAAGGCCTTCTTGCAACTGGAGACATCAGTATCGGAGGTTCCTGCAAGTATTCTTTTATTTTCTCAAATGCCCTTTGACAATTTTCGTTCCAAACGAATGCTTGGTCTTTCTTTAATAATTTGAATATTGGTTCACAAGTGGCTGTAAGGTGAGATATGAACCTTGCAATGTAGTTCAATCTCCCCAGAAAACCACTGACCTCTTTTTCTATTTTTGGCTCAGGCATCTCTTGTATTGCTTTTATTTTTGCAGGATCTACCTCGATTCCTCTTTCACTGACAATGAACCCCAACAACTTTCTTGATCTCACTCCGAAAGTGCACTTATTTGGATTTAACCTCAACCTGAATTTCCTTAACCTTTCAAATAACTTCAACAGATTAACTAAATGACCCTCCTCTGTTTGCGACATCGCAATCATGTCGTCAACATACACTTCGATCTCATGATGAATCATATCGTGAAATAGAGTCACCATCGCCCGCTGATAAGTTGTCCCTGCATTTTTCAATCCAAAAGGCATAACTTTGTAGCAAAATGTTTCCCACGGCGTGATAAAAGTAGTTTTCTCCATGTCCTCTAGAGCCATTTTGATTTGGTTATACCTAGAGAAGCCATCCATGAAAGAAAACATAGAGTATTGAGCAGTATTATCAACTAGAACATCAATGTGGGGGAGCGGGAAATCATCCTTTAGGCTCGCTCTATTCAGATCTCGATAATCGACACACATCCTGACCTTTCCATCCTTCTTGGGTACAGGAACAATATTTGCGACCCATGGAGGATAATTTGTGACGGAAAGAAAACCAGCATCCAACTGCTTCTGGACTTCTTCCTTAATTTTGACTGCCATATCCGGCCTGGTTTTTCTCACTTTTGCTTCACAGGCGGACATTCTTCCCGGAGAGGTAGCTGGTGCATCACTATATCGGTATCCAACCCTGGTATATCTTCATACGACCAAGCGAAGACATCCCTATACTCACGGAACATTTCGACCAATCTTCTTTTGACATCGTTTTCCAATATAGCCCTGACTCTGTCTTCTTTCCTGTCCTTTTCAGTGCCCAGATTGACAACTTCGACATCCTCTTGATGAGGCAGAATAAGTTTTTCCTCTTGTCTCAACAGTCTGGCCAGCTCTTCAGGTAGGTCACAATCTTCATCAGTCTCTTCTTCAGCTTGAAAAATAGGATTGTCAAAATCATATCGAGTCATAGCCGAATCTGAATCGATGGTATCTGAGATGTGAAACCTACATGATTGATGTTTTATGCTTAATATGATATGGAAACAAACACAAACACATTGCCATTTTAATGTTGAAAATATAAGAAGAAAAACAAGGATCAAAATATTTGAATGCAAATAAAAAGTTGAACATCAAAGGGCCCTACAAAGGAAAATCACTACGTCTTAGGCAGAACGTAGGACTACACATAATCAAAAACAAAGAAATTACTCTTCAAAAGTGACTTGAACGATTTCCTCCATAGTCCAGTTGCGTAGCTTCTGTCCAGGAATACATGGACGAATCCAAGCATCCATGTCGCAATTGTTATCTCCTTCATCATCTCCCACAACATTAATTCTATAAAAAATAACCCCACCACTGGTGAACTGAACAGGTCCTCTGTACCTCGGAGCACTCTGAGAAGAAGATGGGCTATACCCCAGGCCAAACATGTCTTACTTTTTAGGAAACTGAGAACTTTACCCCATCTCTGTGAAGAACTAGATTCTACAATAGCACGGGCTTCTTTAAACAATGATAATGAAATTTCTGGAGCCTTATTATCAACAGGAGGCCTCTCCTGAACCTGTACCACTTCAAAAGCCTGACACAGCGTCTCATGAATCTCGCCATCCACTTCTACATACTTGAAAGATGACATTTGACTGATCATGATATCTTCCTCTCCACAGACCGTGATAATCTTCCCCTCCACCATATATTTCAGTTTCTGGTGCAAAGCCGAGGTAACTGCCCCAGCAGAATATATCCATGGCCCGATCGAGTAAACAACTATAAGCAGGCTGGTTATCCATAACATAGAAGACTGTGTAAAATATCTCTGGGCCTACTTGAATCGGCAAGGTGACTTCACCAAATACTGACCTTCTGGTCCCATCAAAAGCCCTCACCACCAAATCATTGGGAGTACAAAATCAAACCTTGGGTGTCCAACTTCATCAATGCTTTCTTGGGAAACACATTGAGTGATGATCACGTATCAACCAACACATGAGACAGAAAACCCCCTACACTCTATGGATATGTGTAGGACATGGTTGTGATTTCTTTGAGCCGGAGTTAGATCCAGATTAGTAAATCCCAAACCATTACTAGCGTTAACATGAGCCACTACTCCTTCAAGTTGATTAACAGAAATTTCCTGCGGAACATAAGTTGTATTCAAAATCCTGAACAAAGCATTTCTATGTGCCTTAAAGCACAACAACAATGACAAGATTGAGATCTTAGAAGGTGTTTGCTGCAAGTGATCCAAAATTTTATAATCATTTTTGCGAATGAGTCGCATGAGTTCTTCAGCATCTTTGGCCAAGGAGTCTTTCTCTCCCTGTTGCTGACTTTCTTCCACTACAGCTTTACCTTTACCTTTGTCACTTCTTTCCACATTAGTATCCGGTAGAGAGAGCACTCTGCCACTCCTAATCAAGCCTCCTGCTCCAACAACATTGTCAACAGATGATTCCCCAGCTGGCTTCTCTACCAACTCCTGTTTGTACCCATTGCAAAATACCTCTGCCCTATAGTTCCAAGGAATGGCCTTGGTGCTCTCATAAGGTATCAGTCCCGGTGTCATAATGATAACAGGTGTTGGCCTCAGCAGCACTAAAATATTTATTGCTCGGTATGGGATCGAAATCGTTGCGATTTCACCCTGCTCATCACCAATTTCCTTCACATCTTCTTCTCATACTACTCTTTCAAACTACAAACTTCCCTAATTAATCAAACCTTGAATATGATTCCTCAACTCACCACATCCTTCTGGGTGCACACCATATCCCTCACAACCTTCTAGATAACCAAGGAAAACACCACCCTTCAATAATCTGCTTTTCACATAACTCAACAGCGTCTTCAACTCTGCAACATTAGTTATCAGGTTCAATCTTTCTCCCTCGATAACGGCATTAACTCTTGCCACTCCGTGATTCAGCATAGCATTTTAATTCACATTTGGGGTCTCATTCATGAAATTGATTGCTTTGGAATCAAGAAAATCTTGCAATTTATGCTTAAAATCTTTACAATTATCAATGTTATGACCTGGAGCACCGGAATGAAAATCACACCTAGCATTTGCGTCATAGCCCGGTGGAGGTATGCCAGTAAGCGGCGCCAAAGTCCTTTTTTGAACAAGTTGCAACTATAGTAGATGTTAAAGCAATTGAGAGTAAGGCATGGGAGGCGTGTCGAATTACCTGTTGGCCATTCTTCCTCTGTCTGGATAATGGCAAGGTGCAATGGTAGGTTGTTAAGGTACAGTCGGAATGGCTATACTAGCAATTTGTTGCTGACGTTGAGGCTGGTACTGTTGCTGATGATGTGCTCGGTCTCTGTTTCTGTAGGCTGATACGGCATTTGTGTCTCCTTCCCTTTTCTTTGAATTCTCATATGTCTTCCTCATTTCTCTTGATGTGGACCCTTCTCCACTCTGTATCTTCCCCAGTTTTATTCCATTTTCCACTCTTTCCCCTGTTATGATCAAGTCTGAGAAACTCCCAAACATACTCCCAATTAGCTTCTCATAATATATTCCTGGAAGGGTTGCCACGAACATATCAATTAGTTCCCGTTCGACCATCGGGGGTTGAACTCGAGCTGCTAGTTCCCGCCACCTCTGGGCATATTCCTTAAATCCTTCATTGTTTCTCTATGATAAGTTCTGTAACTGTACTCTATTTGGTGCCAGATCACTATTTTATTGATAATGACGAACAAAAGCTTCCCCTAAATCCCTCCAACTCCTGATATGTGTCCCTTCCAGACCCATGTACCATTCTAGAGAAGGACCTGCCAAGCTATCTTGAAAGAAATGCATTAACAACTTCTCATCATCTGAATAAGCTGACATCTTCCGGTAATAAGCCCTAAGATGTACTCTAGGAAAGGTTGTCCCTTTGTACTTGTCAAAATCTGGCACTTTGAATTTAGGGGGAATCTTGACCCCTGGTATTAATCCCAGATTAGACATGTCGAGTCCCAAAGAGTTTTGGTTCTTGAGGCTCTTCATCTTCTCCTCAATCATCTTGAACCTTTTGTTAGCCTTTGCAGAAGGACCCATATCCAAGTCTCTCATTAAAAATACATCATCTTGGTCGTCTTCTTCCTAGTGAGGGCCTGCAGCTCCATGTGCAACACCCACACAACCTCCTGCACCAGTCATATGAACTCCTGCTTGCTGACCTCCGCCCGGAGGATTAACAACAGTAGGGATTACGTTGGCCTGTGGAATGCTGCCATCAGCTGGGGGAGGAATAGCTGTAGTTCCTCCATGTAAGACACCACTTCCATCTACCTTGGCTATCAGTGGTTGGACTAGAGTTCTCAGTTGTTCTTGACCATTGACTACTCCATGCATCATGTCCATAAATTGTGTCATCCGGTCTCTGAATTCCTGTAACTCTTGTTGTACTTAATCCATGATTCTTTGTTGAGTCCCCCTCGTAGAGTACCTGTGGAATGTCGGGTCTGCTATCCTATAAACTACTGGAAGGAAACCACATAGAGATAAGATTAACGGTCACAAGAACACCTGCTATGCAAAATGATAATGATAATGCAAAATGCAAGCATGTATATATGATTTAGGAAGGTCTTTCCCCTTGATTCTAGTTCCAAGAACAAAAGCAAGCAGGAGATCAACACACTGAATCACAAATCTCTTCTCATAAATAAAATGAGGACGGAAGTCAACGTACACAAAATAACGTCAAAAGATACAACAGTAAATGATCATACGACCCCATCCAACAAGCCAGGTGATGGTCTCAATACAAGATAATAGAGAAGAAAACTAAAAGAAAACTGCATTAGATAACTCTCTTTAGCCACTGTAATAAATCTAAAACTCCTCTAATAGCTTCTTTGTATTCGCGTGTTTAGGTCTTGCGACAATTCCTGTATGAGCAAACCTCTTCTACTGATAACATCCTTCAAACTTTGAGCGTAATCTTCCCAAGCATCTTCTCCGAAGGCATCTTCAAGTCTCGGTTTCTTCAATTCTGCCCTTGTCTTGAATTCCTCCAGCGCTGACTGGGTTTCTCGTAACTTACGATCACTTTCATACTGACAAGATGATTCCAATGAAGCTTTTTCATCCTTGATCCTGAGTTGTGTCTTCAGTCTGTCAATCTGCTTATGAAGCTCATCCTCTCTTCCTTTGTTGGCAGTTAGCGCAATGTTCCACTGATCATTGAACTTAGATATCTCCAGGCATGCTTTATCCAATTCTTTCTTCTTGTTTCTAAGAACATTACCAGTGCTCTTCAAATCTTGACCAACTCATTCTCGTACACAAATCTCTTTAGTCAACTCCTTTCCCAACTTGTCCAAGGCTTCTGTCTTTATCTTGGCCAAGTAAACTGCTTCGTTCTTTTCACTCTTTAACTGATTAACTTCCTTTTTGAGCTCTTCATTCTCCTTGCGTAACTCTTCTTTTTCAGCCCACATCTTACTATATCTCTGAATATCAACCATCGTAGGTTCTGTAATGACCAAAGAATACAGAGGTTCTCTGACAGGGAATGGTAACAACATTCTCTTCACCCTTTCATGGATCCAATCCACATAAGGTCCATAAGCTCTGCAGTCGCCCTTACCCAAAGAAAGTTTTCCTCTCCTATGAATTCTTCTCCAAGCCCTTTTTAACCTGGCTAGAGTGTCACAGTCAGCTGCTCTTGTGAAATACAGAGATTACTGTATTTCCTCCTCCTTCAAGGGCCCTTTCAAAGCGTAACCAAACTGCCTAATAGCAAGAGAAGGATTGTAGTTGATACCACCTTTTCTTCCTATCAATGGAAGGTTAGAAAAGTTTCCATAGCTAAAGATGATCTCCATGTCGAGCAGATCTCAATTAAACTAAACAATATTCTCAGATGTCAAACCCATAAGCCTTTCTGTCCAATTTAATGTATCTGACGTATCAACAAAAGCTCCAGCTCAAGGAAGATGCTCCATAAACCATTTGTGAAGGAGTAGCGCACAACAAGAAACATTATTTACTTTCCTCTTCTTATTCTTATAATCTACTGAATGGTACACGTTTCCCAGAAGAGTAGGTATAGAATTCCTAGAAGCAAAAATATGAAAGGCGTCTATATCAACAAAGTCCGGTATATTGGGAAACAGAACTATGCCATAAATGCATAAGGCTAGAATAGCATTGAAAACCACCCAACAACCCTCCTTAGCAAAATGTTGAGCCTTGCCTACCAAGAAAGTCAATGGAAAACTTGAAACCCCATTTCTCCAAACCACATTACATCTAACTCATATTTGTTCAAATGAAGTACGTTGGCCAGCTTTATCAGGTTAGGTTCTTTCTCATAATGAAAGAAAGGCATCTCTTCTAAGACCGGGACTCTCACCAGAAAAACAAACTCCTCCAAAGTAGGAACTAAGACATAATTAGGGAAAGTGAAACAGCATAACTGAGGGTCGTAGAACTGTAACAAAGTGTGGATGGCTCCTAGTTCATATCTTGAGGTTTTACGGACAAAACTCAAAATATTCCCATAGTCCTTTTTGAAGTCTTCAATGACACCATGATCAACCACAGAAATGAGACCAAATAAAGGTCCTAACTCCGGCATCGGGAACTTGTAGGTGATAGTCCTTTTCAACCCAGGCTCCATATTGACAGCGGATCAGATCAGTAGAATCAAACAGAAAATGGGAACCTGAAATCATAAATACATGCAAATGTTAATATGCAGATGAAAATGCAGATGCAAACAGGGGATCAAGACTGTTGCGCTGCTGACTGAGTTAAACCAGAATTCTGCTTCGGCAAGAAAATACCAGAATACCACAATACTGAAGTAATAGAAACCCACAGTATCAAAGATCAAAATTCTACATTGATGAGAGAACTAGAAAACTGAGTTGGTTGAAGGTCAGGTTTTCTACAAAACCCATCCCAGTCACAAGTAGGACCTAATCTTTGATAAGGTACGACATCCTATGTAGGTCGTCAGTATCACGGACTCTCAAGTCAAGAAACGATGACACGTTCACTATTTCTAGTTTGGCATCATGGTCAAACAAGGAGGCCTCAACTGACTTCCTAATGAACGGTCTCCAGAGTCGTTAATTTCCAAATCCAACATCCTTTCAACTGTCTGAGACGTACAGGACATGATGTCTTCAAAGAAAATATCGTCTGAACGCGAATTTCATGAGATTTATTTCATGCTGAACATGCAAACCTGCACTACTCTCCACACTAATGCTAGATGTGTACTCAAGCCTGGGTATTGGGCTTATCTCTCAATGAAACACCCCACCAACAACACAGCAGCAGTATGATAATAAAGATAAAGTGCAGAAAGTAAAATGAAAATACAACAATATACAAATACAACATACATACACACAAATACACACCCACCAATAGACAACAAACAAGCGCTAGGATTGACTCGCATAGGGAAACGGGGTTCCCAACAGAGTCGCCAGCTGTCGCAACTGTGAAAAAAGGGGCCAGCGGAAACAAACACAAGAGTCGCGACTGAACACTATTTATCCCAAAGAGAGGGAAAGGAAACGATCAAAGAAAACCTAAAATAACGGGAAAAGACAAGTTCATCATAACCGAATCTTGGGTTCAGGAGTCGGTTACGCAAGGGGAAGGCATGAGCACCCCTCACGTTCGTTGTACTCAACGGGATCCATGCTTGTTGGCTAAATCTATGGGTGAAAACTATCTAAAAGCTACTATAAAATGGGGGTGGAAAGAAAGAACAGACTCGATAGGACATCTTCGCCCTATGCCTATGTATTCCCTCGTGCAATGGGAAAGTTAGAGCCAACGTAGTTCAGAAAAATACGGGTGATGGGGGGAGGTTGCTCGCCAAGACATCGCCGTCTTGTGCCTACATATCCTCGTCTGGTATGAGAAATCAGAGCAAACGTAATTCAGGAAACTACAGGACAAGGTTGGTTCAGTATTTTTTATGAGTGACGCTAAGCTTCCATTCCAGTAGTTAGGGACGATGCCTGTTTGCGGTAGAACGGAAAAGTAACGTACTCTTTCTGAAAATGAAGTTTGAAACAATCCTGAAGGATGAAAAGGTTTGAGTTTTGTTTGTGAGTTTTAAAATAAGTGAATTGAATTGTTTTTGAGACTCATGTTGCACTAAAGACTATGACACAAGAGCGAATACGTCGCATATCGCCTAAAGGGCATACACTAAACAATCAAGACAAGTGAAGAGAGACCTCCCCACTTGTCATTTCTCATGTACTTAAGGCTCGTAGCGTACAACACTTGTCATTCTTTATTAGATGTCTTAGAGGAGTTTGAGGTGAGAAGAGAAGACACAAGGACACTAAAGGGGACTGAGAACCCCAATGTTATCATGCAAAGTGGTCCTAATGTTGGGATGAAAGGGGAGTCTACCTAATGTTATCATACAAAGGATTGAAAGCCTAATTTCTCTCCTACTTCCATCTTGAATAGAGGGACTAGGAATCCTAAGGGATCATGTCATCAAGCACAAGTAAACACATCACTAATCAATCACAAGTGAAAGTAAAAGGAAAGACTTGAACAAGTCATGAAAGATGAAAAGAGATGAGAGAAACATAAACACAAACAATAATTAATATGCAAACATGAGACACATCAATGACACACACAAGTGTTGTACCCCAAAATTTGACCAACCGTTTCTCGTAATTTGGCTTATGTTTCGTTTCATTTGCATTTGCATCTGCATATCGCATACTGTGCATTTTTTCAGCCGAATTGATTTTATCGGGATTACAGTCTTTTTCTTGCGTTTCAGACGTTTCAAGCCAGTTCAAATAAGCAGGTTTTATTGTGGGATTTGTGCTCTGCCCGATGATTCGATCTAAGCTGTTATTTTTGGGGATATTTTGGTATCCGTTTTTTACCGTTTATTTCGTTACTTTCTAGAATTTTTATTCTTTGATTTAATTGCTTTTATTGATTTTCATTGGAATTATCTATATTTTCTAGAATTTATTTCATAAAATTTAGATTTTAAATAGATAGTTTTATGTTTTATTTTCTATTTTAGAATATTATTAGAGTTTTAATAGGTTTTTAAATAGATTTTTGGATTTATTTCTCTATTTTAGATATTTTATATTTTTATAGATTTTAAATAATATTTTCTAGAATTTAATTGTTTGTAGAATGTTTTAGGTTATGAATTCTTTTAGATTTTAATAGAATTTATTGTTTTTAGTTTAATTTGGTTAGAATTTTGGTTAGAAGTTTAGCTTAGATTTCATTAGAATATTACTTGTTATAGGATTTAGTTTTTAGTTGTTATTAATTGTTTAGGTTGTAATTAATCACGTTGCATTAATCTGTTTTCTAAATCATCTTTTAATATCACCAACTTTGTCTTTAATTAAGTCATCTTTTAAGTTTTAACTGTGTTGCTTAATTTCTTAGCATTTACTTTAAATCAGCATTCTTTTATTAATCCCTCATTAGTCATGTCAGTTTTTGTTTTATTAATTCCCGGTATTACTTTGTCTTCATTTAATTTTAATTAGTGTCAGCTTTATTAATTTTATTCAGCAGAAAATTAACTAATCTCAGCTTTAATTATTTGGTCAACTAATCAGTCCAATGCAGGTTTTCACGTGACAAGTGTCAGGGCTATAAATAGCCCTATTCACTCTCTCTCATAGTTGGCTGGCGCATATATCAAAAAAACACTATTCACCCTCACCAGACAAATCACGCGGATCAAAATCCCGCCGGAAACCTCATCCAACCTCACCGGAAAACTCATAACATCACCGGAAAATTCATGATACCCACCGGAAACTTCATCCATGTTCATACTATTTTTCCAGATTTTCTTCGCCAACATTCATGTGTTCATCAACCTTTTCCATACTTTTTCAGAAACACTCAAACATATTCATCAGCTTCATCATTATTTTTCCAGAACTTCATCTTTTTCCAGATCCACATTCATATTTTCATTATTTTTCCGGAAAACGTATCAACCTTCATGATTTTTTCCAGAAACTCATAGATCATCATACGAACTTTCATCATCTTCATATGATTTTCCCAGAATTTTCCGTTCATCACCAGATCTCGCTAGATCCAAACTCAACCTTCCAACAACATCAAACGAACCTTCATCGTTCCATAAACTTCTTCACATCTCCAGAAAGCTTCATACGAAACTTCATGAACCTTCATCATCATCTTCATGAGAGATCTTCGTCATCTATATCTAACTCTCGAGTTTCATGAAACAACAACCAATCTTCAGCTAACATCTTCAAACAGCTCAAAATACACAAAACTTACCCAAATCGAACCATAAACCTTCATCCATTAAACACACCTTCAGATCTACAACGAACGAATCAACATCTTCGAACAACTTTGACCAAATCACCACAAACTCCATAGATCCTCATGAACAACATCTACTCAGATCTCCACGAACTCATCGAGCTTCAACAAACCAACATGTAATCAACGATCCATTTCACAAATCTCCAGATTATGAAGTAGCTCCTTCAGATTTATGGATCTTTAACAGGTTGTGTTGTTAAGAAAGGTGATGTTGACGAGCTGAAAGTATGGAGGGAGAAGCAAAGAGTTGATACGGTGAGGTGGGGGAGACGAAGGAGTGACGGTGTCAGGAAGCAGAGAGGTTGAACAGAGAGAAGCTGAGGATGAAAACGGAGGCTAGGGTTTATTGTTGACTGAAGTGAGGAAGAGGGAAGAGCTTCGTGGACCTCCTCAATTGGTTAGTGGGCCTTGGGTCCAACTTTCATTATCTAGATGCACTCCCCGTTTTCCTTATTGCACCCCTCCCTCTGTTTATTTGTTTGGTTGTAATTGTGGGCTCAAGGCCCACCGTGTGGACTCTACTGCACCCCTAATTTCTCTGATGTACCCCCCTGTGCTGTATTTTTGTATTTCTTATGTTTTGTAATAAACTTTTTAATACATGTATATATTTTACTATTTTTCTAGAAAGATTTAGATATTCTTTTTTTCTTTTGATATTATAATATATATATTTCTTTTGTATTATATTTCCTTATAGAATTTTATATTCTATTTTCATTCAATTTCTTCTTTAAATTTCTTTAGAACTTAATTTTCTTTTAGAAGTTTATTGCAATTGGACTTGTTATTCCATTTTCATTTTGTTTTGGTCGATGATGAGACCTCCGTAATTCGTTATTAATCAATTGGTTGATGGATAATGTAGGATATGAGACCATTTCTTTCTCTCCTCTTTTCTCTTCTCCTTCTGATTTTATTTTGACTTTCTCCTGGTTTGGTCCGTGTGACACGATTCAATTGAAGAATGATTCACAATATCATTTCTCTATCTTGTCTTTGACACGAATATCAATACACTACCTCTTGGGGTTTGACTTCATTTATAAGTCGAATTATGACGGTTCAGCGTCACATTGGTTCTGATTCGAAACGTCTTCATCAAGGATCAAAAGAGGAAAAGCTTGGAATGAAGCTTGCACGCAAAAGTCAAGGGTCAACGGAACCACTCCGTTCGATAACATTGTTTTTATTTCATCTCTTTTATTCAACCCTCAAGCGTTGTGAGTAAGCGTTAGATACATGGGTAATGATGGGCGAGCGGATTCCTCTCACTCGTCTAGAGTGTTTAGTATACACCCTTAGGGTGATATGTGACGCATTCGCTCCTACGTCTTAAGACTTCGCGTGTGTGTTCCGTTACGAACCTTTTCTCTCGCATCCTGGCGATTGAGAACTCCCCTTTTCTCTCGCATCCTGGCGATTGAGATCCCTTCTCTTGCCCCCGCTTAATCGAGACCGTTTTTCCGTAGTTAACTGAACTACAGCTGCTCTGATCTCTCGTACCTGTTGAGAGTACGTAGGCATAGGATGAGATATCCTAGCGAGCACACTAACAACTAACTTCTCTTTTATCTCGCTTTTGTGCAATCGAGACTTTCCCGCTGACGACTAATTTTCCCTTTCTCTTGCCCTAGCGCAATTGAGACCAGACCGTAGTTCTAGTTCCCCTAGGTTCCCGTACCTTTAAACCAATGACATACTACATTCGTTCTACCGCAAACAGGTAACGCCTAAGTCTCTAATGGTCGAGCAGCATACACCTAACTGCTAAAATGTGTACGCTAGTATCGTCAACCTTTTCTCTCACCCCCGCATGATCGAGATCACCTTGTTTTCCCGTAGTTATCCCGAACTACGTTTGCTCTGATCTTTCATACCATATGAAAGTACGTAGGTACAAGACGCGATGTCTTGGCGAGCAACCTTTCCCCCTTCACCCATTGTTAGCCGAACTACATTGACTCTGACTTTCCCATTGCACGAGGGAATATGTAGGCACAGAGTGACGATGCTCTGACGAGTCTCCTTTCTTTTTCTTTTGTCCCTTAACCTTTAGCTAGATAGATGATCACCCTTTTAGATAGACAACAAAGCGTGGATCCCATCGAGTACGACGGACGTGAGGGGTGTTAATACCTTCCCCTTGCGTAACCGACTTCCGAATCCAGGACTTGGTTGCGATGACCTCGTCTTTTCCCTTTTCATCAGGTTTTTCCGATCGTTTCCTTTCCCTCTCTTTGGGATAAATAAAGAAAGGTGGTGACTCTTCTGTTTTTCGCAGTTGCGACAGCTGGCGACTCTGCTGGGGACAGGAATATCCCCTATGCGAGTCAATCCTAGCGTTTGTCAGTTTTGTTTTGTGGGTGTGTATATTTGTGTGTTGTATTTTGTATATTGCTGTATTTACATTTTCCGCACTATATTATTATATGTTGTTGTTGTGCTGTTGGGTGGTTGTTCCTTTGAGAGATAAGCCAAAACCCAAGCTTGAGTACACACCTAGCATTAGTAGTGGAGACTAGTGGGGGGCTTGCTTGCTTAGCAGGTACAGTTTCCCATGAATTTCACGCTCAGACGAGATTCTCTTTGATGACTTCTCCTCTGGCCCTTAGGGATCGACGAGATGTCGGATCTGAGGGTTGTCGACTCTGGGGACCGATCATTTGTGAGTCAGCTAAGTGAGGCCTCTTCGGAAAATGATGATGCCAAACCAGAAATGGTGAACGTATCATCATTTCTTGAAAGTCTATGACGCTAACGAACGCATAGGATGTTGTACCTTGTTAATTTAGGTCCATACCAGTGAGTGAGAGGGTTTTATGCAGGAAACTTGACTTCCAGCCAACCCGGTATTTTGGTTTTCTCTTCAGAGCGAACTTAATCAGTCAGCAGCGCAGCAGTATTCAGAGCTTTGTGGGGGCTGTGATCCCGTGTTTGCTGCATCTTGTATTGCATTTGCATAAGCATCTTTGCATCATTTTGCATATCATTCTCCAGCTGGCCAGAGCTCTTATCCAGCCTTTGTTTTGATTCAGAAGGTGATTCCCCGTTGTCTGTTCTGAGCAAGTGGTGATTGTTGGAAGACGACCAAGTGGTTTGAGGCAGAATCAAGAAGAATCAAGCAATGAAGTCAATGGAAGATTGTTGGTAGCTATGTCAGGGAATGACTTCCAGAATGTTGATACCTTGTCAGGTTTTACTGTGACGACCAATCCTCTGTATGGTTTTCTACCCGATGAAGACTTTTCGCAAGTGAACAACCTAACTGAAGTTCAGCCTGTGCAACCTTCTGTTGAAGACCAGGGTCTGCATGAACAATTTTTTGTCCGAAATGAGCGTTCTTCTTCTCCTGATACCACAGATTATCAGGATGTTGTTTTCTCTGTGCCGAAGTCCAGAAGAGAGGTTCCGATAGTGAAGATTCAGGTCCCGAGGGCTCTTGATTATGCTAAAAGGTTTCATGCGTTGGAGGAAAGATTCAATGCCTTGGAAGTTAAAGATACTATTGGTCTCAACGCTTCAGACATGTGTTTGGTTACTGGCCTAGTGTTACCTCCGAATTTCAAAGCACCAAGGTTTGAGAAGTACAAAGGGGATAGCTGCCTGAGGCAACACTTGGTGATGTTCTGCAGAAGAATGACTTCGTTTGTGCACGACGACAAGCTGATGATTCATGGTTTTCAGAACAGTCTGATTGGGGCATCTCTGAGTTGGTATATGCAGTTGGAGAGTAATCAGATCCGATCATGGGTGGATTTAGCCAAGGCTTTTCTGAAACAGTACGAGTATAATCTTGACATGGCTCCCAATCGCATGCAGTTGCAAGAATTGTCTCAAGAGATCAATGAACCTTTCATGAGGTATGTTCAGAGATGGAGAGAATTTGCTTCCAGAGTGCAACCACCGCTTATAAACTAAGAGTTAGCAGACTTGTTCATAAACTCCTTGCAGAGCCCGTACTTTGAAACAATGCTTGGGGTCGCATCAAATTTCTCTGAATTGGTATTAGCATGAGAACGTATTGAGAATGGCGTTAAGACTGGAAAAATTCATAATGTCTCGAGTGGTCAGGCTAGTGAAATTGAATCTCTCTGTAGCTCCCAAACTGAATAAGATGTGATCAACACAGTCATGGCAGATGTTGGTTATTCTCAGGGTGAATTAGTGAAATATTTTGGTTCTTCGTCTTCTCAGCGGTCAGTATCTTCAGTGTCTCGTTATTCTGGACAGACAACTGTGCCTAGGGCACAACATCAGAAACTTTGGGTCGCTCCTCTTGCAAATCAGCGAGCCCGTGGCCGAGGTTATCAGAATCAGCGCCAGAATCAGAATAGGCCTTGTAATAACTTGGAACAAAGGACTACTCCTTTTCATCCAGTCCTTGTGTCGTATAGCCAGCTTTTGCCACATCTGGTTCAGAACTCTTTGGTGGAGCCTAATACTCTTAAGCCTGTGCTAGAACCTTACCCTCCTGGGTACAATCCCCATGTGTAGTGTGGATATCATGGTGGATCCATGGGGCATTTGACCGAAGATTGCAAAGCTTTTCAAGCAAAAGTGCAGCAGTTGATCGACAAAGGGTGCATTTCCTTTCCAGAAGGAGTTTTGGTTGTTCATGCCAACCTCTCGGATGTCTGAGCTCCCAGATTCAGAGGGTCATTTCCATAAGCCAGTGGTCCAGACAGGCAGATGTCCTTAATATTGATAGTCCTTAGACTTTTTATCATTTCCATTTGTAGTTTCTTTCCTGTTAGTTACTACTTGTTGTTAAACATTGTGTTCTGAATGGTAATATTAATGAAGTGACTATGCATTTTATGAATTAATCATGTCGCTTTCGCTCATTTTTGCACTGCACAGACACTTACACATTTTATCCACTCCACTTTATCACTATGATTAGCAAAGATTTGAGGGAGGATGACGAAAATTGAATACTCATAACTGATGATCGTATGCTTTCGAATAAAACCATGTTGATGACGTACATGAATTGTTTCAATTGAGACCAGACTGTAGTTCTAGTTCTTGTCGCTTCCGCGAAAATAAGGTGCCGGCAAAACAGAAGAGTCACCACCTTTCGTTATTTATCCCTCAGAGTGAGAAAAGGAAACGATCGGAAAAACCTGACGAAAAGGAATAAGACAAGGTCGTCGCAACCGTTGTCTGGGTTCGGGAGTCGGTTACGCAAGGGGAAGGTATTAGCACCCCTCACGTCCGTCGTACTCGACGGGATCCACGCTTGTTGTGTTTACTGGACGAGTTGGTTTATCTATCTACCTATCAAGGCTGGCTTAAAAAGAAAAGAAAATGACTCGGCAAAGCGTTGCGCTTTATGCCTACGTATTCTCATCAGAGAATGAGAAATCAGAGTCGACGTAGTTCGACCTACGACGGGTTACGGGGAAGGTAGCTCGCCAATACATCAGTGTAAGTGTCAACTCATCCTTTATTCTTCAAGCCTCGGCTCTACACTCAATCTCAATTGAATCCTCTTCATAAGTATCAACTCATTCTTCAAGCTTCTGCTCTCTTACTTTACCAGTCTCAACTTGGTCTTCTCTTCCTACAAGCTTCAGCTTCTCAGAGTAGTCCTCAATCATCTGGAAATGTCAACTTCATCCTTCAGTCTTTAAGCCTCAGCTCTTCATTCAGTCTTTACTGGATCTTCATTGGGTCTTCAAGTATCAACTTGTCTCTTCTTTCTCTTCAAGCCTCAGCTGCAATGGCAATGCTCAGGAAATCATCCTCTTCCATACTCTTCAATGAAGTCTTCATCTTCACACTCAAGCCCAACATCTTCAAGATACTCAAACCAGAAGAAATCACTTAACCGGATAAGCTAGGATATTAAACTGCTTATTGACCACCAAAGGAGGCCTATAAGGTTTTAACATCAGAAGAATGGTTCCCTCAAAGGTTCTACTTCCTAGGTACCATCACTTATCCCTCCAAAGGAGGGAGGTGAATACCATGGAAGGACCTTGAATCATGGGGGAGAATGGAGGTGAAAGATACCATCCATGTTTAAGAAAGAAATTAACTAAGTCTAAGCTCTACTTAATTCCTAACCCTAAAACAACAACAAATCAAACAAGTCTTCAAGCTCTCAAGCTCCTTCTTCAATCTTCAAGTCTTCCACTATGCTCCTCCATGCTCCACAAAGCAAGACCAAGCCCACCAAGCCAAGCAAAAGCCCACAAAGCAAAGCAAAACAAAATACAAGCCCACAGGGGCAACACAAACAACAATCAATTACAAAAATCAATTAAAAATAGTATACTATTATATTAAAATCTAATATAATTTCTAGGGAATCCTATATAACTACCCTTAATACCCTATATGTCCCAATATCTAACTTGACCTAAAAACCCAAAATTCTAGTGTTATTGTGGACCTATGTCAAGGATTGACCTAAATCTACACAACCTAAAGTCATCTAATCAAAACTAATCAAAAACTAATCACAAAATTATGGAATAAATCCAGAGGGGAGCTAAAGTCCTAATCTAACTATCCTAAAAAGAATGGTGTAAAAAATATAAAGGGAGCTATCTAAGCAAAATTCTACAAAACTATGTATCAACATAAAATGAATTAAAAGCTATTAAAAGAGAAAATATACAAAAAATATCAAAAATGCATGAAATGCAAATGTTTTGATTTTATAATTTTCTAGACATAAATGTGAAATAGGGGGAAAATCCCCATGCCAAAATCATTATTTTTCTATTTAATACGATTTTCTAAAGTTTATAGAAAAATAAAGAAAAAGAAAATAAAATGTGAAAACAGTTGGTGTATTTAGCAATGACATGCAGTGCATTATATGAGTGGGCTTAAAATGGGGGTTCAGAAAGCAATGCGCGTAAGCCCATGATCTCAGTCAGAAAATAAAAAGAAAATAGAAAGAAAATAGCAAGAAAATAGATAAGGATGCGGTGCAGAAAGTAAAGATATCTAGTTCAAATCATCATGGGCCAAGACTTAGGGGTGTGATTAGCAATTATTCCATTAAAGCCCAAGACTCCAATTAATGAAACGCCTCGTTTCATTGTTTTCCGACTTTCCCTCTTCAAAAAGTGAAATCAAATCTCGGCCTTTAGATCTAAGTCCGGTCAATGAGTCTTTGCATGATCCAACGACCATTGAGTCATCACCTACCTTCAGCCAAGGTTTTGGAAGCAAGAATCCATGGAAACAGAGCTATCATGCTTTTCTTCATCACAATCGTATCACATCAATTCTCGCCCAAAATCCAAGATCTAAAACCCTAGAACACTCTAAATTCCATGCTGATCATAACCATCATCTTAGAATTCACTGAAATGTACTCAAACTCTAAACCCGATAATGAATCAAAATTATGGTCAAACCTCAACTCTAACTATTCTTGAAATTTATTGGCTCAGAATGATCACCACATGACCCTGATTAAAACTTGTTATAGAACTCTCATTAATTCACAATATGCAACACGTTCTTGATCCAAACAGAAATGGGGTCAACACTTCAAACATCACCAAACTCTCTCTAACTCTCCAGAATCCATCTCCTAACCATCTCTAACCATTCTAACCTAACAAATCTAACTAAATGCGCTTAAATTAAGGTGTAGAGTAAAAGTTGCAAACCTGCCAATTCTTGAATACCAGATAGATCAAATCTTCACTTCAACCCTTCAATCTCTCTAGAATCACTCCTTGTACCAAGATCTTGCTACTGTTTGCAAAATTTTTGATCTAGGATGCTTGAAACTCAAAATCTGATAGTGACTTGCAGCTTCCAAAATCCAAATGCTAACTCTTCAATCCTTCATGATCTTGCTCTCAATTTGGTATGGATCCACTCAGTATGATCAATGAAAGATGTTACAATAGAAAGAATCAATGGAAATGGTGCAGAATATGGAAATTGGTTTTTACTTGCAATGGAAGAAATGAAATGGCAATATCACTCTCCTCTCTCCACTCTCACCAACCCTGCATCTGAGCAGCTTCTAATCAATATATAGGATGGTTCTGAACCATCCAGAACTTTCTGGAAGCATCCAATGAGAATTTGAGATTCTCATGTCATGAGTTTTTTGAATTCAAGTCAAGCCTACACCAGTCCATGCTATACCTCTTGCAGCAGCTTGTTCTCCTTTGAAAATCTCCTTAGATGTGATGCATGAGATGTTAGGATGCTTTGCTAGCTTGTGCATTGATCTTCCTTATGCTTTGCATATGTTGCTTAATATGCAAGTAACCATTTTCCAAAGCAAGTCCATGATTTAGACCTCAAATCAAAAATGTGGCTAAACCATTGTTTCTAAAATGTTTTCTAGAGTCAAAATGATATATTACATGCCATGGTTTGGATGTGTAGGTTGAAATTTTCAATTTCCAACTTTGACTTATTTAACTTATGCCTTTATTTTAGGTCATTTTTGCAACTTTGAGCTACAAGCCTTTTCAACATCTCATGACCTCCTTAATAGCCTTAAAACATCATTTTAAGCAAGTTTGATGTTGAATATTTTTCCATTTGAAGCTTGGAAATAGGAGTTATGGCCTTATGCTTGAAATGACCTATAATCTCCAAATGACCAAAATGCCCTTGACTTGTCAAAGCCATAACTTGAGTTCTACAAATCCTATCAAGGACTTATAGTACTCTCTAGAAAGCTAAGAAGATAAGGAACAACATTCATGTCGACCAAAAGTTCATAGGAATCATCCTTCTTGGTCAAAGGTTTGATGCAAGTTGGGTAACTTTTAAGGCCCCAGATTTACATACCTCAGATGACCTGTAACTTGTCAAAGTCATAACTTGAGCTCTACAAATCCTATAAAGGACTTCTAGCACTCAAATTAAAGCTAAGATCAAGCTATACAACATTCTTGTTGGGGGAAAGATGAGATGACAATCACATCTTGAGCTAAACTGCCTTGAAGATAGGGGTCAAACTAGGGGATTTTACACTGTCAAGCCTTAGAAACCCTAGCTTGAAACTTCTCAAACTCTTCAATCATGATGAGTTGACCTTGGAATCATCCTTATAACATCTCAATGCCTCAATCCATGATCACATGTCTCTTGAATTAGGTCTCAACCTTCCTCAAATCATCAGTTGACCTAGGGTTGACCCAGTCAAACCCTAACTGCACCACTCATGGTTGAGGCTTCTTATTCTTGCACAATGACCTGTCTAGGCTTCATGATGGCTTTCAAGATATCTCATGAGCTCTATAAAGGCTTCAAGTCCACATTCTTGGCTTCAGAATCATCTGAGGAGCTCCCACAACTCTCAAGTTAGGAGGCACACAACTCTTGGTTTCAACCACTCTCTCTGAGGATCTTCTAACTTCTCTGACAAGGATATCAACCCTTGGACACTTGAATAGGCTTCTTAGCTAGCTCCACAGTCTTGATTGGTACTCCTACCTCTTGATCTCCTGCATACATGTCAATGAAATGCAACTGATAATGCTAATGTGAATGAAATGAAACATAAGCTAAGTAAAGAAATGTTGGTCAAATTTTAGGGTGCAACAGCTGCCCCTATTCAAACGGCTTGAACCTGACTGGGTGAGAAGCGAACGGCTCTCAACTAATCAAGGTGCGATACGGTTGAATACCGACAAACCCGGAAATTTGCCAACTGCCCGAGTACACGATACTCTGACGGGAACAAATCTTCGAAAACTGAAATATTAGCTGCATGGCAACTAGCTGGAGAATTGGTCACGCGGTAACCGGTGATACATGGTTGATCATGCCGTCAGGAATCAAGATTCCTCGGGACTCGTCAGGTCAACAATCAAGTTAATCGTGCCACCGGGCATTCGAAGAGAACTTTCGGGCATCAGCCGGACTTCATCAGTAAGTCGGGAATAGAATTCTCGGTCAATCATGAACCAATTGGGGATATCCGAACTTCTGCCATCAGGCACTCCGCATCAGCTGAGAGAACTGCTTCATTAACCCGGTGGGACTTTAATCGTCAAGTCTTCGAGGGAAGTTTCAACTTCGCTATTTAGAAACCTGCTGGGGATGACACATCTCTGCTGGGGATTCTGGGGAAATATCAAGCAACTCTGCTCCAGAAATCATTCTGGGGGAATCATCTCTGCTGAGGAAATTAAGAATCATCTTGGACAAATAACTCCGCCGGAGACTTCAGGAATCATCTTGAACCAATAACTCTGCTGGAGATTTCAAGAATCGTCCTGAGCAAACACTCTGCCGGGGACTCTAAGCATCATCTTGAGCAACCCTCTCTGGCGACTTCACTGGGGATTTTAAGAATCATCTTAAGCAAACGACCTTGCCGAGGGAGAATTCAAGATTCATCTTGAGCAAGCGACTCCGGTGGGGGAAATTCAAGAATCATCTTGGGCGAACGACTTTGCTGGGGAATTCAAGAATCATCTTGATCAAGCCATTCTGCAGGGGAACACCTGCAAAACAAGAACGGTAACGACATATCTAATGTTTCATATGCATATGCTTCGGCAATGGCGCAATGTTCCACGCGGTGGAAATGCTATGCATTTATGATAGATGCTATGCAATCATGCAAAATGCTGCGATCCCGTCAGCAAAATAAATGCTGAAGGGAGAAACTTCCTGCCGAAGAGAAAGAAGTCACGCCAATCTCAATCGGACTCCGCAAGGGGAAACAAACTTCAGTTGACTGCTGCAGAGGATGAAGCTCTGCGAGAACCTGGACCTGCTGAGGAAAGCGATGTCAATCGCAGAGATAAATTGCACGGCCTTCACGGCTAACCTTCCTGGAGACAACGACTCCGGCGGGGAAACACAGCATCAGCTATTCAACACTCCACTGGGGAAAACCAATCATGGCCTGAGCGGCTTCCAAGGACTCGGCTCTCTTGGGGATCTGCAAACTCGGCTGGGGAAAAAGGAATCATCCTGCTTACAGGGGAGAGTACGACTCTGTGGGGAATCTCAATTCCGATGGAGACTTCAGTCTGGAACTATCAACTGCTGCATACTTCAGCGCATGACTCAGCTGGGGAGATGCCGTTCCTTCAGGATGTACTTGGCTGGGGAGAGAATCTTCTCTGCCCGGGGAGACATATCAATGCTCACGATCTCATATTCGGACTCTGCAGGGAGAGACTGTTGAACCTTGCTGGAGAAGGAGGAATCATCCTGCTTGGGGATGCGCACGGCGCACTGTCTGGAATATGCGACACCTGTAACAACACAAACAAACAGACAAGATGCCCCTCTCAAAGGGACCTATCAAGGTTATTATCTTGTGACAATGTTCGAGTAATTCATTGTTTCAACAATCAGTGGCCTAGGCCAGTAAGTTTATGTATGTGAATTTTATCAAAAACATTGGCGTTCTTTTTCGCAAACAAAACAGATAAATGCTAAACAGGCAAACAGAATTGCTGAATAGTATACATTTTATTGATAACGAACCCCTGAATGGGTAAAAATGTTTTACAACAGATGCAAGCTCCTGGAATGAGGAAGCCGCGCAAAAATAAAACATAAATATACATCAGTATATACAAATGTCGGCAACGAGGCGTAGACGAACACCATGATTTGATCCCTCTATGACCCACTCGACTTCGATACTTCTCCGGCGCTTCAGCTTCAGAAGAGATTGATTCGGATAAACGGCCCTCAGGTCTTCCAAACCATTAAACAATGAAATTCCATACGCGGAACGCAGTCATTTGCTTTTTCAAATCCCTAACTTTTGCGTGAACCGCCCTTTGCGGGTTTTCAGTTCACCGGGATACCCTTTTTTGCCAAAGTCGCCCATCCGGGTTTTCGACTTTGTGGGTGTACATTTTTTTCAATTTATATCCCTAATTTTTGCCCGAACCTTTTTCCTTTTTTATGGTTCGCCGGGATGCCCCATTTTTGCCTGGAATCTCTTTTTACTGTCCAGCGGGTCGCTTTCAAGCAAAGTATTTTTTAACTGCGTCCGCGTTCACCGGGGATGCAAAATCTTCACCATCCATCGTGGATAACAACAAAGCTCCTCCCGAGAAGACCTTGCTGACGACGTACGGACCTTCGTAATTGGGAGTCCACTTGCCCCGGTGATCGGAGTGTGGAGGAAGAATCTTCTTCAGGACGAGATCACCTGTCTGAAAGCTTCTAGGACACACCTTCTTATCATAAGCTTTCTTCATTCGGCTTTGGTATAAACGACCATGCGCAATCGATGCTAACCTCTTCTCGTCCATCAGGCTGAGTTGGTTTAGTCGGTTCTTAACCCATTCTGCCTCGTCGAGTTTCACGTCAACCAAAACTCGCAAAGAAGGGATCTCCACTTCTAACGGTAGGACAGCTTCCATGCCGTACACCAAGGAGAAAGGAGTTGCCCCGGTTGACGTACGTACCGTTGTATGATAACCGTGTAATGCAAATGGCAGCATACCGTGCCAATCCTTGCAGGTCACAACCATCTTCTGAACAATCTTCTTGATGTTCTTATTGGTCGCTTCAACGGCGTCATTCATCTTCGGCCGGTAAGGAGACGAGTTGTGGTGTTCAATCTCGAAACTCTGGCACAGCTCCTTCATCATCTTGTTATTCAGATTCAAACCATTATCCGTAATGATCTGCTCGGGAACTCCGTAACAACAGATGATATCCCTCTTTATGAATTTAGCCACCACCTGCTTGGTCACATTAGCATATGAGGCTGCCTCCACCCACTTGGTGAAGTAGTCGATAGCTACTAGAATGAAGTGATGACCGTTAGATGTAGTGGGCTCGATCTTGCCTATCATGTCGATGCCCCACATGGAGAACGGCCACGGGGAGGACATGACATTTAATGGGCACGGCGGCACATGAATCTTATCAGCATAAATCTGGCATTTATGACATCTCTTTGCGAATTTAAAGCAATCCGACTCCATCGTCAGCCAGTAATACCCTGCTCTCAGGATCTTTCTTGTCATAGCATGCCCACCGGCGTGCGTACCAAATGTGCCTTCATGGACTTCTTCCATGAGCATACTCACTTCTTTCTCATATACACATCTGAGTAGCACGAGATCGTGGTTTCTCTTATACAAAACTCCATCAGGATTGAGATAAAAATTTCCAGACAGGCTCCTCAGAGTCTTCTTATCCTGGGTTGACGCTCCTGCAGGATACTCCTTAGTCATAAGGAAAGTCTGGATGTCATGGAACCATGGCTTGCCGTCGGCGGCTTCCTCGATCGCAAAGATGAATGCAGGTCTATCAAGACGAGAAAGGACAATTCTTGGAGCTTCATTCCAAAAATTGACTTTATACATCGAAGCCAACGTGGCTAAGGCATCAGCCATCTGATTTTCGGCCCTGGGCACATGATGGAGTTCCACTTGATCAAAGAACGGAAGTAGACTTCTGGCATAGTTCATGTACGGCACCAAATTCGATTAACGAGTCTCCCACTCCCCTTTAATCTGGTTGATCACAAGCGCCGAGTCACCATATACGTCTAGGTTCTTGATTCTCAAATCAATTGCTTCTTCTAGACCCATGATGCATGCTTCGTACTCCGCTTCATTATTGGTGACTGGAAACGTCAGTCTCGCAGTAAACGAGATATGGGATCCATGGGGAGTCGTGATGATTGCCCCAATGCCACTTCCGTAAGAATTAACCGCCCCGTCAAATATCAATTTCCATTGGGATTTCCTATCTGGCCCCTCGTCGGGCAACGGTTCGTCGCAATCCTTCGCTTTGAGAAACATGATATCCTCATCAGGGAATTCAAATTTCATCGGCTGGTAATCTTTGATCGGCTGTTCGGCAAGGTAATCAGACACTACACTTCCCTTGATGGCCTTCTGGGAAACGTACTGAATGTCATATTCCGTCAACACCATTTGCCATCTGGAAATCCTGCCCGAAAGCGCTTGCTTCTCGAAGACGTACTTGATCGGATCCATCTTCGAAATTAGCATGGTTGTGTGATTGAGCATGTACTGTCGTAAACGTTTGGCAGCCCAGGCTAGTGCACAACACGTCTTCTCCAGCATCGAGTAACGAGATTCACAATCTGTGAACTTTTTACTCAAGTAGTAAATGGCATGCTCCTTTCTGCCCGTCTCGTCGTGCTGACCGAGAACACACCCCATACTATTCTCAAGAACTGTCAAGTACATGATTAAGGGTCTTCTGGCCACTGGGGGTATCAAGATGGGAGGTTCCTACAGATACTGCTTTATCTTGTCGAATGCCTTCTAGCAATCCTCGTTCCAGGTAATCGCCTGATCTTTCTTTAATAGTTTGAACATCGGTTCACACGTGGCCGTGAGCTGAGAGATAAACCTTGCAATGTAGTTTATTCTGCCCAGGAAACCACGAACTTCTTTTCCTGTTTTTGGCACTGGCATTTCTTGTATTGCTCTTATCTTCGCAGGATCAACCTCAATGCCTCTTTCGCTCATGATAAACCCCAGTAGTTTTCCGGACCGTACTCCGAAAGTACACTTGTTAGGATTCAGCCTCAACCTGAACTTCCTAAGCCTCTCAAAAAGCTTCAGCAAATTGACCAGATGTCCCTCTTCCGTTTGGGACTTTGCAATCATGTCATCAACATAGACTTCAATATCATGATGAATCATGTCATGAAACAAAGTTACCATTGCTCATTGGTAGGTGGCCCCTGCGTTCTTCAGACCGAAAGGCATTACCTTGTAGCAGAATGTTCCCCAGGGAGTGATCAACGTAGTTTTCTCCATGTCCTCCGGCGCCATCTTGATCTTATTGTAACCGGAGAAGCCATCCATGAATAAAAACACGGAGAACTGCGTTGTATTGTCGACCAACACATCAATATGAGGCAGCGCGAAATCATCTTTAGGGCTCGCCCTATTCAAATCCCGATAATCGACGCACATTCGCACCTTACCGTCCTTCTTCGGTACAGGCACTATGTTGGCGACCCACGGAGGGTAAGTAGTGACCGCTAAGAAGCCAGCGTCAAGCTGCTTTTGCACTTCTTCTTTGATCTTAACGGCCATATCTGGTCGCGTCCTCCTAAGCTTCTGCTTAACGGGAGGACAATCTTCTCGCAACGGCAAGTGGTGGACTACGATGTCAGTGTCAAGTCCGGGCATATCTTCGTATGACCAAGAAAAGACGTCACTATACTCTCTCAGCATCTTGACTAATCTCTGCTTGACATCGCTCTGCAATGCGGCCCCTATCCTGATGTTTCTGACGAGTTCTTCAGAACCCAGATTCACGATCTCGATCTCCTCTTCATGAGGCAGAATAACTTTCTCTTCTTGTCTCAACAAGCGGGCCAACTCTTCAGGAAGGTCTTCGTCTTCATAAATCTCTTCTTCGGCTTGATAGATCGGGAAATCAAAGTCGAAGTGAGTCGTAGAAGGTCCAGAGTCGATGTCATCTGCTATGTGGATCCTGCAATAACAAGGGTTACGTTTAAAACAAGGATGTGCAGGTTAGCACAAACCCCATTGCCATTTTATTGTTTTTCAAAACAAATAGAAAACAGGAATAACAAAGATCACAATATTTGAATACGAAGAAAAACGCATTTGATTTATTAACAAAATGCATGTACATAATCCAACAAGGCCCTGACAATAAAACCACTATGCCCCGGGTAGGACATAGGGTTGTACAATGATTGGAAAAAGTAAATCATTACTCTTCGCTTGCCATCTGGATGATATCCTTGACGGACCAATTGTTGAGGCCCTCGCCTGGCTTGCTTGGCTGGATCCAAGAGTCGAGGTCACAGTCGCTATCTCCGCTGTCTTTAGACACCGCGTTGATGCTTTCGAAAATCACTCCGCCACTGGTAAACTGGATCGGCCCCTTACCTCGTGACGCACTGCTAGGAGAAGAAGCTTCAGCTCCAGGAGAATATCCCAACCCAAACTTATCTTGCTTGTTAGGTATCTCCAAAATTCGCCCCCAGCCTGGGGTAGATCCGGCTTGGACAATGGCCCGAGCTTCCTTGAATGAGGAGAGAGTCATCTCTGGCTTCTCAGTGACTACAGGAGCTACGTCCTTCACTTTGACAGCTTCGAACGCTTGGCATAGAGTCTCATGGATTTCTCCATCCATCTCAACATACTTAAAGGACGACAAATGGTTCACCATTATGTCTTCCTCGCCACAAACAGTTACGATGCTACCCCCGACAGCATATTTGAGTTTTTGGTGCAACGTAGAGGTCACGGCACCAGCAGCATGGATCCATGGCCGACCCAAGAGACAGCTGTAGGCAGGCATGATGTCCATAATATAAAAGACAGCATCGAACGTTTCCAGACCAACTTGGATTGGCAGGGTCACCTCCCCGAAAACATGGCGTTTGGTTCCATCGAACGCCTTCACCACCAGATCACTGGGTGTGCATATCATTCCACGAGTATCTAACTTCATTAATGCCTTCTTCGAAAGAACATTGAGTGACGAACCCGTGTCCACCAACACGTGGGACATAATCGTTCCCCTACACTCTATCGAGATGTGCAAAGCGCTATTGTGGTTCCTCCCCTTCGGCGTCAGCTCTAGGTCAGTGAACCCTAACCCATTTCCAGCATTCACGTGGGCTACGACCTCCTCTAGCTGATTTACCGATATTTCCTGCGGTACATATGCGGCATTCAACACCTTCAGCAGCGCGTTGCGGTGTGCTTCAGAACACAGCAATAAGTTCAGGATGGAAATCTTCGAGGGTGTCTGATGGAGATGATCCACGATCTTGTAGTCACTCTTTTTAATCAACCTCATAAACTCCTCGGCGTCTTTAACAAGTAAGTCTTTTTCTACCCCACACGGGATCTCCTCAACGACTTTACTTTTACATCTATCAGCCGCATCAGCTCTGACTGCTCTATCCGCCACGACCTCTGGTGGTGCAAACACTCTTCCGCTGCGAGTAATACCACTGATTCCCGCAAGGTTCTCCACAGATGACCCAAACGGTTCTAGCTCCAACTTTTGTCCGTTGCAGTAGACTTCAGCCCCATAATGCCACGGGACGACATTAGTGCTTTTGAAGGGTATCGGCCCAGCTTTGGTGATAGTAATCGTGGGCGGTCTGGGCGCAGAAATAGTTATCGTCTGGCGAGGGATGGTGATGGTGGCAACCTCATCATCTTGCTTCAGCACTACCTCCCCTGATCCACATTCGGCCCTCCGGCTAAACTGTAAGATCCCTTCAGTTATCAGACTTTGAATTCCCTCTATCAACTGTTCACATCCATCAGAACGTGTTGCACAGCCCATACATAGCTCTCCGCAACCTGGAAAGAAATCTCTTTTCATCAACCTAGCTTTAACGAAGCTAAGCGGCGTCTTCAGATCTCTGACGTCAGTCAACAAATCCAAACTCTCGTCTTCGATAATGGCGTCCACTCCACCTCCCCTATGATTTGGCATGGGGTTCTTCGTGACATTTGGCACATTGTCCGAGAAGTTGATGATCTTGGCATCCACCATGTCCTGCACCTTGTGCTTGAAGGCTTTGCAATTCTCTATTGTGTGGCCTGGTGCCCCTGAGTGAAACTCACAAGTTGCATTTGCGTCATAACCTGGCGGCGGCGCCCCTGTCAAGGGAGCCAGCGTTCTCTTCTGGATCAACTGTAGCTGAAGCAAAGTCTGCAAGAGTTGCGCGTACGACATGGGCGGTGTCTCGAGGTGACGGCTCGACAGAGGTGCCCGGTTCTGATACTTTCTGTACCCTTGTTGATTCGGTTGCTGCTGCTGCTGCTGTGGCTGTTGAACTACCGGGATAGTTATACTGGCCACCTGCTGGTGAGGACCTTTACCCTTCCTTCGAGCGTTGGTCACAACGCTCGCTTCTCCTTCCCGTCTTTTGCCACTATAAGGTTTCTTTCCGCCTCCTCCAGCTGAGGACGAATCACCTTGAATTTTCCCGAGTTTGATCCCATTTTCGATATGCTCACCCGTGATAATGAGATCTGAGAAGGTTCCGGACATACCGTTGACCAACTTCTCATAGTAAACCCCTGGGAGGGTGGCTACGAACATCTGCACAAGCTCACGTTCAACCATCGGCGACTGAACCCTGGCTGCCAACTCACACCACCGCTGGGCGTATTCCTTAAACCCTTCATTATTCCTTTGCGACAAATTCTGCAGTTGGACTCGGTTCGGGGCCAAGTCGCTATTGTATTGGTAGTGGTGCACAAATGCTTCAGCAAGATCCTTCCACGTGCGCACACTAGTAGGCTCCAGACTCATGTACCATTCGAGGGATGGCCCGGACAGACTATCCTGAAAGAAGTGCATCAGCAACTTCTCGTCATCAGAATGAGCTGACATTTTCCTGTAATACGATCTCAGGTGGACACAAGGGCAAGTGGTGCCCTTATATTTTTCAAAGTCAGGCACCTTGAACTTAGGAGGCACCTTGAAATCAGCAATTAGTCCCAACTTGGACATATCAACGCCCAGGGTGTTCTGGTTCTCGATATCTCTCATCTTATCCTCAAGTGCCTTGAACCTTAGACGTGCTTCAGCATTCAGCTCCCCTTCAGCACCTCTCTGAGAGAACACATCGTCCTGACGATCCTCTAGCCATGGCTGAGGCCCAAACAGATTCCCAACACCGGCATTACCGTTGCCCAGCCCAACATTGACATTAGCTCCCAGACTCCCATTACCGACGCCCGTCGTATTGAGTCCCATGTTGGCCATCACATTGCCGTTGGCACTGCCGTTTCCCGTGGTCACGGGAACACCATTCTGTGGAGTTTCAACTGGTGGAGGAGTAGGCCCAGTCCCACCATGGAGTACGCCATTGCTATCGACCCTTGAAATCAGGGGCTGAACCAAGGTTCTGAGCTGATCTTGGCCATTGGCGACCGCTTGCATGAGTTCCATGAAGCGATCCATTCTTTCGCGGAGTTCTTGAACATCAGTTTGCACTTGCTGCATGATCCTGGTTTGATTAGCTCTGGTCGGATAGCGGTGAATAGGTCTCTGATCAATCCTAGAACCACCTGAAACAACCTGGAAATACAAAAGGGTTAGGAAAAACGACAAAGTGCTAGTTATGCAAATGCTTCATGCAAATGCAAACGTGTGTCTGTGCGTTGGGGAGATTTCCCCCCAATCCTAGTGCCTGAGTGCCAGTGCTGATAATAAGAAGAAGTCCGAGTCCAATCATGGAAAAAATATCTCATATATAAAGAAAGCCCATCAAGGCAGTACACAACATCAGCGAGTACAAGAAGAATCAATAGCATGACCCCAGCCAACAAGCCTGGTGATGATCATCCTACAGCAATGATCAAAACAAAAGGAATACAAACAGTCAAACGCGGCCGCGGGCGCGAAACTCTTCTAACAACACCTTCGTTTCTGGATGATCAGGCCGAGTGAGCAACCCTTCGACGAGTAACTCTCTCTGCATAATGGTATAATGAAGACCTTCGACCGAATCTTCCCACGCTCCTTCGCCGAAACAATCTTCTAACTTCCGCTTCTTGGATTCAAACATCAGTTTGTGCTCCTTCAGGTTAACGAGAGCTCTGTTGAGCTGGCCTTCAGCGGCGTATCTGCGAGCGGTTTCTTCATCAAACCTCTTCTCGCTAGCCTTCACCTGGGCTTCCAGCTTGGAGATCTGTAGCATTAGCTTATCCTCCCGCTCTTTCCTGGTGGCTAGGGAGGCCTTCCAGTGCTGGTTGAACTTGGATATCCCCCGGTATGCTTCATCCAAGTGCTGCTTCTTCGTAGCCAATACGTCGTTGACAGCTTTGAAGTCTTGACCCATGCGCTCACGCTCAGCTATCTGCTTAGTCAAATCTGTCCCCAGCTGGTTCACCTGCTCTGTCTGCCTCTTGAAGGAATGAACGGCTTCGTTTCTCTCGCTTCTGAGCTGAGCCAATTCTTTCTCCAATTCTTTGTTTGCCCTCTTCAATTCATCTCTCTCAGCTAACACCTGATTATGCTGCTGAATGGGCACGGCAGTAGGCTCTTCAATCATTGGAGGGCTTTCCGGCTTGGCATGAGGAAACGGCATCCCTATAGCATCTGCTCTGACTCTGATCCAAGTCACATACGGAGGGTAGGCTTGATTATTGCTTCTCCCTAGCAATGGTTTTCCTCGCTTACTGATACCATTCCAAGCGTGCTGAAGCTTAGATAACAAATCCCCCTCTAGAAGACCAGTGAGGTACAGAGATTCCTGCACCTCTTCATCCTTCGGCGGAGCTCTCAAAGCATACGCGAATTGTCGAACCAGCAATGACGGATTATAGTTTATACAGCCCTTCCTGCCTATCAAAGGCACGTTCGGAAACCCACTGCAGCTGAAGATAATCTCGGTACCCAACCTATCTCTGTCAAACCAGTCAATATCCTCTGCAGATAGATTCATCAAACGCTCGGACCACTCAGTTGTGGCTGCAGACGAAACAAAGGGACCCCTCTTGGGTAGATGACTATCAAGCCATTTATAAAGCAGGGGCACACAGCACGAGACATTCTTGCCCCTTCTGTTCTCGTTCTTGTAGTGGATAGAATGGTAGACATCTCCTATCAAGGTAGGGACTGGATTCCTGAAGCAAAGATGCGAAACGCGTCGAAGTCTACAAAATCGGGCATATTGGGGAACAGAATGATGCCATATATGCACAAAGCGAGGATGGCATTGAACATGACCCAACATCCGTCCTTGGCGCACTGCTGAGCCTTACCTACTAAGAACTGCAAGGAGAAACCGGGAACCTTGTTCCAACTAGACAATACCAACTCGGAGGCATCCAGATGAAGTGAAGGAGCTAGACTAGCCAGATCAGGCTCAGTATCCATATGAACAAAAGGCATCTGCCCCTTGATAGGCACACCTAACAAATCAACATATTCCTCTAGCGTGGGTGCGAGAACAAAATCCTGGAAAGTAAAGCATCTCAATGGAGGATCGTAGAACTGCAGCAGGGCGTGCAACCCATTCAACTCGAACGCAGAGGGTTTACGAACCAAACTGAGCAATTTGCCGTAAGACTTTCTGAACTCGTCTCTCACAGAATCATCTGCTAAAGCAATCAAACCGGTCAGCTGAACCACATCAGGGGCAGGGAGCTTGTAAGCCACGGTCTTCCTCAGAGAACCCATAATAATACAATAGGAGGTAAGAAATCCTGGATCGGGGAAAACGGTACCTGCAACACAGACACACGTTAATGAAATGCAAATGAATATGCAAGGCAATGTAAAATGCAATCATGCAGCAAGAGATCAAGGCAACTGTGCTGTGGAGGTTATGCATCAACAAAACCATAATCCTGCTCTATCAAGAACAACCACTTTCTCTGATAAGAAGAAAACCCTGGTATCGGACCACAAATCTGCTCTGTCAAGAACACACACATATAGGACCATAAATCTGCTCTGTCAAGAACAAACATCTGATAATAAGGACCTCTGATATAGGACCAAAAATCTGCTCTGTCAAGAACACACACATCTAATAATAAGGACCTCTGATACAGGACCAAAAATCTGCCCTGTCAAGAACACACATTTGATGACCAAAACTCTGCTCTGTCAAGAACAACCATACATCTGCTGATGAGATCCTCAGACCCCAATCATAAATCTGCTCTGTCAAGAACACACGTATATATCTCTGAATATAAGGTCCTCTGATACAGGACCATAACTCTGCTCTGTCAAGAACAAACATCTGATAATAAGACCCTCTGGTCAAAACCTGCTCTATCAAGAACAAATACACATCTGATGATAAGATCCTCTGATCCCAGTCAAAAACCTGCTCTGTCAAGAACAATCATATATCTGCAGATGAGATCCTCAGATCCCAACAAAACTGATCCACTATCAAGAAAACCAGGTGGTCTGAAGGTCAAAGTTTCCTGCAATAAACCCAACCCTGCTCACAGGTATGGACCTAAACTGACTCAAGTTCGGCATCCTATGCGTTCATCAGCGTCACAGACATTCAAGAGGGGTGATACGATACCCAGAAGGTGTGGCATCACCAGCTCATGAAGCGGCCTCACTCGGCTAAATCACAAATGATCGGTCCCCAGAGTCGACAATCCTCCAAACCAACAACCCCCTCAACCCAAAGGGTTGAAAAAGAAGTCAACCGGGAGAACCTCGTCTGAGCGTGGATTTCATGAGACACTAGTGCCTGCCAAGCAAGCACGCGCCCACTAATTTCCACAACTAATGCTATGTTCACTCAAGCCTGGGTCTGGCTTCTCACTCATCAGAATGCCCCTCCCACAACAGCACAGATAATCATATCATACTGAAAATAAAGTGCGGGAAATAAAAATGCGATAAATAAACACAACCCAACAAGTAATCATACAGGCGCTAGGATTGACTCTCGCAGGGGACGTTGGATCCCCAAACTAACTCGCATTCGGGACGTTGGATCCCAGGAAACTATCAAGTCCCCAACAGAGTCGCCAGCTGTCGCTTCCGCGAAAATAAGGTGCCGGCAAAACAGAAGAGTCGCCACCTTTCGTTATCTATCCCTCAGAGCGGGAAAGGAAACGATCGGAAAAACCTGACGAAAAGGAATAAGACAAGGTCGTCGCAACCGTTGTCTGGGTTCGGGAGTCGGTTACGCAAGGGGAAGGTATTAGCACCCCTCACGTCCGTCGTACTCAACGGGATCCACGCTTGTTGTGTTTACTGGACGAGTTGGTTTATCTATCTACCTATCAAGGCTGGCTTAAAAAGAAAAGAAAATGACTCGGCAAAGTGTCGCGCTTTATGCCTACGTATTCTCATCAGAGAATGAGAAATCAGAGTCGACGTAGTTCAACCTACGACGGGTTACGGGGAAGGTAGCTCGCCAATACATCAGTATTGTGCCTACGTACTCTCAACAGATATGAGAGATCAGAGCTTACGTAGTTCGGGACAATACGGATTACGGGGATTCAGATTCATCTGTTTTTTCGAGTAGGGTTAACAAATAGTTCCAGCAGTTAGGGACAAAGCCTGTTTGCGATAGAACTAGGAGTTAACGACACTCTCTTCTTCAGAAAAGCTTTCCCTTGAATTATGGGCCCACGGGGCAAAAAGGTTCGAAGTTTGTTTTCTGTCTTTTACGGAAGAAGTGTTTTTTATTGTGTTTGCAATTTCAATCGCACTAAAGACTATGACCTGAGAGTGAACGCGTCGCATGTCACCCAAAGGGTGCCATACTAAACATCCAGACTGTTGAAAAGAAGCTCTCCAACAATCCTTTCTCAGATAGCTTAAGGCTCGTAACGTATGAAAGAAATCATTCATGATTACTGTATCTTAATCTGTTTTGAGATGAGAAGAGAACGGGCTCAACTACGGGGAGACTATCAAGTCCTAATGTTGTCATGCCAAGGATTCATCCTATAGTTGAGGTTTGAAACAGGGAACTCCTAGAAGTTATCATGCATAGGTTTCAACCTAAAGTTCTATCATCAATTCCTTATCAAAGGAAATGAGAGTCCTAAGGGATCATGTCAATGATACACAGATAAAGCATCAGCTTAAACAGTAAACAAAAAATGACTGTAAAATGCATGCAATGCAAGTGAGGGAGGAAATGTGTGTGGGGCAGCAGCCTTCACAAGCTCATCTCAACCTCAAGCCAGAATGAATAACAGTAATCATACTGAGGAAATAACAACATGCTATCAAGCAAAATACAATAAATTGCAATCATACAGAAGAAATAACATGCTATCAAGCAAACAGAAACCACATGGGCAAGGGAGCAGGGCTCTACCGAATACCCGCAAGCAAAGCCATATAGTAACAATACAAGCAGAGGGAGCAACTCAACCTCTAGTGCAATCATGCTCCTAGCTTAAAGTCAGTCTAGATATGAACTTATTCTAATGCATCAAGCAAGTCAAACAAGTCACAGCAATACAGAAAAGAAAACAGACAAGAAAGAAAGCAGATCAACAACTCCTTCTTCCAACTCCAAGCCTCAGCTCTTCTGACAGCAATTCAGTCTTCAGACCTCCATCACCCTTCAGGACTATCATCTTTCATGACAAATATCAATTTGTCTCTCCAGGCTTCAACCCTTCAACATAAGTTTCAACCTAATTTTCTTCTTCAAGCTTCAGCTCCTTAGTCAATTCCACCTTCATGCTTCACTCTTAACCACAAGTATCAACTTGATTCCTTCAGGCTCTCAATGCATCAATGTAAGTGTCAACTCATCCTTTATTCTTCAAGCCTCGGCTCTACACTCAATCTCAATTGAATCCTCTTCATAAGTATCAACTCAGTCTTCAAGCTTCCGCTCTCTTACTTTACCAGTCTCAACTTGGTCTTCTCTTCCTACAAGCTTCAGCTTCTCAGAGTAGTCCTCAATCATCTGGAAATGTCAACTTCATCCTTCAGTCTTTAAGCCTCAGCTCTTCATTCAGTCTTTACTGGATCTTCATTGGGTCTTCAAGTATCAACTTGTCTCTTCTTGCTCTTCAAGCCTCAGCTGCAATGGCAATGCTCAAGGAATCATCCTCTTCCATACTCTTCAATGAAGTCTTCATCTTCACACTCAAGCCCAACATCTTCAAGATACTCAAACCAGAAGAAATCACTTAACTGGATAAGCTAGGATATTAAACTGCTTATTGACCACCAAAGGAGGCCTATAAGGTTTTAACATCAGAAGAATGGTTACCTCAAAGGTTCTACTTCCTAGGTACCATCACTTATCCCTCCAAAGGAGGGAGGTGAATACCATGGAAGGACCTTGAATCATGGGGGAGAATGGAGGTGAAAGATACCATCCATATTTAAGAAAGAAATTAATTAAGTCTAAACTCTACTTAATTCCTAACCCTAAAACAACAACAAAACAAACAAGTCTTCAAGCTCTCAAGCTCCTTCTTCAATCTTCAAGTCTTCCACTATGCTCCTCCATGCTCCACAAAGTAAGACCAAGCCCACCAAGCCAAGCAAAAGCCCACAAAGCAAAGCAAAACAAAATACAAGCCCACAGGGGCAACACAAAAAACAATCAATTACAAAAATCAATTAAAAATAGTATACTATTATATTAAAATCTAATATAATTTCTAGGGGATCCTATATAACTACCCTTAATACTCTATATGTCTCAATATCTAACTTGACCTAAAAACCCAAAATTCTAGTGTTATTGTGGACCTATGTCAAGGATTGACCTAAATCTACACAACCTAAAGTCATCTAATCAAAACTAATAAAAAACTAATCACAAAATTATGGAATAAATCCAGAGGGGAGCTAAAGTCCTAATCTAACTATCTTAAAAAGAATGGTACAAAAATATAAAGGGAGCTATCTAAGAAAAATTCTACAAAACTATGTATCAACATAAAATGAATTAAAAGCTATTAAAAGAGAAAATATACAAAAAATATCAAAAACGCATGAAATGCAAATGTTTTAATTTTATAATTTTCTAGACATAAATGTGAAATAGGGGGAAAAATCCCCATGCCAAAATCATTATTTTTCTATTTAATACGATTTTCTAAAGTTTAAAGAAAAATAAAGAAAAAGAAAATAAAATGTGAAAACAGTTGGTGTATTTAGCAATGATATGCAGTGCATTATATGAGCGGGCTTAAAATGGGGGTTCAGAAAGCAATGCGCGTAAGCCCATGATCTCATTCAGAAAATAAAAATAAAATAGAAAGAAAATAGCAAGAAAATAGATAAGGATGCGGTGCAGAAAGTAAGGATATCTAGTTCAAATCATCATGGGCCAAGACTTGGGGGTGTGATTAGCAATTATTCCATTAAAGCCCAAGACTCCAATTAATGAAACGCCTCATTTCATCGTTTTCAGACTTTCCCTCTTCAAAACGTGAAATCAAATCTCGGCCTTTAGATCTAAGTCCGGTCAATGAGTCTTTGCATGATCCAACGGCCATTGAGTCATCACCTACCTTCAGCCAGGGTTTTGGAAGCAAGAATCCATGGAAACAGAGCTATCATGCTTTTCTTCATCACAATCGTATCACATCAATTCTCGCCCAAAATCCAAGATCTAAAACCCTAGAACACTCTAAATTCCATGCTGATCATAACCATCATCTTAGAATTCACTGAAATGTACTCAAACTCTAAACCCGATAATAAATCAAAATTATGGTCAAACCTCAACTCTAACTATTCTTGAAATTTCTTGGCTCAGAATGATCACCACATGACCCTGATTAAAACTTGTTATAGAACTCTCATTAATTCACAATATGCAACACGTTCTTGATCCAAACAGAAATGGGGTCAACACTTCAAACATCACCAAACTCTCTCTAACTCTCCAGAATCCATCTCCTAACCATCTCTAACCATTGTAACCTAACAAATCTAACTAAATGCGCTTAAATTAAGGTGTAAAGTAAAAGTTGCAAACCTGCCAATTCTTGAATACCAGATAGATCAAATCTTCACTTCAACCCTTCAATCTCTCCAGAATCACTCCTTGTACCAAGATCTTGCTACTTTTTGCAAAAGTTTTGATAGAGGATGCTTGAAACTCAAAATCTGATAGTGACTTGCAGCTTCCAAAATCCAAATGCTAACTCTTCAATCCTTCATGATCTTGCTCTCAATTTGGTATGGATCCACTCAGTATGATCAATGGAAGATGTTACAATAGAAAGAATCAATGGAAATGGTGCAGAATATGGAAATTGGTTTTTACTTGCAATGGAAGAAATGAAATGGCAATCTCACTCTCCTCTCTCCACTCTCACCAACCCTGCATCTGAGCAGCTTCTAATCAATATATAGGATGGTTCTGAACCATCCAGAACTTTCTGGAAGCATCCAATGAGAATTTGAGATTCTCATGTCATGAGTTTTTTTAATTCAAGCCAAGCCTACACCAGTCCATGCTATACCTCTTGCAGCAGCTTGTTCTCCTTTGAAAATCTCCTTAGATGAGATGCATGAGATGTTAGGATGCTTTGCTAGCTTGTGCATTGATCTTCCTTATGCTTTGCATATGTTGCTTAATATGCAAGTAACCATTTTCCAAAGCAAGTCCATGATTTAGACCTCAAATAAAAAATGTGGCTAAGACATTGTTTCTAAAATGTTTTCTAGAGTCAAAATGATATATTACATGCCATGGTTTGGATGTGTAGGTTGAAAATTTCAATTTCCAACTTTGACTTATTTAACTTATGCCTTTATTTTAGGTCATTTTTGCAACTTTGAGCTACAAGCCTTTTCAACATCTCATGGCCTCCTTACTAGCCTTAAAACATCATTTTAAGCAAGTTTTATGTTGAATATTTTTCCATTTGAAGCTTGGAAATAGGATTTATGGCCTTATGCTTGAAATGACCTATAATCTCCAAATGACCAAAATGCCCTTGACTTGTCAAAGCCATAACTTGAGTTCTACAAATCCTATCAAGGACTTCTAGTACTCTCTAGAAATCTAAGAAGATAAGGAACAACATTAATGTTGACCAAAAGTTCATAGGAATCATCCTTCTTGGTCAAAAGTTTGATGCAAGTTGGGTAACTTTCAAGGCCCCAAATTCACATACCTCAGATGACCTGTAACTTGTCAAAGTCATAACTTGAGCTCTACAAATCCTATCAAGGACTTATAGCACTCAAATTAAAGCTAAGATCAAGCTCTACAACATTCATGTTGGAGGAAAGATGAGATGACAATCACATCTTGAGCTAAACTGCCTTGAAGATAGGGGTCAAACTAGGGGATTTTACACTGTCAAGCCTTAGAAACCCTAGCTTGAAACTTCTCAAACTCTTCAATCATGATGAGTTGACCTTGGAATCATCCTTATAACATCTCAATGCATCAATCCATGATCACATGGCTCTTGAATTAGGTCTCAACCTTCCTCAAATCATCAGTTGACCTAGGGTTGACCCAGTCAAACCCTAACTGCACCACTCATGGTTGAGGCTTCTTATTCTTGCACAATGACCTGTCTAGGCTTCATGATGGCTTTCAAGATATCTCATGAGCTCTATAAAGGCTTCAAGTCCACATTCTTGGCTTCAGAATCATCTGAGGAGCTCCCACAACTCTCAAGTTAGGAGGCACACAACTCTTGGTTTCAACCACTCTCTCTGACAAGGATATCAACCCTTGGACACTTGAATAGGCTTCTTAGCTAGCTCCACAGTCTTGATTGGTACTCCTACCTCTTGATCTCCTGCATACATGTCAATGAAATGCAACTTATAATGCTAATGTGAATGAAATGAAACATAAGCTAAGTAAAGAAATGTTGGTCAAATTTTAGGGTGCAACAGTTCGCGTAGGTTCCCGTACCTTTAAACCAATGACATACTATGTTCGTTCTATCGCAAACAGGTAACGCCTAAGTCTCCAATGGTCGAGCAGCATACACCTAACTGCTAGAATGCGTACGCTAGTATCGTCAACCTTTTCTCTCACCCCCGCATGATCGAGAACACCTTGTTTTCCCATAGTTAGCCCGAACTACGTTTGCTCTGATCCTTCATACCAGATGAAAGTACGTAGGCACAAGACGCGTTGTCTTGGAGAGCAACCTTTCCCCCTTCACCCGTAGTTAGCCGAACTACGTTGACTCTGACTTTCCCATTGCACGAGGGAATACGTAGGCACAGAGTGGTGATGCTCTGCCGAGTCTCCTTTCTTTTTATTTTGTCCCTTAATCTTTAGCTAGATAGATGATCACCCTTTTAGATAGACAACAAAGCGTGGATCTCGTCGAGTACGACGGACGTGAGGGGTGTTAATACCTTCCCCTTGCATAACTGACTCCCGAATCCAGGACTTGGTTGCGATGACCTCGTCTTTTCCCTTTTCGTCAGGTTTTTCCGATCGTTTCCTTTCCCTCTCTTTGGGATAAATAACGAAAGTTGACGACTCTTTTGTTTTCCGCCGGGTGTTTTTCGTAGTTGTGACAACAAGTCACAAAGATGGGAATTAGAACACAAAGGCAAGTAAGGCAAACACACAAAACCAAATGCCACAAACACCTTAAGAAGAAAGATGCAAAATAATGAATCACAATCAAAGAAGTGTGAGGGAGAAATAGAGTGGGGCAGCAACCACATCATGATCATCTAAATCCTACATCCACTCATGATCACACAAAGAAAGTACTCAAACAACTCATAACAAGTTCATGCACTTAAGTCATTCTCAAAGTAAGACATATGCCACAAAAACAAACAAAATAAAGCATATAATTAACAAGATCAGAAGCAAAGTCAAATGATGTGCATCAAATTCAAACTCAAGTTATCAAACAAGGTCATGAAGAATCACACTCAAATAGGAGGACCAAAGTCCAAGCAAACATCTCACAATTCAAACATAAGTGGAAAACAAGATCATACAAGGCTTTTGAGGTGAAAACAACACCCAATGGACCTCTAATCATGAAGATCAGAATCTTAAACATGTTAATGAGAGCCAACAAGACTCAAGAAGCCCTCAAGGGATCACACAAGACCATATCCCAAAACTAGGTTAAGATGTGCACACACACACATAATTAAGCAATGAGGTTTTGAGGCATCAACCAAAAATAGAAATGAGTCTAACTAAAATCCAAATAAATTACCAAACTCAAGTTAAGTCCATCAAAAATCAGTGTGCAAAAGATCACGGCAAGAATTACATCAAAGCATCACCAATTGTATCAATCAAGGCAAGGTACTCAACTTGTCGAGCATGCCTCGAGGGTCAAATAAAATCAAATGGAAAACAATCAAGAAGTGATCATCAAGACCTCAAACCAGCCCTTAAATAATCCTTAATCAAACACCCAAGTTTGAGAGGAAAATTGGTCAAAGGGGGTATTTAATTGAAGTCAAACTTCAAGCCTAAATCAATAGAACCAACCATAAAACCACTTGACAAAATAAAATGATTAAAAATAATAAAAATAAATGAAAAATAAAATAAAAATATGGAAAAATATCTCAAGAAATTAATTAAACAGAAGGTGTTAGTTCCATGGTTCTATGATATAGAATTGTCCATGGTTCTATGATTGGCTAAATTTTAGTAAAACATGATCCTGCAATGATGATTGAGCAGGATGTTATAACATCTCCATCTGCTGTGGTGACAGAACTGCTGAGGGGTGTTTTAATGTGAATGCCATGTTGAATGTTGTGACATCCATCACGACATCCATCTGCTGTCATGACAGAGCTACTGTCATGTGTGAGAAACAACAGTAGTAGTGGTGTAGCAGGGGCTTATGACTCATGACACTGCTACTGATGCAGCAGGAGCTAGCAAGAGCTGGTGACATAACTGCTGTTATAAATATCATGGATACAGCAGGAGCTGATAACAGAACTGCTGTCATGTGTTGTAAACAGGATGTCATTACATCTGGTGCAGTAGGAGCTATGTGCATCATGAGCTAACAAGAGCAGATGACAGAACTGCTGTCATGAATGTCATACTGAATGTCATGATATTGATCGTATGACATCATGTCTGGTACAGCAGGGGCTGCTATGTTATATCTCTTGACATAAGTGTTCTCGTCCTGTTGAATATTCCACATCAGTATGTACAGGCCAAAGAGATTTGTTAGAAACAAAGTGCAGATTTAATGGGTGTTCACAAAAAGGATCGTTGATACTTTTTAGGGAACTATAAAGCATTTGTTTCTACTGTCATGAAGAAGATTCAGCAGAAGTGTTCAGCAGGGAAAGCTGGTCAGCTAAGAGGAAGTGAAGTTGAATGTCATGACCAATGTTATGACATTGATCGTATGACATCAGACGGGCTGGGTTTGTTTTTCTGTTATGATACCTGATATATCTCTGGCTAAATTTCAGGAGACCTGTTATAACTTAGTTATCTCAGAAGAGATTCTAGGCAGTATCATGACCTAATTTGACAGCACCTTGATCAGTGGAAATCAGTTTTACTTTGTTAAAACTAATGTTTGTTACTTTAGAGCAGCCCAAGCCCAGTCTTCACAGCTATAAGAAAAACCAGAGTGTAAAATAAAGGTCTAGGGTTTGAGAGTCCCTTGTGTGTAAGTCACCCTTTGTATCATTTGATACATTGAGGTAGACGTATTTGTAAGTGAAGAAGGCTAGTCTTCACTTGTGAATTTTGTTTAGGAATACTTGTACTCCAAGCAATTTTTCTGGTGGATGATTGCATTGGATAGGTAGATTCTAGGTTGTGTCTCACTCAAAGCTGTGAAGCTAGAGTGTGTGAATTCCTTGATCAAAGCTGTGAAGCAAGATCAAGGTGTGTATGAAGTGTCTCTTCATATTGTTTTTGTAATTGTGAACTATAAATCACTGTTGTGTGATTGAGGGGGAGTGAGTGGGTATATTCAGGTACTAGAGTGTCTCTAGGCTGAAATTGCATTGGATAGAGATTAAGTGAGAAGTGCAAACTGGTTGTTTGACTTTGAACTGATTCTGCTAATAGTGAATTTCCTCCCTGGCTTGGTAGCCCCCAGATGTAGGTGATGTTGCACCAACTGGGTAAACAATTACTGGTGTTATTCATCTTTCTGCTATTAAAGTTCTGCCCAACTTAAATGGTTAGATAAATAGGTCTGTCAGCCTGCAGATGTCACAACAGACTTCATGACGTTGGTCATGACATTGGCACAATTTAAAGAAATTTAAATTGGTAATGGTCTGTCCTCGCCCTTGTTGAGCAGAGATCAATGTTCTTGGGACATATGATATCTACATAGTCAGAATTTCAATTGGTATCAGAGCAGGCATCCTGTCTGTTCTGGATGAGATCTTGGGAGATACTTTCTGGTGTTTTGAACAAGAAGAAGCTGTAGTTGAGTTGTTGATCTTGCTGAATGTTTGAGCTACTACTCATGGAGCTAAAGAGAAGCTTGTATCTGCTGTTGTGCCCTCTTATAAAGGAGCTTCTATGACCAGCTGTATGTTATGCCAAAAGAGGAGTGGCTACTTCTGTCCTATGGCCTGTTGAATGATCAGACATCTTGTTTAGGGCATGCTCTTTCGGTGGTTCCGCTGCATATTTCTCTGATAAAAGAACTCTGATGCCCCTTGGAGAAGACTAGCCCATATACAGTTTGATGTATGGTTGTGGCAGATTGTTGAAGACTTCCTTAGAGAAGATAGTGGGAGGTGATTTATTTTCACCACTCATATGCAGGTTGAGTCAAGGATGTCATCCTTGATGTTTCAACATTAAAGATACTTTTACCAAATAACACTTTTGGTATTAGTATTTATCAGATGGTCTTCTCAACAATTGGATGATCCAAGATTGACTTCTGAAAGAAGGGATCCTAATAAGGATTTAAGATTCATTGCTATGTGAGATATTCTCAAATATTTAATGAGTTATCCTTAGTTGATGATCAAATTGTCTCAACAGTGGTTGCACAAGTATCAGGCCCTGATATGCTTGGATCTGATGTTCAACCTGATGTGGAGACATTCAATCAGCAGAGATTATGCAGAATTCTGTTGATCCATAGATCAAAGGAGATATAGTTGGATTTGTACTCATTCTAGTAAGGTTCTTGGCAAGAAACTAAGGTTAGAATGGAATGTTGATGGGAGTGAAGATGAAGACAATCTACTCTATAAGAGTATTGGATTGCAGCAGTTGTGTTCTAGTTTCTACTAGAAGCACCTGATCTATTAGCTAGAGAGTTTCCTGGAAAGAAACTTATCTAGAAGATGGTGTTGGTGATAGCACTGCTTGGGTCAGGTTATTTCTGATCTAAGTGCATAGGAGCATATGACCTTGGTCATATTGGAGGTCAAGGATAAGTGGCAATTATCTCTTATTTTCTAAAGAAGTCTCTACTTAAGGAAAGCGGGAATCCTTGTGTAAAGATTTCTCTTGTGACCCTTCCTCATTAAAGAGTCAAGCCTTGGCACGTTTAGTTTTTCTTAAGAGGAGTTCATGAAGCAAATGCACTTCAAGGTAATTGTTGTAGTACAACAAAGCAGGATTGAGGGTGTCTACTCCAACTGGATATCAAGCCTATGCACTCTTGTTCTAATTGAGTAAAGAGAATCTTTTAAGTGGCAGAATGAAAGCCTGAACTCTCCAGCTAAATATCTTAACCAAAGTTGTGACATCAAGCAGAAACTTCAAGGCCTCAAGTGATGTTGTGACACATCATTTGAAGATAAGTTGATCTTCTCAGGTATGAATGGAATTAATGCTTCATATCATGCAGTTTGCGGGAGCTGTGTGAAGGAGTAGATGCCTTGCTTTGGAGCAAGAAGAATTTGAAGATCAAAGTGGCCTGGTGGATTGCTTAGATTTTCTAGAGCTCTAAAAGATGTTGAGTAACCAAACAGTGGCATTTGGTTATGTAAGCAGTGTGCCTCAGAAAACTACTCTTGTGCAGAGGGGTAGTATTTGAAGACCAAAGAAGGTGTTGGGTTTGGTCATGCTTGGAACTAATTACTCTTGTGCAGAAGGGTAGTTGGTTAAATACCAAAGGAGGATTTTTTGTCATATATTGGAGCTTGTGGTAGAAGCCCTGAGCTATGTACTGAAGATTACCTTCTTTTGGAGTGGTATTTAATCAAGTTGGTGGAGCTGTGCTCTCTGAAGATCTTCAATTGGATTACTAGGCAGAAGTAAGTCTAGTATGGGCACATAAAGAACCATGGGATGGTGTGTCTGTAATATGAACCATCTGGGTTGGGAAGATCTGTTGTGGAACTTGTGATTCACATCTTGACTAAGAGGTACACTAACTTGTCATATGGGAGAATGATAAGGTAAAAGAACTATCTTGGAGGATGATGTGAAGGCATTATACAAGACTGGAATGGATTATTGGTTGATTGCATCCTAATGTGGCATATGGAAGTGATCAAGTTACTAGGCGACTCATAAGTGTTCTAACCCATCATATAGGAGAATGATGAGGTAAAAAATGTTTTGGAGTATGGGAGATCCATCTTAAGCTCTAGAAAGAAGTGGAGCAGGTTGATACCCTCTCATTGAATGAGCTTGAAGGGAGTCTTGAGATATAATGTGGTAACTTTGGAGCAGCTTTTATCAAAGATAAGGGGAGAGCTTTTGGTTGATAGGTGTACTATTTGCTTGTGGTTCAAGCAGTAAGTGAATGTGTTCAACATGTGTGTTGAACAGAGAATGAGTTCTTGAAGATATAAAGATGCGTCTTATGTTTTCCATTCATGTGCACTGGTTACCCTTGATATGGGGAGATATACTTCTATCTAGGATGGGTTGCTGCAAGAGTGCAGTTATGTGTCAAGATTGTTTGTGGTTTCAAACAAATCTGGGACTAAATGAAGGTAGAATGTCAGACAAGATGTTGTGACATTGGGTTACTGCTCCAAGCTCATGGTGAAGATGACAGGGTATTCCTTTTGGGTCTGTCATTAGGTGCCAATGGACCAAATTAGATTGCACAAAGGTGAAGATCAAGACATCATCAACTCTGGTTCTATAAAAGTCAAGGAAACATGGCATGTAGCCTGACTTTTTGGAGATCTTCCAGATAGGTATCCTGCAACTCTTCTGCTATCTGTGAATCAAGGAATGAAAAGCTGCAGTGTGTGAATATGAAGATGATAAAGAGAGTCTTCATGTAATTGGGTTCTCTCTCTTAGGGGGAGTACTAATTATGTATGACATGGGGAGCTATGTACCTGTCTAATGTGCAGTTGCAATACTTGTGTTGACAAGATGCTAATATGAAGACTACTGAAGCTCAGGCAAGCTTGTGTCCTTGGACCACTGATGAGAATATGTGTGTCTCAAATTGGGAATTTAAGATCAATTGTTACGTGTGGCAAGTATTTAACTGTTTATCCCTTAATTATTGATGACAAAAGTGTCACTTTTGAAGGTGCAGCTTCAGACAAGGCAAGAACTCAAGATCCAATGACTAGGTTCAGAGGATAAATCTATGAGGAGTTCTTACTGTGGAGAAGTGTTTCTCTTCATGATGAAGCATGGTTGTGCGTCCCAGCTACTGATGGATCTGGATAAGAGGAGAGGTAGTCCATGCCTTGGTGCTTATAATTTGACTGATAAAACAAGATATTGGATGAAATAATTATTTCTTAAAGTGCTTAAGAATAATTTTTGTAATGTCAGACAGGGTGTCTGAACATTGTGTCTCTGAGGAAGCTTCATGAGAATTTAGCTCTCTCTATGTTGCTCTAGGGAATATAGTGATCTGTGAAGCTGCTACTGTTGTTCTCCTCTGAGATCTGCAAGAGGATTTCTGTGGAAATGGTAAGTCAGATATGAAGTCTCAAGGAGCTGTAGTGTTGCTGTAGTGGTGTAGTCTTCATATTGGTTGGATCAAGCAGCCTGTGAATCTCTTGGGAGATTGTGAGATGACTGGAGGACAACTGAATCCTGCATTGAAGCATGATGCTTCTGATTCAGTGTGTGAGTTTAGCTCTGGTTGATATATGTACACTTACTGCAATTTTTGTCAATTTTTTACTAAACCAAGGGGGAGTTAAGTGCTATTAAAGGTTGTTATCTGTTGCAACTATCAAGGGGGAGCATGATAGTGTGTGAGGCTGGGAAAACTACGGCTGCTAAGTGTTTTAGCCAAAATTTGCCAAAGGGGGACATTGTTAATTCCATGGTTCTATGATATAGAATTGTCCATGGTTCTATGATTGGCTAAATTTTGGTAAAACATGATCCTGCAATGATGATTGAGCAGGATGTTATAACATCTCCATCTGCTGTGGTGACAGAACTGCTGAGGAGTGTTTTAATGTGAATGCCATGTTGAATGTTATGACATCCATCACGACATCCATCTGCTGTCATGACAGAGCTACTGTCATTTGTGAGAAACAGCAGGAGTAGTGGTGTAGCAGGGGCTTGTGACTCATGACACTGCTACTGATGCAGTAGGAGCTAGCAGAGGCTGGTGACAGAACTGTTGTTATGGATATCATGGATACAGCAGGAGCTGATAACAGAACTGCTGTCATGTGTTGTAAACAGGATGTCATTACATCTGGTGCACCAGGAGCTATGTGCAGCAGGAGCTAACAAGAGCAGATTACAGAATTACTGTCACGAAGAACTGCTGTCATGAATGTCATACTGAATGTCATGACATTGATCGTATGATATCATGTCTGGTACAGCAGGGGCTGCTATGTTATATCTCTTGACATAAGTGTTTTGGTCCTATTGGATATTCCACATCAGTATGTACAAGCCAAAGATATTTGTTAGAAACAAAGTGCAGATTTAATGGGTGTTCATAAAAAGGATCGTTGATACTTTTTAGGGAACTATAAAGCATTTGTTTCTACTGTCATGAAGAAGATTCAGCAGAAGTGTTCAGCAGGGCAAGCTGGTCAGCTAAGAGGAAGTGAAGCTGAATGTCATGACCAATGTTATGACATTGATCGTATGACATCAGACGGGCTGGGTTTGTTTTTCTGTTATGATACCTGATATATCTCAGGTTAAATTTCAGGAGACCTGTTATGACTTTTTAGTTATCTCAGATGATATTCTAGGCAGTATAATGACCTAATTTGACAGCACCTTGATCAGTGGAAATTAGTTTTACTTTGTTAAAACTAATGTTTGTTACTTTGGAGCAGCCCAAGCCCAGTCTTCACAACTATAAAAGGAGGAGCAGAAGCAGAAGAAAGCAAGCACTCACATCAAGAAAAACCAGAGTGTAAAATAAAGGTCTAGGGTTTGAGAGTCCCTTGTGTGTAAGTCACCGTTTGTATCATTTGATACATTGAGGTAGACATATTTGTAAGTGAAGAAGGCTAGTCTTCACTTGTGAATTCTGTTTAGGAATACTTGTACTCCAAGCAATTGTCTGGTGGATGATTGCATTGGATAGGTAGATTCTAGGTTGTGTCTCACTCAAAGCTGTGAAGCTAGAGTGCGTGAATTCCTTGATCAAAGTTGTGAAGCAAGATCAAGGTGTGTATGAAGTGTCTCTTCATATTTTTTTTTGTAATTATGAACTATAAATCATTGTTGTGTGATTGAGGGGGAGTGAATGGGTATACTCAGGTACTAGAGTGTCTCTAGGCTGAAATTGCATTGGGTAGAGATTAAATGAGAAGTGCAAACTGGTTGTTTGACTTTGAATTGATTCTGCTAATAGTGAATTTCTTTCCTGGCTTGGTAGCTCCCAGATGTAGGTGATGTTGCACCGAACTGGGTAAACAATTACTGGTGTTATTTATCTTTCTGTTATTAAAATTCTGCCCAACTTAAATGGTTAGATAAATAGGTCTGTTAGCCTGCAGATGTCACAACAGACGTCATGAGGTTGGTCATGACATTGGCACAATTTAAAGAAATTTAAATTGGTAATGGTCTGTCCTCGCCCTTGTTGAGCAGAGATCAATGTTCTTGGGACATATGAGATCTGCATAGCCAGAATTTCAGAAGGTATTTTTTGTTGATTTTTATAATGATTAAAACTATTTAAAATCGAATTAAAATGAAAATAGAAAATAAATAAAAATAAAATATAAATAAATGAAAGGGAGGTGTAATAGCAAAAGTCCAATGAACTGAAATCACTTGAAGCGTCCAAATGGGCCCCAAAAGGGGTGTGTGAATATCAAAAGTGTCTGAGCCCAGTCCAAAAATCAAACAAAACTCAGAATAAAATGAAACGTGTCGTTTCATTAATCTATGTGTTAAGACACATCAGATTTCAACGGCCAGACCAACCAAGTCAAAGCCCAGTCATCAAACACCTCAACATTTGACCTCAAACGCTGGAGCCCTAGCTCCGGTCATCTTCTCCGGTGAGCTTCACCAGTGGTGACTGAAAATCAGCATAAAAATGAAAACCCAAGACATGTTTTTGAAGGATTTTTCACATAGATTACAAATATGCTATCAGTTTCTTATAAAGCCTCTTTTAACATGGTGAAATCAAAGCACGAAAATTTGGTACACAAACTAAAAGTGGATTAAACAGACACAATAAGCACACAAACATTGCCTACACATGGTAGGGCTTCAGATGCAACCAGTATGGACCTATATTGATGCTTAGAATGAGAGTTTCAGAGGGTGAAAAGTTACCTAACTGAGCAACTCCGTTGGTCCTTTAAACGGTGCTTAAGCTTCAACCTAAAGCTTCCAATCTCCTCCTTATACTTCAGTGATTGAGAAATGTGTAAAATATGGAAGGAAAAACTAGAGAGAAATGGAATTCGAAGAGAGAGAAATATTGTGAAATTTTGGATGAAAACCACTCTTTTTGCAGCTATCCACTCATGCCCCCATGTTAGGGTTTGTTTATGGCCTATATATGAAGGTTGTGAGGGGTTTTTACAGGCCCATGATGAGTGATTTGCTTGCTTTCACAAATTTTCCAAAAATGCAAAAGTGAAGTGTACACGGGTTTGGGTGCTTTGTCATGTATTCAAACCAATCCTTTTGGGTCAGAGGGAGTTGAGGAAATCAATTTGAATGACTAGAAGGAAAGGCATTAAGGTTTGTCATGCGTTTTGAACATTTCTCAATAAAGCATGAAATTTGAAAATGGCTTGAAAACATGAGCTCATGTTTGCTCATTTTGGGTAAAAATTGGTATGATCATAACATGATGATGATATGGCATCAAAGGACCAAAAACAAACTCATTTGGTGACTTGAAATGGAAGAAACTCACATTAGGTCCAAAAGTTCATGTTTTCCCACTCATCATGATTTAATGACCTCATAAATCATCAAGGGCCATGGGTTTTGAAGTCATTATGGAGTTAAATTCTTGGCAAACAAGTTTCATGTGGTAGGAATTTGGATTTGAGGCCTTGTAGTTCATGAATTTGGTCTTTGAAGTGAATGACCTAAAACTAGGTTTCCAAAAATGACCTTGACTTGGGATGAGCAAAAGTAGAGCTTCACACATGAGAATAATGAATTCCAATACTTTTTTGAAAGCTAAGACAATCAGGAACAACTCTCATGTTTGTTGAAGAATGAGGAAAAGCTTGGTTCCATGTGAAAAATGCCTTGGAAGTGAGTTGCCCTTGAATGCCTCTAAATTCTCTTCATTTTGTGACACCAATTTGTACCAACCATAACTTGAGATGTATGAAACCCATGGGAGATTTCTTGTACTTAAAAGAAAGCTTGAAAGATGAGGAAAACGTCTCTGTTTGAAGGAAAATGATATAGGACTTGTAACATAGTGAAATTTGTCATTGAAGTTATATGCCAAAAGAGGGGATTTTACATCGAGAGTCACCTGAAACCCTAATTTAGCAACTTCTTGAACTCTTGAATCTCCTTGAACTTGTTTCCACATGACATTTAAGATGACTTAAGATAACCTCTCATGGCTTCCATGATCAAGAATCAAGCCTTGAGATCTTTCAAATCCATAGTTGACTTTTATTGACCAGATGAAACCCTAACACCCTATCTATTGACTGAGGTTCTTGCAAATGATTTGTGTGATCATGTAACCCCCATAAAGGACCCTCAAGGTGTACATTGAGCTATTGAACCATGTTTCATCCAAGGAGATAACCATATGCCTCTAATCATCCTCAAGATAGGAAGAGATAACCAAACACATGCTTTCTCTCCTCAAGCAACCTTGAGACCAACTCTGATGACAATAATGACTTGGTGGCTTGAAATTGTACCTTTGCTTGAACTTTGAACATGAAGCTTCTCCTCTTTAATAGTAAATACAACATCTTGATCCCTTGTCTAAAACCAATGCTATGCACAAATTCTAATGCAAGATGCCATGAAACATAAGCCAAGATAGAAGAAAAGGTTGGGCAAATTTTGGGGTGCAACAGGGGTCACTCTCGCTGAAGGGCGGCTCGGCTTCCTGCTTTAACCATTTCTTCAAATCTTTCTAAACCCCCAAAACTTCCAATCTTCAACCTCAACTCAATAGCTCTTCCAACCACCCACGAAAACCTTCAACCTATAAGCTTTCTTTCAACTCTACTCAAGCCTTTCCATTAATCTTCTTCAGCATCCAAAAAACCGAACCAAAAAGAATCAAATCCAGAAGAGATGAACAAGAGATGAAAAGAAGTAGAAAATGAGCTGAAACATTTGAATCACAACCCACCCCCGTGAGGACTTTGGTCTTCGTCTTCATCCTTCCCCAAATCCTCCTTCGCTCATTGTTTCATAATTATAAACAAAACCCACAGAAATCTCGAAAAAAATCTAAAATAGTGTAAAACAGAACCAAAGAGAGTGAGGATAAATTGATTCCTGAGGGATTGAAGCAAGATAGATAGAGGTTGATCGTGAGTTCGCATGGGTAAGCCCATTCTGAAGTGAGTTTCGGCGATTGTTGTTTTTTCCTCTTGTGACAAAATCATCAAGGAGGTAGGGTCGGCTGCATGTGGAGAAGAAGAAGAGGATTAACGTCTTCTTTTTTCTTCAGTGGTTTTCTTTTTTAGTTTAGGTTTTGTTGGTTTTGGGACTTATAAGCCCATTATTGTTACTATGTTTTTGGAATACCACCCCTCCCAATCTCACGGTTCACTCCCTCTTTAGTTTTTCTTTTTCTTTTTCTTTACTTTATTTGATTATTTATTTTATGGTTTTACATAAATTTCTTACTTCTCTTTTAAAAGAACTATTATGTGGGTCTTAACATGGGCTTTGATTCTTGTTCTTAATTTGGTATTTCATTATTTCATCTTATTATTTTATTTTCATTTCGACTTTATTTTCTTCTTTAACAGTCGATGAAGAGACCTCCAAATTATTATTTGTCAAATTATTTACGAATAATAATAAATCTGAGACCAAATTCTTTTCACCCTTTTCATTTCCGATTTTTATTCATTTTATTCAGTTTTATTATTTTTGGGTCGATGGCGAGACCTCTAAAATAATTATCGGTCAAATTATTGATATATAACGGTTTGTCTGAGACCACCTTCTTTTATCTTTAAATTTCTTCTTCATTTTCTATTTGATTTAAATTTTCTCGATTTATGAAGTCTTTCGATTCGTAAGTGTCGATTTATCGAAGTCGATAACCTTCGCAATTTCAAATCTATGGAAAATGACCATTTGGGTCATTTTCTCTACTTTGGGATCGTGATAGGGCTACCTTCGATTAATCGACATGATATTTGCAATTAAGACGAGATCTCACCTTTCTTTTGTCTATGCGACACGATTAAATCGGAGAATGATCCTCAATATCATTTCTCTATCTTGTTTTAGCACGAATATCAATTAATGCAACCTCCTATAGACCGACTTTCATTATAAGTCGAGCTACGACGGTTTAGAGCTACATTTCATCCCGATTCAATTCATAACAAACTAACGACTAACTTTTACTTTTAGTCAAACATTCAATTGTTTTACTTTCTGTCAAATATCAACTGATTTAAATTCAGTCATTATATCTTGTATATTATTGTGGATATTATTGTTATATTATCATAATTGTCATATTCATATTTATTCTCCATATCTTATTCACCCATATTCGAAAACACTTAATAAACGATCAAAATGCTAAAAGCCTAAATTGGTGGACTGTTGGATCATTGGTCATTTGTAGGAACCCTAGCATGGAGTTGTGCCCGACTTTGCTCAAGGCTTAGTTTAGGACACATTGCACACACACGACTTTCTCTTGGGCTGCCTGACAATGAGACCCCTTTATTTCGTGCAATCCCTTGTAACTTACATGTACCCCTCTCCCATTCCGATGTATGTTTCATATTTCTTTGATTTTTGGTTTATCTTCTAGGAGCACCCATAGGGACTAGCATAGATCAAACTATTTTCAAACTAATTCTCGATTCGTCATTGAACCATTTTCAAACACCCCTCGTAAGTCAAGTGCTCGTCCGCATTCGCCATCAACCTATTGCACACTTCATCGTGGTATCAATATTGGGGGCACCCTCAGGGAATAGTATCGTTTCTCAAAACCTAACCCTTGACTCGTTGTTATGTCGGTTCTGTTTTCAATCCAAACCCTCGACTCGTCGTTGAGCCATTTCTCAAACCATTTTCATTCCAAGCACGTTTTGCACACGAATACAGGTCAAACCTTTGATCCAACGTCAAGCATATTTTCTCGATCAAACTATTAATCAATTAACAACTATCCAACTTTTTTCAAGGTGTAAAGAGAGGGATTGAGACTTTGATCTCTCTTTCAGTTGTTTGGATGCGAGTTATCTTACTCGTGTGTGAGCAATTGACGCCTTTAATAACATTAACAACTCGACAACATTCAACCATCGTTCAACCATTCACTATTCAATTACCATCCAAACACAACCTTCTTTTCAAGATGAAAAAGAGAGATAGTTAAGTCTTTTACTCGGTTTCCCGATTACTTGGGCCCAAGGAGTCTTTCTTAAGCTTTGAGTAATCGTCATCCGTACCCATTTCAAACCAATTTAATCCTCGTTTTTTCGTGGTTGTTACCACAAACTACGGACACTCTAATTCTTCATTCACTTTTGAATGTAAGATATGTAGGCACAAGATTGCGATGATCTTGACGAGCATACTTCCCTTTTCCTTCACCATTCCACATTTCTACCTCCCCTTCATCTTTCGTTTCCCCCATCCTCTCCTGTAGTCGAACTACGAAGCTCTGATTTCCCATTCTCGTCCGAATGAGTATACGTAGGCACAAGGGCCCCAATCCTTGGCGAGCACCCTATCCTTTAACCAACCCATTTCCCTTTAGCATCTTTATCTGTTTACCCTACCAATTCGCATTTATCATTGAGAAGAGAATAACTAAGCTTAGCTAACATTTATCACAATTCAAATTAAGAGGTTCCCGTTGAGTACAACAGGTGTGAGGGGTGCTAATACCTTCCCCTTGCGTAACCGACTCCCGAACCCGGAACATCAGGTTACGACGGCCATGTTCCTTCTGTTTTAAGAGGTTTTCTCGATATTTTCCTCTCCCGTTTATTCGGGATAAATAAAGTTCGGTGGTGACTCTGTTGAACCGCATTTTTGCGCCTTTCGTGCGAGGGTCGTATGTTCGAATGAATTTTCGAGGTGCGACACATCCTAAGCATCTGTAGTACTCTACAGGAGCCTCTTGTTAGGTATTTGTGTTATTGCTAATGTTTGCTTGCTAATGGTTATCTGTTAAGGTAAAAGTACTAAAGGTAAACACCTATGGGTATATACACTAAATATGTTCACCAAGATGCCGCATCTCGTGCCTACGTATCCTAACAAGGATGGAATCAGAGCAATCGTAGTTCACCTACTAGGGTGAAAGAACTTTTGACTATGGTCGAGGTTCCAAGGGGAATAAATATTCATAACAATGATGCTTACATAGAGTTAACAAACTTCTAAGTCTAAGTGAAAAAACTAAACTGGAGGATGACTTTAACAAAAGTCAAAAGGGTGAGGTGAGTACACATAACAATGGTACACACATAGAGTTAACAAACTCTAGACCTAAGTTCTAAGTTATAGGACTTCTAACAAGGTATGCTAAGGTCTTGAGTTAACACAGCCAAAGGGATATAGGTTCAAACTTAAGGCTACATTGAGGGACCTAATAACTCTACAACTTCAAGGGGAGGCTAACAAAAGAGCTATCTATGACATTAAGTCAATAGAGAGACTTTCCTTTGGACTAAGGAACAAAAAGGCAACACTTTAGGATGAGAGCTAACAAGCTACATCACTTGGGGAAAACTTAACAAAGTTAAATAAGGGTAACCTGATAATCAAATAAGATGCTAATAACATTCAAACATGAAGTCAAATGTAACATGGGAAAGCAAATAGTAACAATTAAAACAAGAGAACAGATGTAACTACATCCAAGACAAAGATCTAAAAAATTCAAAAAAGGGCAAGGTCACCACCAAGCATTCATTCAGAGAAGTTTGGAATCAAGTAGTTACAACCAAAGGTAACTTCAAACATGGATGTTATAACATCTAAATAATCATGAAATAAGGTTCTCAAAAGACCAAACATCATATATGACAATTTTAAGTATAAGCAATCATGCATAAGTCAAAACATTACTTATCATGGCAAATATCAAAACTTAAGATCAACATGCATAACTCATGATAATGTTTAAATCATGGATACAAGCCAAATAAAGTAGAGGTAACAACCAAACAATCTTGAACAAGAATGAGACATGTGTGACAACAACATGGGGGTGGAGATATAAATATTCAAGGGATAACATGTGAACATACAAATCAAGATTATATCACATAAGTCAAGTGGAAATAATACTTTAAAACATCATGAATGTGAGATGAACATGTTTAAACAAGTAGGTAACAACCAACATGCAAATTGAGGTTCAATCATGGCTTTGAGGAAGGAGATAACATCACAAGGTTCTCTCATACAAACATGTATCCTAAGATTACAATCTAAGGCACAAGACTATTTAAGAAATATTATGACAAGCATAAGCCACGTGCATACATCAATATTTACACAAACATGGAGGAAGATTACATGTTAAAAACAAGGTAACAACCAAAGCTTCAAAGGCATAAATAAAAGAAGATTTCAACACACATTTGCATGTAAACAAAATTTAAACAAGCATGAAATCAAGATGAATCAAAGAGGTACATTGTTACAACATCATACAAAGTTTACACAAGATACACAAGGTTCATACAAGTTCATATGTACAAGGAAAATCAAGGGATCATTCAAAAGAAGCAAAAGAAGTCTTAAGAAACCCTAAAATCATCATTCAATTTAAAATATCATTCAATTTAAGAAACCCTAAAAACCTCATCATGAACATTTTGCAAAAACAATGGGTCAAAAATGATTTAAAATGAAGAAGTTGTGATAATTTGAAATTTGCCTCTAGGAGGTCTTTTATAGCTTTTTCAGCAATCTCCGCTTTCTTGGGAGACAGCCTACACCTACATTGAACTATGACTCTAGCGGCTAGGTCTATGGTGAGGTGGTGGCATGCCATGTCGGGGTCAAGGTCAGGCTTCTCCATAGCGCTCCATGCGAACACGTCGGCGTTCTCCCAGAGGAAGGCTTTAAGCTGCTTCATCCCCAGGTCAGGGAGTCTCGTGCCAATCTTCACGCTTCTTCCTGGGTTATCTCCGAGCGTGATGAGCTCGAAGTCTCCATCTGGAATGGGGCATGTTGGGTGGGACAACTTCCCGTCGTCTGTTGGAGGCTCGTCTTCAGATTTCGTGCTCTACTCCTGCTTACTAGGGAAGCGACAGTCGAGGTCGACGGAGTTGATACGGGGAAGTGGCTTCTGCTTCTATTTGCTGGTCGTCTTTGGGGTGATATTGATCAAGTTGAACCCTTTGACTGACGCCTCGGAACATCTCCTGGCCGCCTCGATGTCCCCGTGGAGGGTGAAGACTCGGCCTCTAGTCGTGTAGTACTTCATCTTCAGGTGTATTGTATATGGTATCATGATCAGTTCACCTTAGGTCGCCCTTCCCGGGATGCACTGGTACAGAGAGGGGAATTTGATCACCAAAAACCATACCTTCACCTGTCTGGTAGTCCCCTCGGCTCCAAATATGATGAGAAGCTTCACGTATCCCCAAGGCTTTATGGTGGTGTTGTTGAAGCCCTGTAGGTCAGAGCTGACATACGGGGTCAGGTGGCTCTCTTCGAGCTGGACGGTCGTAAATAGATGGCCATACATTATGTCCACCGAACTCCCTTGGTTGACTAGGATTCAGCGCACGTCGAAGTTCGCCATCTAAGCCCTGATCAAGAGGGGGATGTTAGAGTTGACCGCAACCTCGGGGAGCTCCTTGAGGTAGAAGGTAATCGGGTTCGATTGACCTTTGAACTTGTCGAGGGTAGCATTCGTCTTGGAGCTTTTATCGATCAGCTCCTCGAACTTCCTCTTGACCAACCCGACTAAGAGCTTGCTAGGGCCCCCGCCAGATATGACCAAGGTGGCAGGGAAGTCCTCTCATGGACTGCGGGCCGACAGCAGTCTGGCGGGCTTGCTGAGAATGAGAAAATCCTCTAGCCGGGAGACACACAGGGCGACCTGCAGTTCGACTTCTTTGGAAGGCGGTGACACTTCCTCGACCCTTTTGGCTTCATAGGTCTCCTGTCGAGGAGCCTTGCCTCTCTGGGTGTACTATTTCAAGTGCCCTTCCTTAATTAGGATCTTGATTGCATCCTTGAGGTGGATTCAATCTTCCGTGACGTGTCCATGACTTCGGCGGAACCGAAAATATTCAGATTTATCGATGTTGGGCTTCGGGGGTGTTGGTTTCGGGAAACATACACCGCCTCTCTGAAACTCCGAATTGATACATTTTGATAGGATGCGCTCATGGGGAGCTGTGGTTAGCATGTACTTGATGAACTGGCATGCTGGCCCCCTCTGTTCGCGAGGTCGGTCCTCTCTTCTTCTTTCCCCACCTCTTCAAGGAGGAGCGGCGTCCTCATGTTTGACGCCCCTGATGCCTTCCTGATCTCGTGTGTTGTGGGCAGCATGGGCGGCCTCTATTTACTTATATTGGATGTATGATTGGGCCTTGAGGAGGAGAGCATTCAAGGTGCAGGGGTGTTCGATCCCGACAGCTTTGGTGAAGTCAGAGCAAGGTCATATTCCTCTCTCGATCAGGAATTTCTTCATGTCGTCCGTGGTGGACACCTGGACAGCTTCTTAGTTGAACCTCTCTATGTAATCTTAAAGAGGTTTGTTCTTCCCCTGGATGATGGCTTCCAGGGCTGCCTCTATCTTTGGATGGCACCGGGAAGTTGTCAAGTGCTTGGAGAACTGCCTCTTCAGTTCACCCCAGGAGGTGATGGACTCGAGCACGAGGCACTTGTAGCATATTATGGAACCTTTTCTTAGGGTAGTGGGGAAAACCTTTTCTTAGGGTAGTGGGAGAGCATTGCGTTGATGCTTTCTATATGGTCGTCCAGGCCGATCGTACCACCGTATGTTACCAAGGGCAGGGGTTTCTCCATCCCGATGTGCAGTGGGGTCTCTCTGATGGCCCTACATAATGGTGAGCGTTGTTCGTCCTCATCGCTCCTAACAAGTGACCGTGAGGTGGAGACTGGTCCTCGATTGTATATGTTCTGTCGAGAAGGATTCCTCTGACAGGCTCTTGGTTTGTCGACCCTTCCTTTAGCTTTTTTCCCCTTCTGAGCAGGAGAGCGTTGCTCCTTTCGGGAAGGTGACCGATTGCACTTCTGGGAGGCCATTGGTTGCGGCCGCTCCAAGCGAGGGCGTTGCCTAGACAGTCGGGGAGAAGGGCTCCGAGAGTCGTTATGATGTGTCCTCCGCGGGGGAGGAGAAGAGCATCTAAAAACCGGGAGAAGATGTCTCTGCGTGGGAGAAGAGAGGCTGCTGGAAACCGGGCGAGGATGTCTCCGCGGGGGAGAGCATGACGGTCTCTCCCTCTTGAGCATCCTTATCCGCTTGTTCTGTTAGAAGATCATCAGGTTGGTCTGGTTGATCGTCGCGAACAGAGCCACTATGGTAGGGTCGGCGCTGGATGGCACCGGGATGGGCTGGTAGACAGTCGGGCTATCGAAGCGTCGGGCGACATTAAATGCCACGTCTTTTGAGAAGGGAGATGCGGTGTGCCCATCCTTTAGTCGCCCTCGTCGACGTGAATGGTCACGTCAGGGTCGTGGTCGTCACCGTTGGTGAATGGAATGAAGGCAGTTTCCGGAGCGTTATCATTGTGTGAGATGGTTTCATATCCCAAATTTTGACCCCTAGATTCCATTATCATTCTAGGAGCATTAATCATTGTTTCCTAACCCTAACCTTGTTTCAAGTTTGTTGTTGTTGAGATTCATCTAAATTAGGGTTTTGCACTATTAGAATCAAGAGGACTATTGCTTGATCAGTCAATATTTTGGATTGGTCATCATCAAATCAAGTTTCCATACATTCTAGGAGCTTTTATTCAATAAGAATCAAGTGCTAATTGATCTCATTGCAAGTCAATTGAAGCTCATTTCCATTTGGCCCCAAATTAGGGTTTTGTTAGGAAAAGTCAACTATGTCTTTGAATTTTGATCCAAGCATGATCCCAAGCCTTGGGACATGATTCAACATGTTCATATACATCCTTAGAGCCTATCTAGGATTTTTGAGAAATCCAAAGATGAAAATTCATTGAAGATCACACAATTGAATTCACCCGATACAAAGTTCATCTAACAAAGTCAACTCTTTGACTTTTAGGGTTTTTGGTCCAAATTGAAGCTTCCAAGACAAATTTCATCAAAATATGTTTAATCAATGAGTTTGATCAGGAAGAAATCAAGATTTGAAAGGTTTCTTGCAACTTTAAGAGGCCATAACTTTTAATCCACACATCCACATTTTGAGTTACAAAGATAAATTTAAAGATCTCCTCATGTAATAAAAAAGTGTCCTAGTGACCTATGAGTAAAAGATTCTTAGATTTTTAGTTATGAAGCTTCAAAGTTTGGGAAAATCGTTAAACACTTGGAAATTTTCAAGACAACTTTGTTACTCTAATTTGTAGCCAACTTTAAGGCTAGTCTTCATCATGATACCTTTAGATTCAAGAGTTTCACCAAACATGAAAGTTGTAGAGCATATTTAGGGATTTTCAGAAAGTACAAGAACTCATCAATAACATTTTTTAGCTATGAGTTTTGAAGAAGGGAAGTTAGCTCTTCACATTTGACGTTTTGGTCATTTTCATGCCAAGGACAAGTTGCAAGATCAAGCAAATATGCAAAATCCTTTTATGGAAAACCTTGAGACTTTCATATTTACCTATAATCAGAAAGTTGAACTAATTTTGAAGTCATTACACAAAGGTTTGAGCCATGATTCAAGTTTCATGCCATTTATGGAAGTTTTTGACATAAAGCTTGCAATGCCATTTTCGAAAAGAAATTTTAAGTACATCTGGTTTTTCTTGAGACCACAAATAGTTCCATATGCAGAAGCAATATCTAGAGTATACAACCACTCAAGATCTCATTGTACCTTTGCCTTGAAACCATAGAAAATCACCAAACCTTAAGTTGGAATTCAACCAAACTTTGAAAACTACCAAGTTACAACAAGTTACAAATCTGATCTCAATCCTTGCCCTATAAATAGAGGTATGATTTATGCTTCAAGAAGGACAAGGAGAGCTTGGAAAGATGAAAAGAAGAGCTTGGAAATAGGAGAAAAACACATTTCAACCCACCCTTGCAGCATCATCTTGTAAATCATCTCCACTTGAACCAAAAACCCCAATCTTGCACAAACATAGCCAGCTCCATTTCCAAACACCAAACCACCCAAGCACCTGTTCAAACACATCAAAAACACATTTCGAAGGTGTCTAAACCTTCATTTCCATCCAAAACCTGCTAGAACAGAAAGTCAACCTTAAAAACCAAGTTTTGTTTACTTTCTGCATCTTCTACACCAAAGTTTGATTCTGACCTGTTCCAAACACTTTGATCCTTCAAAATCAATCCTCAAACATGTATTGAACTATCCATAACCTAAAATCCTGACTGTGACTCCATTTGTCTAGGGTTCAAGATTCCATTTTCTCACTTTTGCAAGAAGAGAAGCATAACTTATTTCAGTTGAGTCCTTTGGGTTCCAAGCATTCAGGAAGCTTCAAGGAGGTTCAAGGAAGCAATCCAAATCATTGAAACATCTCTGTAGCAGCTTGTTAGGATTTTCAAGTTTTGACTTCAAGAGGTAAGTGCTCAAACTGAAACTCATTGAATCATGCCACATCTTGATGTACATTGAACATAAAACTTGTTTGTCATGATATTATGGATGTGTTCAGACATTTATTTGTTGCTTATCATGTATGAATAAGACTGTGCCATACAAAATGAAATAATTTGTTCATTTTTATTATGTTATTGTGTTTTAAGTTACAAGCCTTTTTAGACAATTCCAACGATACCACTGAATTCCTTGTAAAAAAAATACGCAAGTTTGGTTTTTGGATCATCCAATTTCATTGAGTATTGAGGAAGATACATGTTGTCTTACAAACTGAAAAGTTTGAAGGGATGAAGGTCTGGCCATGACGCTTTGGGTAGGTTTCAGATCACTTCCAGGCTTATATTTTTATTTGTAGGGGTGATACAATGAATGTATCACCACCCCAGTGGTTTACCATGCGCGTTTAGTACTCTCTTTCCTTGCCTGACTAGGGTTCGAGTCCCAGCGACCACCCTTTTGTTTTTTTTTCTTCTCATTTTTGAGGTTTGTATTACATATATTATCTCACTTCCATTATTGTTTCAAAATGCAAGTGTGGTTTAGTTGGCTTATATTTTGAGCCAATAACCTTGAGAGCATGAGTTCAAACCCCTTTGAGTGCATTCCCTTATTTTTAATACCTTGTTTTTATGGTTTTCTTCACAAATTAAATTGATCATAACTTCTTTGATTTTTATCATGTTCATCTCACTCTTTTTACTAAATCCTCATGAGAATGTCTAATTTTTTTTTCTATGTCAATAAAATTACAAAAATAATTATTTATTTGGTACTTGTGTATTTTCAAAGTTTGTGACTTTTTTAGGGTTTCTTAGGTTTTCTTTTGATCCTTTTAATTGATTCCTTTGATTCCCCTTACTTGAATGAACCTAATATACCTTGTATGAACCTCACTTGATGTGTTAATTTGCATAACCTTGTTGTTACATGATGGTTATTGTTTTTTCAAGTTCATGTTCATATGTGAATGCATGTTTGAATATCATTGAAACCTTGGTTGTTACCTTGCCCTTAACATGTGATTCTCTTCTATGATAATTTGATTTGAATGTGCATATGCTTCATGTCTATCATACCTTGCCTTGAGTGTTCTTAAACACTTTTTGTTTTACTTTGAAACATGTTTAGTATGCATGAATTATCTTTGAGATGTTTCTCATCTTCCATGATTGAACTTCTTTTATATGATGGTTGTTACCTTCTTGTTTAACATGATTCACCATAATTCACATGTTGTTGTCACACCTATCACACCCTTGTTCAAAGTTTCTTTGGTTGTTACCTCTACTTGTCTTGATTTGTATCCATGCCTTAAATATTGTTATGATTTATGCATGTTGATCTTGAATTTTGAACTTTGCCATGGTAAGTAATATTTTGACTTATGCATGATCCTCTTGATTTGTATTCATTCCTTAAATATTGTTATGATTTATGGATGTTGATTTTGAATTTTTAACTTTTCCATGATAAGTAATGTTTTGACTTATGCATGTTTTGAACTTTGCCATGGTAAGTGATAACGCGAAATCATATCGTTTATTTGGCTTGATTTACATGCATTTATTTGTGACTACTGTTAATTTATCTTGATTTATGTTCTAGTTTACGGTTAATTTACTTCGTTGTGCAGATTGTGGAGAATTTGGATTAAAGAAAGAATAGAAGAAGAAATGGAAGGAAAAGAAAGAAGAAGGAAAGAAATTGAGAAGAAAAACAGAAAGTACAGATTTTGTGCGTGTGACGCTCGTCACAGGTTCCTCACGCTCGTCACGATTATCACGGTCGTCACAAGACCATCATGGTCGTCAACTTCATCACGACCGTCACATGACCATGATGACCGTCACGAGCCAAGTATCAGAATAAAATAGAAGTCTGCACGACCTGAAACTAAATTTCTTCCTATACTTTCTCCACTCACTGTCCACTATTGGAAGTTACTCCCACTCCCTCCATAACTCACCCATGATCTCTGGAAGTTGAGAAATGAAATATCCCCTATAAATAGGCTAGAGATTCACAGAACCAGGGGGAGGGCTTCGACGTATTGAAGTGCTGCCGAAATTTCCATTGAAGCCGAATTTACGTTCTTGCATTATTTTCCCATTTCCTTTCCTTTTTATTTTCATTTGTACCGCCGTATTTCTTCCTGTACCTTTTTACTTCTCGCCAAAGTAGAATCCTGCCGACATTGTGGAGGACTACTCAAGGATTCGAGATCAGTACAATTTACAAGTTTTTATTTATTGAATATTTATTTTGTTTCCGTCATAATGCATATTTTATTATTGTGTTGTTTATGTTTATTTCCGTTTGCATTAATTATCATGTCTAGCTAAATTAGTCTTATCGGTATGTAATAAATTAGTAAGACGGGATTTGATAATAACCGGTGTTTTCCTTCCCTTTTTACAAACACCTTTATGGCTGTAGTTTTTAATCAAAATCTTCTAAATAAACCTTCGTCGTGAAAGAGAGAAATTATTTACAGTAGTTTCACCATGAAAGTGGGAAATTCATCAAGGCACGAATCGACACGCGAAAGGTGGGGTTCAAACCGGATAGTAAGAGCTAGGCATTGATTTTAAACACAGCGAAAGCGCTTTAAAAGAAATCAGAATTTATTTGTTTTCAAAAAGTAGTTTTAACCCCGAATGGGACTGCGAGAGCGTACATTCTGCCTTAGAGTTACGACTAGCGTCAACAACCAACGTGAGACAAAAGTCTTTAAACGAGTATTTTCTTCTGAAAAGTGTTTGCAAAGACTAAAAAGCACCGGCGATCTGTCGAATCCCCGAAAACTAAATCATTACATACCGATATCCCTTTACCGCTCTTCCTTAAACCAATAACCTTTACTTTCCTTTAAATTTAATTTCACTCGCATTTAACTTTCTTATTCCATTAGCCTTAGCTTTACACCGTGACAACAGATAACGGTAGGTTGACATTAGTCTCTGTGGGTTCGACAAATCTTTTATATTACTTCGATATTTCTGTGCACTTGCGGACGCATCAATTTTTTGGCGCCGTTGCTGGGGACCAACAATCAATATTGTGATTCCATTATTGCATAGTATAGACTAAGGCACTCTTATCTCAATTACTATGTATAACCCAAATTTCCCTTGTAACTACCATCCCCATTATTATAGCTACCACCCCCAGTATTTTGAGGAACCACAAGATCCGCTTAAATCTGACCTCGAAATATTATCAGTAGATTTCAATATGACGCATTCTCGACCAAATTCCCTCTATGATGACTACTCCCAATATTTTAAGGAAACGTAAGAATTCGACACATCCAACCTTGAACTATTACTAGAAGAATTTGATGAGACATTTACTCACTCTAGGATAGAATCTATGATGGAGCGCTTTGTGGAGACACAAACTCTCCAAAATGAAGATTTCAGAAAACAACATCTCCAAATTGATGAAGACCTTAAGCAGATGAGCATTATAGTCGATTCCCTCGCGACTCACAGCAAGGCTTTGGAGACTCAAACCTCTTTGCTTACACAAACACCTCTAGGACCCTTCCTTGAGAGCCATGTGAATGTTGTAACCACTAGTAATGAAGAACGAATAGAAGATCCTAGGGAGAGTGATGATGAGTCTGAGGAGAGTTTTGGTGAGAAAAGCATAATTATTGAGAAAAATCCACCAAAACCACCCGAAAGGGAGGTTGTCGAAGAGGTAGAAAAGGAAGTACCTATGGTTGCTCCTCCTCCCTATACCCCACCTATTTCTTTCCCACACAGGTTTGCAGAAGTTAAGGTAGACTCCCAATCCAAAACATATGTGGAGGTATTGGAAAATTTCCACACTAATGCACCTTTGTCTAAGGTCCTTCACAGAAAAAGAAAATTCGAGGACTATGAAACTAGGGTCATCATTACTATAAAAAGGGTAAGATTAACTTTTGAGGTGGTGGATAAAATAACTAAGCCCAAACTTGAAAACTGATACTCAGGATAGATCTGGGACCACCACCACGCGTTCAAAACAAGGAACCACCCTACAGAAGAAAGAAACGAAAAGGTGAGGGATATGAGCGATGGCTTGATAAGTGGCCATGGAAACCGAAGACTATTCAAAGTTCGATCGAGGAACCACTCTCGAAAGAACCACCATGAGTACTTGCACTCCTTAGTCGTCGAGCTATCGACGTTAAACAAAGCGTTGTGTGGAAGGCAACCCACAAGGTCTTTATTTTAATTTGTTTGTTTAAATTTGCAGAAAATAAAGAAATGCATTGCTTGTTATGCTTTAGCTATATCTAGGCGAAAACTCTCTAGATGACGATCTGAGGAGATGAGCTATTCCCACGGACATTCCTACGAGTGTCGCTGCTGGTGGGGACACTAATGATGAGTACTTCCTCTTGAAGCGAGCAACATGATGAGCTGGTTCGAGAATTACACAAACAAAGGTATCTCAAAATGCCCGCCTCCGAAGTAGAAGTGATCAACAAAGACAAGGATAGCAAGAGCAGTAACACTCATACAGGTTCTATCTTTCCTTTTCCACCTTTTACTAAAATATTGAGGACAATGTTTGGTTTAAGTGTGGGGGAGGAACTCTATTGTTTTACATTTTATTTCATGCTTCTAGGAATTTTATCTATTTTTAACATTATGTCAAAGTCTTTGCATGTGCTGTCGAGTCTTTATGCGTGATTTTCGCTTGTTATTCAAATTTCCCCATAATTTCGAAATTTCAAAATTCTAACCTCCAACAAATTTTTGCTTCGATTCATGACATGGTACTCTGAGAGTATATAGGCTATTTAGGCTATGTTAGAAAAACGTGGGAAAGTTTTGATAAAATTGATATCGTTCTGACGCCCTTAACCCCCTAAATATGCAAAATCAATTTGAGTATCCATTATGCCGAGACCTTAAAGCTCCAGTTTCTTTTAGTAATCCCTAAGTGGTTTATTTAAGCAGTCAACACCATCCTAAACACACTAAGTAAGAAACTGATGCAAATAAGTGTATGATCTCTAGTTTAAAATGAGAAATTAAGAAAGAAAAAAAATTTATGAAGAAGAAGACATGTTCCTTCTGAGTTAGGTGCTCCTCACCCGAGCACTTAGCCTAACGGTACAAACTCTTTAAGTTCAATTGATGCTTAAGCATATTTGCAGAGAAAAAAAATGAAATAGCATCGAGATCATAGTCACAAACAGGTTTACTTGCCATGAATATGTATGGATAACGGGCTTAATGTGATTGCACTAGAATGAAATTGGGTGAAAGATACCATGAGATATAGGTTGAGTTATAATGGCATGATTCCGATTGGTCTGCATAAGTAGGGAGTTTTTGAAATTGTGTCGTTACGGTATCCTTGGTATTGATATTTAGTACCTGTCGATCTAACATTAGCCCATTAGCCACGTATGATTAGAGTCTCGTCGTGTCTTTGTCTCGAATTATGCTTATTTCTTTTTACCGTGTTGGTTGGTTGCTTGAGGACAAGCAATGGTTTAAGTGTGGGGGTGTTTAATAACGCGAAATCATATCGTTTATTTGGCTTGATTTACATGCATTTATTTGTGACTACTGTTAATTTATCTTGATTTATGTTCTAGTTTACGGTTAATTTACTTCGTTGTGCAGATTATGGAGAATTTGGATTAAAGAAAGAATAGAAGAAGAAATGGAAGGAAAAGAAAGAAGAAGGAAAGAAATTGAGAAGAAAAACAGAAAGTACAGATTTTGTGCGTGTGACGCTCGTCACAGCTTCCTCACGCTCGTCACGAGTATCACGGTCGTCACCTTCATCACGATCGTCACATGACCATGACGACCGTCACGAGCCAAGTATCAGAATAAAACAGAAGTCTGCACGACCTGAAACTAAATTTCTTCCTACACTTTCTCCACTCACTGTCCACTATTGGAAGTTACTCCCACTCCCTCCATAACTCACCCATGATCTCTGGAAGTTGAGAAATGAAATATCCCCTATAAATAGGCCAGAGATTCACAGAACCAGAGGGAGGGCTTCGACGTATTGAAGTGCTGCCGAAATTTCCATTGAAGCCGAATTTACGTTCTTGCATTATTTTCCCATTTCCTTTCCTTTTTATTTTCATTTGTACCGCCGTATTTCTTCCTGTACCTTTTTACTTCTCGCCAAAGTAGAATCCTGCCGACATTGTGGAGGACTACTCAAGGATTCGAGATCAGTACAATTTACAGGTTTTTATTTATTGAATATTTATTTTGTTTCCGTCATAATGCATATTTTATTATTGTGTTGTTTATGTTTATTTCCGTTTGCATTAATTATCATGTCTAGCTAAATTAGTCTTATCGGTATGTAATAAATTAGTAAGACGAGATTTGATAATAACCGGTGTTTTCCTTCCCTTTTTACAAACACCTTTTTGGCCGTAGTTTTTAATCAAAATCTTCTAAATAAACCTTCGTCGCGAAAGCGAGAAATTATTTACAGTAGTTTCGCCATGAAAGTTGGAAATTCATCAAGGCACGAATCGGCACGCGAAAGCTGGGGTTCAAACCGGATAGTAAGAGCTAGGCATTGATTTTAAACACAGCGAAAGCGCTTTAAAAGAAATTAGAATTTATTTGTTTTCAAAAAGTAGTTTTAACCTCGAATGGGACTGCGAGAGCGTACATTCTGCCTTAGAGTTACGACTAGCGTCAACAACCAATGTGAGACAAAAGTCTTTAAACGAGTATTTTCTTCTGAAAAGTGTTTGCAAAGACTAAAAAGCACTGGTGACCTGTCGAATCCCCGAAAACTAAAGCATTACATACCGATATCCCTTTACCGCTCTTCCTTAAACCAATAACCTTTACTTTCCTTTAAATTTAATTTCACTCGCATTTAACTTTCTTATTCCATTAGCCTTAGCTTTACGCCGTGACAACAGATAACGGTAGGTTGACATTGGTCTCTGTGGGTTCGACAAATCTTTTATATTACTTCGATATTTCCGTGCACTTGCGAACGCATCAGTAAGTAATGTTTTGACTTATGTATGATTCTCTTGATTTGTATACATGCTTAAATATTGTTATGATTTATGCATGTTAATCTTGAACTTTGAACTTTGCCATGATAAGTAATGTTTTGACTTATGCATGATTCACTTGTACTTGTGATGTTTGGTCTTGTAAGAACCTTATTTCATAGCCATTTAGATGTTATAACATCTATGTTTACCTTTGGTTGTAACCATTTGGTTAGATTATAAACTTCTATAGATGAATACTTGGTTGTAACCTTGTTATTTATTTTATTTGATGTTGTCACATGCTTGCTTTACTTTCTTGGTTGTTACCATGATATTATATCTTCATCATGTTTGAGTTGATGTATATGTGTGCTTAAGCTTTGATAATTTCCCCCCAAGTGATGTAGCTTGTTAGCTCTCATCCAAAGAGTTGCCTTGTGTTTCTAATTCCAAAGGAAAGTCTCTCTATTGACTCAATGTTATAGATAGCTCATTTGTTATCAAACCTCTCTTTAACCTTATTAGAGTCATTAGGACTTTCAACTTAGCCTTAAGTTAGAACCCACTATCTTTTGACTTTGTCAAGTAAAGACCTTTAGCATACCTTGTTAGGAGTCTTATAACTTAGAGCTTAGATCTAGAGTTTGTTAACTTTATGTGTGTAGCATTGCTATGAGTACTCACTTTCCCCTTTTTGCCTTTTGTTAAAGTCAAACCCCTAGTTAGTCTTTCAACATAGACTTAGAGAGTTTGTTAACTCTATATAAGTATCATTGTTATAGATGCTTATTCCCCATGAACCTTGACCATAGTCAAGTGTTCTTCACCCTAGTTAGGAGAACTACGGTTGCTCTGATTCCATCTATGTTAGGATTTGTAGGCACGAGATATGACGTCTTGGCGAGCATACTTAGTGTGTATACCCATAGGTCTTTACCTTAGCACATAACCATTAGTAAACAAGCATTAACCATAACACAACTACCAAACAAGAGGCTCTTGTAGAGTACTACATATACTTAAGGTGCTAATACCTTCCCTTAGTATAACCAACCCCCGATCTCTTAGATTCGTTGTTACGTAGCGCACTTAGGGTTTTTGTTCGATCTTTACCATTTTCTTTGGATAAATCAAAACTCGGTGGTGAATATTTAAAGATTTGTGGTTCAAGTTAATTAATAGCTTGATATCTAATTCTCACTGCAACAGCTGGCCATGATCAAACAGAAATTAAAAGTTGCTTTGGTTCTTGAGCTTCTATGCTTGGATAGGAGAAAGAACGGGGGAGCAAAGGGTTCCCACAGACGGCGCCACTGATCTCACCTGATCAGAAAGGAATCGGCAGTCTGCCACGCATCGTGAACTCTTGTGTTCACCGGTGTTGTGGAGGAGGGGGTGTACCTGCAAGGTACTCCGATGCTTAAGTGAGTAACAGAGTCAGAAAGCGCAAGTACAGAGAGAATAAGTGTAGAGAATATAATACTTGACCCTCTAGTGAAAGAGGGTATTTATAATGTGCCCTCAGTGCAGGATCAACGGTTACTTTGCATTGGGCCAAATTGTCAAGCCCAACACAGGTAACTGTCAGGGCTTACATGGCGTAGGAAAGACCAACATGTGTTCCTCGCCCTGGATCAACTGCCCCGTGATCTTCAGAAGGTGGGCTGACCAACTCTTTCGGAAGTGGGTAATTGCCTGATGATTTTTCCCAGCGTGGGGGACACGTGAAGTCCATGAGGGAGACACGTGAGTTCTCCCTGTATTACGTAGGGCTTTGTCCGACTGAAGGGGCCTTGTTGAGATGTGTGTCCGACATGGGAGAATTGGGCCTTGTTGGACCTATCTAACAGAGGGACAGGTCCCGACCCAGTTCAAAATAAATTCTAAGTTCAATTCTTTTGAAATTAACTTTTTCAACATCTATCTATTTCGACTTTGTTAAGATTAACTCCTTCGAGCACTATCTTCTTCGACTTTATTGAATATATAAACCAAGAAGTTATATATTTAACAAATTAAACATGTGAGTGCGATCCGTTTTTCACCATGTAAATCTATCCATATGCAATATAAATTTTCAGTTTAGTGCAATATAAATTCTTTCAAATGGCCCAGAAAAAGGGATAGGTAAAGCAGCTTGGTTGGTCATTAGGGATCATGTATAATTGCGTATGATGTTTGACATTGAAGCTTTTTCTACTTCCAAAAACTATTTCCCTCCGTTAATTTCGTTCTCTCTTATTTTACCTTTTCTTTAATTCCTTTTACTTTCTATATTTAAAAAAAGAAAAACCTTTTAAAAAATGTCTAGTGTAACTACTTCATGGGATGGTTAAATTTGGACGATGTGCATTATAAAAATTAAAACCTTTTGAGTAGCCATCAATCCATATCTACTCTACCTAATTGCTTTGGCTCATTGATTAATTAATTAATTAAGCAGAGAAAATGACACTCATAACAATAACAAAAATAATACTATAAAAACAAAATATTTGTTACCCTTTCCATTTACTTAATATTCCTAACAAAATATCTAGGTAACTAAGATAAATTGAAAGTTGAGTTTAGGGAAATGAATTACCCTTGAGCTTTTCAAGTGGTAAAGAATGATTGTACCCACTACATTGCATATTTTCATAATAATAATAATAATAATAATAATAATAATAATAATAATAATAATAATAATAATAATAATAATAATAATAATAATAATAATAATAATAATAATAATAATAATAATAATAATAATAATAATAATAATAATAATAATAATAATAATAATAACAATAATAATAATAATAATAATAATTTAATAATCATTTTTTAAACAACTTAAAAAAAAAGTGATTAACTTGGTGTAAATGTCCCATATGGATGGTGGGGCATTAAAAAACTATGAAACGGAGTTCACAAAGTATAGCTTTTTGATTGCTTAATCACATATACACTTACAACTATTCAAACATAAACAAATATGCATTATTGATTCATCACAAGGCACAATTTGTTGTTTTTGAACTCATACCCCAAAAGAAGGAACTTTCCTATATACCCTTTTATTTTACTTTCCCACTTCATGGACAATAATGACAAATGTAACCCTATCTCCACCAACCCTATTTCATTTTTCACTTTAAAATAAATTAATTACACAAATAAATTCTCCAATAGGTTTAATTTATTGTTTCAAAAGTTTAAAAAAAATTATATCTGACTTAAATTTTGAATATCTATTGATTTTAAAGAATGCAAATACATGTATTTAAGATATTATTGACGGTCTGATTGATTGGAATTAAAATTGTTAAATTTTCATCTAAAAGAACTTTGAAATTTGACTACATGAATTCTTCGGTTGCAAGCAAGTCAGGTTCAAATTTGAAAGGGAATGAGAAAACAAAACGTTTAGGAACCAAAAGGAGCTCTATGAGGAATTCCTTTTCTTCTTCTTGCATTTGAAGGAGGTGTGGCTAGATACATGCTTTGTTGTGAGCCTTCACGCAATTCTTCTTCTTCTTGTCTTGAAGAAATGGATCTTCTTGACATTCCTTCTTCCATTGTTGATATTTCATTGTTATTAGCATCTAAAACAAAGCTTGCATTCCCATTTCTCTTTATTCCTACAAGCTAATTCAGTCATTGCCAGCACAATAATTAATTAGACCAACCATATATTCCTTACTATAATTATTTTTATATACATTATTATTCTATGTTCCTATCTATATATTATTCAACAATTATCTTTTTTTAGGTACAACCACAATAACAACAACTAAAAAATCAATTATTTTTTTTAATATAAAAAGAGGAAAATACATGAATAATATTAACTAGCAGCTATTATACTATATAGGGTTATTTTGTAAATAGGTTAAAATGTCAATGGAGAGAATATGATTATGGTGTGATAAGCTTTCCAAATAATGCATTTGTATTTTATAGAATATTTCAAAATAATGTAGGTGGTGGATATAATCAAATAAAAGAATTAGAGATAAGAAAAAGTTTTTGTGAAAAGAAATTTAAAACAAAATGATAATAATTAATATTCATAATTATTAAAGGAAATATCTTACCTTACATCCCAAAGAACAGAAACGAACATGATCTAAGAGGCTTCTTCCACAAATCTCACAAATATAAGCCCCTGTTTTTCCAGATTTTGGTTGTGGCCTTTCATTCAGAAACAAAACTCTAGCACTATTAATCACATACGTTTGAACTCCACTAATATCCAACATTTTCTGAATTTCACCCACCCTCACTACATCATGATATGAAGATCTCCTTATCTAATTATATAAGAAAATAAACAATCATATTTAATTAATTTCTTTTTCGAATTCGCGAACTATATCTGTATCTGATGTTCTTACACAGCTATCGGTTTAACTGAAATGAATTAGTTTAAATCATTGTAAGTAAAATGTGCTTGAGAAAATCCTACCTGAATGACTTGATGATCTTTGTGTCTTGAAGAACGACAATAGAAGCAAAAAGCATCAATATTACAATCCAAACAAAACATGTTACATTCGCTTCTCGCGGCGTCGCTGTGAATCCGACAGACATTGAAGAATGTTGTCTTGAGAAGTGGTTTGAGCCATGGAGGAACCAACATTGTGTGTTCTGTTCAAAAATCAATAATCAAGTTCAACAAGACATAAAAGCTACACGACTAAGAAGACAAAAAGATGAATAAAGAAATGGAGGGTGGAGATTGAAAGTGGTGGGTATAAGGAAGCAATGAGTATCGTTGGATGAAAAGTGTTTGATGCTTACGCTAATTTGGATGTTTGTTTGCGTCTGAATGTTGGGAGTGGCACAATGTTGAGTCGGCTACGCATCAGCATCATACCTTCTACTTCATAGTTGTATTTCTCTAATCCATCCACGATAAATGAATTTGTTGTCCACGTGGCATCATCTATGCCGTTCATTATGGTTTACTGGTCCCCGTATCCAATGTTATGGCATCACCTAGGCTAGGAACAAAGATGACAAAAATGGATAATGGTTTGTAAAACTAAAAAACTAAATTATTTTTTTTTCTCTGCTCTATGCGTCAAATATAGGAGAAAACATATTGCAAATTATAAAATTTGAAAATATATGTGTTTTTTTAATTTTTTAAACGGTGGTCAACCGCTCCGATTCATCACTATTTAATTTTTTATTATATCAGACAAGATGGAATTAATAGTAATTTATTTAAAATTAAAATATTAAATTAATTATTAGAATTGGTTAAAGAAAAACGTTATTTAAACAAATTTTATATTTTCTAAAGTCAAAATCTAAATATATGGTCAAAGATAATAATAACATTTTGTCTATATATTGTTAATTCATAATAAAAATTTGACCTTACAAAATTTAAATCTCATAAAATTGTGAAATAACCATTCACACCACTTTAATTAATAATATTTTTTCTTTAAAAACTTTTTAAAATATTATTTATCTTTATTTTTATCAATACATATAGACTGATTTATTTTTATAGATAAAATTAAGAAGGACAGAAAGGATCTAATCTATCAGATCAAATCTTTTGACCCATTATTTTAGTGAATTAGACCGAAATTTTCAACTTTATATCTTAAGTTATCATGTTCCGCCTAATCCACTTAAAATGCAGTTTGGAACAAGACAAATTTCTTTGCAATTTTTTTTTTGTCAAAAACTATTTGTAAAAACACTCAATTGGGCTCATTAAAAAAACAATGATGTGGTTTGGTCCAAACATGCCCTTAGCTTAAAACAACATTATTTTGCTAAGATCCAAATAAGTCTTTAGCAGGGTGCATTTAATTTGAACAATAATAAATACTTAACAGAATAATATTAGACAGATTATCATTGTTCCCAATATGAAATAACTCAACAAATCGTGTGTGATATTGCGGATGATGTGTTTTGTGTTTTTATTGATGAATCTGGTGATGTTACTGGTAAAGAACAAATGGTTGTTGTTGTTCTCTATGTTAATAGTGAAGGTTTGGTAAAAGAAAGGTTTCTTGGCATTGTAAGTGTTAAAAAAACAAGTGTTAAGTCACTTAAGGAGGCACTTGAAAAGTTGTTGTCTATTAATGGCTTGAGTTTATCTACCATTAGGGGGTAAGGATATGATGGAGCCAGCAATATGCGAGGTAAGTTTGGGGGTTTGAGAACATTAATCCAAAATGGGAATTCATCTGCTTATTATGTGTATTGTTTCTCCCATCAACTTCAATTGGCACTTGTTACATGTGATAAGACTCACAAAGATGTTAATGGTTTCTTCGGTAAGGTCAATATTCTTGTTAATTTCATATGATCTTCTAACAAGAGACAAAAATTGCTTCGAGACAAACAAGTAACTCAGTTTGCTAAATTGATTGAATATGGCCAAATAGAGACTGGTAGTGGATTAAATCAAGAATCATCTATTGCTAGAGCGGGTGACACTCGTTGGGGTTTCCACTTTAGGACTCTCACTAATTTAATGACTTTGTACGATGCCATTATTGGAGTACTTGAAGAAGTCGGGAAGGATACATCATTTGAATGGTGAAACTATGCTTTTGCTAGATGTTCTTCAGTCTTTTTATTTTATCTTCATGTTATATATGATGGTTGAGATTTTAGGATTTACAAATGATTTGAGTGTAGCACTACAAAAGCGTGATCAAGATCTTTTGAATACTTTGTCAATTGTCAATGCTACCAAACAAGAATTACAAGAAATGAGGAATGATGGATGGGAAGAACTTATATCTAAGGTTATGGAAATTTGTAATAAGCATGATATGGATGTGCCAGATATGGATGCACCGTATGTGCAAGGGAAGAAGCCTAGACGACATACTACAACTTCTAGTGTTTCTAATTTGAACCATTATAAGCATGATTATTTGTTTAGTGTTTTAGATTTGCAATTGCATGAACTCGATGCTAGGTTTGATTAAGAGAATACTGAACTTTTACAATGTGTTTCATGTTTGAGTTCTTCATCGTCATTTGCAGCTTTTGATATGAAAAAACTATTGAGGATGGTTGAACTTTATCCAAATAGTTTTGTAAATGTGTCGGAAGTGGTGGTGTGACATCAACTTCAGAATTATATTAGAAATGTTTGATGTGACCCAAATTTTGCAAATTTAAATGGAATTTCAGATCTTTGTGCAAAATTTGTGAAAACAAATAAGTGCAACACATTTGATTTAGTTTATAAGCTTCTGAAGTTGGCTTTAGTCTTACCGGTAGCAACTGCAAGCGTGGAACGTGTATTTTCAGCTATGAAGTTTGTGAAGAGTCAACTATGTAACAAAATGGGTGATCAATGATTAAATGATCGTCATGTAACTTTTATAGAAAGAAATGTTCTTAGAACAATTAACAATGATGTTATTTTAACTCATTTTCAAGAAATGCATAGAAGGAGATTTTCATTGTAAATGTACTTTTTTAACAATATTATTTCTTATTTTGAATATAATTTAGTACATACTTTCTTTCATGTTTAGCCACACCAATATATAAGGTCTGGATCCGCCCCTGACATGGGCGGACTTACAGCCACACCAGTTTTTTTTTAATAATTTTTTTAAATATTATATATATATATATATATATATATATATATATATATATATATATATATATATATATATATATATATATATATATATATATATATATATATATATATATATATATATATATATATATATATATATATATATATATATATATATATATATATATATATATATATATATATATATATATATATATATATATATATATATATATATATATATATATATATATATATATATATATATATATATATATATATATATATATATATATATATATATATTACAAATTATTATTAGAATAATTAATTTCTTTATGTTATATATAAACACATAATAATTAATATAAATAAATAAATATTATTAACTCATTTTTCTCTCTCTCATAGTAACAAATTCCTTCACTTTTCTCTCTCTCTCTCTCAGTCACTTATTTTTCTCTTTCTCTCAAATCTTAGAATCTCTCGTCCTTGTTTCTTCCTCTCATATTTGTCAATTTTTTATTTTCTTTCTCTAATTTTTTCATTTGGCTTGGTTGCAATTATTTATTGGTGATTAAAAATCAAAGGTAAAGTGAGTATTTCAATTTCAACTTATTATTTTCTCTTTTTTGAGATGAACCATAAAACCCCAATTTGTTAAAAAAATTCAATTTTCTCAATTTCTCATAAATGATTTTCTTTATAATCAATTGGTTTTCCTGTTCTCTTTTTATTTTGAATAACTATTTTAAATTATTTCATTATTCTCTTTATAGGATGAAGAAAATTTTTCCTGTGCTTTCTAGAGACAAAACTACTTCTTAAGCAAATCTAGAAGCATCAGAAACTCAACATCCAAGTGAAGGTATTAAAGTTGTTGATTATGAATTGTTGGAAATAGATCCAAGAATTAGGCCTCCAATTTCAAGCTATCATCCTGACCTTCAAAATGAGGTAAGGAAAGCTTATTTAAAAATAGGTCGTCATCAACCTCCTTAGAATGTCGTTTACCCTTAGACTGTTCAAGGTAAACAAAGGCATCGATTTTGAAAAAAATTAGTTTGATTTGTATGAATGGATTGATTATAGTGAATATAAAGACCTAGCATTTTGTTTGCCATGTTTTTTGTTTTAAAATGTCTCTAAATATGGGGAAGATCACTTTGTGGGAGAGGGTTTTGGTGATTGGAAGAATGCTCAAAGATTGGCTAATCATGTTACTTCTTCCAATAGTCATGTTGATTGTGTGCATATGAGTTACGCTCTCATGAACCCAAACCAAAGTATTAAGGCTGCGTTTGTAATCAAACTAAGCAAATGAATGTTGAATATCGTGTTCATGTAAACACATCTCTTATAGCTACTAAGTTTCTTTTGAGGTGTGGTATGCCATTTAAAGGGAGTAACGAGTCCATTAACTATTTATTTAAGGGGCCATTTCTTGAGTTGGTGGACACTCTAAAGGAAATTAACCCATAGATCACTAGTGTAATACATTGTGCTCCAGGAAATAACATTACGATTGCCCCTAAGATTCAAAAGGATCTTGCGGCTGCTTGTGCATGTGAAATAACTCAACAAATTGTATGTGATATTAGGGATGATGTGTTTTGTGTTTTGATTGATGAATCTGGTGATGTTGATGGTAAAGAACAAATGGTTGTTATTGTTCGCTATGTTAATAGTGAAACTTTGGTAAAATAAAGGTTTCTTGGAATTGTAAGTGTTAAAGAAGCAAGTGCTAAGTCACTTAAGGAGGCACTTGAAAAGTTGTTGTCTATTAATGGTTTGAATTTATCTAGCATTAGGGGCAAGTATATGATGGATCCAGCAATATGCGAGGTAAGTTTGATGGTTTGAGAACTTTAATCCAAAATGAGAATCCATCTGCTTATTATGTGCATTGTTTCACCCATCAACTTCAATTGGCACTTGTTGCATGTGCTAAAACTCACAAAGATGTTAGTGATTTTTTCGGTAAAGTCAATATTCTTGTTAATTTCATACAATCTTCTAACAAGAGACAAGAATTTCTTCGAGACAAAGAAGTAACTCAGTTAGCTAAATTGATTGACGTGGGCCAAATAGAGTCACCTAGTGGATTAAATCAAGAATCATCTATTGCTAGAGCGGGTGACACTCGTTGGGGTTCCCACTTTAGGACTCTCACTAGTTTAATGACTTTGTACGGTGCCATTATTGTAGTACTTGAAGAAGTCGGGAAGGATACGCCATTTGAAAAATATGGTGAAACTATGCTTTTGCTAGATGTTTTTTAGTCTTTTGATTTTATCTTTTGTCATACCCCAAATTTGTCCTATCTGTAAATAACATTCATCTGTGCATCCACCCCTTAATTGTTATTTAAAAAATTCCAAAAGAATATGTTGCTGTTTTTATTTCCCTTGTTGTCCAGATCTGAGCTGGTGCAAGGATGAATTAACGTTCATTCGAGGCTATTAGGATAGTTGTGTGTGTGATGACTGAGTTTTATTTGGTTTTGACCTAATCTTGGTCTGGCAAGAGTTCATTTCATGATCGAGTCCAAGGTGTGCATAATTCAAGTGATTTGTGGCTAAGGATTCAATTAGGGTTAATATTTCAGTTCAAGACAATTGTGAATGGAACAGGTTATTAGATTGTGTCAAGTTATCTGTGCTTTATGATTAAAGATCATCAAGGGCCAGTCTTTTTCCAATTAGGGTTTTCTGCAGTGTGTGGAGGTCCTAGTTTCAAGTCATGTTCTTATGATTTCAATTTAAGTCATGGTGGAGAGATTCATTTTATCAGTACAAGTGGAAAAGCCCAAGGATTTATTGGATGGTGGGTTCATTTTGATTCAAGGTTCCGATTCATTTCAAGAGGGATTCATGTGCTGTTTCATTTGTTAAGGGTCGATCCGAGTTATTTCATTCTCAAGTGAAGAAGGCAAGAATTTTGGAATTTCATTCTAATTGGAGTATCAAGATTCAATGACCATGAGTTTAATTAAGGAATTTAAAGTTTACGCATGCTATGAAAATATATTTGGGGTGTGAAAAAATTAATACAAGTTAAAGAGGTCCAAGCCTATTTCACTACAAATTCAAGTCCAAAATGGAAGTGCAAATGGACATGTTTTTACAAGCCAATCCATACCACACAAAGTTGCAAAAAATAATAATAATAGTTGTTGGGCTAATTACACAAATGTCAAAGTCTATTTTGTTCACAATTTGTATACTGCACAAGGTCCATCATTCATTCACAACAAAATTTCATTTGCAATACAAGCCAAATTGCCAAAAATAAAGAAAAGAATAATTCATGGAAGTGTAAAAAGAAGGAGCCTATTAACATGCTTTTGAACCTATTATAAATAAATGAAAAAAAAGAAGGGCAAAATACATTTTTAAATCACAACATAAACCATGTTTCCTGCGTAATCCACAATACCAGCCAGCTACCATATCCTCACAGGTCCATACATGCTGCACCAAGAAATTCACTACCCCAACCCCATAACTTAAAATAACAACACATTGCAAGCCATCTCCCAAGTTGCTGTTGTACAACCCTTCCAAACACCAACCTGCAAAAGGCACCATAAGACTTTTTGCAAACAAATTCTTATGCCTGCAATCCACAACATGTACAATACACAATAAACAAAGTTGACCCCACAAAATAACAGGGAAGTAAAATCAAATTCACCCATCACCTTTAGACAATCCTACAAACGTCACCACGTCGAAAACCATTCCAAGAAGTTTTTACGTACAAAGATAGCTACATACAGATAAAATGAAGAAAAAAACAAGTCACCAATTTCTTTTTACAAAACGACTTGTACCTCCACAAAAATCGCAAACACTACAACCTCAATTAAAACGCAACAGCACTAACCAATTCCTTAAATATCGTTCTCCCTCCTCTATAAAAGATGATCTTTTCTCACCCAAAGAAATCAAGCTTAGAGAGTCATGTCTCCCCTGCCAAAATCGTTTCTCAACTATTCTGCCACATCTCCAAACAAGCAACACATCACCTTCTTCAATCCACCAAGCGTTTAACACCTTTTTTCTCCATACACAAATAATCGGACCACAATAATTACAACACAACCATTTGAAACCCATTCTTCAACTTCCATCCCTAAATCAACAAAACTCAAATCGAAAACAAAATACAGAGAGAGAGAGAGAGAGAGAGAGAGAGAGAGAGAGAGAGAGAGAGAGAGAGAGAGAGAGAGAGACGGAAGAGAGATTATTAGAAACCAGAGCACGATACAAAACCATAACAAACCTGAACCGATTTTGGATCTGGAAAAGTGAGAAACGTAATCGAGGGAGTTCGAAATAAAGCGAGCAAATTTGAAGGTTGGTCTTACAACTTATGATGACGTGATTGGATCCAATTTTGTTGCTTCAATTTCATTTTGTTTTTGTGTTGATCTGTTGATGTTAATCTTCTCTTTTCCATTTTAACGGTAGCTCGCCACAATGAACTGATGGTTGTTCTTTTTTGCTTTTTGTTTTAAAATAAATTTGATGCCATACTTTGACTTGTTCTTCTAACACATTTTGTTTTTCATTTTAAAAGAAGGAACGTGATCTAGCTAAGTCGTGCCTTTGTATTTGGGTTTTGAAAGAAGCTGGTGTACTTTGAATGTGGGCTTGAGGCCCACGTTTTGTATATGTCCATAAACCCTCCCATATCAGGTGCACTACCCTTGTTTTTTTGTATCTATGTTTGTTTTGAAAAATAGATGATGGTCTTGCTTAAGCCCATGCAATTCTTTGTTTTTTCTCATTCACCCTCTGTTTTTAACATGATTCACCCTCTATTTAAGTTATGATTTTGTTTTAACATCTTATTTTCTAATGTTTTTTTAAACATATTAGTTTTTAATATTTCAATATTAATCTTTTGTATTTTTTTTGGGTGTTCTTAATTAACTTTATTACATCTTGATTCATTCATCTTATGGTTTCAATCATGTTAATTTTGACTTGTTTCTCATTTTCTTTTTTATTCTCATCATTTATTTTCATTTTTGGTCCGTGAAGTCTTTCTATTCACAAATGTTGATTGTTGAGGTTGTTTAAACTTTATTATTTCAAATATGTAGTGAATGATCTTTTAGATCATTTTATATACTTTGGGATCGTGATAGGTTACCTTCAATTAAACGACAAAAGTTTGTGATTGAGATGAGACTGTCACCTTTTATTTTCATGTGGCACGATTTCTTTGGAGAATGATTCACAATATCATTTCTCCATCATGTTTTAGCATAAACATCAACTTGCGCGACCTCCTATAGTATGATCTTTGTCATAGATCATGCTACGAAGGTTTAGCGTTATAATTGATTCGATTCATTCAATAACGACTAACAAATAACTTTAATTTTTGCTAAGTTATTCTTGATTTACTTTCTTGTCAATATATCTTGATCTTATTATCATTGTTTGTATACTATCTTGATATTATCTTATCATATTGTTCATATCATATTCATCTTCATCATACCTTGTTCACACTTTTCAAAACACATTAATAACGATCGAAACCCTGAAGCCTAAATTGGTGGATTGTGGTTACTTTTCCGAGCAACGAAACTTGGACTTTGTATAGAAACCCTAGCTTGGAGCTTTTATTCGAATCTTGCTCAAGGCTTAGTTTAGGACACCTCGCACACACTCGGCTTCCTCTTGGGCTACCTAACAATGAGACCTTTTATTTCGTGCAATCCCGTGTAACTTACATGTACCCCGATCCCATTCCGATGTACGCATTTCGTATTGCTTTGATTGTAATTTTTTTACTAGGAGCACCCCTAGGGACTAACATAGACTAAACCATTTTCAAACTAATTATAGATTCGTCGTCGAGCCATTTTCAAACACCCTATTTGTAAGTCGATTGCTGATAAGCATCACCATCAACCTTACGCACACACTCGCACATTTTATCGTGGTTTTGTTACTAGGAGCACCCCTAGGGACTTGGATCGGTTATGATCTCTTTTCAACCGAACCCTCGATTTGTCATCGAGCTATTTTTAAATCAACTTCTTTCAACCAATTTCTTCGCACGCAAATACAATCAAACCCTTTATCCAACGTCAAACAGGTTTTCTCAATCAAACTATCAAAACAATTAATAACTATCGAAACTCTTTTCAAGGTGAAAAAGAGAGGGATTGAGCCTTTGATCTCTCTTCATTTGTTTGGATGCGAGTTCTCTTACTCGTGTGTAAGCAATTGACGCTTCTAAAACACTTCCAAACTCAAAAACATTCAACTAACTTCTAATTGTTCATTATCCAACCACCTCTTCAAATACAACCTCTTTCCCGAATGAAGAGAGAGAGAGAGAGAGAGAGAGAGAGAGAGAGAGAGAGAGAGAGAGAGAGAGAGAGAGAGAGAGAGAGAGAGAGAGAGAGAGAGAGAGAGAGAGAGAGAGAGAGAGAGATAGATAGATAGATAGATAGATAGAGAGAGAGAGAGAGAGAGAGAGAGAGAGAGAGTCACGCCTTTGACTCACTCTCCCGATTACTTGGGCCTGAAGAGCCTTTCTTAAGCTTCGAGTAATCGTCATCCAAACCAAACTTCAACAAACTTCAAACCCCTTCATTTCGTGGTCGTATTCATGAACTACAGATGCTCTGATTCTTCATTCATTTGAATGTAAGATACGTAGGCACAAGATTGCGATGATCTTGGCGAGTACACTTCTATCCATCTTCCATTTCCCCTCTATCCTTTCCTGTAGTCGAACTACGAGCACTCTAGTTTCTTATTCTCTTTCGAATGAGCATACATAGGCACAAGGGCCTCAATCCTTGGCGAGCACCCTAATCTAAAACCACCCATTTTTCCCTTAGCATCGATTCCCTTTTATCTTACCGTTTTGCATTTATCATTGAGAAGAAAACAAATAAGCTTAGCTAACATTCATCATTATTCAAATTAAGAGGTTCCCGTTGAGTACAACGGGCGTAGGGGGTGCTAATACCTTCCCCTTGTGTAACCGACTCCCAAACCCAGAATGTGGTTGCGACGACAATGTTCTTATCTATCTCTCTTTAAAGGTTTTATCGATATTTTCCTATTCCTTACTTGGAATGAGTAAAGTTCGGTGGCAAATCTGTCGAACTGTATTTTCGCGCCTTCGCGAGAGAGTAATATGTTTTGATGATTTTTCGAGGTGCGACAGCTGGCGACTCTGCTGGGGACTTGTGATTGCTCCATGCAAGAGGGAGTCGAGTTTATCTTAGTTCGAATTGTGAGCTCGTTTAGATTTGTTTATTTATTCTCTTCTTGCTTATTTACTTGCTTTCCTATTCCTTATTTGTGTTACCTTTTGTGACATTGTTGGGCTTCTCTGCTTGTGGGTACTTTGTGAGATGGATCTATACCCGAGTGTGAGTAAAACCCTAGGATTAGGATGGTGGTTGTGTAGTGGAGACTTGTGTGGTATCTTCTGTGTAAGGCCGAAGCAAAAACCCCGCTTGGAGTAGATTCCCTTGGAGATGTTATTGTTGTGGTGAGTCTTTGCCATGACAATAATGTTTTCGAGCCTGAATCATTAATCCCAAGGACCATTAACCCATTTTATTCATGGTGGTTGGTAGTGTTAACTCCTTTTGGGTTAATGCGAACGCCCTAATCAGATGAGATCCCTTGAATGTATTACTTTCTGACAGTAATATTTTCAACCTCGATCTATGACTCTAAGAACCTTTCTTAGAACCCGTGTGTCGATGGTTATGTAGTTGACGCCTCTGACGAGTCTTTCTCGTGGGAAAGATATGAAAACCTCACCTAGAGAAGGTCCTTTTAAGGATATTGTTGTTGTGGTGAGCCTTTTTCCATGGTTATAATATCTATAATATCTTTGAAAGATATCCATGACTCTAGGCACCTACCCATTTTAGAATCCTACCTGTGGGGTTTCTTTGATCAGTGATTGTGGTTCTTAATCCGTTCCTCCAGACAACCTCATAACTAATTGAACCTCTAATCATGTGATCCCAAATCTTGCATCTTGCATACATGCCATTGCATTGCATTGCATGTGTTTTTCATCTTGCATTTCTTTTCAACAACAGAATCTCATTTCTCTTTCCTTCCTCTCCAGTAAATTAAGCTGATTCCTTGAAACCAGTATGCAACTCGAGCCAACACTAGACGCATGATGGAGTAAATTCAAAAACAGAAAGCTGATTTCAGAGAGGAATTGGACTCCCTCAAAGGAAATATCGATCAAATTCTCAAAGCTATCACTGCAGCCAGAAAGGAAGAAGAACTGCGTGAAGCTGCTGCCGCCCACAATAATGTTCATGTGCAAGGATCCACCTCAAGGCTCTCAGTTTTTGTTCCCAACCCTATCACCTATGGGATACCGATGAACTTCACTACCGCAGCTGAAGGAGCCACTTCTCAACCACTCCCCGCACCTGGAGTTACTGTTGGAGCCATCCTGCAAGCCCAACCAGTTGTCGTTCAAATCCCATTTCTCATGTTGAAGAAAATCTGTAAGATCAGTATGATGAGGTTCAAAACTATCATGCGACTATCCCTATTGTCAATCCTATTGCTGCTTAGGACTCAAAAGCTATCAAGATGTGTTGTGATCTAGCTGAAAAACTCCGAGTCATGGAGGGGCACAACTCAACTTCTCTCAACGTTCTAGAATTGTTCTTGGTACCAGATGTTGTCATTCCTCCCAAGTTCAAGGTACCAGAATTCTCAAAGTACAAAGGACTCACTTGTCCTAACATTCATCTAAAGATGTACTTTCGCAAAATGACTTCCTATGCCAGAGATAAAAAGCTAATGATCCATTACTTCCTAGACAGCTTGTCTGAAGCATCACTTGTATGATATATGCAACTGGAGCATAACAGTGTGCGTACTTGGGCTGAGTTAGCTGATGCGTTCGTCAAGCAATACAAATACAACACCAACCTTGCTCCTAATCGTACTCAACTTCAGAGCATGGCTCAAAAGGACAGTGAATCCTTTAAGGAGTACTCACAATGCTAGAGAGAGCTAAACGCAAGGGTTCATTCACCTTTGGTTGACCGTGAACTGATTGACATCTTCATGGGTACCTTGCAAGGCCAGTATTACGAGAAGTTGATTGTTAGTGTCTCTGCTGGATCTCTGATTTGGTGATTATTGGTGAGAGAATTGAATAGGGTTTAAAGAGGGGAAAGATCCAAGGAGGTTCTAACAGTCAATCTGGAGCCAAGAAGCCTTTCAACGGATACAAGAAGAAGGAAGGCAAAGAAAATGCTATCTCCACTCAGAAAGGGCAAGTTCCTCAACAAGCTCCTGCTCCAATGCCTTATCAAATTCCTTACTTCCAGTATCTGTATGTGGCTGTTGCACAGTACGCTCCAATTCCTTATTATCCAGCTATTCAACCTGTTCAAGCTCAGATGCCTCGGCAACAGGCTCATCCGCAATAGTCATACAATCAGCAAGGGTATCAGTATCCTCCTCTGAATCAATAACAACGAGCTGCTCAACAACAACGTCAACCAAATCAACAGAGGACAAGGAGGCCAGATAGAGTCTTTGATCGTCTCTCAATGACATATGCTCTGATCTTTGCTAGATTAATGGAGAAAAGGTTGATTACTCCAAGAGACTTAGCTCCTACGACAATCATTCCTCCCGACTATGATGCTAATGCCCATTGCGAGTTTCATAAGGGCGCTCCAGGGCACACAATCGAGGACTACAAAGCCTTCAAACATAAATTTCAAGACCTGGTTGATAAGAAAGCTCTCACATTGAATGGGAAGTCTCCAAATTTCATCAACAATCCTATGCTGCCGCCGAGCTAGTTCCAGCATCAAATCAAGTCAAGCCAGTCAAGTTCAGCTTCCCCGAAGAAGGCAGTCATGTTGCCATCCCATTATTTGCATTCTTGTATTTTGTCTTTGATTGTTTAAGTACTGTATGCTTTAAACATTGCCTTTAGTATTTGGTTTTATTAATGTAGTGATTATACATATTTTAAATTAGTAAGGTCGTATTCACTCATTTCTTTCATTATTGCAAATCACCGACACATATTTATCCACTTCACTCTCTTTATCAACTGTTGTTTAGCGTGATTGGAGAGAGGATGATGAAAACGAAATACCCATAATTGCACACGCATGCTTTCAGATAAAATCCTGCCAATGATGTACAATCATTTTTTTTCAATCCCCAAACACTAGAGAGACAAGGAGTTAATCCCTATTTAACCACTTCGAGTTGAGAAGTAGCAGTTTTCTTCGGATATTCAAACCTTTATAGTCAACATGGGGAAGGGTAGTGTTCAGTTACTCCAATTACACCTCGAACCACGAAGAAAAGTCCAAAAGACATGACGATTGTTCTTCAATAACCCATGAATTGGAAATCACAAATCAAAAACAAAAATCAAAAGCCTGCTAAGTCGAGCACCTCAAAAGGAGACTTAGGCAAAAATCAAGGCAATTTCGATGGACTCGAAAAGCAAAATCAATCCATGGTTAGTGTAGATGCTTTTGATTGGCTGCATTTTATGGCAAAACATTGATGGATGTATGAATGTCATGACTGATGATATGACATACATAATGAGGATTCAGCAGGGTAAGTTTAAATAGCTAAGAGTCACTTAAGTTGGATGTCATGACTGAATTTTATGACATTGAGCGTATGATATCAGAGCATGCAGGTTTTAGTTTTCTGTTATTAGCTCAGGCTATACTTCAGGAAACATTCTAGGAAGCCTAGTTATCTCAGGCGACATGTTAGGCATGGCTGAGGATAACATAGAATACCCCTGACCTAATTGGAAAGGCGCAACTTCATGAAGAGAGGTTTATCTTGGGTAAACCTAATTTCTCCATCAAGGCCCAAAAGCAAGTCTGCTGTTATAAATAACAGAAGGATCATTCCTAATAGAGAAGAGCTTCTGGAGAGAGATTGGAGAGTGTGTTTTGTGAGTGAAGAAGTCTGATTGTATTAGTTGTTCTTCACGTGTGTATTGTGTCTTAGGATACTTGTATGCCAAGCAATTGTTCAGTGTGTCACTCTAAGCTTTTAAGCAAGAGAGTTGTGTCACTTGATCAAAGTTGTGAAGCAAGATCAAGGTGTATTTGAAGTGTGACTTCATTGTCTTTTGTAACTTTGAATTGGTTAATATCACTGTTGTGGTTGAGGGGGAGTGAGTGGGAAACTCTGGTCTAGTATTAGGCTGAAGTGTCATTGGGTAGGTCTTAAGTGAAGAGTGCAAACTAGTTGTTTGACTCTGAATTAATTCTACTAATAGTGAATTTCCTCCCTGGCTTGGTAGCCCCCAAATGTAGGTGTGGTTGGCACTGAACTGGGTAAGCAATTACTTGTGTTATTTACTGTTTTCATTTACAGCTTGTTATTAAGTTCAGTAGTCAGTGTTACAGTGGATGTCATTACATCCGTGATAACGTCCATTGTTGGGTACCTAGAATTTCAATTGGCATCAGAGCAGGCACCCTACTTGTTATTTTCTGGATGAGATCTAGGGAGGATAAATTCTGGTACTATGGACAAGGATATAGGATTCACAAATAGACCACCAATTCTAGATGGCGCAAATTATGACTATTGGAAACCTAGGATGATAGCCTTCTTAAAGTCTTTAGACAGCAAGGCATGGAGAGCTGCAAACTCAGGATGGGAACATCCAGTGAAGACTGATAAAGATGGAGTGTTTGTGCTTATACCTGAAGAAGAATGGACCAAAGAGCAAGAAGCCTTGGCTCTTGGAAATTCTAAGGCTCTGAATGCCTTATTTAATGGTATAGACAAGCACATTTTTAGACTAGTGCATCATTGTGAACTGGCTAAAGAGGTATGGGATACTCTCAAGACAACTCATGAGGGAACCTCTAAAGTCAAGATGTCAAGACTACAAATGCTGACCACCAAAGCCTGAGAATGAAGGAGGATGAGACTATTCATGAACTCTACATGAATATTCTTGAGATTGCAAACACCTCGGGAGCCTTGGGAGAAAAGATGTCTGAAGAAAAGCTTGTGAGAAAGATACTCAGATCTTTGCCTAAAAGGTTTTCCATGAAGGTCACTGACATTGAAGAAGCTCAAGACATATGCAATATGAAAGTGGAGGAACTCATTGGCTCACTACAAACCTTTGAGATGGGAATGTGTGATCATACTAAAAAGAAGAAAAACATAACTTTTGTGTCAAAGGCTGAAGAAGTTTCTGATGAAGACAATGGTGAAAGTGAGGAGAATTTATCAGAAGCAATAACCTTGCTTGGAAGATAATTTAACAAATTAATCAAGAGAATAGACCATAAGCCTAAACCTTATGCCAAGAACAATTCTTCTGACACCAACAGAAGGGAAAAATTTGAAGATAGATCTAACCAAGACAAAGGAGTTCAGTGTTATGAATGTGAGGGTTATGGTCACATTAAAACTGAGTGTCCCACCTATCTCAAGAAGAAAAAGAAGGGATTAGCAGTCACTTGGTCTGATGGAGATTCTAAAAGTGGATCAGAAGAAGAATCTGCCAAACATGTCACTGTTCTGAATAGTGTATGCATATCTGATGGTGACTCAAGTGAAGATGAGCTGACCTTTGATGAACTTGCAACTTCATATAAGAAGCTATGCATCAGAAGTACATAAATATTTCAGCAAGGAGAGCAACATAAGAAAAGCATAAGGGAATTAGAGGCTGAGAAACTGGATCATCTGGCAACCATAGACTCTCTCAAAAGTGAGGTCATCCTATTGGAATCTAAACTAGATCAGATGTCAAAATCCTTAAGGATGCTAAACACTGGGACTGACACTCTAGAAAAAATTCTACAGAGTGGTCATAAAGCAGGAAACAAGTCTGGTCTGGGATTTTTTAGTGAATATAAACCCTTCTTGGGGTCCATTAAGCCAAAGATTGAAAATCATAGGTCAAACAGAATGTCACGACCAATGTCACAACATCAGGGAAAGAGAAGCAAGAACCAGATCAAGAATAAATTCCAAGGGTATAAGTGTTACTACAGTGGAAGACTTGGACACATTAAACCTTTGTGCTTCAGGCTACATGGATTTCCTAGTCACCCTTATCAAGGCAAATCCAAACAGGGTATTCATGCCAAGAAACAAAATCAAGTTAGACCAAAAATGGGTGCTCAGGTCAAGAAGAAACAATGGGTTGCCAAGGAGGTTGCTCTAGTAGCTCATACATCTCTTAGGATGCCAACCCAAGAAGACTGGTATTTTGATAGTGGTTGTTCTAGACACATGACTAGAATGGAGAATCTTTTAATGAACCTCAAACCTCATACCTCAAGCCATGTAACCTTTGGTGATGGAGCTAGAGGAGAAGTCATAGGTGCTGGAAAACTATATTGTCATGGTGTTCCAAAACTAGGGAATGTCATGTTGGTTAAAGAACTGAATGTGAATCTTATAAGTATCAGTCAGCTATGTGACCAAGGTCTCAATGTCAACTTTACTAGGGGTAAACATGCTGTCACCAATGAAGAAGGTGAGGAAGTCATGAGAGGGTCTAGAGCTAAGAACAATTGTTACTTATGGGATCCTAAAGGTAACTTGAAAATTTGTCCCTTGACCAGAGAAGAAAAAGAGGATCAACTGTGGCTGGAAAAAGGTAGACATCTTCAGAGAAAATAAAGGATCATATCCAAGACTGCAGTAAGAGGAACTTCAAGGTTAATCCCAGAGGAAAGAAGAGACTGTGTAAAATGTCAGGCTGGTAGAAAAGTCAAGAAAGGTCATCCAAAAGATGGACATCATAGAAACCTAGACTTGTTATACTGGAATTTGATGGAGTCCATGACAAATGATCTTAAAGAAAGCAATGTCACTCAGGATGTCATGACCTTGTTCTGTGACATCAAGAGTAACATCAATATGAACTCAGCTCAGTCTAAAAGAACCATGCACAGTGATAACAGGCATCGATTTGGAAAGGTTCGTGTGAAGCTTGGAAACTCTGATCTATATAGTGCTTACATGGTTACAAGAGGTCTCAAGGATACTGAATTTGAAAATTCACAAAGCAAGTTGAGGACCTGCTCTAATGATGTATTATAGCAATTAATAGTAATAGGGAATTGTATTTTGAAAATTAATCATTTGCTGATTGGTCAAAATCTTAAGTTCCCTCCTCTTGTGCAATATTACCCCTCTAGAACTCACACACATTACGCTTACTTAAATTGGTGCCCACACAAACTCTTCATCTTCCATACCTCTTCAAACAAGCACAGAAAACCCTCTCTCTCTCGCGATCAAAGTCTCCAAGAATGTCTCAACATCCAAAATTTTCCCCTTCCAAAAGGATGAACATCATCGCTGATATAAATGATGGTGCTAGACCTAATTCTAGCAACCCTAACGAGGTTCTTGTGGTAGCTCCTCTGCGCATGCTGACTCCAGAAGGACTATTGGTGAAGAAACCAAGGTTTTCACATGCAAGAAGACCTAAAGACATAGTCACAAGTCAGGTTTCTCACTCTACAACCTTCATCCCTAATGATGATCTCACTGGGGAAGAAGCTAGGCAAATCCACAACACCATTGCCAATTTGGTATCCAGGGTTCTGAGTGAGCCTCATGATGTGCCAAGAATATCTATTCCCTCTACCACTGAGGGTTCTGCTCCTAATCTAGATGAACAAGCTGATGTCATTCACAATGTTGAAACATTGGAAACAACTACTCAAAAAGACACTGACAAGGGTCAAGCCTCTGAAACTAAGGATGATCACATGCAAAGTGATAAAAATGATGCTGATAAGGTTCAGAAGGACAATGCTGATATTGTAAACCTTGAGGAGTATTCCGACAATGATCTGATTGCCACTATCAACCCTAGCATAGCCAAAAGGCTCATGACTAGGAAAGGGAAGAAGGTTGTTGGGCAGAACACTTCTATCAAGAAGGCTAGGACTAAGAGGACTCTGGTTGGCCATACCAAAGCTTGGAGCAAGGTTGTTCCAAAGAAAAGGAAGGCCCAAACTAGCTCTGAATTAGACTCATAGTCAGATGTTGCTTGTGATGTCACTGACATCCAACCAAAGAAGAAACCCACAGCTAGTGTAACGCCCCGATTCTGAATTTCCCATTTCTTTTGTTAAGTCTTTTAATTTATTTTAATTGATTATTCTTTAATTATGGAATTTGAACATTAATATGTTATGTGTGCTTATTATGTTATTTTATTATTCGGAGAGTTTTGGGAATTAATTAGAAGGTGTGTAGATAATCCTTAATTAGTAGATGTTTGAGAGAAACAGAATAGAAGGAGTGTAGGTGGAGTCAGAGAGAAAATAAATGAGATAGAAAGAAATAGAAAGGAAAGAAGAGAAAGAGAAGAGGAGGAAGAGGAGAAAACCTAGAATCGTCAAGAATCAAACTTCTAAGCTTCGATTAACCGGGTAAGGGTGTGAAACCTTATTATTGTTTCGATGTATATGATTATGTGTGTTTCTATTGGTTTGCTTTTGGATTGGGGAGAGTTTTGCTCATTTTCTGTTTTAGGTTGAATTTGATCTAATTGGTAGAAACCGAGTTTTAACGGTTGGAAATAAGGATAAGTTGTAGAGTTTAGTCGAGGGATGTTGGACTAAAGCTGATAGAACGAGTTGGAATTGAATCGGGTAGATTTCGGTGAGTTTCGGAGTTTTTGACAGTGAGGATTCTGAGCTTGCAGACCCTCGCTAGCACGTTCCCTAGGCGAGCGGGTCGCGAGCATTCGCTGTGGCGAGCCAGTAGCAAACGGTCCCAGACTTGGGCAGAATGGTTTTTGGAGTTCTTCGCTGGTAGCGAAAGGGGTAGCGAGCGACTCGCTAGGCCTTCGCTGAGTGAGTGTGGTAGCGAACCAAGTCAGAGGTTTCTGTTTGCTCTCGCGAGCTCGTTCGCTAGGCGAACTAGTAACGAGCACTCGCTAGGAGTTCGCTAGGCAAACAGGGTAGCGAGCGTAACAGGGTGTTATTTTATTGTGTTTTCATTTTCATGTTGATTCTTCGATTCAAGTGTGATTAATCCTTCATATTATACATATTTGTGTGTGTGATATGAAATGTTGTGGGTAGCCGTATGGCGTGAATCCTAGACTGTGAATTGTGAAGTGTGAAATGTGGTCGTTTGGCAATTTTGTGCAATTGTTTGAATTGAGTGAAAATGCATGATTATATATTCGTGTATATGTATGCATTTCAAGAATGTATGGATTCGTTTTGTTTATTAAGCATCATGATTGCATTTTGTGTGTTTGATCCTGCGTAGGATCTGTAGAAACCTCATCTGCCCTTGTTGGGTGTGAGTGATGGTGTGTCTTTGATCCCTAGGAGGATCTGCAGAAACGATCGTGTGTCCTTGTGGGGTGTGAGTGATAGTTTATATTGATTTTGTGGAGAATCTGCAGAACGATTGTGTGCCCTTGTGGGGTGTGAGCAATCGGATTGTGTGCCCGTGTGGGGTGTGAGCAATCCTGAAACATCGTGTGCCCATGTGGGGTGTGAGCGATGGGTGAACATCGTAGGCCCGACGGGGAGTTACTTCGGTAACGAGCGAAGTTTCCATTTGGTTCTTCAATTGAACCTGCTGAATGAGTCGGTACCGCATTTGCATCTGCATAGAGTCGTGAGTCGGTCTCTATGAGTGCATTATTATCTTCATGTGATGTATTGGTGTAATGAACATAATTGTGTATGTTATGTGAAATATGAGGACGATTGGTGAATTATATATGCGTTGCGATGTAATGTATGATTGAATTGTGATGTGTTAAGGTGAGAAATGTGGTATGTGTATTCTATGCTGGTGTATATAGATATATAAATTATATGCATTATTTGTTATGATAATGTTTCTCACCCTTCTGCTGTTTTATGGTGCTCTATGAGGCATTGTAGAGTAGTTTTGCTGGAGGTCTTTTGCGAAGCGGGGCTTCATTTTTTTTGGTCGATTGGCTCTGATATGTAGCACCGGATAGATAGGAATTCTTTTGGTTCTTTTGTGATGCACATGTGTATGTATTTGCCGGAATGTTTTGTAAACATGATTTATGACTTGAATTGAACTCTTTATGTATACAATATTTATATGAATAAACTGAATCAATGTTTAGATGTTTCCGCTTTTATTCTAAATATTTATGTGTGGGTTTTGAGGACTGAGTTCCTTTATGTTGGTTTACCCTTTGTTGCATATCTTTATGAGCAGGTGTTGTATGTGTTTTGAATTTTCCTGGATATTGTGACATACCTCTTTTATACCATGCGTTAAGTTATACTCTGATGAAATTTTATGAAAGTGCTTAAATGATTTAATTGTTTATTTGGAGGTATAGAAAGGGGGTGTTACAATAAGTGGTATCAGAGCCAGTGTTGAGTCAGTCGTGTCTGTCTTGTTTTTGTGTTGGTTGAATGGTTGTTTAACCTTGTTGTTATTTTTGGGAATCATCAGAATATGGCTGGTCGTAATGACATTGCTATGGCTGCGGCGTTGGAGGCTATGGCTAGGACGGTGCAAGGTGCACCAAATTCGAACGCTAATGATGAGTTTAGAAAGAATCGGCCGCCGGTATTCAAGGGGAGGTTTGATCCGGACGGTGCTCATATCTGGTTGAAGGAGGTTGAGAGAATCTTTAGAGTTATGGGGTGTGCTGAAGGAAACAAGGTGAGACTTGGAACTCACATGTTAAGAGAAGAGGCCGACGACTGGTGGGTCGGTATGAGACAAGTTCTTGAGGTAGATGATGAGGAAATAACCTGGGATTTATTTTTCACCGAATTCTTGAGAAAGTATTATCCTGAGAGTGTAAAGGGGAAAAAGGAAATGGAATTTCTTGAGCTGAAGCAAGGCAATATGTCGGTGGTGGACTACACCGCTAAGTTTGTGGAATTAGTTCAGTTTCATCCACATTATGCGGCAGTTACGACAGAGTTCTCTAAGTGCATTAAGTATGAAAATGGCTTGTGTCCTGAGATAAAGCAAGCGGTGGGATACCAAAGGATACGAAGATTTTCGGACTTGACCGAATGTTGTAGGATTTTTGAAGAGGACAGTAGGGCTCGATCTACTCATTATAAGAGTTTGAGTGAGAAGAAAGGTAAGCAGCAAGTAAGGAGTGGACCTTATATAACGCCTGTTGATAAAGACAAGTATAAGGGAAACTTTGATAGGAGACTCGGGGGAGGAAGTTCTGGTGCGGTCAAATGTTACAAGTGTGGCGTGTTGGGTCACAAATCTTTTGAATGTGGGAAGTCTGTGGATAAGTGTGCTAATTGTGGAAGTCTTGGATATGCCACTTCTGGTTGTAGAAGGAATGTGGTAAAGTTTTTTACTTGTGGAGAAGTTGGTCATATTAGCACCAAGTGTACCAAACTAAAGCAAGCACAGTCGGATGGAAAAGTATTTGCATTAGCAGGTTTAAACACTACTAATGCGGATCGCTTGATTAAAGGTACATGCTTTATTAATAATATGCCTTTAGTTGCTATTATTGATACCGAAGAGACTCATTCGTTCATTTCTCATGAGTGTGCTAAGTGTTTAGGTTTGTGCATGGTTTCTATGAGTGGAGACATGGTTATTGAGACTCCCGCTTCGGGGTCGGTAACTACTTCTTTGGTGTGTGTAAGTTGTTCTTTGACCATGTATGGTAAAGACTTCATTATGGATTTGGTGTGTTTGCCGTTGGAAGCTTTAGACGTGATCTTGGGTATGAACTGGTTGTAATTTAATAGAGTTCATTTAGATTGCTATCACAAGTTAGTAAGGTTTCCTTCTTTGGAAGATGATGAAGGTGAGAGTTTTCTATCCACTAAAGAGTTGAAGAAGCTTTTAGCAGACGAAGCTCAGTTGTTCGGCTTGTTTGCATCGTTGTCTGTGGAGAGCGAAGTGGAGCTTGATGTGTTTCCAGTGGTATGTGATTTTCCAGAAGTATTTCCGGAGAAGATTATGAATGTACCGCCGGAAAGGGAAGTTGAGTTTTCTATTGATCTAGTTCTTGGTACTAGACCGATTTCAATGGCACCGTATCGTATGTCAGCATCAGAATTGGTAGAACTGAAGGAGCAGTTGAATGAATTGTTGGATAAGAGATTTGTAAGACCAAGTGTTTCTCCGTGGGTTGCGCCGGTATTGTTGGTAAAGAAGAAGGATGGGAGTATGCGGTTATGCATTGACTATCGGCAGTTGAATAAGGTAACAATTAAGAATAAGTATCCGTTTCCAAGAATTGATGATTTGATGGACCAATTGGTTGGAGCGCATGTTCTTAGCAAGATTTATTTGAGATCGGGTTATCACCAGATTCGGGTTAAGGAGGAGGATATTCCAAAGACGACTTTTAGGACACGGTATGGTCATTACGAATATTCTGTGATGCCATTCGGAGTTTCTAATGCACCGAGTGTGTTTATGGAATACATGAATCGTATTTTTCATGAGCAGTTGGATCGTTTTGTGGTTGTGTTCATTGACGACATTTTGATTTACTTTAAGTCTTAAGAGGAGCACGAAGAGCATTTAAGGATTGTGTTACAGATTTTGAAAGAGAAGAAGTTGTATGCTAAGTTGTCAAAGTGTGAATTTTGGTTGTCGGAAGTGAGTTTTCTCGGGCATATTATTTCCGGTAGTGGTATTAGTGTGGATCCATCCAAGATTGATGCGGTAATGCTATGGGAAACTCCTAAATTGGGTTCGGAGATTCGAAGCTTTTTGGGATTGGCAAGCTATTATCGGAGGTTTATCAAAGGATTTTCGAAGTTGGCACTTCCGTTAACGCAGTTGACTTGTAAAGGAAAGGCTTTCATTTGGGATGCTGGTTGTGAGGAGAGTTTCACTGAGTTAAAGAGAAGATTGACAATAGCGCCAGTCTTGATTTTGCTGAATCCTATGGAACCTTTTGTGGCTTATTGTGATGCTTCTTTGTCAGGTTTGGGCGGTGTGTTGATGCAAGAGGGAAAAGTGGCTTATGCTTCGAGACAGTTGAGAATGCATGAGAAGAATTACCCTACGCATGATTTGGAATTAGCGGCTGTGGTGTTTATTTTGAAAATTTGGAGGCATTATCTTTATGGAGCAAGATTTGAAGTTTTTAGTGATCACAAGAGTTTGAAGTATCTATTTGACCAAAAGCAATTGAATATGAGGCAAAGGAGGTGGTTATAGCTTTTGAAAGACTATGATTTTGGTTTGAATTACCATCTGGGTAAGGCAAATGTGGTGGCCGATGCCTTAAGTTGGAAATCGTTGCACATGTCTACATTGATGATGAAAGAATGGGAACTTTTGGAGGGCTTTAGAGATTTGAGTTTGGTTTGTGAAATGACGCCGATAAGTGTGAGGCTTGGTATGCTTCGTATTACGAATGATTTTCTTGCTATCGTGTGTGAAAGGCAAAAGTTGGACTTGAAGTTCGTTGACTTGATGACGATTGAGAACGAAGATTTCAAAGTTGATGATTTTGGAGTTTTGAGATTTCGTGGTCGTATTTGTATTCCTGACGATGTAGAGTTGAAAAGGATGATATTGGAGGAAGGACACCGGAGTAACTTGAGTATTCATCCAGGAGCAAATAAGATGTATCAAGATATGAAGAAAATCTTTTGGTGGTCCGGATTGAAGAGAGATGTAGCTCAGTTTGTGTATGCGTGTTTGACTTGTCAGAAGTCTAAAGTGGAACATCAGAAGCCTAGTGGATTGATGCAACCATTGGAAATTCCAGAGTGGAAATGGGATAGCATATCGATGGATTTTATTACGGGGTTTCCGAATACGCTAAGAGGTCATAATGCTATTTGGGTGATTGTTGATAGGCTTACTAAATCTACTCATTTCATTCTGATTGATATTAGTTATCCTTTGGAGAAGTTAGCCGACATTTATGTTTGTGTGATTGTGAAGTTGCATGGAGTTCCTCAGAGTATTGTATCAGAAAGAGATCCTAGATTTACTTCACGGTTTTGGGAGAGTTTGCAAAAGGCTTTGGGTTCTAAGCTGAGATTGAGTTCGGCTTACCACCCGCAAACAGATGGTCAAACCGAGAGAATGATTCAGTCGTTGGAAAATTTGTTGCGTGCTTGTGTACTAGAACAAGGTGGTGTGTGGGATAGTTATTTAGCATTGATTAAGTTCACCTACAATAACAGTTTTCACTCAAGTATTGGTATGGCACCATTTGAGGCTTTATATGGTCGGAGATGTCGAACACCTTTGTGTTGGCATGAAACTGGTGAGAAATCGGTTGTTGGGCCGGAGATGGTACAACAAACGACGGAGAAGGTGAAGTTTATTCGAGACAAGATGAAAGATTCTCATAGTAGGCAGAAGAGTTATCATGACAAGAAGTCGAAGAAGTTCACTTCTCGTTTTATAGGTCCATATCAGATTATTGCACGAGTGGGTGTTGTGGCGTATCGTGTGGCGTTGCCTCCGAATCTTTCGAATTTGCATGACGTGTTCCATGTTTCGCAACTTCAGAAGTATGTTCCGGATCCGTCAGATGTGATTCCTATGGACGAGGTTGAAGTAAGAGATAATCTTACGGTTGAAGTTTCACCGGTTAGGATTTTGGATCGTGAGATTAAGAGGTTAAGAGGAAAGGATATTGCGCTCGTGAAAGTAGCATGGGGAGGTGCTGTAGAAGGCAACATGACTTGGGAATTGGAGAGTAAGATGTAGAAGTCACATCCAGAATTGTTTGGATCAGGTAATATTTTCGAGGATGAAAATTTCCAAAGTAGGGGAGAGTTGTAACGCCCCGATTCTGAATTTCCCATTTCTTTTGTTGAGTCTTTTAATTTATTTTAATTGATTATTCTTTAATTGTAGAATTTGAACATTAATATGTTATGTGTGCTTATTATGTTATTTTATTATTCGGAGAGTTTTGGGAATTAATTAGAGGGTGTTTTAGATAATCCTTAATTAGTAGATGTTTGAGAGAAACAGAATAGAAGGAGTATAAGTGGAGTCAGAGAGAAAAGAAATGAGATAGAAAGAAATAGAAAGGAAAGAAGAGAAAGAGAAGAGGGGGAAGAGGAGAAAACTTAGAATCGTCAAGAATCAAACTTCTAAGCTTCGATTAATCGAGTAAGGGTGTGAAACCTTATTATTCTTTCGATGTATATGATTATGTGTGTTTCTATTGGTTTGCTTTTGGATTGGGGAGAGTTTTGCTCATTTTCCATTTTAGGTTGAATTTGATCTAATCGGTAGAACCGAGTTTTAACGGTTGGAAATAAGGGTAAGTGGTAGAGTTTAGTCGAGGGATGTTGGACTAAAGCTGATAGAACGAGTTGGTACTGAATCGGGTAGATTTCGGTGAGTTTCGAAGTTTTTGACAGTGAGGATTCTGAGTTCGCAGACCCTCGCTAGCACGTTCGTTTGGCGAGCAGGTCGCGAGCATTCGCTGTGACGAGCCAGTAGAAACGGTCGCAGACTTGGACAGAATGGTTTTTGGAGTTCTTCGCTGGTAGCGAAAGGGGTAGCGAGCGACTCGCTAGGACTTCGCTGAGCGAGTGTGGTAGCGAACCAAGTCAGAGGCTTCTGTTTGCTCTCACGAGCTCGTTAGCTAGGTGAACTGGTAGCGAGCACTCGCTAGGAGTTCGCTAGGAGAACAGGGTAGCGAGCATAGCAGGGTGTTATTTTATTGTGTTTTCATTTTCATGTTGATTCTTCGATTCAAGTGTGATTAATCCTTCGTATTATACATATTTGTGTGTGTGATATGAAATGATGTGGGTAGCCGTATGGCGTGAATCCTAGACTGTGAATCGTGAAGTGTGAAATGTGGTTGTTTGGCAATTTTGTGCAATTGTTTGAATTGAGTGAAAATGCATGATTATATATTCGTGTATATGTATGCATTTCAAGAATGTATGGAGTCGTTTTGTTTATGAAACATCATGATTGCATTTTGTGTGTCTGATCCCGCGTAGGATCTGCAGAAACCTCGTGTGCCCTTGTGGGGTGTGAGCGATGGTTTGTCTTTGATCCCTAGGAGAATCTGCAGAAACGACCGTGTGCCCTTGTGGGGTGTGAGCGATAGTTTATATTGATTCTGTGGAGAATCTGCAGAAGGATTGTGTGCCTTTGTGGGGTGTGAGCAATCGGATTGTGTGCCCGTGTGGGGTGTGAGCAATCCTGAAACATCGTGTGCCCATGTGGGGTGTGAGTGATGGGTGAACATCGTAGGCCCGACGGGGAGTTACTTCGGTAACGAGCGATGGTTCCATTTGGTTCTTTAATTGAACCTGCTGAATGAGTCGGTACCGCATTTGCATCTGCATAGAGTCGTGAGTCTGTCTCTATGAGTGCATTATTATCTTCATGTGATGTATTGGTGCAATGAACATAATTGTGTATGTTATGTGAAATATGAGGACAATTGGTGAATTATATATGCGTTGCAATGTAATGTATGATTGAATTGTGATGTGTTAAGGTGAGAAATGGGGTATGTGTATTCTATGCTGGTGTATATAGATATATAAATTATATGCATTGTTTGTTATGATAATGTTTCTCACCCTTCTGCTGTTTTATGGTACTCTATGAGGCATTGTAAAGTAGTTTTGCTGGAGGTCTTTTGCGAAGCGGGGCTTTGTTCTTTTTGGTCGGTTGGCTCTGATATGTAGCACCGGATAGATAGGAATTCTTTTGGTTCTTTTGTGATGCATATGTGTATGTATTTGCCGGAATGTTTTGTAAACATGATTTATGACTTGAATTGAACTCTTTATGTATACAATATTTATATGAATGAACTGAATCAATGTTTAGATGTTTCCGCTTTTATTCTAAATATTTATGTGTGGGTTTTGAGGACTGAGTTCCTTTATGTTGGTTTACCCTTTGTTGCATATCTTTATGAGCAGGTGTTGTATGTGTTTTGAATTTTCCTGGATATTGTGACGTACCTCTTTTATACCATGCGTTAAGTTATACTCTAATGAAACTTTATGAAAGCGCTTAAATGATTTAATTGTTTATTTGGGGGTATAGAAAGGGGGTGTTACAACTAGCAAACTGGCTGCTAGTGTTCCAGATGTCCCCATTGACAATGTCTCCTTCCATTATCCATCTAGTGTAATTAGATGGAAATATGTTTATCAGAAGAAGCTGGCTTTGGAGAGAGAGCTTGCTCAGAATGCTCTTGAAAACAAAGAGATCATGAATCTTATTCATGATGCCGGCTTGCTGAAGACTGTCACTCAGTTCACTCAGTGCTACGAACTACTTGTCAAAGAATTCATAGTTAACCTGTCAGAAGAATGTGCTGATAAGAAATCTAATGAGTTTGGCAAGGTTTATATAAGAGGGAAATGTGTCAATTTCTCTTCAACCATCATCAACAACGATCTTGAAAGATTAGATAGAGGACAACCGGATCTAGCTGCATCTGACAACAAAGTGTGTCAAGTGATTACAGGGAACCAGGTCAAAAGCTGGCCATAAAGGAAATCTGGGTGCAAGCAAGTTGAGTGTGAAGTATGCTATGCTGCACAAGATAGGTGCTGCAAATTGGGTGCCACAAATCATAAGTCAACTGTGGCAACTATCCTTGGGAGATTTATCTATGTTGTTGGAACCAAAGCCAAATTTGACTATGGGACCTATATTTTTTTATCAAACTATGAAGCATGCAGACAACTATAGTATCAAAGGCCCCATTTCATTCTCTTCCCTCATATGTGGACTAATATTAAGTCAGTATCCCAACATCCTCAAAGAGAATGGTTCTGCTATCAAGAGAGAGAGAGACCTTTGTCTTTCCATCACAAGCTGTTTCAAGGAACTCATGTTCCTTATATTGTCATGACATCAGCAGAGGCATCCAAAGGGAGCTCTAAGACAAGAAAGGCTGAGGTTATTGCCATGCTGAAAGAGACTTGTAATGAGTTGGAAACAAGGAAGCAAAAACTTGAAAGGTTGATCAGGACTCTTGATCAAGATGAAGATAATGAGTCTACTCAAAATGATGAGGACAAGGATGATGGGTCTGATGAACAGGATGCTGCATCAGAGGAAGCTACTGCAAGTTCTGAGGAGGATAGTGATGACAATGACTCCAGCTCTTCTGAGGAGGAAGATTAATATGGTGGTGTTGATGGCTTGCTGGTTTGCTTAGGCTGATGAGGGTGTGCTGCTGGTGCTGGTGTGACTAGTGATATTTTTTTTGTTTCCTTGCTTAGATTGTGTTTCTATTTGACAGCTGAAATTTGTGTGTTGCTTTATATTGTGATGACCCCAACATCTGCACTTCCATATTTTTTGATCTATACTATTGAGTTAGTTTTGATCCTAATTTGTAGCTAAATAGGGGGAGAAGTGGTAGTAATAGCAGGGCTAGATGTGTATGAGGTAGTAACAACAGGGCTAGATATGTATGTGTATATGAGGTAGTAACAGCAGGGCTAGATATGTATGTGTGTATCTCACAGGTGGAAGACTTGCTTGTTGTTGCTGCTGTGCAGGTTTGCATGAGGTGATGATATGTTGCTGCTGTGTGAGTTCCTAATGTGTGTAGGAATGTATGTTAGATGTGTGTGAGTGGTGCTGCTACTCTGAGTATGTTTGCAGGTTGATGTTGAATGTGTGTGTTCCTTGATGGAACCTAGTAGTACGATAGCTGCTAGTTTTGTGTGTATCTACAGGGTAATTGCAGAATGTGTATGGTTGTGCATCTTTTCAGGGGGAGTAGCATAGGATGTTATGCTTCACAGGTGATTGTGGATGTCATCCTAAATGTCCTGACATCCAGAATCCAGTCTGGATAAATATGTGTGACTGCTGTGTGTGCAGGTTATATGTGCACTGATGTGCTGTGCATCAGTTGAAGGGGAGTATCACTAGATAATCCACAGATCAATGTGATACCTGTAGTATGGACTAACAGGTAGTCCTTAGGGTGTGAAGATGACTCTGATATGGTATTATAGCTGTGTGTGTTTAGCTAGTAGCTTTCCTGCATGTATGGTTTAATTTCTGCTGCTTGTAATCTCTGATATGGTAACAAAATGTTTTAGCCAAAAATTTGCCAAAGGGGGAGTTTGTAGATGCTTTTGATTGACTGCATTTTATGGAAAAACATTGATGTATGTATGAATGTCATGACTGATGTTATGACATGCATAATGAGGATTCAGCAGGGTAAGTTTAAATAGCTAAGAGTCACTTAAGTTGCATGTTATGACTGGATGTTATGACATCGAGCGTATGACATCAGGGCGCGCAGGTTTTAGTTTTCTGTTATTAGCTCAGGCTATACTTCAGGAAACATTCTAGGAAGCCTAGTTATCTCAAGCGACATGGTAGGCATGGCTGAGGATAACATAGAAGACCCCTGACCTAATTGGAAAGGCGCAACTTCATGAAGAGAGGTTTATCTTGGGTAAACCTAATTTCTCCAACAAGACCCAAAAGCAAGTCTGCTGCTATAAATAACAGAAGGATCATTCCTAATAGAGCAGTGCTTCTGGAGAGAGATTGGAGAGTGTGTTTTATGAGTGAAGAAGTCTGATTGTATCAGTTGTTCTTCACGTGTGTATTATGTCTTAGGATACTTGTATGCCAAGCAATTGTCTGCTGCATGATTGCTTTGGTTTAGTGTTTGTGAATTGTTTATTCAGTGTGTCACTCTAAGCTTTTAAGCAAGAGAGTTGTGTCACTTGATCAAAGCTGTGAAGCAAGATCAAGGTGTGTTTAAAGTGTGACTTCATTGTCTTTTGTAACTTTGAATTGGTTAATATCATTGCTGTGATTGAGGAGGAGTGAGTGGGAAACTTTGGTCTAGTATTAGGCTGAAGTGTTATTGAGTAGGTCTTAAGTGAAGAGTGAAAACTGGTTGTTTGACTCTGAATTAATTCTACTAATAGTGAATTTCCTCCCTGGCTTGGTAGCCCCCAGATGTAGGTGTGGTTGGCACTGAACTGGGTAAACAATTACTTGTGTTATTTACTGTTTTCATTTACAACTTGTTATTAAGTTCAGTAATCAGTGTTATAGTGGATGTCATAACGTCTGTGATAACATCCATTGTTGGGTACCTAGAATTTCAGTTAGGGATAAAAAAACAAGACCAAAAGAGGCCCTCAAATCTTCAGCAAAAATAAAATAAGATTTGGTGACCACCAAATCAAAATCAAAAGGTCATTCACATCCATCAAAAATAAAATAAGGTAACTGCCATTTCAAGCAAACCTTGAATCATTACCTTTACACTGCCAACCCTTTTGAAAGACAAAGACATGCAGAATTAACTGAACGTAGGACTAGAGATCATCACGAAGAATGGGTGGGTACAAACCAAGTTTGAGCCTTATATCCTTTGTTTCATAACCGTGAACCAGACCACATTATAACCCTCGAAAGACCTAATTAAGGCGAGGTTTATTCTGAAAGCATACTATTGCAAGGTTGCGTAAACTGACTCCCCGCATATTTGCTAATCTTCAACATTGGTATCATTCTTCTTGCTATATCTTTCACACTAGCAAATCAGTACAATGTCTGGACTAAGGGTTCATTCGTCTCACACTATCACGACACTCAAATAAACGAAATTTTTTTCAAAACTTGCATGAGCATTGAATTAAGATTACCATTTGTGAATGTACAATTTTAACTGCAAATCAGTGCTTGACATGAAAGATACTCCAATAAAGAGCAATCAAAGAGGAACTTGAACTTTCAGTGGTGCTAACCTGGATCAAGGCTACCTCAAAACCCTCAATCTGAGGCAAACCCTTTAAGCAACTCAATCAGAGGCAATCCATCTCAGAGCATATCATAGTTCAATTTCCAAAAAAATCACTTCAGAACTGGTTAATCAGGGGCAGACCATTACCATGTTCAAATTAGGAAAAAATCTGTTGCAAAATTCATATCTCCTCTCTATCTTCAAGATGGTCAAGAAGATCTTGCCAGACAATAGAAATCATCGAGTCTAGAGCAAAAGCACGACCTTAAAGACTTGATCACATTGCTACACTCATTTTCAGGTCATCCTGACCCTCAAGTACAGAGTTATGTTTCTCTCTGAAGCAAATACTATAACTTATCATCAAGTGGTCAAACTTGAGGCATAAAGAGTGTCTTTGTCCACTTCAATCATGGCGTCTTTAATAAGCCGAGTGTTGAGGAAATCAAAGCCTCCCACCACCCAAAGTCCAATCTACATTGGCAACTACAAAAAGTCCATCATGTTGGCACCTTCATCAAACATATCCAATCACCCTTCCACAATCATACACATCATATGCATCACATTCGACATCATAAGCATCATGTGCATCATATGCATACCAAATCATACTTACTTAGCACTTGCATCTCCACGCGTCAACAATTGCATGTACATTTCCATTCGATATGAAATATCATTATAGCATCGAGCATTCGTACATGCACGAGTCAAGATCCAGGATCAATCTGAAGATTCCAGGACGATCTTCAGCCCAACCAGGGGCATTCTCCGAATCCATGGTTGTTCCTCACGAAGTTGTATCAAACTTTTGTTGGTCGAGGAAAAGACTTCAAGGCGATCTTTAGCCCAGTCAGGGGCATTCTATTCAAGATTGTGGGTGTTTCCCACAAAGTTGTATAAACCTTTTGTTGATCAAGATAAGAATTTAAGGCAATCTTCAGCCTAGTCAGGGGCATCTCCTTCAAGTTCATAGGCGTTCCTCATGAAATTACTTCAACCTTTTGTTGATAAATTCGTGATCTCCAAGCAAGTCAGTGGGTGTTCCTCATTGAGTTTTTATCCTCAACCTGTTGTTGATAAAGTAGTCATCCCTAGCTTAATCAATGGCACTTCTCCAAGTCAGTGGGTGTTCCCTAGTGAGTTGGTTCCTTTCAACCTTTTGTTGACGAGGGTGGTCATCCTTAGTGTCTTCTTTGCTTCAACCTTTTGTTGATGTCCTCAAATAAGCCTCGCTTAACATATCTCTGGAAAACTTGACCTTTTGTCAATTGCTTTACTATCATCCTTTTAGTGATACTCAAACCCCGTCATTTCAACCTAACCTTCATCTTTTTGGTGTTGGTAGTCCTCACAAGTGGGAAGTTTCTATCATCCTTTTGATGGTAGCAACTTGTGTTGTTTGATCTTACCGTCATCCTTTTGGTGTCGGTAATCTGTGAACCTTTAGCCTGTGTGTCATCCTTTTGGTGAATGTCAGTCTTTGATATCATTTTGCTTAATATTATCCTTTTGGTAATAGCGAGTTGGGACCTCATTTTCATCCTTTTGGTGAAGGGTCTGGGTGTGTGTGTACTTATTATCATCCTTTTCGTAATAGTGAGTTTCAACCTCATTTTCATCCTTTTGGTGAAGGGTCGTGGCGTATGTTCACTTTCATCCTTTTGGTGATAGGCCTGTCATCCTTTTGGTGTCAGATATATGTGTGTATACTTACTATTATCCTTTTCGTAATAGCAAGTTGCGACCTCACTTTCATCCTTTTGGTGAAGGCTCATGCGTGTGTGTTTACTATCATCCTTTTGGTGATAGGTACAACATCCTTTTGGTATTAGAGTGGTGTGTATTCTCTATTATCGTTTTCGTGATAGATCCATCATCCTTTTGGTGTCAGAGTCGTGTACATTCACTATCATCCTTTTGGTGATAGATCCATCATCCTTTTGGTGTCGGAATTATGTGAGTTCTCCATCATCCTTTTGGTGTCGGAGTTGTTTGCGTGAGTTTCTTTATCATCCTTTTGGTGGTAGACCCATCATCCTTTTGGTGCCGATAATCAGTGGATTTTTGGTTTGTGAATCATCCTTTTGGTAAACGACAACCTCATAATCCTATGTGAACTTACTATTATCCTTTTGGTAATAGCAAGTTTCGACCTCATTTTCATCCTTTTGGTGAAGGGTGTGTGTGTGCTTGCTTACTATTATCCTTTTGGTAATAGTGAGTTTTGACCTCATTTTCATCCTTTTGGTGAAGGGTCTGTGTGTGTTTACTTACTATTATCTTTTTGGTAATAACGAGTCTTGACCTCATTTTCATCCTTTTAGTGAAGGGTCTGTATGTGTACTTAATGTTATCCTTTTGGTAATAGTAAGTCAAGTCGTGTGAGTTTACTATCATCAGTTTGGTGATAGGTCTGCCATCCTTTTGGTGTCAGATATCTTTATGCATGTGTTTGCTATCATCCTTTTGGTGTCAGATTTTTCTATTATCATCCTTTTGGTGATAATGACCATTTTCAAGTTACTCAGTGTCCACTCGAGGGTTGATATTGATCTGATTATTTCATTCCCCAAGCATTTTCCTTTTTCAAAAAAATTTGGAGTCTTCTTCATATCTAATCGACTTCTACCTCGAAAGAATGAACGTCGTGGAAGTTCATCTTCCTAGGTTTAAGCCAATTAGATAGGGGCATATGTCATACCCCAAATTTGTCCTATCTGTATATAATCTTCATCTGTGCATCCACCCACTAATAGTTATTCAAAAAAATCCAAAAAAATATGTTGTTGCTTTCATTTCCCTTGTTGTCCAGATCTAAGCTGGTGCAAGCATGAATTAAGGTTCATTCGAGGTTATTTGGACAACTGTATGTGTGATGATTGAGTTTTATTTGGTTTTGACCTAATCTTGGTCTGGCAAGAGTTTGTTTCACGATCGAGGCTAAGGTGTACATAATTCAAGTGATTTGTGGCTGAGGATCCAATTAGGGTTTATGTTTCAGTTCAAGACAATTGTGAATGGACCGGGTTATCAGATTGTGTCAAGTTATTTGTGCTTCATGATTAAAGATCATCAAGGGATAGTTTCAAGTCATGGTCTTCTAATTTCAATTCAAGTCATGGTGGAAAGATTCATTTTATCTGTACAAGTGGCAAAGCCAAAGGATTCATTTCAAGAGGGATTCATGTGCTGTTTCATTTGTTAAGGGTCGATCCGAGTTATTTCATTGTCAAGTGAAGAAGGCAAGAATTTTGGAATTTCATTCTATTGGAGTATCAAGAGTTAATGACCATGAGTTTAATTAAGGAATTTAAAGTTTACGTAAGGTACGAGAATATATTTGGGGTGTGCAAAAATAAATACAAGTTAAAGAGGTTCAATCCCATTTCACTACAAATTCAAGTCCAAAAAGGAGGTGCAAATGGAATTGTTTTTACAAGCCAATCTATACCACACAAATTTTCAAAAAATAATAATAATAGTTTTTGGGCCAATTACACAAATCTCAAAGTCAATTTCATTCACAATTTATATACTACACAAGGTCCATCATCCATTCATAAAAAAATTCCATTTGCAATACAAGCCAAATTGCCAAAAATAAAGAAAAGAATAGTTCATGAAAGTGTACAAAGAAGGAGCACATTAACATGTTTTTGATCCCATTACAAAGAAATGAAAAAAAGAAAGGCAAAATACATTTTTAAATCATAGCATAAACCATGTTTCCTGCATAATCCACAATACCAGCTAGCTACCATATCCTCACACGTCCATACATACTACACCAAGCAATTCACTACCCCAACCCCACAACTTACAAAAACAACACATTGCAAGCCATCACCCAAGTTACTGCTATACAACCCTTCCAAACACCAACCTACAGAAGGCACCATAAGACTTTTTGCAAACAAACTCTTATGTCTGAAATCCACAACAAGTACAACACACAGTAAACAAATCTGACCCCACAAAAAAACAGGGAGGTAAAATCAAATTCACCCACGACCTTTAGGCAATCCTACAACCATCACCACACCATAAACCATTCCAAGAAGTTTTTATGTACACATCTAGCTACAAACAGCCAAAATGAAGAAAAAACAAGTCACTAATTTATGTTTACAAAACAACTTATACCTCCACAAAAACCGCAAACACCTACAACCTCAATTGAAACGTAGTAGCACTAACCAATTCCTTAAATACCCTTCTCCCTCCTATATAAAGAATGATGTTTTTTCACCCAAAGAAATCAAGCTTAGAAAGACAAGTCTCCCCTGCCAAAATCATTTCTCAACCATTCTGCCACATCTCCAAACAAGCAGCGCATCACCTTCTTCAATCCACCAAGCGTCTAACACCTTTTTTTTCTCCATATACAATTATCAAACCATAACAATTATAACACAACCATTTGAAACCCATTCTTAAACCTCCATCCCCAATGAACTGATGGCTGTTCTTTTTTGCTTTTTGTTTTAAAATAAATTTGATGTCATACTTTGACTTGTTCTTCTAACACATTTTGTTTTTCATATTTAAAAAAGGAATAGGATCTGGCTAAGTTGTGCCTTTGTATTTTGGTTTTGAAAGAAGCTGGTGTACTTTGAATGTGGGCTTGAGGCCCACATTTTGTATCTGTCTATACACCCTCCCATATCAGGCACACTGCCCTTTGTTTTTTGTAGCTATGTTTGTTTTGAAAAATAGATGATGGGCTTTCTTAAGCCCATGTGATTCTTTGTTTTTTCTCATTCACCCTATGTTTTCAACATGATGCACCCTTGCTCTATTTAAGTTATGATTTTGTTTTAACATCTTATTTTCTAATGTTTTTTTAAAACATATTAGTTTTTAATATTTCAATATTAATCTTTTGTATATTTATATTTTTTGGGTGTTCTCAATTAACTTTATTATATCTTAATCCATTCATCTTATGGTTTCAATTCATGTTAATTTCGATTTGTTTCTCATTTTCTTTTTGATTCTCATATTTTATTTTCATTTTTGGTGCGTGAAGTCTTTCTATTCACAAATGTTGATTGTTGAGGTTGTTTAACCTTCGTTATTTCAAAACTGTAGTGAATGATCTTTTATATCACTTTCTGTACTTTGGGATCGTGATAGAATTAATCGACAAAATTTTGTAATTAAGACGAAACCGTCACCTTTTCTTTTCGTGTGACATGATTTCGTTGGAGAATGATTCATAATATCATTTCTCCATCATGTTTTAGCACAAATATTAACTTGCGCGGCCTTCAATAGTATGAACTTTATCATAGATCATGCTATGACGGTTTAGCATTATAGTCGACCTGATTCATTCAATAACGACTAACATCTAACTTTAATTTTTGTCAATATATTCTTGATTTACTTTCTTGTCAATATATATTGATCTTATTATCATTGTTCGTATATTATCTTGATATTATCTTATCATATTGTTCATATTAATCATATCATATTCATCTTCATCATACCTTGTTCATACTTTTCAAAACACATTAATAACGATCGAAACCCTAAAGCCGAAATTGGTGGATTGTGGTTACTTTTCCGAGCAACAAAACTTAGACTTAGTACAAAACCCTAGCTTGGAGCTTTTGTCCGACTCTTTCTCAAGGCTTAGTTTAGAACACCTCACACATACACACAACTTCCTCTTGGGCTACTTGACAATGAGACCTTTTATTTCGTGCAATCCAATGTAACTTACATGTACCCCACTCCCATTCTGATGTACGCGTTTCATATTGCTTTGATTGTGGTTTGTTTACTAGGAGCATCTCTAGAGACAAGCATAGACTCAACTATTTTCAAACTAATTCTCGATTCATTGTCGAGTCACTTTCAAACACCGCCTTTGTAAGTCAATTTCTCTTAAGCATCACCATCAATCTAATGCACACACTCACACATTCCATCGTGGTTTCGTTACTAGGAGCACCCCTAGGAACTAGGATCGATTCTCACCTCTTTTCAATTGAACACTTGATTCGTCATCGAGCCATTTTTAAATCAACTTCTTTCAACCGACTTCTTCGCATGCAAATATGATCAAACCCTTGATCCAACGTCAAGCATATTTTCTCAATCAAACTATCAAAATAATTAACAAATATCAAAACTCTTTTCATGGTAAAAAATAGAGGGATTGAGCCTTTGATCTCTCTTCAATTGTTCAGATGCGAGTTCTCTTACTCGTGTGTAAGCAATTGACACCTTTGAAACACTTCCAAACTCGACAACATTCAACTAACTTCTAACCACTCGTCATTCAACCACCGCTTCAAACACACCCTCTTTTCAGGATGAAAAAGAGAGAGAATCATGCCTTTGGCTCACTCTCCCGATTAGTTGGGCCCGAGGAGCCTTTCTTAAGCTTTGAGTAATCATCATACAAACCAAACTTCAACAAACTTCAAACCCCTTCTTTTTATGGTCGTATCCACGAACTACAGACGCTCTAATTCTTCATTCATTTGAATGTAAGATACGTAGGCACAAGATTGCGATGATCTTGGCGAGCACACTTCTATCCATCTTCTGTTTCCCCTCTATCCTTTCCCATAGTCGAACTACGAGCACTCTGATTTCTCATTCTCATCCGAATAAGCATACGTAGGCACAAGGGCCCCAATCCTTGGTAAGCACCCTAACCTAAAACCACTCATTTTCCCTTAGCATCGATTCCCTTTTATCTTACAGTTTCACATTTGTCATTGAGAAGAAAACAAATAAGCTTAGCTAACGTTCATCACAATTTGAATTATAAGGTTCTCGTTGAGTACAACGGACGTAGGGGTGCTAATACCTTCCCCTTGCATAACCGACTCACGAACCCAGAATGTGGTGGCGAAGACCATGTTTTTATCTATCTATTTAAAGGTTTCCTCGATATTTTCCTTTCCCTCTTTTGGGATAAATTAACTTCGGTGGTAACTCTGTTGAATCGCATTCCCGCGCCTTCCGAGCGAGGATCGTATTTCTCGATTGTTTTGATTTTTCGAGGTGCGGCAGCTTCATGTTATATATGATGGTTGAGATTTTAGGATTTACAAATGATTTGAGTGTAGCACTACAAAAGCGTGATCAAGATCTTTTGAATACTTTGTCACTTTTCAATGCTACCAAACAAGAATTACAAGAAATCAGGAATGATGGATGGGAAGAACTTATATCTAAGGTTATGGAAATTTCCTATAAGCATGATATCAATGTGCCAGATATAGATGCACCGTATATGCAAGGGAAGAAACCTAGACGACATGCTACAACTTCTAGTGTTTCTAATTTGCATCATTATAAGAATGATTGTTCGTTTAGTGTTTTAGATTTGCAATTGCATGAACTCAATGCTAGGTTTGACGAAGAGAATATTGAACTTTTACAATGTGTTTCATGTTTGAGTCCTTCATCGTCATTTGCAGATTTTGATGTGAAAAACTACTGAGGATGGTTGAACCTTAGTCAAATGATTTTGTAAATGTGTCAGAAGTGGTGGTGCGACATCAACTTCAGAATTATGTTAGAAATGTTCGATGTGACCCAAAATTTTCAAATTTAAAAGGAATTTCAGATCTTTGTGCAAATTTTATGGAAACAAATAAGTGCAACACATTTGATATGGTTTATAAGCTTCTGAAGTTGGCTTTAGTCTTACCGGTAGTAACTACAAGTGTGAAACGTGTATTTTCAACTATGAAGTTGTGAAGAGTCGACTATGTAACAAAACGGGTGACCAATGGTTAAATGATCGTCTTGTAACTTTGATAGAAAGAGATATTCTTGGAACAATTAACAATGATGTTATTTTAGCTCATTTTCAAGAAATGGATAGTAGGCGATTTTCATTGTAAATTACTTTATTAACAATATTATTTCTTATTTTAAATATAGTTTAGTACATAATTTCTTTCATGTTTAGCACACTAATATATAAGGCCTGGATCCACCTTTGATTCTCATATCACTGAACGTATCGTTTCGTCCCCAATAAAAAAATTAAAAATCAATTTAACCTATTAACTTTTGATTCTTAACTCAATTAACTGATTAAATAGAATTCATTATTTGATATTTTTTGTGACGTAAAATCTAACTCTATTCCTATTAGTTAACATTTACATATGAAATTCTTCTGCATCAAATAGGGTACAAAAATAGTTGTCTTGGATATGTTGGATGCTTGTTCACCGTTGGAAAGGGTGATCATGCTTGTATCTTTTGATTCTTCATCCCCCTATTTCTACTTCTACATACCTCTTATCAAGGACATGGGATTATCTTCCTCTTTTGTTATGGAGGTTGATGACTTCTCAGTAAATGTTTCGATAGTGTCGAAGTAATAAAAAGATATCAATTGCACAAGGACTGTTATTTAATAAGACAATAGTTATGCAATTATAAAAAGTAACGATTGGGAGGGTTTGAGTTTAAATGCAAAAAAAAAAATGTTGTTCTAAAATGATAACAAAGCAGTCAGGTTTTGTATATAACCCTTATTTCTCTTTGTTGATTTCTAATGCATTACATGAATGATAAAGTTATTATATTTCCTTGATGAATTAACACAACCTCTCTACCCAATCCCTTGGTGTAAAGCTCACTAATTGTCACTCGAGGTCTCGTATCCCTATTCAACCAGTGTAACTAAAATTAGGCAATGGAATTCAACGATAACTCAAATGCCACTACTCGGGGTCTCCTATCTCTATTCGACCAGCGTAAGTACAACAATCGCCCTAGTTCCAACATATCGACTAATGGTCTATATTCCCTATATGGCCAAGATCAGATTAAAAGAAGAGTGTCTCACATAAAAAGCATTAAGAAAAAGAAGCAATTAAATAGAAATATAACTCCAATTATTCATGCAATGACAAATTAAACATATGTTCCATAACAACCTCAAACTAGAATTGTTCTTCATTTTTTCTCCTCTTTAACTTGTTTTGATCAATTTATTTGACCTAAAACATGCAATGACAGAGTGCCATAACAACCTCAAACTAGAATTGTTGCTTGTCCTAAAGTAACTTGCCTGCATTGCCAATTCCAAATAGAAAAACAAGTTACACAATAATAATTGAACATCACCATATAAAATTTTCTTTACCATACCATCGTTCTAGCTTCCAACTTTAATCCAGAAAATTTAGAAAATGTCCTCAATCTTTGACAAGTACTCAACCTGTCTCTCATCTCACCTTGACTCACTCAACTAATAGGATAGTCTCTCAATCAACATACAAAATAGTTTATACTGAGTTTGATCATGTTCTAATATAATTCATTAAAGAAATTAAAATACACATATTTGAGGGCTTTTTCGGTTGTATCTTGGCTTATGTTTGGGTAGGACATTTTTGGAAAAGTAGGTTTAAACCTTTGAAGTTAGGTGTCTAGTTCTCCTTCTTTTATCATACCACTCTGCTCCTTATGTATGGTACTAGAGATATTACTATTGTGGTCCTAAATATGCATTTTTCATTTTTTTATCTCTTTTTTTAATAAGTTCCTTTTTCCAACTTCTTATTTTCTTAAAATTTTGAATTTTTGGCCGTTTTTCTCTAGTACCCCAACCCCAAACTTTAAATTTTACTCACTTCCAAGAGCAACCCCAAACTTATTCTTTTTCATACAACTTAAGAACTAAATATTTCTATCTAACTCCAAAAAGAGGGTGGAAGGATAAAATCTTTCAAGTCATATGGATAAGAAATAAGGCTAAGTCAATGAAAGAAAGGTCAAGCTCAAAGTGGTTAGCAATTGATGTATCCTATTACTACAAAGTGGTTAAAAGACTCTGAGTTCAAAGCAAAAAAGTTTCTTAGTGTGTCAATCACACCCGACAAATTTAGTCGGAAATAGTTCAAACCTTATAAAACAATAATACATGGATACACTCAATAAAAGGAATAGTAAATAATGAAATTTGTTTGACTCAAGCCTTACTATTTGAGGTATCTGAAGGTTGAGTACAAGTCCTTTGATTCCCTTTTCATCCTTTTCCTTCAATTTGTAAGTTGCTTTCCTGATGATCAAGTTTCCTCGGATGGTGCTTTTGGTTCATTTGCTTAATGTTACAAGTGATAATTTTGTAAATCTGAAAGAAACAACAGCTACAAAATTGTTCATTAAAGACAAACAATACTGAATTAATACAATGGGGGAAGAGTACTTATAAGTACTATTACTCTTCATTAGATATACATTAAAAAAACAAAACTTTTAAAACTAAAGAAAACTGGCTACATGTCTTTTCATATGTTATCACTGTGTAAAAGATCATGCATGTAATTCATAGTGTTGTTGAAGTCATTATTATGTTGGGCCCATTCTGATCTCATGTGCTTTCTTCTCTTGGCGTGCTCTTGATCTTAAATAATAAAGTAATTCTCTATCTATTTAACGGTTGCAAAACGTGCTCTTAAACTTTGAGCAAGCATGTGGTCTTCTTGTTGGTTGTTGAATTCTCTGAATACATGAGCGAATCTCGAGGGTTCAACGTGAAAAGTGGGTGAAACTTTTGTTATCTACCTCGTAACCCCCACTACAAGAGCTTCCATTATTCTTTGAAACTCTGATGTTGTGTATTTCCTTGCATTTCCACTGGTTACTGCTGCACATGAGGTCGGTAGAAATTTTTTTCATTTCCTGTTGGGTTATATTCTTGATCGTGTTGAGCTACTTCTACTGGGTGATTATGTTTTAGCCTACTAATTAGTGAAGTTTATAGGTTCTTTCGGACCTATCATCTCGTCCTCTTGGTAGATGGGTACTTCTGCTCTCCTGCACAATTCATTAATAACACAAAAATACCCATAAGCTCGTTGTGTAGTGTCGCAACTGCGAAAAGTGTCGGCAGAAACAAACAGAAGAGTCGCAACTGAACGTTATTTATCCCAAAGAGAGGGAAAGGAAACGATCAAAGAAAACCTAAAAGAACGGGAAATACGAGGTCATCGCAACCAAATCTTGGGTTCGGGAGCCGGTTACGCAAGGGGAAGGTATGAGCACCCCTCACATCCGTTGTACTCAACGGGATCCACGCTTGTTGTCTAATCTATGTGTGATTTATCTAAAAGCTACTGCTAAACAGGGGTGAAGAGAAAGAACAGACTCGATAGAACATCGCTGCCCTATACCTACGTATTCCCTCGTGCAATGGAAAAGTCAGAGTCTACGTAATTCAGGAAACTATGGGTGATGGGGGAAGGTTGCTCGCCAATACATCGTTGTCTTGTGCCTACGTATCCTCATCTGGTATGAGAAATCAGAGCAAACGTAGTTCGGGTAAACTACGGGTGATGGGGGGAAGGTTTCTCGCCAAGACATCACCGTCTTATGCCTACGTATTCTCATCTGGTATGAGAAATCAGAGCAAACGTAGTTCGGATGAACGAAACCACTGATTGTTTAAGTGTTTTTTATGAGTGACGTTAAGCTTCCATTCCAGCAGTTAGGGACGATGCCTATTTGCGGTAGAATGGAAAAAGCAGCGTACTCTTTTCTGAAAATGAGTTTGAAGAACAATCCCGAAGGATAAAAGGTTTGTGTTTTGTTTGTGAGCTTTAGAGAAGTGGATTGAGTTAGTTTAAGACTCGCATCGCACTAAAGACTATGAAACGGGGGCGAATGTGTCACATATCGCCCAAAGGGCATACACTAAACACTCTAGACAAGCGAGGAGAAATCCCTCACTCATCACTCCCCATGTACTTAAGGCTCGTAGCGCACAATGCTTATCATTCTTTGTTAAGTGTCTTGAAGAAATTTGAGGTGAGAAGAGAGAGACGCACACAAAGACTTAGGGGAAACTGAACCTTAATTGTTGTCATGCAATATGACCCTAAGATTAGAAATAAGAGGGAAACTAACCTAATGTTATCATGCTTGGATTGAAAGCCTAATGTCTCTCCTACCTCAAACTTAATCGGAAATTAAGTCGAGCTAGGAACCCTAAGGAATCATGCGAATATAGGAAGTAAACGACAAGTAAACACGAAACAACGCAATCACAGACAACGTCAAGTATCGAAACTCAAATTAGAATATACAAGCATATTTACAAACGCACTCGAGAATTAATTGGAATCGAAACTAAATAGAAGAAATAGTCAGAGATTAAAAGCCTAATCTTATGTTAATTCAAAAGTTAATTCCTAATCTAATTTAAAATTAAAGTTATAATCTAAATATTAAAACTAAAATCTAATTCTAAAAAATAAAAATCTAATTAGAACAAATCCTATAAAACTTTAAAATAAACTAGAACTAATACTAATCTAATATAATAAAATAAAATCTAATTAATATCCTAAAGGTGATTAAAAGCTAATTTCTAAAGTAAATCTCTAATCGTAACTAAACCTAAATCTAGAATTAATCTAATACTTAATATTAATTCTAAATTAATCAAGGTTAAATCTAAACAAATCTAAACTAAAATAAGTCTAATTTAATTAAATTCTAATTAAAATATTAAACCTAAGTTAATTCTAAAGCTAACAAAAGTTAATTCTAGAATTATGGTCTAATTAACAAAACAAAAAACTAAATGAACAAGATTAAACCTAATTAATTCTAGTTAAATAAATAAATAAATAAATAAAAAGGGTGCAGTGGGCAATCTGGGATGGTGAAAAGAAAAAAAATGTATGGGCCCTGGCCCGGTCCAATACAAACATGGATTAAAACAAAAACCTAAAAACTCAACAAAGAACACCCAACAACCTGATCTTCTTCTCTGCGTGTTCTTCTCGCTGGCACTCTCCTCATACAACTCCCACCGTCTCCGTTTCCCTCTCCGCTACAATCAAAACGCATCGTATAATACTGTCTACCTTATCGCATCAACTCTCCCGCATTTCAATGCAAATCAAACTCCCTCAAAACTCACTCGCGAGTCCGTAAGAGAAACAGAGAGAAACAAATCAAGTGGATAAAACCGCTCCTAGAGGAATCGGAGTCACTTCGACGGCGTCTTTGACGTCAGCGAATCAACAAAAGAAAACTAGAGACCAATTTTCAAGTATCGCTTCTTCTTTCTACGTGTGCTTTGCGTCAAAAATTTGTGCGAGCTACGTTCCAACTTCTTCTTCTCTGCGTGTTGTGTCTGCGTTGTTATGGTGAGCAGTTGTTACGATTGTGACGAAACAAGGTTGAAGTTAGGGCGGTGGTTGTTGACTGATTGGTGTCAAGGTGGTGGCTGTGTTTTTGGTTGTTGGAGCTTGTAGCAGGTGGTGTTGAAGAACTGCTGCGCGAGGCATTGTTCACAAGGTCTTATTGATGGATCTGCATCAAGTATATGTGAACATTGCGGTTTATGTTGTTTGGAGAAAAAGGGTTGTGTTACGCAGTTAAGAATGAGTGAAGGTAAGGTTATGAAGGTAGATGTGAGTTGTTATTATTTTCAAAGTTTTTTTTATTTTTGAAGAAGAGATGAACAGGTTAGAATCCCCCGTCCCCTTCTCTTATTGTTTCACTCCGTTATCCTCTTTTTATCCCAACAGACTTGTTTTTGAAAATGGTACCACTGATGCCTGTTGTGCTATAGATGTTGTCTGGTGTGGTGAGGGCCAAGCGTTTTGTTTTAGAGTGGCCAGTTGCTTTCCTTATGTTAGGTTTTTGTTTTGCCTCAAAATGGTTGTATCAGCAAGCATGTTTTATGGTTTTTCTTGGATGGTATAGCATGTTCTTTGTATGCAATGTTGTGGGAATACTCATGTTATGAAAGTGTGGGGTGTGCTAGCCACGGTAGCTTGTACGAGAGGCTTCCATGAGCTTTGTCAATTGGTATTAGCTAGTGATGGTAACATGGGTTGAGGTTGTGTGAAGCCCCTTTGGTAGCTTGCTGCAAGTTGCATTATAGAAGGACTTAGTGACATGATCTTGTTTTCCTTCATATTATTTTTCTTTTGTAAATGGACCTTGCCACATCTTTTATCAATTTTTTTTACCAACTTTCTTGTACATGGGCCCAAAATACTTTACAACTTGTAATAGACTTTGAAAATTGTAACATAAGTTTGCTTATTGTATGGACTTTTGAATCATGATTTGGGATTGAATGAGTAAATAAATGTGTTAAGGTCATAATAAAAGGGTTATTGATATTAACAATGAATGGATTTAAGAACATGGACTAAAAGAAAATGGTTATATAAATGGATAAACAAATGGTTTCAAATGTGAATAACAAAATAGTTTCAAAGTGGGTTGAAAAATGAAATAAATGTGGATAAGAATATGAATTGAGAAAATGGATAGGTTTGTATTTAGACAAATGGGTTGAACAACGGATGTTGAAGTTGAACTTTAAATGATGAATTGGAATGAATGGATTTTAAAAATATGGGTTAAAAAGGTTTAAAAATGGATAATGATGGATAGAAAATGGATCATGGATAGGAAATCCTGATTTTTAGCCCAAGACCAATCTTAACTTTTTTTTTTCACAAGCCTCTGATTACATGAAATACAGTTACCATTGAACAACCCGCAACTGAAACAACGATCATCACTTTTAATTCTCTGAACCTTTGATCAATAAGTTCTGAATTGATCTATTGGAAAATAAATCTCCAGATGAACACAACCTGGATCTATGATCATGATGAACCTGACTTTTGAATTGAGCTTCCCATAAATCATTTCCTGGTAACTTGCCAACTCCTACCACATGACAAATGGAATTTGAGGTACACACCACATCGTCTCTGATGGACCTGATCTCCTGTCCAAGATGAGAAATAAACCCTGATCCTAAGCCAACTGAAGATAAGGTTTCCAACCAACTTGAACCCATGGACTGATGAGTTCTTTGGCCCTTGATGCCTGGTAACTCTTGAAGAAAGTAAGCTTGATACTTGATGATTTGATTCAGAACTACTCCTGATCCCATGTCTTAGAAGACCCATGCAGAGTATGATTATGAACTATGTACTAATGATGATGCAAATGAACACGAAGCAAAAGCCAGTCAAAGTTAGAAAAAGGTGAGGGAAAATTTTGGGGTGCAACAACTGCCCCTATTCAATCGACTTGGACCTGAAGGTAAGAAGAGAAGCCGCTTTTGAACATTCAAGGTAAAAGGTGATTGAATACTCAAAAGAACTCGAAAATTTACAACCTGCGGGGATGTATATAGCAAAGTGATTGTCAGCCGAAGGTGGACTTAAAGGCAGCGAGTACCAACCATAAGTTGGGATGACCACTGATAACTGATCAAGAAGATAACAATGGCTACTGACCAAAAGTCAGGATTGCCAAAGAATTAAATCCGAAATTTGTGAGAAACAAACTACTAACCAAAAGTTAGGATCACCTAGAAGATTACCAACCAAAAGTCGGAATAAAAGCTACTAACCAAAAGTTAGGATCGCCAAGAAAAGATTACCATTCGAAAGTCGGAATAGTAAATAAATGGATAGCTACCAACCAAAAGTCGGGATCACCAGGACGTTAACTGGATGCGAACTTAACCGAAAACAAGGTCTAACAACCAAAAGTCGAGATAACGACTCCACGGGGAATGAAAGAAGATCCACCAACCAAATGTCGGGGTAAAAGCTACTAACAAAAAGTTAGGATCATCGGGAAAGGAGGCTACCAACCAAAAGCTAGGATGACGACTCCGCAGGGGAACAAAAGAGGACTACCAACCAAAAGTCGGGATCACATCCGCAAAACAACGGACTACCAACCAAAAGTTAGGATAACATCCAGAAAACAATGGACTACAAACCAAAAGTCGGGATAACATCTAGAAAACAATGGACTACCAATCGAAAGTCGGGATAACATCCAGGATAAGCAGGAAGTAGAATCGACTGATTTACAACCTAAAAAGAGAAATCTGCTGGGGAAAGAGAAACTTAAACAAGCAAACTCTGCTGAGGGAGAAAAAGCAAGATGAAAACATGATTTTGTTGGGGTCAGGTACCACAAAGTCTCATGAATTACGCCGTTAACTGTTGGAGAGATGTCTGGAAATAAAAGTATCAAACCTGGCTTACGCTTCACATGCATATGTTTGAATATGGCGCAATGCTCCATACGAAATGGAAATTCTACGCGGTTGGGAGGATGATATGCAAAATGAAAATGCTAAGGAGCACCACCAAGAAAAGGTGCCGAAAGAAACGGCAAGCAAGCTTGTTGAGAAATATGCCCTGAACGGCCTTCTGGAATATAACTCTTTTGGGGACAATTCCATTCTGCTGAGAATTGAGAATAACATCCATCGGGAAGTTTTCCTAAAGATCTTTCTTTGAAGGATACCAATGACTACTGGACTCTATTGCGGATGTCTACCATTTCTGATTTACTCGCCGAGGGAATCAACATTAATCTCTGCTTAGGGCGAAAAGTCAATGACATAGATCCTGTCGGGGAACAACACCGGAATTACCCTGCTGCTGGGGGATAACCTCAATCTCACCATGCTGGGGATAAGTGCACACTATTGCTGGCGAGATACTTCTGATCTGACAATAGTACTTTGTAAGGATACAAAATCTCTATTATAGAGAAGTGAGATCAAACAAGCCTCATGTCGGGGAATGTGATAACATGTGAGTCATTGGGAATAATTGTGTGAAATGCAGTTGGGCTTTTGATTTAGGGGTGGGACCAAATTTATGGTGATTGGGATTTTTCATGGATTTATTCTTGGTTACCAATGAAATTGGACTTTGAAAGTGAACCATCAGAAGAGAACTGGTATTTAAAGGGTAGACTACCAGACGAGAACTGGTAGCAAAAGGTTAAGTTGTCAGACGAGAACTGACTTCTAGTTTTGGGTATTAGACATGAACTGATTTCCGGTTTTCCAGACGAGAACTGGACTTTGAAACCATGTTTTCCAGATGAGAACTGGTTAAACATTATGCTAAAGAACAGGTGACCAGACGGGAACTGGTTTAAAAGCTGACATGTACTAGACTGGAACTAGTATTTAATGAAGAGTTTACCAGACGAGAACTGGACTTTGGAATTTTTTTTGGTTACAAAGTTATGATAGGTAATAGGCTCAGGCCGTGGGATGAAGAATCCAATGACAATGCGAAGGTAAGAATATTCTCAGAAATGGTAGGGATGCCCCTTTGTAGCAATACTTTTTTCAGAAGGTTAAGTTTATTTGATGGGGTGATGGCACGATTCCCCGACACTCAACTTTTGCTGATGAAAATGAACTCGCTTAAATAACTTGCCCCAGTGTAGTACAATTTGCCCCAGTCCGACTCTCGGGAAAGTTCACCCTGAAAAGAAAATAGCTTGCCATGAGATGGCTTGCCCTAGAATTTGTACCATGAAAGGATTCATCCTTAATTAACCGACTCTCATAGTGGTTGGATTCAATGTACTTTTGAAGTAGCTTACCCTTGAATGAGCGTTGAAGCGACTTAACTTCTCCCGATTGAACACTGGAAGCATCTGCCCTCAAATCAAAGAAACTCTGGGTGGCCTGCCCCTGATTGGTGGAGTCTCGAGATGATTCACTTCTGATCAACCGGTCCTTGAAGGATTTGCCCCATAATTAATCGATGCTTGGGGATTTGTCTTAAATTGACTGATTCCATACTCTTTATATGTCAATGCCCCAGATCCATAGGGCGATAAGGTATACTCGATTCTGATCCAGTCCTGTTTGATTGCTCCCTGTTGGAATTTCCTCGATGCCAACTACTGACTTGAAATTAAAATTGTTTGTTCATGAATGGTAATTTTAATGTGATGCTCATGCAGATCTTGAAAAATCAATCATTATTAGAATGATGTGATAGTGTGTGACGAATGGACCAATAGTCCAGACGTAGTGCCAATTTAGCTAGTGAAAGATACAACAAGAATATGATTAGCAAATCATGTAGGAGTCAGTTTACACAACCTTGTTGTAGTATGCCTTCAAAATAAACCCTGCCTCAATTAGGTCTTTTTAAGGGTTAAATCATGGTCTGGTTCACGGTTATTGAAACAAGGGATGAAAGGCTCAAAGTTTGATTATTACCCACCCCTTCTCCGTGATAATCTCCAATCCTATGTTCAGTTAACTTGGCACAAGAGCTCACCTTCAAAAGTTTTGTTGAATGGTAGGAGTGATGGTTAAGGAACCCACAAGGCTTTCGGAGTGACAGTCACCCCTCTTGTCTTCTGTGTTTGTAGTCACACGACTTTGTTCTTGTTCGAGGATTTCTCTTTTGAAATTGTTTCCGTTTATTATTTTATTCCCTAATTTTTTCTTGGACTGATTCTTTTTCAGTTTTTTTTCTTTATTTTAAAGTCCAGCGGGATGCTCTAATTTTTCCTAAGTTTTTTGCTTTCAAGTTTTTCTACTTAGCGGGCTTTTTTTTTACAAGTCGTGTGATAGTGGCTGTCCTGATTTCTCTGAAAGGGTTGTGACCGTCTCACTCCTGATTGGTGAGGTTTAACCATTGTGGTTGATGAGATACAATGTGATTGGTCCTTGAACGGGGACACTCCTCTATAAAATTTGAACGCTTGGTCAAATTAATTGACAACTACCTTGCCCCAGGTTAAGATGTGAGGATTTGTAAGTCCGAAAGAAACTCCTACTTCTAGTCTCAAAGTGGTTAACTAGGGACTAACTCCTTATCTCTCCGGTGTTTAGGGAATTTGAAACAATTCATGTACATCATCAGCAGGATTTTATCTGAAAGCATACGATCAACAATTATGAGTATTCAGTTTTTGTCATCCTCCCTCAAATCTTTGCTAAACAATAGTGATAAAGTGGAGTGGATAAAAGGTGTATGTGTCTGTGTTTTGCAATAAATAAGAAAAATGAGCGAATGTGACATGATTAATTTAGAAAATGCATAATCACTTCAGTAACATTACCATTCAAAACAACAATGTTTAAAAACAAGTAGCAATTAACAAGAAAAGGAACTACAAATGCAAATGATAAAAAATGCCCAAGGACTGCCAATGTTGAGGATGCCTGCTTGTCTGGACCACTGGCTTTAGGAGATGACCCTTGAAATACTCGAGCTTAGATAGCTGAGAGGTTGACATGGATAACCAAACTTCCTCTAGAAAAGACATATACCCTTTGTCAATCAACTGTTGCACTTTGGTTTAGAAGGCTTTGCAATCTTCAGTTGAGTGCCCCATGGATCCTCCATGATATCCATACTGAACATGGGGATTGTACCCAGGAGGGTAAGGTTATGGCACAGGCTTAAGATTCTTGGGCTCCACCAACGAGTTTTGAATTAGATGTGGCAGAAGCTGACTGTACGACATAGGGACTAGATGAAGAGGAGCAATCCTTCTTTCCAAGTTGTTGCGAGGCCTATTCTGGTTCTGGCACTGATTCTAACACTGATTTTGATAAACTCGACCATGGGATTATTGATTTGCATGAGGAGCGACCCAAGGTTTCTGGTATAGTGCCCTAGGCACAATGGTCTATCCATAAGAGTAACGTGACACTAGAGGTAATGACTGCTGAGAAAATGAAGAACCAAAAGATTTCACCGGTTCACCCTGAGAATAATCAACATCTGTCATGATTGCATTGATTACATTTTCTTCTTCCTCTTGGGAGTTATTGAGGGATTCAGTTTCACTGACCTGACTGCTCGAAACATCCTGAATTTTTCCACTCTTTATGCCACTCTCAATGCGTTCTCCTGCTATTACCAAGTCAAATAAGTTTGGCATAATTCCAAGCATCCTTTCAAAGTATGGGCTCTGCAAGGAGTTCATGAACATATCTGCTAACTCTTAGTCTAGAAGCGGTGGTTGCACTTTGAAAGCCAATTCTCTTCACCTCTGAGCATACCTTCTGAAGAATTCATTGTTCTCTTGAGACAAGCTTTGCAACTGCATGCGACTAGGAGCCATGTCAAGATTATATTCGTAGTACTTTAGAAAAGCCTTAGCTAAGTCCATCCATGATTGGATCTGACCACTCTCTAACTGCAAGTACTAAGTCAAAGATGCCCCACTCAAACTGTCTTGAAAACAGTGAATCATTAGCTTATCATTATGCACAAATGAGGTTATTTTTCTGCAAAACATCACCAAATGTTGCCTCGGGTAGCTATCCCCTTTGTACTTCTTGAACCTCGATGCTTTGAAATTTGGAGGTAATACTAGGCGAGAACCAGGCACATGTCTGAAGCGTTGAGACCAAAAGTATCCTTAACTTCTAAGGATTTGAGTTTTTCATCCAACACACAAAATCTGTTAGCATACTCAAGAGCTCCCGGGTCCTTAGTCTTCATCGCCGGGACCTCTCCTTTGGAATTCGACACAGAGAAAGCAACACCACAACAATCTGTAGTATCAGGAGAAGAGGAATGTTCACTTTGGACACCAAACTGTTCATGTAAATCTTGGTTCTCAACAGAGAGCTGCACAAACTGAGCTTGATTAAGGTTGTTCACTTGTGGATAATCTTCATCGGATAGATGACCATATAGAGGGTTAGTCGTCACAGTAAAACCTGGTGGGGTATCAACATTCTAGAGGTTGTTCCCTGACATAGCTACCAACAACTCTCAAAGACAAATGCGGAATGAGAGTTCTGGCCGGCTGAAGAATGATATGCAAAATGATGCAAAGATGTTTATGTTATGCAATGCAAAAGACATGGGATCAAAGCTTCCACAAATTTTGAATAATTGTTGCGTTGTTGACTGAATAAATCCAGAACTCCACTCTGACAAGAAAATACTAGAATACCAGAATACCAAAGCACTGAGATGATGGAAAACCCAGAATATCCAAGATCATAAGTCTGCACTGACGAGAAAACCAGAAAACCAGGTTGGTTAATAGTCAAGGTTTCCTGCAAAACCCTTCCCACTCACAGGTAGGACCTAGTCTCTGAAAAGGTACGACATCCTATGCAGGTCGTTAGTATCGCAGACTCTCAGGTTGAGAAACGATGACACGTTCACCATTTCTGGTTTGGCATCATGGTCAAACGAGGAGGTCTCAACTGACTTCCCAATGAACGGTCTCCAGAGTCGTTAGTTTTCAGATCCAACACCTATCCAACTGTCCAAAACATACAGGATAGGATGTCTTCAAAGAAAACCTCGTATGAACGTGAATTTTATGAGGGCTCTTGCATGCCAAACATGAAATCCCGCACTACTCTCCACACTAATACTAGGTGTGTACTCAAGCCTGGGTATTGGGCTTATCTCTTAATGGAACACCCCACCCAACAACACAGCAACAATATGATAATAATGATAAAGTGCGGAAAATAAAATGTAAGTGCAATAATATACAAATACAACATACATTCACAAATATACACACCCATAAATATAAAGCAAACAAGCGCTAGGATGGACTCACATAGGGAAACAGCTATCCCCAGCAGAGTTTCCAGTTGTCGCAACTGCGAAAAGGGCCAGCAGAAACAAACAGAAGAGTCGCTACCGAACGTTATTTATCCCAAAGAGAGGGAAAGGAAACAATCGAAGAAAACCTAAAAGAACGGAAAAGACGAGGTCATCGCAACCAAATCTTGGGTTCGGGAGTCGATTACTCAAAAGGAAGGTATGAGCACCCTTCACATCCGTTGTACTCAACATGATCCATGCTTGTTGTCTAATCTATGGGTGAGTTATCTAAAATAAACTGCTAAACAGGGGTGAAGTGAAAGAACATACTCGATAGGACATCTTTGCCCTGTACCTACGTATTCCCTCGTACAATGGGAAAGTCAGAGTCTACATGTTTTGGGAAACTATGGGTGATGGAAGAAGGTTGCTCGCCAAGACATTGCTGTCTTGTGCCTACGAATCCTCATCTGGTATGAGAAATCAGAGCAAATGTAGTTTGGGTAAACTACGAGTGATGGGGGGAAGGTTGCTCGCCAAGGCATCGTCGTCTTGTGCCTATGTATTCTCATCTGGTATGAGAAATTGGAGCAAACGTAGTTTGAGTGAACGAAACCACTGATTGGTTAAGTGTTTTTTATTAGTGACACTAAGCTTCCATTCCAACAGTTAGGGATGATGCCTGTTTGCGGTAGAACAGAAAAAATAGCATACTCTTTTCTGAAAATGAGTTTGAAGAACAATCCTGAAGGATAAAAGGTTTGTGTTTTGTTTGTGAGCTTTAGAGAAGTGGATTAAGTTAGTTTGAGACTCGCATCGCACTAAAGACTATGACACGGGGGCGAATGCGTCGCATATCACTCAAACAGCATACACTAAACAATCTAGACAAGTGAGGAGAAACCCCCCACTCATCATTCCCCATGTACTTAAGGCTCGTAGCGCACGATGCTTATCATTCTTTATTAAGTGTCTTGAAGAAATTTGACGTGAGGAGAGAGAGAGACGCACACAAAGGCTTAGGGTAAACTGAACCCTAACTGTTGTCATGCAATGTGGCCCTACGATTAAGATTAAAAAGGAAACTAATCTAATGTTGTCATGCTTGAATTGAAAGCCTAATATCTCTCCTACCTCAAACTTAATTGGAAATTAAGTCGAGCTAGGAACCCTAAGGGATCATGCGAATACAGGAAGTAAACGGCAAGTAAACACGAAGGAACGCAATCACAGACAACGTCAAGTATCGAAACTCAAATTAGAATATACAAGCATATTTACAAACGCACTCGAGAATTCATTGGAATCGAAACTAAATAGAAGAAATAGTCAGAGATTAAAAGCCTAATCCTATGTTAATTCAAAAGTTAATTCCTAATCTAATTTAAAATTAAAATTATAATCTAAATATTAAAACTAAAATCTAATTCTAAAAAATAAATATCTAATTAGAACTAATCATATAGAACTTTAAAATAAACTAGAACTAATACTAATCTAATCTAATAAAATAAAATCTAATTAATATCCTAAAGGTGATTAAAAGCTAATTTCTAAAGTAAATCTCTAATCCTAACTAAACCAAATCTAGAATTAATCTAATACTTAATATTAATCCTAAATTAATCAAGGTTAAATCTAAACTAATCTAAACTAAAATAAGTCTAAGTTAATTAAATTCTAATTAAAATATTAAACCTAAGTTAATTCTAAAGCTAACAAAAGTTAATTCTAGAATTATGGTCTAATTAATAAAACAAAAAACTAAATGAACAAGATTAAATCTAATTAATTCTAATTAAACAAAATAAATAAATAAAAAGGGTACAGTGGGCAATCTGGGGATGGTGAAAAGAAAAAAAACGTATGGGACCTGTCCCGGTCCAATACAAACATGGATTAAAACAAAAACGTAAAAACTCAACAAAGAACACCCAACAACCTGATCTTCTTCTCTGCGTGTTCTTCTCGCCGGCGCTCTCCTCACACAACTCCCACCGTCTCTGTTTCCTTCTCCTCTCCAATCAAAATGCATCGCATAATACTGTTGTCGCAATTGCGAAAAATAGGGCCTGCAAACAGACAAAAGAGTCGCCACCGAACGTTATTTATCCTAAAGAGAGAGAAAGGAAACAATCTAAGAAAACCTAAGAGAAAGGGAAAGACAAGGTCATCACAACCAAATCTTGGGTTCGGGAGTCGGTTACGCAAGGGGAAGGTATGATCACCCCTCACGTCCGTTGTACTCAATGGGATCCATGCTTGTTGTCTAATCTATGGGTGAAAAACTATCTAAAGGCTGCTGCTAGACGGGGGGAACAGAAAGAACAGACTCGATAGGACACCACCACCATATGCTTATGTATTCCCTCATGCAATGGGAAAGTCAGAGTCAACGTTGTTCGGGAAACTACTGGTGATGGGGGGAAGGTTACTCACCAAGACATCGTCGTCTTGTGCCTACGTATCCTCATCTGGTATGAGAAATCAGAGCAAACGTAGTTCAGGAAACTAAGACCACTGGTTGGTTCAAGTGTTTTATGAACAATGTTAAATATCCATTCTAGTATTTAGAGACGACGCCTGTTTGCGGTAGAACAAAAACTTAACATTCTCTTTCTGAAAATTAGGTTTGAAACAATCCCGAAGGATGAAAAGGTTTTAATTTTTGTTTTTGTTTTTTAAGAGAAGTGAATTGAGTTAGTTTGTAACTCATGTTGCACTAAAGTCTATGCCATAAGAGCGAATGCGTCGCATATTTCCCAATGGGAATACGCTAAACACTCTAGACAATGTGAGAGGAGGCCCCCCACTCATCATTCCTTATGTATTTAAGGCTCGTAGCGTACAACAATTGTTATCCTTTATTAAGTGTCTTAAGAAGTTCTGAGATGAGAAGAGAAGACACAAGACTCTAAGAGGAACTGATAAACCCTAATGTTGCCATGCAAGATGGTCCTAAAGTTGGGATTGAAAAGGGATACTACCTAATGTTATCATGCAAAGGATTGAAAGCCTAATGTCTCTTCTACTCCCATCTTAAACAGAGGGACTAGGAATCCTAAGGGATCATGGCAAGAAGCACAAGTAAACACATAGCAAATCAATCACAAGATGAAGATGAAATGAGAACTTAAACAAGTCAACGCAAGATGAGATGCAAATACAAATGCAAATATGCAATAATGCAACAATACTCAAAGACAAAGGAGACTCAAACACAAGAGATAGTCAAGAAGGATGAGATGAAATGGGAGAAGTAAACTCCTACAACCAAGTACCATCAATCATCAAGATAGAAAAGGTGTTACTCAAAGAGTACAAAAAAAGAAGTGAGGGAGGAAAGAGTGTGGGGCAGCTACCAACTCATAGTCAACTCAACCAAACACTTACTTCAAGACCAAGTAAAGATAAGCAAACAAGCAATGCAAAAGAAGCACAAATGTTCATGACAATCTCAAAGTGTAGTCATCATCACCAAATCATCATGAACAAGAAGTAAACCACTATGGGAAGAAGTGAATCAAAAATGGAATGATCCAAATTCAAAGTCAAAATGAAAGGCATGCACAAGAAGGATCATGTTCAAATGAAGAACCAAAGTTCAAACACAATCTCACACTTCAAGCATGTGGAAAAACATGATTCAAAGAAAACTTGTGTCACAAGTTACACATACCCTTGACCTCTAACAAGCAAGGAAGCACCTCAAGCATGTTAACAAGATCTAACAAAGCTTAATAGGTGCTCAAGGGATCACTCATGATCATATCCCAAAGACTAGATCAAGACTAGTATGTGTAAACATGATGAAATCAACTTGAATTTGCAAAATCCATTAAAAATAGAAAGAGACTCCAATAAATGCCACATAAAATACCTAAAGCAAGATGGATCAGTCACAAAACAATGTTAACCAACAACTCAAAGCACCACCAATTAAATCCAAGAAGGCAAGGTGTTCCACTTATCGAGTGTGTATCGAGGGTCCACAAAAAGGCAATGGAAAACAATTGAAAAATGGTCATTAACACCTCAAATCACCCTCAAAAATACCTCAATTAATCACCTAAGTGGGAGAGAAAATTTGGTCCTAGGGGATATTTAAATGAGGTTAAATGATCCATTTCAATTCTAGGTACAAACCAAAAACACATTTAATCATCAATTCCATTAAAAATATTAAAATTAAATAGAAAATAAAATAAAAATACTGAAAATTAAATAACATCTTGAAAAGTCATAAAATGATTTTTGGGTATTTTTATGAAATATGGAACTATTTTTAAAACAATTAAATTGAAAATGAAAACAAAAGAAATAAAAATAAATTCCAAAGTGGACGGGGTGTGGCCAGCAAAAGGGAAATTAACTGAATCCAGTGTATTTGCACGTATGGGCCTCCCACCAGGGGGTGTCAAAAGAAATTGGACAAAAGCCCATTAGCCAAAGCTCATCCAAGTTTAAGTGAAATGCAGCGTTTCATTAATCCTGCTAGCTGCCAACTCAAAATTCAGAGGCCATGCAAGCGAAGTCAAAGACCACCTCAGCCTTCCTCTGAAACCAAACCAGACACCGGAGCTAGGGCTCCGGTCGCCTTCTTCGGGAAGGCATCACTGGAGTAAAATGAAAACGGCCATAAAAATTGAAACACCTCACATCATCTCAAAGGAAATTTCATGAGGATTAAGAATATGCACATAGTTTTGCAAAAAGGTTCTTCTAACTATGTGAAATCATGCCACGAATTTTCCATGCTCAAACTGAAATCATTATAAACAAGTATACAAGTAATCCAAACATGTCCTACAAGGTGTAGGGCTTCAGATGCACCCAGAATGATCCTAAAAAGATGCCTAGAATGAGAGATTCAAAGATTGGAAAACTTACCAAACGGAGCTGCTCCGTTGACTCTTCACACACAGTGTAACTTTGCTTTGAAGCTGCTAACCTCTTCCTTGATCTTCAGTGAAAAGGATTTGAGAAAAAACTTGGAAAGAAAACCAGTGAGATGACTAATTCGAAGAAGGAAAAGTTTATGGAATTTTGGAGTGATTCTCTCTTCTCTCACGCAGCCGGCCACCTCTGACCATTAGGGTTTCATTTAAGACTTATATATGGTGGATTTAGGGCACTCATGCAGGCCCATAATGCCTCAATCATTTTATTTCAAAACTTTCCAAAAAAGACTTACTTCATGCGCACACACGGGTTCAGCATCCTTTCATTCCTTTTTGGTAAGCAAATAAGTATAATTGGGTGTGTAGAAATGAAAGAGAGTCATCTTGGTCATTGAGAATGCATTTGTACCAAGTTTTGTTCATCACTTCATAAGGCATGATATGTGAAAAGGTGGCATAATACATGATTCAATGTTGGTCCAAATGAGGTAAATATATGTAAGACCACCATTGGTGATGATTTTGTCTCAAAAATTCAAAATCAAAGGCATTTGATGACTTGAAATGCAAGAAACACCTATCATGTCCAAAAATTCACTTTTTCAAGCTTACCATGATTCAAATGATCACAAAAAAATCATCAAACATCATGGATTTTGTGTTTATTATGAAGATAAAGCAATGTGACACAACTTTCATGTGGCACAAAATTAGATTTGAGGCCTTGAAGTTCATGGAAATGGTCATTGAAATGGATGACCTATAATGAGGTTTCCTAAAAATACCCTTGCCTTGTGAAGACCATAACTTGAGCTCTACACATGAGAATGAGGACTTCTAGGACTTTTTGGAAATCTAAGACAATGAGGAACAACTTTCATGTTCACTTGAAAGTGAGGGGAAGCATGGTTCCATGTGAAACATGCCTTGGAAGTGAGTTGACTTTGTGTACCTCAAAATTCTCTTCATCCGATGACACCAACTTGTTGACACCATAACTTGAGATGTACAAACCCAATGGATGAGTTCTTATACTCAAAAGAAATCTTGAGATGTGATTAAAAAGTCTCATGTTTGTTGGAAAAGGAGATTGAACTTGTATCATAGTGAAAATTGTCCTTGAAGTTAAGCACCAAAAGAGGGGATTTTACACTGAAATCAACTGAAACCCTAATTTAGTAACTTCTTGAACTCTTGAATCTTCTTGATTTGATCTCAACAAGACATACTAGATGCTTCATGATGACTTCCCATGGCTTGCATGACCTAGAACCTAGTCTTGAACCCTCTCAAGTCCACAATTGACTTTGGGTTGACCAGATGAAAACCCTAACTCCATATCCATTGCTTGAGGCTCTTGCAAGTGATTTGAATGATCAAACAAACTTCATAAAGAACCCATAAGATGCACACTGAGCTTTTGAATCATACCTCATCCAAACAGGTAACCTTGTGAACTTCTACTCATCCTTAAAATAGGAGATGACACCCAAACACAAACCCTCTCTTCTCAAGGAGCTATGAGACTCAACTCTGATGATAATGAACTTGATGACTGGAAAATAATACCCTTGCTTGATCTTGAACAAGAAATATTCTCCTTTGAATTGCAAAACAACACCTCTTGATCTGCTGTCTAGAACCAAAGCTATGTAAATGCAAATGCTAAATGATATGAAACATAAGTCAAGCTAGAAAGAAAAGGTTGATCAAATTTTGGGGTGCAACAACTGCCCTTATTCAATCGACTTGGACCTGAAGGGGTAAAAAGCAACCGCTTTCAAATGTTTAAGGTAAAACGTTATTGAATGCAAAAGAACCCAGAAATTTGCCAACCGCAAAATAGTAAACTATAGAATCGTTGATCAGGATCACCTGAGAAATGTGTCTAAAAGTTGTAAGGAACCAACTACTAACCACAAGTTAGAAGGCTTCGACACGCATTCAGTAAAAACATTTGTTAAACAAACAGGCTCGGCATCCGCCGGTAAGAAACATCTGGTAAACAAAGCAGGCAATGACACTAATTCGGCTCGATACTAAGTTGGTAACAGTCTGCTAACAAAGAAGGCTCGGCAATCGCCGGTAAGAAACATCTGCTAACACGCAGGCACGACGCTCAGTCGGTAAAAAAACATCTGCTAACAAGCAGGCTACGACACTAAGTCGACTCGACACTAAGTCGGTAAACATCTGCTAACAAAGCAGGCTCGGCATTCTCTGGTAAGAAACATCTGCTAACACGCAGGCAATGACACTAAGTCGGTAAGAAATATCTGCTAACAAGCAGGCTCGACACTCATGTCGGTAAGAAACATCTGCTAACACACAGGCAACTATTTAGATTAACAGGCTCAACACTCGGCTGGTAAAAACCTCTGGTTAACAATCAGGCATTTGTTAAACAAACAGGAAACGACACTAAGTCGGCTCGACACTAAGTCGGTAATAGAATCAGTTAATTCAAAATCTAAAAGAAGACTCTGCTGGGGAGAACGAGATAAGATGAACACGTCTATCAAAGATTCTTTGTTGGGGTTTGGATACCACACAGGCTCAAGAAATACACCATCATTTTCTGGAGAGATGTCCGACGACAAAAGGTAACTACCTGACTTATGCTTTAAATGCATATGTTTTAAAATGGTGTAATGCTCCATACGAAATGGAAATGATATGCGTTTGGGAGGATGCTATGCATAATACAAATCCAAAGGAACCACTCCAGCAAAATAAATGTTGAAGAGGCGAAGCCAACTCCACTGGGGATGACTGGGTGTGCCAAGTACAATTGGACTTATGCTGGGGAAAATAAGCCCTGGATGGCTTCCTGGAAAAGAACTCTCCTGGGGATAACACTACTCTCCGCTGAGAAAAAATCCACACTACTGGGGATTAGACCAACTCTCCTGAGGAAAACGCCCTGAACGGCCTTCTAGAATGAAACTCTTCTGGGGGACAAAACCACTGCTGGGGAATGACTCCACTCTACCGGAGATTAAATCCGATCTGCTAAGGATTAAGAAATAAGATTTACTGGGAAGATTATCCCAAAATCTCATTTCGGGGGGAATACCAATAACCACTGGATTCTGCTAAGGAAGATGCCCTGAACGGCCTCCCGGGATAAGACTCTCTCGAGGATAACTCCACCCTGCCGAGAATAAATCCATTCTACTGAGGATTGATCCACTAGGGACTAAGATATTGGGAAGTTATCCCAAAATATCACTTTGCCGGGGAAAAATTCCGCTCTACTGGGAATTTAGAGAAAATATCATTAGGAAATCATCCCTAAAATCTCGCTCTGGAGAATATCAATAACCATTGGATCTGCTGCGGATAACAACTTCACTAGGGAATATTCATCGAGGGAATCAACATCAACCTCTGCTCGGGGATATGAGAATAAGACTCATCAACATCAACCTCTGCTTGGGGATATGAGTCGATATCACTGACTCTATGGGGGAACAACACTGAACTTGCTCCGCTGTTGAGGATGATCCCAAATCCACTTGCTGGAGATATATGCGCACCACTGCCGGGGAAAAACAATCTCAACCTGCTAGGGATGAGTGTAAACTACAGTCGGGAAAATCAATCTCAACCTGTTGGGGAGACACTCCTGATCTGACATCGTCTCCCTATGGGGATGGTGACTTTACTGGGGAAGCACCTCTGAAACAGAGCCCTGCAAATGACAAACAAACAATGTGTCCTGTATGCAATAAAGGCTATCTCGGTCATCGTCCATGACATCATTCAAGAAAATCAATATTTCAATCATAATTAGTAAAGCCCCAGAAGTTTATATATGCAAAGTTTTATCAAAAACCTCAAGCGTCTTTTGCAAACAAAACAGTAAAAAGCAACAACAGGAATAGAAAGCTTTTTGTGGAAAATGTACTCATTGATTGAAAATGGCCTGTAAATAGGTAAATTACATCGGATGTAACTCCTGAAAAGAGAAAGTTGCGCAAAAAACACAAAAATGCAAAAGATATACAAATGTCGGCAATGTGGTACAGACAACCAACATGCGTCGGTTCGACTATGACTCGTATGACCCTGATGCTTCTCCAATATTCGGTTTCTGAAGAGATTGACTGATCAACCCACGGGTCCTCCAAGAATCCACTGTGCTTACGGGATTGGACGCAGACCACAGTCGTTTGCTTTTCAATCCCTAACTTTTGCCTGAATCGCCCTTACGGGTTTTCAGTTCACCGGGATACCCATTTTTGCCAAAGTCGCCTTTTCAGGTTTTCAACTTTGCAGAATCATTCTCTTTTATTTTATCCCTAACTTTTGCCCGAACCTTTTCTTTTTATGGTTCGCCGGGATGCCCCATTTTTTCCTGGATTTTCTTTTTATTCCAAAGGGTCACTTTTAAGCAAAGTATTTTCTAACTGCGTCTGCGTTCATAGGGGACGTAAAATCTTCACCGTCCATAGTTGACAGTAGTAAGGCTCCTCCGGAGAAGACTTTCCTTACCACATATGAACCTTCATAGTTGGGAGTCCATTTGCCCCTGTGATTTGTTTGTGGAGGGAGGATCCGCTTCAACACTAAATCACCTGCCTGAAAGCTTCGAGGGCGCACCTTCTGATCAAAAGTCTTCTTCATTCTGCTCTAATATAATCGACCATCGGCGAGCCGCCAATTTTTTCTCATCAATCAGACTAAGTTGATTCAAACTAGCCTTCACCCATTCTGCCTCATCAAGCTTCACGCCAACCAACACCTCAGGGAAGGAATATCGACTTCCAATGGTAGGACAACTTCCATACCATACACCATCGAGAAAGAAGTTGCCCTAGTCGATGTACGCACTTAAGTACGATATCCATGTAATGCAAAGGGCAACATCTCGTTCCAATCTTTGTAGGTAACCACCATCTTCTGCACAATCTTCTTTATGTTCTTATTGGCTGCCTCGACAACACCATTTATCTTTAGGAGATACGGAGAAGAGTTGTGGTGTTCGATCTTGAAACTTTGGCACAGTTCCTCCATCATCTTGTTGTTCAAACTCGAACCATTATCAGTAATGATTCACTCTGGCACTCCATAACGACAGATGATGTTCTTCTTGATAAAACAAGCCACTACCTGTCTGGTTACATTGGAAAAAGAAGCTGATTCTACCCACTTGGTGAAATAATCGATTGCCACCAAGATAAAGCGATGACCATTGGAAGCGGTCGGCTCAATCTTACCGATCATTATCAATGCCCCACATGGCAAAGGGCCAAGGAGATGCCAAGACATTCAGAGGAATCGGCGGCACATGCATCTTGTCAGCATAAATCTGGCATTTATGGCACTTCTTGGCGTACTTAGAACAATCAGATTCCATAGTCATCCAGTAGTAACCCGCTCTCAACAATTTCTGGGACATTGCATGTCCACCAGTATGTGTTCCGAAGGAACCTTCGTGGACTTCTTCCATTAGCAAGCTTGCTTCGTTTTCATCCATACATCTCAACAACACCAAGTTGAAGTTTCTTATATATAACACACCGTCCTTGTTCAGATAGAAGTTCCCCGCCAATCTTCTCAGAGTCTTCTTATCCCGACTCGACGCCCCAGATGGATACTCTTGATTCTTGAGGAAATTTTTTATATCAAAATACCAAGGCTTCCCATCCGATGTTTTCTCCACTACAAATATGAATGCTGCCCTATCAAGGCGCATGATAGTGATCATTGGAGCTTCATTCCAATAATTCAATTTTTACATCGATGATAAGGTTGCTAAAGCATCTGCCATCTAGTTCTCGGCCCTCGGCACATGATGAAACTCTACTCTGTCAAAGAAAGGTAGCAATTTCCTAGCATAATTCATGTAAGGGAATAAGATTGGGCTGACGAGTTTCCCACTCTCCTTTAATTTGGTTAGCGACTAAAGCTGAATCACCATATAAATCAAGGTTCTTGATTCTCAAATCAATGGCTTCTCCAATACCCATGATGCATGCTTCATATTCAACTTCGTTATTGGTGCAGGAAAACGTTAACCGGGCGGTAAACGATATGTGGGAACCGTGGGGCGTTGTAATGATTTCCCCAATTCCATTGCCATATGAGTTAACAGCACCATCGATAACTATCTTCCACTGGGAGCCTATCTCGGGACCTTCTTCAGGTAATGGCTCATCACAATCCTTCATCTTCATAAACATTATGTCCTCATCAGGAAACTCAAATTTCATCAATTGATAATCTTCAATCGGCTGCTCTGCGAGATATTCTGACAAAACACTTCCCTTAATGGCTTTTTGGGAAACATATTGAATATCATATTCTGTCAGAACCATCTGCCACCTTGCAATTCTTCCTGAAAGTGCCTGCTTTTCAAACACGTACTTGATTGGATCCATATTCGATATCAACATGGTTGTGTGATTCAACATATACTGCCTTAGGTGCTTGGCTTCCCATGCAAGTGCACAACATGTTTTCTCTAGCATTGAGTACCTGGACTCACATTCTGTGAACTTCTTACTCAAATAGTAGATAGCATGTTCTTTTCTGCCCGTCTCATCATGTTGACCGAGTACACAACCCATGGAGTTCTCAAGAACCATCAAGTACATGATTAAAGGTCTTCCTGCCACTAGAGGCATCAGTATCGGAGGTTCCTGCAAGTATTCTTTTATCTTTTCAAATGCCCTTTGACAATTTTCATTCCAGACAACCGCCTGATCTTTCTTTAACAGCTTGAACATTGGTTCACAGGTGGCTGTTGTTGCACCCCAAAATTTGACCAACCTTTTCTTGTACTTGGCTTATGTTTCATTTTCATTTTAGCATTCGCATTTGCATAGCATTGGTTCTTATTAGGGGGATCGAGAGGTGTTGTATTTTCCATTCAAGGGGAGAGCTTTTTCGTTAAAGCTCAAGGAAAGGTATCATGTAAGCCAACAGGGGTTCATCATCATCAGTGAAGCTTAAGGAAGAAGTTTGGGTCAAGAACACCAATCAACAGTCCCTCAGCTCGAACGAAATTCATTTGAAAAAGTCGACGTTAATCTGCAAACAATTCAAAATCATCTGATCAAGAGTCTCCCAAGTTTTGATTGACTTTCATTCAAGAGACTCTAAGGTTCATGTGTTTATTTCCATGCCTTCTTTGACAAGTAAAAGAATCGAGCCAGCACAATCCAACCAACATGGCATTTTTCAAAATTTTCAATTATGCAATCGATTGCACTATTGGTCCAATCGATTGCACCCTGCATATTTTTCCTAGATTTTGAAGTTTTCAGCAATGGACGATTCCACAAGGACAAAATTGGCCAAAATCAGCATTTTTAAAATTTTGAAGCATTTGACACCAATTTTATTATTTGAGAATATTCTAGATCACCCAAAAAGAATTCGCCTACCTCATTGCAATTAATTCCCACCATACACCTTCATTAATCACCACTTGATCTTGAATTTCCCTCCAAATTCAAATTCCAAGCCTAATTTTGTTTCCAAAGCAAATCCCAATCCACCAAACTTTCCAAGCCTAAATCCAATAAATAGAGGCCTCATTTCATTCATTTCACAAGCTTTTGATAGCCAAAATTACCTTGTCAAACTGTTTCTTGACTTTCATTTTTCTCCAACTACCAAATTCACCAAAGCTCTCTCTCCCTTTTGAAAGATTAGTAAGTTCATCACTAGAATTTACTAATCTTTGAGCTAAACCTTCATCCATTCACTCTTTCATACTAAATTCTTATAGATCAAAGCTTTAAAGTGGTGTTTGTGGAGTTTGATTTGAAGAATTTCATATTTGAATTGGTAAACCCTTTTTCCACCATTGTTATGCTTGATACATTTTCCATAATGTGATCTATTGTTAATTCTTGTTGCTTGATCTTTAGATCTTGCAAATTGTGCTTCATTGATGTTATTTGTTGTTATTTCACTGGAACTTTCATGCTCAATTGCATTTTTTGATCAAGAGATGTTTGAAGAAATGTTTGAGCAAGGTTTTGCCTTGTAAATGTTGTTTTTGCTGCTGTTTGTCAGTGTGCAATTGATTGTTGTATCAATGCAATTGATTTCACAGTGTTGTTTTTGTCCAGAATGCTGATTTTTGTTATGCAATAGGTTGTTGTATCAGTGCAATCGATTGCACCTGTACAGAATGTGTTTTTTGGCTCTGTTTTGGGACTGTTTTGGTTGTCACTTCTTCTTCTTATTTCATTTCCTTTTGGTTTTGGCCTTGAAATACACTTTTAAAGGTCATATTCCTCTTTAAATTCAATGGACTTAGGGTGTAGATGAAGTTGGATAAACATTCATCAATTCAAATCTATCTTTAAAGTGAATTGTTCAATTCGTTTTAGGTGCTTTGAGTTAATGATATGTTTAGTACTTTAATCCACCAAGATAAGTGGATGAACTTAAATATGGAATGATCTTGAACCCGTAATTTAATTTGGCATTCCCTCTCCTCTTCTCTTTTTCTTTTGATCGATGAAAATCTTCGATATCGTTTGAACTTATTTCAAAGTTCTTGATGAAGATGAGATCGTTACCTCTTTTCTTTTTGTGCAGTATCGCTTTCGGAGAGTGATCTACATATCACTTCTCTAGCATGCATTAGCACTAACATTATATTGACCGGCCTCAGATAGTCGTGGTTTCTACATAAATTCGATTACGATTGCTTAACATAGTGCTATATTGTCCCATAATCAGAAAATGATCATTCGTGCCTCAAACTTATGTTTGAAAGTCCAAGTATGGTTGATTATATGTCTTAAGTCAATCATCTATGAAACTTGTTGTTAGAAGGCTTTGGTCTTATCAATCCTCTGATGAGTTTTCATTAACCTTGGTCTAAGTCTAAGAATTAACCGTCGTTGATCATTTGGTCTAGTAACTAACGACTAACTCACTAACATTTTTATTGTACTAACTTTGTTTATGTTTCCCTCTTACGCCCTATTTCTCTTTTATCTTTATGTTCCATTTTCATCATCTCATATCTTGCATTTGTTTGTGCTTCCGCCATTTTTCTTTTGTCTATTTGGACCACACTTTGTTCAAAACACTAATAAAGGATCAAACCTCTAAAAACTTGGTGCTCTTAACTTTGTGGCTATGCTTTTGGGCTTCTTGGACTACTCTTGTACCTTTGGACTTAGAATTAGGGTCTTTTCCCTATGCTTGGAGTATTATGGATCTTTGCCTTTATTTGGCTTGCTTATTGGCTTATGCTTCAAGATGGATGGAATTCTTTTAGCTTGCTATGAAGTGTGCTACAAGTTGGTTAGATCCGTTTAACTTTGTTTTTGTTTCCTCCATGATCCCTTAGGATTCCTAGTCCCTTTGATTAAGATGGGAGTAGGAGAGACATTAGGTTTTCGATCCTTTGCATGATAACATTAGGATAGATTTTCCCTTCTCAATCCCAACTTTAGGATCATATTGCATGATAACATTAGGGTTAGTTTCCCCTTAGGGTTTGTGTCTTCTCTTCTCATCTAATAACATTTTAAGACACTTAATAAAAGATAATAAATTTTGTACACTACGAGCCTTAAGTACTTGAGGAATGATAGTTCGGGGGCCTCCTCTCATACTGTCTAGAGTGTTTAGCGTATGCCCTTTGGGCGATATGCGACGCATTCACTCTCAAGTCATAGTCTTTAGTGCAACATGAGTTACAAACTTAACTCAATTCACTTCTTCTCATAAAAAACACAAAACAAAACATCAAACCTTTTTATCCTTTGGGATTGTTTGAAAATCATTTTCAGAAAGAGTGTGTTAAGTCTTGGTTCTACCGCAAATAGGAATCACCCTAATTGCTAGAACAAAGTTTTAACCCTACTCAGTTAAAACACTTGAACCAACCTGTGGTCGTGTCAGCCCGAACTACGTTTTCTCTGATTTCTCGTAACAAACGAGGATACATAGGCACAAGACATTGATGTCTTGTTGAGCAACCTTTCCACCTTCACCCGTAGTTTTCCAAACTACATTGACTCTGACTTTCGCATTGCATGAGGGAGTATGTAGGCATAGAGCGGTGATGCTCTATCGAGTCTCTTTTCTTTTCTTTTGTCCTTGTGTGCTAGCCTTTTGATAGTTAACACCCTTTTAGACAGATAACAAGTATGGATCCCGTTGAATACAATGGACGTAAGGGGTGCTCATACCTTCCCCTTGCGTAACCGACTCCCGAACCCAAGATTTGGTTGTGATGACCTGTCTTTTCCCTTTTTCGTAGGTTTTCTCTTATCGTTTCCTTTCCCTCTCTTTGGGATAAATAACGAACGTTGGTGACTCTTCTGTCTTTGTCGGCCCCTTTTTCGCAGCGATACGACAGCTGGCGACTCTGCTGGGGACTTTTCACATCCCCTATGCGAGTCAATCCTAGCGCTTGCATGTTTTGTCTTTGGGTGTGTATATGTGTATATGTTTTGCACTTGTACAATATTGCATTTGCATTTTATTTTTCAGCATTTTATATTTTTGTTGTGTTGTTGAGTGGGACTGTTCCTTTGAGTGATAAGCCAAAACCCAGGCTTGAGGATATACATAGCATTAAAGTGGAAAATAGTAAGGACCTACACGTTAGGCGCGCACTAGTCCTCATGAAATTTGCGTTCAGACGAGGTTTTCTTTGAAGATGTCTCATCCTGTACATTGGTCAGGAGGGGGATGTTGGATCTGAAAACTGCCGACTCTAGAGACTGATCATTTGGGAGTTATCTAAGTGAGGACGCTTCATTAAACTATGATACCAAACTAGAAATGGTGAACGTATCATCGTTTCTCGAAAGTCTGTGATGCTGACGACCGCATAGGATGCTGAACCTTGTCAGATGTTAGGTTCACACCTCGTGAGTGGGAGGGTTATGCAGGAAAGTTGACCTCCAACCTACCCTGATTTCTTATCAGTGCAGACCTTTGATCTATGATGTTACTAGGTTCTTATACTTTGGTCTTCTGATGTTCCGGTATTTTCTCGCCGAAGCGAAACTCTGGTTCAGCTCAGTCAGCAGCACAACAACCTTGATCCCATGTCTATGCATCTGCATCATCATAACGTATTTGCATTTTGACATACATGTTCTTGTATTTCCGAGGATCTTAACTCTGATACTCGCTGTTGAGCATTAAATCTTTTTCTTGTGATTCGTCTGTGTAAAACATGAATCAGAGCAGACAGAGTCCTTGGAAATAGTCGAACATGACATTGGCATTTCATTTGCATAACAGGTGTTCGAGGCTTGGTTTTATTTGCCGTTTGATTTTCAAGGAAGGCAGAATTTGGGTATGGAACAGATTTAAGCAGAGTTAAGGGAAGTCTGAAGCCAGATGGGACAATTCATGGTGGACATGCAAGCTTTGTGTCAGGAGCAGAAAACGCTTAGGGAGGAAGCTCATCAGTTGAAGAATCAGATGGGCTTGATCATAAAAGTGATAAGAAATATGCTAAGAAAGGAGGGCGATCAAGTGCCTGAAGCGGCAGCAGAAATGGTTATTCCACCTTTACCTGTGGAATCTCTCCCGAGGCGTGATGTGCCTCAAAGATCTGTTGCACAACCTGGGGTTCCAGAATTTCTCTGTCAGCGGATACCTCCTGTTTCCCGAGATAATTCTAAGAGTAGGAGGCGTACTCAGAGACCGAAGTAGCCCGATAGAATTTCCGACTAGATCCCTGTGACTTATACTCAGTTGTTGCAAGTCTTGCTTCAGTTTCGATTGGTTGAACTTCAGACTCTGTCTCCATTGGTTGATAAGCCACCACCAGGCTATCATGCAAGTGCCCATTGTGATTTCCATTCTGGGGCACCGAGACATAATGTGGAGAATTGTAAAGCTTTTAAGCACAAAGTTCAAGACTTAATCGATTTAAAGGCAGTTGAGGTCACGTCGGGCGGCATGAGTATACCAGGTGGTCTTATTCCAGTCACTGCAAAAGAGGTGGATATTCCTGCTTTCTTCCTTGAAGCTGCATCGGGTCAAGAGCGTACCTTACAGTCTATGATTTCAGAATCTACATGCCCACAGCTATTGCATGTTCCTAGGCCGAGCCTGCGGATGAAAGTACCTGAATGAAAGGAGTCCCCGGTACCTCAGACTCAGTCTCTAGACATTTCAACTGTTCAGAGTCAACAATCTTTTGGGTCTTTGTATCAGATACCATTTTCCCTCCGGAGTCAATGGGCATACCGTCATCAGCCGCGTCAGCACGCTCGACGAAGACCAAGGAAGCCAGAGAGGCATTTCACTCAGTTTCTGATGTCGTACAGTCAGATGTTTTCGGATTTGATCAAAGGTGGATTGATATGCCGAAGAAGATTAATCCAGAGATTCTGCCGTATCCGCCAGGTTTTGATGTCAACACCCATTGTGATTACCATGTTGGGGCATGCAACTGAAGACTGTAAGGTGCTTAAAAGCAAGATTCAGACTCTACTTAACTTTGATATGTTCTCAGTCACGCCTCAGGGTGTCCAGATCAACAATCCTCTTTCCAGTCACGAGGGTTCAGTAGTTAATGTTATGGAGGGATTCTCCGAGGGCAGATGTTTAGAAGAGTGCCAAACTGACTTCGACGAGCAATTTTAAAGATGGTTGACTCAGTGGCAAGTCAAGATTGGAAAGTCCGGTTCCCCGAAGCTGGCAATCTTTTTTTTATCATGTCATTCCTTTGCATTTGTAGTTTCTTTTCTGTTTAAGTGCAAATTTCATTTGTAAAATGTGTTTGTTTTCGATTGATAATGATAATGAAATGAATATGCATGTTTTGATTAAATACATTTGTGTTCACTCATACTTTTTTATTGATGTCAAACGCTTGTTTAAGCGGAATCCGAGGGAGGATGACGAAATTGAAAGATGCAAAACTTCTGATTGTATGCTTTTGAAGTCAAACCCTGTTGATGATGTACAAACATCGTTTCAAATTCCTAAACACCGGAGATATAAGGAAGATAATCCCTTGTGAACCCCTTCGAGCCTATTAGTAGGAGTTTCTTTCTGAAAATAAAAAAACCTGCAATCTTAACCTGGGGCAGGGTAGGTGTCAGTTAGTTTGACCGAGCGTCCAAATTGCAAAAGAAGTGTTCCCGTTCGAGGATCAATCACACCTGTAGAGGTCGTACCTAAAAAAGAACCACAGTGGTTATCCATCACCAACCAAGGAGTGAAACAGTCACAATCCCTTCAACGTTTCAGACAAGCCAGTGTCACACGATTTGTTCCGAAGAAAAAAAAAACAGAATCAAAAGAAGAAAAGAAAAAATAAAAGCCTGTTAAGTCGACAACTCGAAAACAAGTGGCTTAGGCAAAAATTAGGGCATCCCGCTGGACTTCAAAATCAAAAATATATACTCAAAAGAGTCATTCTAGGCAAAAATAGGGAAATAAAAACGATGAAAAACAAGTCGTGTAACTTCAGGCACTCAAAGACGAAAAGCGAGTGACTGTCACTCCAAGAACTTGTGATTTCCCGAACCATCACTCCTGTCATTCTAACCTTTGAAAGGTGAGCGCTTGTGTCGAATTAGCTGAATATAGGACTGGAGAACATCAAGGAGAATGGATGGGTTGAAACAAATTTTGAGCCTTATATCCTTTCTTTTAAACTGTGAGCCTGACCATGTTACAACCTTCAAAAGTCCTAATTGAAGCAGGTTTGTTTCGAAAGCATACTTTGGTAAAGATCGTGTTGAAACTGACTCCTAAAAGGATTCTTCTTACCATGTTGATATTAATATTGACATTCTGATAAGTGATTCATTCACTATATGTCACAAACTTTTTCCCAGTGAACAGACTTGGATTTCAAAATTGTCATATACATTGCATTAATATTATCTTTTGTGCAGAACAATTTTTTTTACTTGCGAGTAAGCACTTGACATCAGGAAAGTTTCCACAGTGGAATATTCGATCGTGATAAGTTGCAGAGGGCCTGAGTACTCTATTGAGCAGGGGCAAGTCATATCAAATGGTCACATAATGGGAGTCATCCATCCTAAGGTCAGTTAATCTGGGGCAACCGGGACGAGATTCGATAAATCTCTCGAAGTTAGTCAAAGGCATTTTCTTCACAATCATCCAATCAGGGGGCAAAGTCATTTGAAGGTTGGGGCAGGTCACCCCAAAAGCTCTCCTTATCCAGCATAAAATTAATTTGAAGTACCTCTTCGGGTTTCAAAGTGCTGAAGCAGTTCATATCAAACCATCAGGGTATAGAAATTTTAGTTCTCCTTTCGAGGAAGGGTTTACAGAAATCTCATAGGTTGGGGTAAAATTGAAAACAAAGGAACTGTTCCTCTCCACATCTTCAGAGCTTGTCAGAGTTATTCAAGCAGGTTCAGTCAACCTTCAAGTTTTAAACGAATGTCAGGAAGTCATAAAAATTATCCCCTGACCCACATTAAAACCTGTATCCAGATAGAACATTTCCCAACATCAGCTATACCTGACCTTTCACAGAAAACCTAAAACCCAATCACACTTGGCTCATCTGGTTATCCCCACAAGAGGAAGATGTGCAGTCTGAGACTAGTGCCTCCCTAGCAGGTTAGATTACATGTGATCGAGGTTATCCTTAGCAGGTCGAGATTGATATTCCTGACAGAGTAGAGACATCCCCAGCAGGCGGAGCGTGTACGCCTATTCTCAGAAGTTCAAACGCATGTTGTCTTATCCCCTAGCGGGTTAATATCAGGGTTATCCTCAGAAGGTCGAAGCTGAGGTTCCCCAGTAGGGGTGTGCACTTATCCCTTAACAGGTAGATTTGGGATTATCCCCAGCTGTGGAGTGAGTTTTGTTTCCCCACAGAGTCTAAATCTTTTGACTCCTTTCCCCTCAAAGTCTAGGTCATTGACTCATTCCCCAAGCGGTGGTGGATATTGTTGAGTTTTATTTCTCATTTTTCCCTAATCAGAGGTTGATGTTGTGGATTGTTATTCACATTTTTCCCTAATCAGAGGTTGATGTTGTGGATTATTATTCACATTTTTCCCTAATCAGAGGTTGATGTTGTGGATTGTTATTCACATTTTTCCCCAATCAGAGGTTGGTGTCTATGAGTCTTATTTCCCTAATCAGAGGTTGATGTTGTGGATAGTTGTTTACATTTTTCCCAAGCAGAGGTTGATACTGATCCCTTCAACGAGTATCTATCAGTGAAGTTGTTCTCCTCAGTAGAGTCCAGTGGTTATTGGCATTCTTCGAAGCAGATTTTATCCCTTCCAGCATAGATTTTATTCCCAGTAGAAGGATTTTCTCTCTTAATTCCCCTCATAGTGGATTGTATTCCCCGCGGAGTGGGGCCGTCTCTAGAAGAATGTTATTCTAAAAAGCCATTCAGGGTGTTTTCTGCGGCAGAATCTAATGGTGATTGGTATTCGTCAGAGCGAGTTCTTTGGGATGTTAATCTTACTTTTCATCCCCTGCATATCAGATCTTTACTCCTAATCCCTAGCGAAGTCGTCGAAGTAGTTTTCTTCCCTGCAGAGTAGGATTGCCCCAGAGATCTGTATTCTCAATCCTCAGCAGAGAGAAAGTTTGGGATAGCTTCCCAATAAATCTTATTTCTTATCTCTAGTAGATATCGGATTCAATCTTCAGTAGAGCAGAATCTCCAGTAGAGTAGAGTTCATTCCCGACAATTTGCTTTGTATCCTAGAAGAATTTTTGTCATTCTAGGAGGCCATCCAGGGCTGTTTTCCCCCAATAGAGTGGATCTGTTTTCCCCAGCCGAGATTTTTTCCCCTAAAAGAGTCGTATTCTGGTAGGCCATCCAAGGCCGCTTTCCTCGGCAAAGTTGATTTGATCCCTAGTGGGGTGGATTTTATTCTCAGCAAAACAGTTATTACCCAGGAAAGTTCTTTTCCCAAAGGCCATCCAGGGCTTTTTTTCCCAGCATAAGTCCAATCATACTTGGCACGCCCAATCATTTCCCAGCGGAGTTGGTTTCGTCTCTTCAGCATTTATTTTGCTGGAGTGGTTCCTTTGCATTTGCATCGTGCATAACATCCTCACAAACGCGTAGCATTTCTATTTTGTATGGAGCATTACGCCATATTCAAACATATGCATTCGAAACATAAGCCAGGTTGTTACCTCTTGTTTCCAGTTGTATCTCCAGCAAACGAAGTTGTTTTCTCTTGAGCCTGCGGTATCCAGACCCCGGCTAACACCGGTTTATTGCTTTAGTTTGTGTGGTATCCAGACCCCGGCTTCCACTGGTATATTCCTTTAGCTCGTGCGGTATCCAGACCCCGACTAACACTGGTTTATTTCTTTAGCCCGTGTGGTATCCAGACCCCGACTAACACCGGTATATTCCTTTAGCTCGTGCGGTATCCAGACCCCAGCTAATACTAGTTTATTTCTTTAGCCCGTGCGGTATCCAGACCCCGGCTAACACCGGTTTGTTTCTTTAGCCCGTGTGGTATCCACACCCCAACTATTACCGGTTTATTTCTTTAGCCCGGGCGGTATCCAGACCCCGACTAATACCGATTTGTTTCTTTAGCCCGTGTGGTATCCAGACCCTGGCTAATACCAGTTTGTTTCTTTAGCTCGTGTGGTATCCAGACCCCGGACAACACCGGTTTATTTCTTTAGCACGAGCGGTATCCAGACCCCGGCTAACACCGGTTTATTTCTGTAGCCCGTGCGGTATCCAGACCCCGGCTAACACCGATTTATTTCTTTAGCCCGTGCGGTATCCAGACCCCAGATAATATCGGTTTATTTCTTTAGCCAGTGCGGTATCTAGACCCCGACTAACACCAGTTTATTGCCTTAGCTCGTATGGTATCTAGACCCCGGCTAACACCAATTTGTTTCTTTAGCCCGTGTGGTATCCAGACCCCGACTAATACCGGTTTGTTTCTTTAGCCCGTGTGGTATCCAGACCCCGGCTAACACTAGTTTGTTTCTTTAGCCTATGAGGTATCCAGACCCCGGCTAATACCTGTTTATTTCTTTAGCCCGTGTGGTATCCAGACCCCGGCTAATACTAGTTTGTTTCTTTAGCCCGTGTGGTATCCAGACCCCGACTAAGACCTGTTTATTTCTTTAGCCCGTGCGGTATCTAAACCCCGTCTAACACCAGTTTATTTCTTTAGCCCGTGCGATATCCAGACCCCGGCTAACACCAGTTTATTTCTTTAGCCCGTGCAATATCCAGACCCCTGCTAACACCGGTTTATTACCTTAGCTTGTGCAGTATCCAGACCCTAGCTAACACCGGTTTATTTCTTGAGCTTGTGTGGTATCCAGACCCCGGCTGATATCGACATATTTCCTGAGCCTGTGCGGTATCCAGACCCTGGCCAATGTTGGTTTATTGAGCTTGTGTGGTATCCAGACCCCAGCTGATATCGACGTATTTCTTGAGCTTATGTGGTATCCAGACCCCGGCTTATGTTGGTTTATTAAGCCTGTGTGGTATCCAGACCCCCAACAAGAATCTTTAATGGATGTGTTCATCATATATTTTTCTCCCCAGTAGAGTTTGTTCAGTTTTGTTTTGCGGTTGGCAAATTTCTGGGTTCTTTTGTATTAAACCACCTTCTACCTTGAATTTTGGAAAGTCCTTCGCTTTCCATTCCTTCAGGTCTAAGTCGTTTGAATAGGGACAGTTGTTGCACCCCAAAATTTGACTAACCTTTTCTTATACTTGGCTTATGTTTCATTTTCATTTTAGCATTCACATTTGCATAGCATTGGTTCTTATCAGGGGGATCGAGAGGTGTTGTGTTTGCCATTCAAGGGGAGAGCTTCTTCGTTCAAGCTCAAGCAAAGGTATCATGTAAGCCAATAGGGGTTCATCATCATTAGTGAAGCTTAAGGAATAAGTTTGGGTCAAGAACACCAATTAATAGTCCCTCAGCTCGAATGAAATTCATCTGAAAAAGTCGAAGTTGATATGCAAACAATTCAAAATCATCTGATCAAGAGTCTCCCAAGTTTTGATTGATTTTCATTCAAGAGACTTCAAGGTTCATGTGTTTATTTCCATGCCTTCTTTGACAAGTAAAAGAATTGAGCCAAGGCCATCACAATCCAACCAACATGGCATTTTTCAAAATTTTCAACTGTGCAATCGATTGCACTATTGGTCCAATCGATTGCACCCAGCAAATTTTGCCTAGATTTTGAAGTTTTCAGCAATGCACGATTCCACAAGGACAAAATTGGCCAAAATCAGCATTTTTTAAATTTTGAAGCATTTGACACAAATTTTATTATTTGAGAATATTCTAGATCACCCAAAAATAATTCCCCTACCTCATTGCAATTAATTCCCACCATACACCTTCACTAATCACCACTTGATCTTGAATTTCCCTCCAAATTCAAATTCCAAGCGTAATTTTGTTTCCAAACCAAATCCCAATCCACCAATCTTTCCAAGCCTAAATCCTATAAATAGAGGTCTCATTTCATTCATTTCACAAGCTTTTGATAGCCAAAATTACCTTGTCAAACTCTTTCTTGACTTTCATTTTTCTCCAACTACCAAATTCACCAAAGCTCTCTCTCCCTTTTGAAAGATTAGTAAGTTCATCAGTAGAATTTACTAATCTTTGAGCTAAACCTTCATCCATTCACTCTTTCATCCTCAATTCTTGTAGATCAAAGCTTTAAAGTGGTGTTTGTGGAGTTTGATTTGAAGAATTTCATATTTGAATTGGTAAACCCTCTTTCCACCATTGTTAGGCTTGATACATTTTCCACATTATAATCTATTGTTAATTCTTGTTGCTTGATCTTTGGATCTTGCAAATTGTGCTCCATTGGTGTTATTTTTTGTTATTTCACTGGACTTTTCGTGCTCAATTGCATTTTCAATCAAGAGATGTTTGAAGAAATGTTTGAGCAAGGTTTTGCCTTGTAAATGTTGTTATTTGTATCAGTGCAATCGATTGCACAATGCTGTTTTTGTCCAGAATGCTGATTTTTGTTGTGTAATAGATTGTTGTATCAGTGCAATCGATTGCACCTGTACAAAATGTGTTTTTTGGCTCTGTTTTGGGACTGTTTTGGTTCTCACTTCTTCTTCTTTCATTTCCTTTTGGTTTTGGCCTTGAAATACACTTTTAATGGTCATATTCCTCTTTAAATTCATTGGACTTAGGGTGTAGATGAATTTGGATAAACATTCATCAATTCAAATCTATCTTTAAAGTGAATTGTTCAATTCATTTTAGGTACTTTGAGTTAATGATATGTTTAGTGCTTTAATCCACCAAGATGAGTGGATGAACTTAAAGATGGAATGATCGTGAACCCGTAATTCAATTTGGCATTCCCTCTCCTCTTCTCTTTTTCTTTTGATCGATGAAAATCTTCGATATCGTTTGAACTTATATCAAAGTTCTTGATGAAGATGAGATTGTTACCTGTTTTCTTTTTGTGCGGTATCGCTTTCGGAGAGTGATCTACATATCACTTCTCTAGCATGCATTAGCACTAACATTGTATTGACCGGCCTCAGATAGTCGTGGTTTCTACATTAATCCAATTACGATTGCTTAACATAGTGCTACATTGTCCCGTAATCGGAAAATGATCATTCGTGGCTCAAACTTATGTTTGAAAGTCCAAGTTTGGTTGATTATTTATCTTAAGTCCATCATCTATGAACCTTGTTGTTAGGACGCTTTGGTCTTATGAATCCTCTAATGAGTTTTCATTAACCTTGGTCTAAGGGCAAGAATTAACCGTCGTTGATCATTTGGTCTAATAACTAACGACTAACTCACTAACATTTTCATTGTACTAACTTTGTTTATGTTTCCCTCTTGCTCCCTATTTCTCTTTTATCTTTATGTTCCATTATCATCATCTCATATCTTGTACTTGTTTATGCTTCCGCCATTTTTCTTTTGTCCATTTGGACCACACTTTGTTCAAAACACTAATAAAGGATCAAACCTCTAAAAACTTGGTGCTCTTAACTTTGTGGCTATGCTCTTGGACTTCTTGGACTATTCTTGTACCTTTGGACTTAGAATTAGGGTTTTTCCCTATGCTTGGAGTATTATGGATCTTTGCCTTTATTTGGCTTGCTTATTGGCTTATGCTTCAAGATGGATGGAATTCTTTTAGCTTGCTATGGAGTGTGCTACAAGTTGGTTAGATCCGTTTAACTTTGTTTTTGTTTCCGCCATGATCTCTTAGGATTTCTAGTCCCTCTGTTTAAGATGGGAGTAGGAGAGACATTAGGTTTTCGATCCTTTGCATGATAACATTAGGATAGATTTTCCCTTCTCAATCCCAACTTTAGGATCATATTGCATGATAACGTTAGGGTTAGTTTCCCCTTAGAGTTTGTGTTTTGTCTTCTCATCTAATAACATCTTAAGACACTTAATAAAGGATAATAAATGTTGTACGCTACGAGCCTTAAGTACTTGAAGAATGATAGTTAGTAGGCCTCCTCTCATACTGTCTAGAGTGTTTAGCGTATGCCCTTTGGGTGATATGCGACACATTTGCTCTCAAGTCATAGTCTTTAGTGTAACATGAGTTACAAACTTAACTCAATTCACTTATTCTCATAAAAAACACAAAACAAAACATCAAACCTTTTTGTCCTTCGGGATTGTTTGAAAATAATTTTCAGAAAGAGTATGTTAAGTCTTGGTTCTACAGCAAACAGACATCGTCCCTAACTGCTAGAACGAAGATTTAACCCTACTCAGTTAAAACACTTGAACCAACCTATGGTAGTGTCAGCCCGAAATACGTTTGCTCTGATTTCTCGTACCAGACGAGGATACGTAGGCACAAGACGGCAATGTCTTGGCGAGCAACCTTTCCCCCCTTCACCCGTAGTTTTCCGGACTACGTTGACTCTGACTTTCCCATTGCACGAGGGAGTACATAGGCATAGAGCGGCGATGCTCTATTGAGTCTCTTTTATTTTCTTTTGTCTTTGTGTGCCAGCCTTTTGATAGTTAACACCCTTTTAGATAGACAACAAGTGTGGATCACGTTGAATACAACGGACGTGAGGGGTGCTTATACCTTCCCCTTGCGTAACTGACTCCCGAACCTAAGATTTGGTTGCGATGACCTGTCTTTTTCCTTTTTCGTAGGTTTTCTCTGATCGTTTCCTTTCCCTCTCTTTGGGATAAATAACGAACGATGGGGACTCTTCTGTCTTTGCCGACCCCTTTTTCGCAGCGATGTGACAGCTGTAAGGTGAGATATGAACCTTGCAATGTAGTTCAACCTCCCCAAAAAACCACGAACCTCTTTTTCTGTTTTCGGTGCTGGCATTTCTTGTATTGCTTTTATCTTCACGGGATCTACCTCAATTCCTCTTTCACTGACAATGAACCCCAATAGCTTTCCTGACCTTACTCCGAAAGTGCACTTATTTAGATTCAACCTCAATCTGAATTTCCTCAACCTTTCAAACAGCTTCAAAAGATTAACCAGATGTTCTTCCTCCGTCTGTGACTTCGCGATCATGTCATCAACATATACCTCGATCTCATGATGAATCATATCATGAAAAAGAGTCATCATCGCCCGTTGATAAGTTGCTCTTGCATTTTTCAATCCAAAAGGCATAACTTTATAGAAAAAAGTCCCCCACGGCGTGATAAAGGTTTTCTTCTCCATGTCCTCTGGGGCCATCTTGATTTGGTTATACCCAGATAAGCCATCCATGAAGGAAAACACAGAATGTTGAGCAGTATTATCGACTAACATATCAATGTGGCAGAGCGGGAAATCATCTTTCAGGCTCGCTCTGTTCAGATCTCTGTAATCAACATACATCCTGACCTTTCCATCCTTTTTAGGTACAGGAACAATGTTAGCGACCCACAGAGGATAGTTTGTAACAACAAGAAAACTGGCGTCCAATTGCTTCTGGACCTCTTCCTTAATCTTGACTGCCATGTCCGACCTGGTTCTTCTCAGTTTCTGTTTTACAGGTGGACATTCTTCTCGAAGACGTAGACAATGTACCACTATATCTGTATCTAAACCTGGCATATCCTCGTATGACCAAGCAAAGACGTCTCTGTATTCTCAGAGCATCTCTACCAGTCTTCTCTTGACACTGTCTTCTATAGCAGCCCTAATTCTGACCTTTTTCTTATCTTCTACGTTGCTCAGGTTGACAACTTCAATTTCTTCTTGGTGAGGCAGAATGACCTTCTCTTCTTGTCTCAGCAGTCTGAAGAGCTCTTCAGGCAGGTCCTCGTCTTCATCAATCTCTTCTTCAGCTTGAAAGATAGGATAGTCAAAGTCAAACCGAGTCATAGACGAATCTGAAGCGGTGGCATCTGTGTTGTGAAACCTGCACGATTGATGTTTTATGCTTAAAAGGATATGCAAACAAGCACAAACACATTGCCATTTTATAGTCAAAAATAAAAGAATAAAAACAAGGATCAAAATATTTGAATGCAAATAAACGCATTTGATTACTGATAAAAAGAGTTCAAACATAAACAAGTAGGGCCCTACAAAGCAAAGCCATTACGCCCTGGGCGGAACGTAGGACCACACATAATCAAAACAAAGATATTACTCTTCAAAGGTAACTTGAACGACTTCCTTGATAGTCTAGTTGCATAAGCTCTAACCAAGAACACGCGGCTGAATCCACGCATCCATATCACAGTCACTGTCTCCTTCGTCTTCTCCTACATCATTGATTCTGTCAAAGATGACCCCACTGCTAGTAAACTGCACTGGTCCCCTGTACCTTGGAGTACTCTACAAAGAGGAAGATGGGATGTATCCCAAACCAAATATGTCTTGCTTATTGGGAATGCTGAGGACTTGACCCTACCTTTGGGACGAACCAGACTCTACCACAGCACGAGCTTCTTTGAAAGAAGACATTGAAATCTCAGGAGCTCTATCCTCAACTGGAGGCTTCTCTTTAATCTGAACAGCTTCAAACGCCTGACATAGGGGTTTCGTGGATCTCTCTATCCACCTCTACATATTTAAAGGATGACAGGTGACTCACCATGATATCCTCTTCACCGCACACCGTGATAATCTTTCCTTCAACCATGTACTTCAGCTTCTGATGCAAGGTCGAAGTAACTGCTCCTGCAGAATGAATCCATGGTCTACCAAGCAAACAAGTGTACGCTGGCTGAATGTCCATAATGTAGAAAACAACATTAAATATTTTCGGGCCCACTTGAATAGGGAGAGTGACTTCACCGAACACTGATCTTCTCGTTCCATCAAACGCTCTCACTACTAGATCACTAGGAGTACATATCACACCCTGGGTGTCCAACTTCATTAAAGCTTTCTTGGGCAACATGTTAAGTGAAGACCCAGTATGAACCAATACGTGCGACAAAACAACCCCCTACACTCAATTGAGATATGTAGGGCATGATTATGATTTCTCCCTGCTGGAGTCAAGTCTAGATCTGTGAACCTTAAGCCATTGCTGACATTAACATGGGCTACTACCCCCTCAAGCTGATTGACAGAAATCTCCTATGGTACGTAGGCAGTGTTCAGAATCCTCAACAAGGCATTCCTGTATGCCTCCGAGCACAATAACAAAGACAAAATTGATATTTTGGAAGGGGTTTGCTGCAGATGATCAACAATCTTATAATCACTCTTTCGAATAAGACGCATGAACTCTTCGGCGTCTTTGATCAGAGAATCTTGCTGTGAACTTTCTTCCACTACAACCTTTGCTTTTCCTTTATCGGACCTCTCCATATTAACCTCTAGAGGTGAAAACACCCTACCGCTTCTGGTTAAACCACCGGATCCAACCAAATTGTCAACGGACGACCCTACAGATGATGTTCCCATCAACTCTTGCTTCTGTCCATTACAAAATACCTCTGCCCCATAATTCCATGGGATGGCCTTGGTCCGACTTTAGTGATTATCACAGGTGTTGGCCTTGGAGGCGCTGAAATGTTTATTATTCTGTAAGGGATTGAAATCGTGGTGTTTTCATCCCACTCATTATTAATTTCTTTCACATCTTTTTCCTCTATCATCCTGTCAAACTGCAATATATTTTCATTCATCAAACATTGAATATGATTCCTCAGATCCTCACAACCCTCAGGGTGAGCAACACAACCTTCAAAATCTTCCACACAACCGGGGAAAACTCCTCCTTTAAACAACTTGATTTTAACAAAACTCTGCGGTGTTCTTAACTCTGCGGCGTCAGTTATCAAATTTAGCATTTCTTCTTCAATAATGGCATTAACCCCGACTACCCCATGATTTGGCATTGGGTTCTAAACCACACTCGGAGTCTCGTTGGTAAATTTAATTGCCTTGGTGTCCAGAAGATCTTGCACCTTATGCTTAAAAGCCTTGCAATTGTCTATGTTGTGGCTTGGAGCGCCATAATGAAACTCGCACCTGGCATTAGCATCACAGCCTGGCGGTGGCGCGCCTGTAAGTAGTGCCAAAGTTCTTTTTTGGATGAGCTATAGTTGAAGCAAATGTTATAGAAGTTGAGAATACGGTATAGGCAGTGTATCAAACTGCCTATTAATTGTTCTTCCTCGGTCCTGAAACTGGCACGGTGCATAATTTTGTTGTTGTTGAGGTGTTGCTGGAATGGTTATGCTGGCAACCTGTGGCACGCTGAGCTCTGTTTCTGATCCTATTTCTATAACTTGTCACGACATTTGTATCACCTTCTCTTTTCTAAGAATTACCGAACGTCTTCCTTCCTCCACCAGATGTGGATCCTTCCCCGCTCTGAATTTTACCCAACTTGATTCCGTTCTCTACCCTCTCACCGGTAATTATCAGATCAGAAAAGCTTCCAGACATATTTCCAATTAGCTTCTCATAATAAATTCCTGGAAATGTTGCCACGAACATATCAATAAGTTCCCTCTTCACCATCGAAGGCTGAACTCTCGCTGCTAGTTCACGCCACCTTTGGGCATACTCTTTAAATCCCTCATTACTGCTCTAAGACAGATTCTGCAACTGAACTTGGTTCGGCGCCAGGTCACTATTATACTGATAATGACGGACGAAGGCTTCCCCAAGATTCCTTCAACTTCTTATATGAGCCGGCTCTAGACCCATGTACCGTTCTAATGAAGGCCCTGACAAGCTATCTTAGAAAAAGTGCATCAACAGATTTTCATCGTATGAATAGGCAGACATCTTCCGATAATATGATCTGAGGTGTACTCTAGGACAAGTTGTCTCTTTGTATTTATCGAAGTCTGGAACTTTGAACTTGGGTGGAATCTTCACCCCTAGAATCAGCCCCAAGTTAGACATATCAAGCCCCAGAGAGTTCTGGTTCTCTAAATTCTTCATATTTTCTTCAATCATTTTAAACCTTTTATCTGCATCAGTCTGAAGGCCTACACCAAAATCTCCCATTGAGAAAACATCATCCTGCTCATCTTCCTCCCACTGTGGTCCTGCTGCCCCATGTGCAATGCCCGCTGCACCTGGTACATGAACTCTTGGTTGATGACCTCCACCCGGAGGAATGACAATAGTAGGAATAGCATTAGCCTGATGAGTACTCCCATCAGCCGGGGGAGGAATAGTAGTGGTCCCGCCATGTAAAACTCCGCTACCATCCACTCTGGCAATTAGAGGCTGGACTAGTGTTCTGAGCTGTTCTTGACATTTGGCAACCCCTTGCATCAGATCCATGAACTGAGCTATACGATCCCTGAACTCTTGCAACTCTAGCAGTATCTGATCCATAGCCCGTTTTTTTATTCCCTCTGGTTGAGTATCGATGAAACGTCTGGTATGCTATCCTAAAAACTGGTGAGAGAAAACCACACAGAGATAAGGTTAACGGCACCAAGAACACATGCAATGCAATATGATAATGATGCAAAATGCAAGCATGTAAATATGGTTCAGGGAAATTCTCCCCTTGATTCTAGTTCCACAACAAACAAGAAACAGACGAAGCCAGAGCCACCAACTCCTTCTTATAAATAAAATGAGAGAAATAGTCAGTGTACATAGCAACAGAAATACAATAGAATAATCGATATGAACTCATCCAATAATCCTGGTGATGGTCTGAATACAAGATAACTACAATAAAAGAGTAGAAGAACAAAGAGAAACTGCATCAAGTAACTCTCCCTTCAGCCACGGTAACGAGTCTGAAACTCCTCTAATAACTCCTTTGTATCTAGATGCTTAGGCCTTGCAACCAACGCCTGAATGAGAAAATACCTTCTGCTAATAACATCCTTCATGTCTTGAGTATAATCCTTCCAAGCTCCTTCTCCGAAAGCGTCTTCAAGTATGGGTTTCTTCAATTCCGCTCTCATCTTGTATTCTTCCAACATTGCCCGAGCTTCTCGTAACTTACGGTCTTTTTCATACTGACGAGATGATTCTCCTGAAGCTTTCTCATCTTTAATCCGGAGCTGAGCCTTCAACCTGTCAATCTGCTGATGAAGCTCATCCTCTCTCCCCTTATTGGCAGTTAGAGCAGCATTCCGCTGATTGTTGAATTTGGATATCTCCAAGCGCGCTCTTTCCAACTCTTTCTTCTTGTCTTTGAGGATATTTCTAGCACTTTTCAGATCTTGACCTACTCGTTCTCGGGAACGAATCTCTTCAGTCAGTTCTTTCCCCATCTTGTTCAAGGTTTCTGTCTTCATCTTGGACAGGTAGGCTGCTTCATTTTTTTCACTCCTCAGTTGAATAACCTTATTTTCTAGCTCTTCACTCACTTTTCATAGCTCTTCTTTCTCAGCCCACAGCTGGTTATACTTCTGAATGTCAACTGTTGTTGGTTCTTCAGCTGCCAAAGGATATAAAGGCTCTCTGACCAGGAATGGTAACAGTACCTTTTCAATCCTCTCCTAGATCCGCTCAACATATGGTCCATAGGCTCTACAGTCACCTTTACCCAAAGAAGATTTTCCTCTCCGGTGGATTCTTCCCTAAGCTTTTTCCAATCTGGCCAAAGTATCATTGTCAACTGATCCTGTGAAATACAAAGATTCTTGTACTTCCTCCTCCCTCAGGGGTCCTTTCAAACTGTAGACAAATTACCTGATTGCAAGAGCAGGGTTGTAGTTGATGCCACCCTTCCTTCCTATCAGAGGAACATTGGGAATGTTTTCACAACTGTAGATAATCTCCTTGCCAAGCAGGTCTCTGTTGAACCAAACAATATTCTCTGACATCAAGCCCATGATCCTTTCCGACCAATCAATTGTGTCTGAAGTATCAACAAAAGGTCCAACCTTAGGAAGATGATCCACAAACCATCTGTAGAGAAGTGGCGCACAACAATAGACATTCTTCCCTCTTCCGTTCTCATTATTGTAGTGCACATAATCGTATACATCTCCTAAGAGAGTGGGCACATGATTCTTAGAAGCGAAAATATAGAAGGCGTCCAAATCCACGAAGTCTAGGATATTAGGGAACAAGACTATGCCATAAATGCAGAGTGCCAAAATTGCATTGAAAACCACCCAACAACCCTCCTTAGCAAAGTGTTGAGCTCTACTCACCAAGAACGACAGTGGAAAACCAAGGACTCCATTTCTCCACACCATCTTACCATCCAACTCAGAGATACCCAGATGAAGAGCATTAGCCAGCTTCGTCAAGTCAGATTCTATTTCAGAGTGGAAGAAAGGCATCTGCACCTGGACCGGAACTCCTATCAACAGAGCAAACTCCTCAAAGGTCGGCATCAAGACATAGCCAGGGAAGGTGAAGCAACGCAACTGAGGATCATAAAACTGCAGCAGGGTATGAATACCTTCCAACTCATATCTTGAAATCTTGCAGACATAGCTCAGAATCTTCCCATAATCCTTCCTGAAGTCTTCCGTAACACCATGATCAGCTACAAAAGTGAGACTAAGCAAAGGCCCTATCTCCGGCATCAGGAACTTGTAGACGACAGTCCTCTTGAAACCAGGCTCCATACTGACGGTGGATTAGATTACTAGAATCAAAGGGAAAATATACACCTGAAACACAAATACATGTAGATGTTAAAATGCAAATGAAAATGCAGATGCAAACAGGGGATCAAGACTGTTGTGCTACTGACTGAGCTGAACCATAACTCTACCTTGGCGAGAAAATACCAGAACATCAGAATACCGAAGCAAAAGAAACCCACAGTATAAAGATCAAAGGTCCGCACTGATAAGAAAACCAGAAATCCGGGTAGGTTGGAGGTCAATTTTCCTGCATAACCCTCCCACTCACAGGTATGGACCTAATCTGATAAGGTTCGGCATCCTATGCGGTCGTCAGCGTCACAGACTCTCGAGAAACGATGATACGTTCACCATTTCTGTTTTGGCATCATAGTCAAACGAGGAGGCCTCACTTAACTAACTCCCAAATGATCGGTCTCCAGAGTCGACAATTTTCAGATCCAACATCCTTATCTACTGTCCGAAATAGACTGAACAGGATGTCGTCAAAGAAAATCTCGTCTGAACGCGAATTTCATGAGAGCTATTGCATGCCAAACATGCAAGCCCTCACTACACTCCACGCTAATGCTATGTATATCCTCACCCCTCACGTCTGTTGTACTCAACGGGATCCATGCTTGTTGTCTAATCTATGGGTGAAAAACTATCTAAAGGCTGCTGCTAAACGGGGGGAACGGAAAGAACAGACTTGATAAGACATCGTCTCCCTATGCCTACGTATTCCCTCGTGCAATGGGAAAGTCAGAGTCAACATAGTTCGGGAAACTACAGGTGATGGAGGGAAGGTTACTCGCCAAGACATCGTCGTCTTGTGTCTACGTGTCCTCATCTGGTATGAGAAATCAGAGCAAATGTAGTTTGGGAAACTAAGACCACTAGTTGGTTCAAGTATTTTATGAACAATGTTAAATATATGTTCTAGCAGTTATGGACGATGCCTGTTTGCAGTAGAATAGAATATTAACATTCTCTTTCTGAAAATTAGGTTTGAAACAATCCCGAAGGATGAAAAGGTTTGAATTTTTGTTTGTGTTTTTTAAGAGAAGTGAGTTGAGTTAGTTTGTAACTCATATTGCACTAAAGTCTATGACATAAGAGCGAATGTGTCGCATATTGCCCAAAGGGCATACGCTAAACACTCTAGACAATGTGATAGAAGGCCCCCCACTCATCATTCCTTACGTACTTAAGGCTCGTAGCGTACAATAATTGTTATCATTTATTAAGTGTCTTAAGAAGTTCTGAGATGAGAAGAGAAGACACAAGACTCTAAGAGGAACTGATAAACCCTAATGTTGTCATGCAAGATGGTCCTAAAGTTGGGATTGAAAATGGATACTACCTAATGTTATCAATGCAAATGATTGAAAGCCTAATGTCTCTCCTACTCCCATCTTAAACAGAGAGACTAGGAATCCTAAGGGATCATGGCAAGAAGCACAAGTAAACACATAGCAAATCAATCACAAGATGAAGATGAAATGAGAACTTAAGCAAGTCAATGCAAGATGAGATGAAAACACAAATGCAAATATGCAATAATGTAACAAGACTCAAAGACAAAGGAGACTCAAACACAAGAGATGACTTAAACAATATAAGAAGGATGAGATCAAATGGGAGAAGTAAACTCCTACAACCAAGTACCATCAATCATCAAGAGAGAAAAGGTGCTACTCAAAGAGCACAAACAAAGAAGTGATGGAGGAAAGAGTGTGGGGCAGCCACCAACTCATAGTAAACTCAACCAAACACTTACTTCAAGACCAAGTAAAGATAAGCAAATAAGCAATGCAAAAGAAGCACAAATGTTCATGACAAACTCAAAGTGTAGTCATCATCAAATCATCATGAACAAGAAGTAAACCACTAAGGGAAAAAGTGAAACAAAAATTGAATGATCCAAATTCAAAGTCAAAATGAAAGACATGCACAAGAAGGATCATGTTCAAATGAAGAACCAAAGTTCAAACACAATATCACACTTCAAGCAAGTGGAAAAACATGATTCAAAGAAAACTTGTGGCACAAGTTACACATACCCTTGACCTCTAACAAGCAAGTCATCACCTCAAGCATGTTAAAAAGATCTAACAAAGCTTAAGAGGTGCTCAAGGGATCACTCATGATCATATCCCAAAGACTAGGTCAAGACTAGTATGTGTAAACATGATGAAATCAACTTTAATTTGCAAAATCCATTAAAAATAGAAGGAGAATCCAATAAATGCCACATAAAATACCCAAAACAAGATGGATCAGTCACAAAACAACAAGAAAAATCTCATGTTAACCAACAACTCAAAGCACCACCAATTAAATCCAAGAAGGCAAGGTGTTCCACTTATCGAGTGTGTATCGAGGGTCCACAAAAAGGCAATGGAAAACAATTGAAAAATGGTCATTAACACCTCAAATCACCCTCAAAAATACCTCAATTAATCACCTAAGTGGGAGAGAAAATTTGGTCCTAGGGGATATTTAAATGAGATTAAATGATCCATTTCAATTCTAGGTACAAACCAAAAACACATTTAATCATCAATTCCATTAAAAATATTAAAATTAAATAGAAAATAAAATAAAAATACTGAAAAATTAAATAACATCTTGAAAAGTCAGAAAATGATTTTTGGGTATTTTTATGAAATATGGAACTATTTTTAAAACAATTAAATTGAAAATGAAAACAAAAGAAATAAAAATAAAATCCAAAGTTGACGGGGTGTGGCCAGCAAAAGGGAAATGAACTGAATCCAGTGTATTTGCACGCATGGGCCTCCCACCAGGGGGTGTCAAAAGAAATTGGACAAAAGCCCATTAGCCAAAGCTCATCCAGGTTTAAGTGAAACACAGCGTTTCATTAATCCTGCTAGCTGCCAACTCAAAATTCAAAGGCCACGCAAGCGAAGTCAAAGAGCACCTCAGCCTTCCTCTAAAACCAAACCAGACGCCGGAGCTAGGGCTCCGGTCATCTTCTCCAGGAAGGCATCACTGGAGTAAAATGAAAACAGCCATAAAAATTAAAACACCTCACATCATCTCAAAGGAAATTTCATGAGGATTAAGAATATGGACATAGTTTTGCACAAAGTTCTTCTAACTATGTGAAATCATGCCACGAATTTTCCATGCTCAAACTGAAATCATTATAAACAAGCATACAAGTAATCCAAACATGGCCTACAAGTTTTAGGGCTTCATATGCACCCAGAATGATCCTAAAAAGATGCCTAGAATGAGAGATTTGAAGATTGGAAAACTTACCAAACGGAGCTGCTCTGTTGGCTCCTCACACGCAGTGTAACTTTGCTTTGAAGCTGCTAACCTCTTACTTGATCTTCAGTGAAGAGGATTTGAGGAAAAACTTGGAGATAAAACCAGTGAGATGACTAATTCGAAGAAGGAAAAGTTTGTGGAATTTTGGAGTGATTCTCTCTTCTCTCACGCAGCCAGCCACCTCTGACCATTAGGGTTTCATTTAAGACTTATATATGGTGGATTTAGGGCACTCATGCAGGCCCATAATGCCTCAATCATTTGATTTAAAAACTTTCCAAAAAAAACTTACTTCATGCACACACACGGGTTCAGCATCCTTTCATTCCTTTTGGTAAGAAAATAAGTATAATTGGGTGTGTAGAAATGAAAGAGAGTGGTCTTGGTCATTGAGAATGCATTTGTACCAAGTTTTATTCATTACTTCATAAGGCATGATATGTGAAAAGGTGGCATAATACATGATTCAATGTTGGTCCAAATGAGGTAAAGATATGTAAGACCAACATTGGTGATGATGTTGTCTCAAAAATTCAAAATCAAAGGCATTTGATGACTTGAAATGCAAGAAACACCTATCATGTCCAAAAATTCACTTTTTCAAGCTTACCATGATTCAAATGATCACAAAAAATCATCAAACATCATGGATTTTGTGTTTATGATGAAGCTAAAGCAATGTGACACAACGTTCATGTGGCACAAAATTAGATTTGAGGCCTTGAAGTTCATGGAAATGGTCATTGAAATGGATGACCTATAATGAGGTTTCCCAAACATACCCTTGCCTTGTGAAGACCATAACTTGAGCTCTACACATGAGAATTATTACTTCTAGGACTTTTTGGAAAGCTAAGACAATGAGGAACAACTTTCATGTTCACTTGAAAGTGAGGGGAAGCATGGTTCCATGTGAAACATTCCTTGGAAGTGAGTTGACTTTGTGTACCTCAAAATTCTCTTCATCTGATGACACCAACTTGTTGACACCATAACTTGAGATGTACAAACCTAATGGGTTATTTCTTGTACTCAAAAGAAATCTTGAAATGTGATTAACAAGTCTCATGTTTGTTGGAAAAGGAGAGTGAACTTGTACCATAGTGAAAATTGTCCTTGAAGTTAAGCACCAAAAGAGGGGATTTTACACTGAAATCAACTGAAACCCTAATTTAGTAACTTCTTGAACTCTTGAATCTTCTTGATTTGATCTCAACAAGACATCCTAGATGCTTCATGATGAATTTACATGGCTTGCATGACCTAGAACCTAGTCTTGAACCCTCTTGCAAGTGATTTGAATGATCAAACAAACTTCATAAAGAACCCCTAAGATGCACACTGAGCTTTTGAATCATACCTCATTCAAATAGGCAACCACATGAACTTCTACTCATCCTCAAAATAGGAGATGACACCTAAACACAAACCCTCTCCTCTCAAGGAGCTATGAGACTCAACTTTGACGATAATGAACTTGATGACTGGCAAATAATACCCTTGCTTGATCTTGAATAAGAAATCTTCTCCTTTGAATGGCAAAACAACACCTCTTGATCCCCTGTCTAGAACCAAAGCTATCAAATGCAAATGCTAAATGATATGAAACATAAGACAAGCTAGAAAGAAAAGGTTGGTCAATGTTTGGGGTGCAACAATTGTCTACCTTATTGTTGCACCCCAAAATTTTACCAACAATTATTTATCCATCTAGTGTTTGAAAGTTGATACCTTCATCAGACAGTTCAAGAGATCTTCAGAGGAAGTGGATTGAAACCAGGATTGTGTGTTTCATAGCTTGAGAGTTGTGGGTGCTCCTCAGATGATTCTGAGACTTTGAGAATGAACTTGATGTTTTGAGAAAGCCTATGAGATGTCTTGATAGCCATTCATGAAGCCCAGAGAAGTCATTATGCAAGAGTTCAGAGGATTCAACCATGAATGGTAGAATTACGGTTTTGACTGGGTCAACCCTAGGATGGCTGAAAATTTGGAGAAGGTTGAGACTTAATCCAAGGGCCATGAGATCATGGAATGATGCATAGAGATGTTATAGAGATGATTCCTAGACCAACTCCTCATGATTAAGGAGTTTGAGAAGTTTTGAGTTAGGGTTTCCAAAGGTCATCAGTGAAAAACCCTAATTTGATCCCTATATTCCAGGCAGTTTTAGCTCTAGATGTGATTGATATCTCATCTTCCCCACAACATGAATGTTGTAGAGCTTGTTCTAAGCTTTAATTTGAGTGGTGGAAGTCCTTGATAGGAGTTGCATAGCTCAAGTTATGGTTTTGACAAATTACAGGTCAGCTGAGGTGTGTGAATCAGGGTCCTTGAAAGTCACCCAACTTGCAGACAACTTTTGCCCTAGTAGGATGATTCCTATGATCTCTTGGTCAACATGAATGTTGGAGGGAATCTTCTTAGATTTAATTTGAGTGGTAGAAGTCCTTGATAGGATTTGTGGAACTCAACTTATGGTTTGAACAAGACAGGGGTATTTTGGTCATTTGTCAGTTATAGGTCATTTTAGCGAATGCCTAAAACTCCTATTTCCAAGCCTCAAATGGAAAAACTCAAAACATGAAAGTTGTTCAAAATGTGATTTTAAGTCTATAAAGAAGGTCATAAATTGTTGGAAATGCTCATAGCATGGATTTGCATGATTGGTCAAAAATGAACTAAAAATGGCATATAAGTTTGAAAAGTTGAATTTGAAAATTGGTTTGAGAGATCCACAAATCCAAAATAGGTCATCCAATATATCATTTTGATTGGAAACACCATTTTGAGAACATTGGTTTAGATAGAATTTTGATTTAAAGCTTAAAAAATGAGGTTCCTTTGAAAAAATGTTACTTGAAAAAGAAGGCAACTTTGAAAAGGCTTGCACAAGGAAAAGTAAAGGGCTGATTTCATTTCTCATCACTCAATATCTCATATTAAGGCATTTTGGCATAGAATGCAAGGTTTAAGGCAAGGGAGATGAGATTTTCAAAGTCTCTTTTAAGGAGAAGTTCATGAACTTTCCAAGAGGATTCTAGATGTTTCCAGTAACTTCCATCCACTACTATAAGAAGGGTGATCTTCATAGTGCTCAAGGTTGGTGATAGCAAGAGAACTCAGAGGGGAGAGAAAGAGAGAAGCAGCCATTGAAGAGGTTTCTTCAAGTTGAAGCAATTCTGGTTTCCTTCCATTGCAGATCTTCTCCTTCATCACAAGTGCAAACAGAAGGCTATTGATCATCCAAGGACCCTTTGGAAGAAGTTTCAAGGCCTGAAAGCAGCCACACGGGTCTCCACCATAACCTCTTGACAGGTTTTTTTCTCATCACCATTCTCTTAAGTTATGTAGTTTTGATTAGTTTTATAGGTCTAGAACTGATGCATTAGGTTAGATGATGAAGTTCTGAGAGTTATAGCATGATCCATGGTAATCGATAACAGGTCCATGAAACTTTAATCTTCAAGAATTGACTGGTGTGTTGGCTTTAGTTAGCAAGAATTAGCTTAGAATGGTTAGGGTATTGTGTAGAATAACTGTAGGCCACTGGATTCAAGGATTATGGAAGGTTGACATCAGGTGCATATGGTGGAACTACGATCTTGCAAGATTCTGTTGGGATTATCTAGAGAGAATCAGGAAAAAATATGCGTATAGTCTTGTTCCTCTTGATTAGTAGAGTCGTTTTCGTTTTGGAATCGTGGCATTTCATCCACTGAGCAGAGAGAACGAAGAGAGGAAAGGTCTGTGCATGGAGGGGGTCTCATGAAACCCTAGGTGGCTGAAGGTAGGAGATGTAATCTCCACCGTTGGAGCGTTTTGAAATGTTAGACTTTGTCCTTCGATCGCACGGTCCTCATTCGCCCAGAAAACGGAGGGAAAATTTGAATTGGAAACGCGTCTGGGCTTTGGCCTCTTTCCTATCCGCACCCCCCTTTCATATGGCCCAAGCAGAATGAACTGGCGCGTATTACTGTTTCCACCCCCCCTCCCTTTTATATTATTTTGAATTCTTTTTAATTCTTTTAATATTTTTGCAACCTTTAAAAATTCATAAGTAATTGATAAATAATGATTTTTTTACTCATTCTTTTTTCTATGTTTAGATAATAATGTGTAGAAAAATATAAAAATAAAAATGAAATTTTATTTTTAATGTGGAATTTTTGGTGGTATTTTCTTTTAAATAGGGCAATTATTTTCTTTTGGTTGATACCTTATCTTGCAAGAATTGTCTTAGGACCTTCCCTTAGGTTTTTTGAGCCATTCTTTTTGGCATAATTAGATATTGAACCCTAGTTTCATGTAGGATTTATCCCTTGATTTTAGAAATTAAATTTGATGTAGTTTGATTATTAGACATTTAGGTGCTCTAATTAGGGTTTTAAGTTGTATAGGTGAACTTCAACAAATTTGTTTTGGGGTTTATAGGCCAAATTAGTGTATGGGGAATATATGGGTTAAGGGTAAGTATGTATAGAATCCCCTAGAATTTTTCTAGAATATTGTATGGTGTTTTAGTATTTTTCATTGATTTTTGAATGTATGGATAATATGTGTGTTGCTTAAAGGCATAAGTTGTGTTGTTGTGTTTTCTTTCCTTCTCTGTTGAGTGTGTGAGCTTTGAAGATTGAGTTGAAGACCTTGTGGATCATCATGGAAGCTTTGAAGACCTTGCAGAGGAGTTTAGCATAACTTTTGTTGTTTGGTTTATAGGTTTATAGGTGCATAGGCAGAGCCCTAGATAGAATATTTTGTTCAATAAACAAGGAGTGTCTTGTTCACCTCCTTCCTTCTCTGTGACATAGAGTCCCTTAAGGGTATTCACCTCTCTCCTTTGGAGGGATTAGTGACCTTGCCCTATAAGGTAGAACTTTGAGAGAGCCTTTCCTTTGATGTTAAGTTCTCAATGGCATCCTTTGGAAGTCAGTGAGTACTGTAACATCCCCACCTCATCTTGTTAACTGAATCTTGTTTGCTGGAGCATTGGAGTCATTGAAGATAGAAGCTGAAGCCTTGAAGAGGATGATTCCTTGGAGATTGTGGAAGTCTGAAGACTCTGTGAAGATCAAGTTGATGCCTGAAGATCCCTGAAGATAGTGAAGCCTGAAGGTAGAGCTGATCAAAGGAGCTGGAGCTCAAGGGAGAAGATGAGTTGATACTCATGTTGTAGGGTTGATACCTGGAAAGCAAGTGATCTCTGAAGTCTGAAGACTGGGTTGCTGCTGGAGGAGCTGAGGCTTTATTCTGTTTTCTTTGATGTATTGTGTGTTTTGTCTGATTTGTCTGCTGCATTAGATTAAGCACATTTAGCACAAGTTCAGTCTAAGAGCATGAGTGCATCTGCTTGTACTGTTACTGCTTGGCTTTGCTTGCGGGTATTCGGTAGAGCCCAGCTCCCTTGCCCATGTGTTTATTTTGCTTGATAGCATGATCTCATTTTCTGTCTGTATGATTACAGTTTACTGTTATTTTGCTTGATAGCATGTTGTTTATTTCAGTATGATTACCGTTATTTCATGACTGGCTTGAGGTCGAGACGAGCTTGTGGAGGCTGAAGCCCCACACACATTTCCTCCCTCACTTGCATTGCATGCATTTTACTGGTAAAGCTGATGCTTTTGTCTGTTTTGGTGTATCATTGACATGATCCCTTAGGACTCTCATTTCCTCTGATGAGGATTTGATGATAGACTTTTAGGTTGAAACCTATGCATGACAACATCTAGGAGTTCCCTGTTCAAACCTCAACCATAGGATGAATCCATGGCATGATAACAGTAGGACTTGATAGTCTCCCTCCTAGTTGGGCCTGTTCTCTTCTCATCTCAAAGCAGTTTAAGATACAGTAATCATGAATGATTTCTTTCGTACGTTACGAGCCTTAAGCTATCTGAGAAAGGATTGTGGGAGAGTTTCTTTTCCACAGTCTGAATGTTTAGTATGGTACCCTTTGGGTGACATGCGACGCATTCACTCTCAGGTCATAGTCTCTAGTGCGGTTGAAATCGCAAACACAATAAAAAACACTTCTTTCAGGAAATAAACCGTAGTTTCCCGAACTACGTTCGCTCTGATCTTCCATACAGTGTGGAAGTACGTAGGCATAGGATGCGACGTCCTAGCGAGCAACCTTCCCCATCTTCCCCCGTAGTTAGCCGAACTACGTTGACTCTGATTTCTCATTCTCTGATGAGAATACGTAGGCATAAAGCGCGATGCTTTGCCGAGTCATTTTTCTTTTCTTTTTCAGCCAGCCTTGATAGGTAGATAGATTATAACTAACCCGTCCAAGTAAACAAACAAGCGAGGATCCCGTCGAGTACGACGGACGTGAGGGGTGCTAATACCTTCCCCTTGCGTAACCGACTCCCGAACCCGGACAATGGTTGCGACGACCTTGTCTTACCCTTTTTTCGTCAGGTTTCTCCGATCGTTTCCTTTCCCGCTCTGAGGGATAAATAACGAAAGGTGGCGACTCTTCTGTTTTGCCGGCACCTTATTTTCGCGCAAGCGACAGCTGGCGACTCTGCTGGGGAAATGCATAGTTTCCTAGGGATCCAACGTCCCGAAAGCGAGTCAGTTTTGGGATCCAACGTCCCTTAAGAGAGTCAATCCTATCGTTTGTGTGTTTGCTTGGTGGGTTGCGTTTATTTATCGCATTTTTACTTCTCGCGCTTTATTTCCCGCATTTTGTATTCAGTAAAATATGATTATTTGTGCTGTTGTGGGATGGGAGTTCTGATTGAGTGAGAAGCCAGACCCAGGCTTGAGTGCACCATAGACTTAGAGTGGAAATTAGTGGGCGCGTGCTTGCTTTGCAGGCACTAGTGTCTCATGAAATCCACGCTCAGACGAGGTTCATCCGGTTGGCTTCACTTTCAACCCTTTGGGTTGAGACGGTTGCTGGTTTGGTGGATTGTCGACTCTGGGGACCGATCATTTGTGATTCAGCTAAGTGAGGCCTCTTCAGGACTTGATGATGCCACTCCTTCTGGGAATCGTATCATCAGTTTTGAAAGTCTGTGACGCTGATGAACGCATAGGATGCCGTACCTTGAGTCAGTCTAGGTTCATACCTGTGAGTGGGACTGGGTTTATTGCAGGAAACTTAGACCTTCAGACTACCTGGTTTTCTTGACAGTAAATCAGTTATGTTGGGTTCTCAGTTACAGATATGCATGTTCTTGATAGAGCAAGAGGTTTTTGATCAGAGGATCTTGTCGCCGGGTGTTTGTCTGTTCTTGATAGAGCAGGCTTTAATCAGTATGTTATCATCAGTGGTTTGTTCTGGATGGAGCAGATTTTGAGTAAGGTCTGAAGACCTCATCGGCAGATGTTATTTGTTCTTGATAGGGCAGATTTTGAGTGAGGTCTGAAGATCTCTTCAGCAACTGTGTGTTTGTTCTTGACAGGGCAGATTTTGATTTGGGGTCTGAAGACTTCAACAGATGTTCCTTGATCTTGCACCCGGGGTCCTTGTTATTAGTCACTTACTCTTGGCAGAACGGGATTTTGGTATCGGTCCTATTAGATGGTCATTCTCAGCAAATCAGATTAGTGGTCTTGCACCGGGGTTTCCCTTTCATCCGTGACTGTTGATACCGAATCTCCATAGCAGCCACCTGGATATACTATTGCATACCTGCATTTTGCATTAGTTTGCATATTCATCTGCATTCCATTAACGTGTGTCTGTGTTGCAGGTACCGTTTCCCCGATCCCGGATTTCTCATCTTCTGCTGCTGTTATGGCCTCTCTCAGAAAGACTGTTGCATACAAGTTCCCGACCCCCGATGTGTCGAAGCTGACTGGTTTGATAGCCCTGGCGGGGGATTCTGTGAAGGACAGGTTCAGGAAGTCTTATGGCAAGTTGCTTAGTCTGGTTTGCAAACCTTCTACGTCCGAGTTGAATGGGTTACATGCTCTTCTGCAGTTTTATGACCCTCCCTTGAGGTGTTTCACTTTTCATGACTTCGTTCTGGCGCCGACATTGGAAGAGTATGCTGATATGCTGGGTGTGCCTATCAAAAGGCAGATGCCTTTTGTCCACATGGATGCTGAACCTGATCTGGTTGGTTTGGCTTCCTCACTCCATTTGAGCGCTTCTGAGTTAGTGGTAACGAGTTGGAACAAGGTCCCAGGGTTCTCTCTGCAGTTTCTGATAGCTAAGGCTCAGCAGTGTGCTAAGGACAAATGTTGGGACGCATTCAACGCCATCCTTGCTTTGTGCATATATGGCATTATCCTATTCCCCAGCATGCCTGATTTCGTGGACTTTGATGCATTCCATATCTTTGCCTCAGGGAATCCAGTCCCTACTCTGATCGGAGACGTCTACCATTCAGTGCATTACAAGAATGAGAACCGGAGAGGGAAAAATGTCTCATGCTGCGTACCGTTGTTGTACAGGTGGTTTAATAGTCATTTGCCCAAGAAGGGTTCTTCTGTCTTGTCTGCAACTACAGCTGAGTGGCCTGAGCGCCTGATGAGTTTGTCAGCAGAAGACATTGTTTGGTTCGTTGACAGAGGCAGGTTAGGCACCGAGATGATCTTCAGCTGTAGTGGGTTTCCTAACGTACCTCTGATAGGTAGGAAGGGTTGCATCAACTACAACCCATCATTGCTAGTTCGTCAGTTTGCATATGCTTTGAGGACTCCACCGAAGGAAGAAGAGGTACGAGAATCTCTGTACCTCACGGGTATTCTAGAGGGGGATTCGTTGTCCAAGCTGCAGTATGCGTGGAACAATATCAGCACGAGAGGAAAGCCTTTGTTGGGGAAGAGCAACAACCAAGCTTACCCTCCTTATTCAGATTGGATCAGAGCCAGAGCCAGCACTATAGGGATGCCATTCCCTCATGTCAGACCAGAGAGTCCTCCACCAGTCGAAGAGCCCACCACTGTGTCCATTCATCAGCACAACCAGGTACTAGACGAGCGGGATGAATTGAAGCGGGTGAATGCAGAATTAGAGAAGGAGTTAGCTCAGCTTCGAAGTGAGAGGAACGAAGCCGTGCATGCTCTCAAAAAGCAAACAGAGTCGGTGAGCCAGCTGGGTGCAGACTTGGCAAAGCAGATTGCTGATCGGGAACGCTTAGGTCAAGACTTCAGAGCTGCTAATGATGTGCTAGCTACGAAGAAGCTGCATTTGGAGGAAGCATACCGGAGAATATCTAAGTTCGACCAGCATTGGAAGACCTCCATGGCCACCAGGAAGGAGCGAGAAGGCAAGCTGACGCTGCAGATTTCTAAGCTAGAGACCGAAGTGAAGGACAGTGAGCGGAGGTTTGATGAAGAGACCGCCCGTAGGTACTCCGCTGAAGCCCGTCTCAACAAAGCTATTGCTAGCCTGAAGGAGCACAAACTGATGTTTGAGTCTAAGAAGCGGAAGCTGGAAGATTGCTTTGGCGAAGGCGCTTGGGAGAGTTCAGTTCAGGGGCTTCAGCATACTATCAGGCAGAGGGAACTACTCGTCGAGGGGTTGCTCACTTCGCCAGATCATTCGGAGACAAAGGAGTTATTAGCAGAGTATCGTGCCCGTGGCCGTACTTGACTAGTTATATCCCTGTTGTTTTTGATCTTTGATGTATGCTGACCATCACCAGACTTGTTGGCTGAGGTCATGCTGTTGATTTGTACTCGCTGATACTGTGTACTGCCTCGACAGGCCTTTCCATATATATATGAGATTGATGTTTCCATGATTGGGCTCGGATTTCTTCTTCCTCTTATTATTAGCAGCACCGTCACTAAGGCACTAGGATCGGGGGAAAATCTCCCACGCACACAGACACACGCATGCATCTGCATGAAGCATATTTGCATGGTGTATATCCTATTGCTTTTCCTAACCTTTATTCTTGACAGATTTTTCAGGTTCCGAGCTGCTTTCGATCTCCAGGATTGATCAAAGACTTATCCACCGCTACTCAACTCGCGCTAATCAGACGAGAATCATGGACCAGGTGCAGTCAGATGTTCAAGAACTCCGTGAGCGGATGGATCGTTTTATGGAGCTGATGCAGGTGGTCGCGAATGGTCAAGACCAGCTTCGTACTCTGGTTCAACCTCTGATCTCCAGGGTTGACAGTAATGGCATACTCCATGGAGGGGCCGTGCCTACTCCTCCTCCAGGGGATACTCCACAGAACGTTGTTCCTGCTGCCGGGGGCAACGGCAGTGCTAACGGCAATCTGATGACTAATCTCGGACTCAACGCGGCTGGCGCCGTAAATGGTAGTTTGGGAGCCAATGTTAACATGGGGCCGGTCAACGGCAATGCTGGTGCAGGAAATCTGGTGGTGCCTCAACCGTGGCTGGAGGACCATCAGGATGATATATTCTCTCAGAGAGGTGTAGAGGCAGAGTTGAATGCCGAGGCTCGACTCAGGTTCAAGGCGCTGGAAGACAAGATGAGAAGCATAGAAAATCAGAACACATTGGGCGTTGACATGTCCAAGCTCGGGTTGATTGCTGACTTTAAAGTACCTCACAAGTTCAAGGTGCCTACCTTTGAGAAGTATAAGGGTACTACTTGCCCCCGGGTCCACCTCCGATCTTATTATAGAAAGATGTCCGCTTATTCTGACGATGAGAAGCTGTTGATGCACTTCTTTCAAGATAGTCTTTCTGGTCCGTCGCTCGAATGGTATATGGGTTTGGAGCCCGCTACTGTGCGCACCTGGAAAGATCTTGCAGAAGCGTTTGTTCTCCACTATCAATACAATAGCGACTTGGCTCCCAACCGAGTTCAACTCCAGAATCTCTCACAGCGGAACAATGAAAGCTTCAAAGAGTACGCCCAGCGGTGGCGTGAATTGGCTGCTCGGGTTCAACCGCCGATGGTTGAGCGTGAGTTGGTACAAATGTTCGTGGCTACCCTTCCCGGAATCTATTATGAAAAGCTGGTCAGTGGCATGTCTGGAACATTCTCGGCTCTCATCACTTTGGGCGAGCATGTTGAGAACGGTATAAAGATCGGAAAAATTCAGGGTGAACCATCCTTAGTTGGAGGAGGTAGCAAGAAACCCTATGCTGGCAAGCGTCGAGAGGGAGATGCCAGTGCTGTCACTAATGCTAGGAGGAAGGGCAAAGGTCCTCAGTCTCAGATTGCTAGCATAAACATTCCAGCTGTTCCACCGCAGCCGCAGCAGCAGCAATCTCAGCAGCAGAATAATCAGGGGTACAAAAGATATCAGAATCGGGCCCCCCTGGCAAGCCGTCATTTCGATGCTCCACCTATGACGTATGCACAGCTTCTGCAAACGCTGCTTCAGCTCCAATTAGTTCAAAAGAGGACGTTGGCTCCCTTAACAGGGGCACCACCACCGGGGTATGATGCCAGTGCTACTTGTGAATTCTATACTGGGGCACCTGGCCATACGATTGAGAATTGTAAAGCTTTTAAGCATAAAGTCCAGGACTTGGTGGACGCCAAGGTTATCAACTTTTCGGACAACGTGCCCAATGTCACCAAAAATCCAATGCCTCATCATAAGGGGGGCGGAGTGAATGCTGTTATCACTGAGGAGAGTTCAGACTTGCTGACTGATGTCAGGGATTTGAAAACGCCGTTGAGTTTTGTCAAGGCTAAGCTGCTGAAGAGGGGTTTCTTTCCTGGATGTGGAGAATTATGTATGGCTTGTGCTACACTTCCTGACGGGTGTGAGCAGCTGATCGAAGGTATCCAGAGTCTGATGTCCGAGGGTATTTTGCAATTCAGCCGGAGCGTTGGGAGTACATCAGGGGAAGTCGTGCTGAAGCAGGCAGATGAAGTTGCTACCATCACTATTCCTCGTCACCCTATTACTATTTCTGCGCCTCGTCCGCCCACTATTACCATCACCAGGGCCGGACCAATCCCATTCGAGAGTACTAATGCTGTTCCATGGCATTATGGTGCCGAAGTTTATTGTAATGGTCAAAAGATAGAGCTTGAGCCGACCGGATCAACTATGCAGAATCTTACCGAGGTCAGTGGTATCACTAGAAGCGGAAGAGTGTTCGCACCAGCAGAGGTTGCAGCAGAGAAGGTGGTCCGGGCTGACGTTGTGGATAAAGGTAAAGGTAAAGCTGTTGAAGAGGTCCCTGCAGGGACAGAGAAGGACTTGCTGGTTAAAGATGCTGAAGAGTTCATGCGACTAATCAAGAAGAGTGACTACAAAATTGTAGATCATCTTCATCAGACTCCGTCGAAGATCTCGATTCTTAACTTGTTGCTGTGCTCTGAGGCGCACCGCAATGCATTATTGAAGGTATTGAATGCTGCATACGTGCCGCAGGAGATATCAGTAAATCAACTCGAGGAAGTAGTAGCCCATGTCAATGCTGGTAATGGGCTAGGATTTACAGATCTGGAGCTGACTCCTAAGGGAAGAGATCACAACAGCGCCTTGCACGTCTCGATAGAGTGCAGAGGCACTATCATGTCGCATGTCCTGGTGGATACGGGTTCGTCGCTTAATGTGCTTCCGAAGAAAGCACTGATGAAGTTGGATACCCGTGGACTGCTGTGCACACCCAGTGATCTGGTCGTGAAAGCCTTTGACGGAACCAAGCGCCACGTCTTCGGAGAATTGACCCTGCCAATTCAAGTTGGTCCAGAGACGTTCAATGCGGTTTTCTATATCATGGATATCATGCCCGCCTATAGCTGCCTCTAGGGACGGCCATGGATCCATTCTGCCGGTGCCGTGACGTCCACGCTGCATCAGAAGCTTAAATATGCTGTTGGGGGCAGCATAGTGACAGTCTGTGGAGAGGAGGACATCATGGTAAGCCACCTGTCGTCCTTTAAATACGTTGAAATGGATGGTGAGATCCATGAGACTCTTTGCCAGGCATTTGAAACCGTCAGGGTGAAGGAGGTGGCTCCGGTCGTCGCAGAGAAGCAAGAGTTGAACCTCTCCTCGTTTAAGGAAGCTCGGGCCGTTGTCGAAGCCGGTTCCACCCCAGGCTGGGGGCACGTCTTGGATATACCAATCAAATAGGATAAGTTTGGATTGGGATATTCTCCTGAAGCTGAAGCTTCATCTTCTTCTGGCAGCTCGTCTCGTGGGAAAGGGCCGATCCTATTTACCAAGGGGGGAGTAATTTTCGAGAGTATCAACGCTGTGTCGGAGGACAGCGGAGACAGTGATTGCGATCTTGACGCCTGGATTCAACCGAGCAAGCCAGGCGAGCGCCTCCACAATTGGACCATCAAGGAGATTATCAAGCTGACAAGTGAAGAGTAATGATTTGCTTTTTACAATCTTTGTACAACCCTATGTCCTGCCCGGGGCATAGTGGTTTTACTGTCAGGGCCTTGTTGGATTATGTGTATGCATTTTGTTAATAAATAAAAGGCGTTTTCTTCGTAATCAAATCTTGTGTTCCCTGTTATTCCTATTTTATGTTTATTTCGAAAAAAACAGCAAAATGGCAACGAGGTTCGTGCTAACCTGCATATTCCTGCTTTAAACTTAACCCTTGTTATTGCAGGATCCACGTAACAGATGACATCGACTCTGGACCCTCTACGGCTCACTACGACTTTGATTGCCCGATCTATCAAGCCGAGGATGAGATTGGTGAAGACGAAGACCTTCCGGAAGAGTTGGCTCGCTTGTTGAGACAAGAGGAGAAGGTTATTCTGCCTCACGAGGAGGATATTGAGATCGTAAATCTGGGTTCTGAGGAGCTCGTCAGAAATGTCAGAGTTGGGGCTGCGCTGCAAAATGATGTCAAGCATAGGCTGGTCGAGATGCTTCGAGAGTATAGTGACGTCTTTGCTTGGTCATATGAGGATATGCCCGGACTTGACACTGATATCGTGGTTCATCGCTTGCCGTTGCGGGAAGATTGCCCTCCAGTCAAGCAGAAGCTCAGGAGGACGAAACCAGACATGGCTGTAAAAATCAAAGAAGAGGTCCAGAAGCAGTTGGACGCAGGGTTTCTAGCCGTTACCACTTACCCTCCGTGGGTCGCCAACATTGTGCCTGTACCGAAGAAGGACGGTAAGGTACGCATGTGCGTCGATTATCGGGATCTGAATAGGGCGAGCCCTAAGGATGATTTCCCGTTGCCTCATATCGATGTGTTGGTCGACAACACAGCCCAGTTTTCCGTGTTTTCATTCATGGATGGCTTCTCCGGTTACAATCAGATTAAGATGGCACCGGAGGACATGGAGAAAACGACGTTCATTACCCCCTGGGGAACATTTTGCTACAAGGTAATGCCCTTCGGTCTGAAGAATGCAGGGGCCACTTACCAACGAGCAATGGTTACTTTGTTTCATGATATGATTCATCATGAGATCGAGGTCTATGTTGATGACATGATTGCAAAGTCCCAAACGGAGGAAGAGCATCTGGTCAATTTGTTGAAGCTGTTTGAAAGGCTTAGGAAATTCAGGCTGAGGCTGAATCCTAGCAAGTGCACCTTCGGAGTGCGGTCCGGAAAGTTATTGGGGTTTATCGTTAGTGAACGAGGTATTGAAGTTGATCCTGCGAAAGTAAAAGCTATCCAAGAAATGCCAGCGCCGAGAACGGAGAAAGAAGTTCGTGGTTTCCTGGGCCGAATAAACTACATTGCAAGGTTTATCTCTCAGCTCACGGCCACTTGTGAACCGATGTTCAAACTGTTAAAGAAAAATCAGGCGATTACTTGGAATGAGGATTGCCAGAAGGCATTCGATAAAATAAAGCAGTATCTTCAAGAACCTCCAATCTTGATACCCCCAGTGGCTGGACGGCCATTAATCATGTACCTGACGGTTCTGGAGAATAGTATGGGGTGTGTTCTCGGTCAGCACGACGAGACGGGGAGAAAGGAGCATGCCATTTATTATTTGAGTAAAAAGTTCACTGAGTATGAATCTCGATACTCGATGCTGGAAAAGACGTGTTGTGCATTAGCTTGGGCTGCCAAACGTCTATGACAGTATATGCTCAACCACACCACTATGCTCATTTCGAAGATGGATCCGATCAAGTACGTCTTCGAGAAGCAGGCTCTTTCGGGCAGGATTTCCAGGTGGCAAATGGTGTTAACAGAATATGATATTCAGTACGTCTCTCAGAAAGCCATTAAGGGAAGCGTATTGTCTGATTACCTTGCCAAACAGCCAATCGAAGACTACCAGCCGATGAAGTTTGAATTCCCGGACGAGGACATTATGTTTCTCAAAGCGAAGGATTGCGATGAGCCATTGCCCGATGAGGGGCCAGATAGGAAGTCTCAGTGGAAGTTGATATTCGATGGAGCGGTTAATTCCTACGGAAGTGGTATCGGGGCTATCATCACGACTCCTCATGGATCCCACATCCCGTTTACTGCGAGACTGACGTTTCCAGTTACCAACAATGAAGCCGAGTATGAAGCATGTATTATGGGTCTAGAAGAGGCAATTGATTTGAGAATCAAGAATCTAGACATATATGGTGACTCAGCGCTTGTAATCAATCAGATTAAAGGGGAGTGGGAAACTCGTCAAGCGAATCTAGTGTCGTACATGAATTATGCCAGGAGGCTGCTTCCGTTCTTCGATCGAGTGGAACTTCATCATGTACCCAGGGCTGAAAATCAAATGGCTGATGCTTTAGCCACGTTGGCTTCCATGTATAAAGTCAATTATTGGAATGAGGCTCCAAGAATTGTACTTTCGCGTCTTGATAGACCGACATTTGTCTTTGCAATCGAGGATGCCACCGACGGCAAGCCATGGTTCCACGACATTCAGACCTTCCTTATGACTAAGGAGTATCCCGCGGGTGCGTCAACCCAGGATAAGAAGACTCTAAGGAGGCTATCTGGAAACTTTTATCTCAATCCTGATGGAGTGCTGTATAAGAGAAACCACGATCTCGTGCTACTCAGATGTGTAGATGAGAAAGAGGCGAGTATGCTCATGGAAGAGGTCCATGAAGGCACATTTGGTACGCACGCCGGCGGGCATGCCATGACAAGAAAGATCCTGAGAGCAGGGTATTACTGGCTGACCATGGAGTCGGATTGCTTCAGATTCGCGAAGAAATGTCACAAATGCCAGATTTATGCTGATAAAGTTCACGTGCCTCCGTGCCCATTGAATGTCATGTCCTCCCCTTGGCCATTCTCCATGTGGGGCATCGACATGATAGGCAAGATCGAGCCCACTGCGTCCAATGGTCATCGTTTTATTCTAGTAGTTATCGACTACTTCACCAAGTGGGTGGAGGCAGCCTCGTACGCTAATGTGACCAAGCAGGTGGTAGCTAAATTCTTAAAGAGGGACATCATCTGTCGCTATGGAATTCCCGAGCGGATCATTACTGATAATGGTTCGAATTTGAATAACAAGGTGATGAAAGAGCTGTGCCAGAGCTTCAAGATTGAACACCACAACTCATCTCCTTACCGGCCGAAGATGAATGGCGCTGTTGAAGCGGCCAACAAGAACATCAAGAAGATTGTTCAAAAGATGGTTGTGACGTATAAAGATTGGCACGAGATGCTGCCGTTTTCCTTGCACGGTTATCGTACGACGGTGCGTACGTCGACCGGGGCAACTCCTTTCTCCTTGGTGTATGGTATGGAAGCTGTCCTACCGCTAGAAGTGGAGATTCCCTCTTTGCGAGTTTTGGTTGATGTGAAGCTCGACGAGGCAGAATGGATTACGAATCGTTTGAACCAACTCAGTCTGATGGACGAGAAGAGGTTAGCATCGATTGCATTTGGTCGCCTGTACCAAAGCCGAATGAAGAAAGCTTACGATAAGAAGGTGCGTCCCAGAAGCTTTCAGACGGGTGATCTCGTCCTGAAGAAGATCCTTCCGCCACACTCCGATCACCGGGGCAAGTGGACTCCGAATTACGAAGGGCCGTATGTCGTCAGCAAGGTCTTCTCGGGAGGAGCTTTGTTGTTATCCACGATGGATGGTGAAGATTTTGCATCCCCGGTGAACGCGGACGCAGTTAAAAAATACTTTGCTTGAAAGAGACCCGCTGGACAAAAAAGAAAGAGTCCAGGCAAAAAAGGGGCATCCCGGCGAACCAAAAACAGAATAAAAGGTTCGGGCAAAAATTAGGGATATATTGAAAAAAATGTACACCCGCGAAGTCGAAAACCTACACTGGGCGGCTTCGGCAAAAAAGGGTATCCCGGTGAACTGAAAACCCGTAAAGGGCGGTTCACGCAAAAGTTAGGGATTTGAATAAGCAAATGACTGCGTTCCGCGTGTGGACTTTCATTGTTTAGTGGTTCGGAAGACCTGAGGGCCGTTTATCTGAATCAATCTCTTCCAAGGTTGAATCATCGGAGAAGTATCGAAGTCGAGTGGGTCTTAGAGGGATCAACTCATGGTGTTCGTCTACGCCTCGATTGCCGACATTTGTATATACTGATGTATATTTATGTTTTCCTTTTTGCGCGGCTTCCTCATTCCAGGAGCTCGCCTCTGTTGTAAAACATTTTTGCCCATTCAGGGATTCACCATCAATAAAATGCACATTATTCAGCAATTCTACTTGTCTGTTTAGCATTTATCTGTTTTGTTTGCGAATGAAAACGCCGATGTTTTTGATAAAATGCGCATACATAAACTTGCGGGCCTAGGCCCATTGATTGCTGAAACAACTAATTAACTGAATATTGTCACGAGATAATAACCCGGATAGGCCCCTTTGAGGAGGGTATCTTGTCTGTTTTGTTTGTGCTGTCGCAGGTGTAGCGCCTCCCAGAAAATGTGTCGTGCGCATCCCCGAAGCAGGGCGAGCCCTCCTTCTCCAGCAGGGTTCGGTAGTCTCTCATCCATAGAATCAGAATCAGAATAGTGAGCATTGATATGTCTCCCCAAGCAGAGAGGATTATCTTCCCCAAGCAGACGCATCCCGAAGGAACGTCACCTCATCAGCTGAGTCAAGGGCCGAAGCTCATGTCCCCCAGCACCGGGTCACAAGTGCAGATTTCATAGAAGCGTTCGGGTACCGAAGCTCGTGTTTCCCCAGTAAAGTCTCCAGCGGAATTGAGATTCCCCACCAGAGTCGTATTCCCTCCCGAAGTCGGATGATTCCCTCTTCCCCAGTAGAGTATTGGAACAGCTGATGTTGTATTCCCCTGCAGAGTTGTACTCTCCCCCGAAGGCAGATGATTCTTTCTTCCCCGGCGAAATTGAAATTCCGCACCAGAGTCGTACTCTCCCATGAAGTAGAATGATTTCTCTCCCCGGCTGAGTCCGCAGAAAAGCAGAATCCTTGGAAGCAGTTGGGACCTTGAGTGGATGTTCCCTAGCAGAGCGTGGGGCAGCTGATGCTGTATCTCCCCAGAATCGCACTCTCTCCAGCGAAGCAGAATGACTTCTCCTTCCTCAGCCGAGTTTGCAGATGTCCAAGAGAGCCGATTCCTTGGAAGTTGATCAAACCATGTTTTCCCCAGTGGAGTGTGGAGCAGCTGAAGTTGTTTCCCCACGGAGTGATTATCCCCAGAAAAGTAGCCATGGCGGCCACACAGTTTATTCTCGCGAGTGATATCAGCAGGACCAGGTTCTCGTAGAGCTTCGTTCCCATGCAGTAATCGACTGAAGTTGTTTTCCCTGCAACAGTCAACAGAAGATCAATTCCCCAGACGGAGCCGATTAATACCAGCGGGTCCACGTTCTCCTCAGCAGGATGACTCCTCTATCTGAGCAGTTCTTTCTCCTTGATAGGAGGATCTCCCCCCAGCATTTATTTTTCTGACGAGGTCGCATCATTGTGCATGACTGCATAGCATTTAACACTGCATAGCATTTAACGTTGCATAGCATTGTGCATGATTGCACAGCATTTAGCATAAACGCATATCATTCCCACCGTGTGGGGCATGGCGCAGAAGCATACGCATCATAAGCATGATCCAGGGTACTATCATTCTTGTCTTAAAGGTGTTCTACCAAGAGACCAGTTGCTCAGGACGATTCCTGATATTCTCCCCAACGAGGTCGCTTCCTTGAGATGATTCCCAAGACCCCGGTGTGATCACCACAGTCGCTCGCTCAAGATGATTTTTGAGATCCCCAGTGAAGTCTTCAGTCCGAGACGACTCTCGAATCCCTCAGCAGGGCCATTTGCTTAAGATGATTCTTAAGACCTCAGTACAGCTTCCCGAGTTGTTCGCCTAGTATGATGCTTGAGCTCCCCAGTAGCATCCCCAACAAGAGTTGCCCAGGAAGATTCCAGGGATCCCCAGCAGAGTGAAGTCACCAGAAAGGTTATCGGTTCAGGATGATTCTTGAAGGTGCCCGACGGGATTTGTTTGTTCAAGATGATTCTTGAAGTCCTTAGCAGCGTGATATGTCTGCTCTAACAGTGTTGTCTAATCTGAAGATTGACTGCGTAAACGCCTGCAGGCGGTATCAGAAGGTTCCTGTGAGCTCAGATGTCCTTGTTGATGAATCAACGTGTGGCTGAAGACAAGGTTCCAAAATTTTGTATTCAAAGTGATCCGTGTTGGCCTGAAGACCAAGTCAGTTATCCTGAGGTGATGATTGATTGCGATTAAGTGAATAGTATTTCTTCTGACTGAAGTCGAAGATGTTTCTCCAGCTGAAGCGGAGTTTTTGCTTGAAGGCAAAGTGTTTGAATCCTCGTAGAGTCATGAATGGCTCTGGATACCATTTCTTTGACTGAAGTCACAGATTTCCTAAGCTAAAGCGAAGGTGCCTAAGGGCAAGGTTGTCCCCAAGGTCATGAATGACCTAGGATTCATTTTTCGGAATGAAGGCCGAAATATATCCCTGACTGAAGTCACGGATGCTCTATAGCGGAGGTGGAGTTGCCTGAAGGCAGATCTATGCATCCTTGAAGGCCAAGGATGATTTTTCTAGCTGAAGCTGGAATAGCCGACGGGCAGGGTTTCATCTTTCTTCAGAAGAACTTGAGGATTCTCCAGCGGATCTGGAGTGGCCAGGGGCCAGGGTTTCATTCATATTCAGAAATACTTGAATATTTTTTCCAGCGGATCTGGAGTGGCCAGGGGCCAGGGTTTCATATATCTTTAATGTTGAAGTTCTACGGTGGGCAGTGTGCAGCAGTATTCCGATGATTCGTCATGGTTCTGAGGGTGAACCCCAGATCAGAGTGTGCTCGGTTAAGTCTCTCATTCCCAGCGGAGTAGTTTCAAATACGCAAGTGTACTTTACCAGGGGTGAACCCCAGGTCAGATTTGTTCAGATAATGTTTGTTCGACGGCGAGGTTGAACGCTTGGATTTGACGGCGAGGTCAGATCATCATTTATCCGGCGGCAAGGTTGGGTGTTTGTTCGACGGCGAGGTTGAACGTTTGGATTCAACGGCGATGTCAGACTCTTTAAACCCCCATCAGAGATGATGTTTGTACGACGGCGATGTCGAGTGTCTCTAAGAGGATGTTTGTTTCAGACGACGATAGCAGATTCAGTTTTCCAGCGGCAATGCGGGGTATTCTGTCAGATGTGTTTCTCCAGCGGCGACGTTGGGTGTTGTGGTTGTCTGAAGGCAATATCAGAAGAATTTAATGTGGATAACTGACGGTGATGTCAGGTCGATATTTCTCCAGCTAGTTGTTGAGCAGCTAGCATTGCAATATTCGAAGATTCGTTCCCCGCAGAGTACCGTGTGCTCGTGCAGTTGGCAAATTTTCGGGTTTACCGGTATTCAATCGTCTCGCACCTTGATTGGTTGAGAGTCGTTCGCTTCTCACCTAGTCAGGTTCAAGCCGTTTGAATAGGGGCAGCTGTTGCACCCCAAAATTTGACCAACAATTATTTATCCATCTAGTGTTTGAAAGTTGATACCTTCATCAGACAGTTCAAGAGATCTTCAGAGGAAGTGGATTGAAACCAGGATTGTGTGCTTCATAGCTTGAGAGTTGTGGGTGCTCCTCAGATGATTCTGAGACTTTGAGAATGAACTTGATGTTTTGAGAAAGCCTATGAGATGTCTTGATAGCCATTCATGAAGCCCAGAGAAGTCATTATGCAAGAGTTCAGAGGATTCAACCATGAATGGTAGAATTAGGGTTTTGACTGGGTCAACCCTAGGATAGCTGAAAATTTGGAGAAGGTTGAGACTTAATCCAAGGGCCATGAGATCATGGAATGATGCATAGAGATGTTATAGAGATGATTCCTAGACCAACTCCTCATGATTAAGGAGTTTGAGAAGTTTTGAGTTAGGGTTTCCAAAGGTCATCAGTGAAAAACCCTAATTTGATCCCTATATTCCAGGCAGTTTTAGCTCTAGATGTGATTGATATCTCATCTTCCCCACAACATGAATGTTGTAGAGCTTGTTCTAAGATTTAATTTTAGTGGTGGAAGTCCTTGATAGGAGTTGCAGAGCTCAAGTTATGGTTTTGACAAATTACAGGTCAGCTGAGGTGTGTGAATCAGGGTCCTTGAAAGTCACCCAACTTGCAGACAACTTTTTCCCTAGTAGGATGATTCCTATGATCTCTTGGTCAACATGAATGTTGGAGGGCATCTTCTTAGCTTTAATTTGAGTGGTAGAAGTCCTTGATAGGATTTGTGGAACTCAACTTATGGTTTGAACAAGACAGGGGTATTTTGGTCATTTGTCAGTTATAGGTCATTTTAGCCAATGCCTAAAACTCCTATTTCCAAGCCTCAAATGGAAAAACTCAAAACATGAAAGTTGTTCAAAATGTGATTTTAAGTCTAGAAAGAAGGTCATAAATTGTTGGAAATGCTCATAGCATGGATTTGCATGATTGGTCAAAAATGAACTAAAAATGGCATATAAGTTTGAAAAGTTGAATTTGAAAATTGGTTTGAGAGATCCACAAATCCAAAATAGGTCATCCAATATATCATTTTGATTGGAAACACCATTTTGAGAACATTGGTTTAGATAGAATTTTGATTTAAAGCTTAAAAAATGAGGTTCCTTTGAAAAAATGTTACTTGAAAAAGAAGGCAACTTTGAAAAGGCTTGCACAAGGAAAAGTAAAGGGCTGATTTCATTTCTCATCACTCAATATCTCATATTAAGGCATTTTGGCATAGAATGCAAGGTTTAAGGCAAGGGAGATGAGATTTTCAAAGTCTCTTTTAAGGAGAAGTTCATGAACTTTCCAAGAGGATTCTAGATGTTTCCAGTAACTTCCATCCACTACTATAAGAAGGGTGATCTTCATAGTGCTCAAGGTTGGTGATAGCAAGAGAATTCAGAGGGGAGAGAAAGAGAGAAGCAGCCATTGAAGAGGTTTCTTCAAGTTGAAGCAATTCTGGTTTCCTTCCATTGCAGATCTTCTCCTTCATCACAAGTGCAAACAGAAGGCTATTGATCATCCAAGGACCCTTTGGAAGAAGTTTCAAGGCCTGAAAGCAGCCACACGGGTCTCCACCATAACCTCTTGACAGGTTTTTTTCTCATCACCATTCTCTTAAGTTATGTAGTTTTGATTAGTTTTATAGGTCTAGAACTGATGCATTAGGTTAGATGATGAAGTTCTGAGAGTTATAGCATGATCCATGGTAATCGATAACAGGTCCATGAAACTTTAATCTTCAAGAATTGACTGGTGTGTTGGCTTTAGTTAGCAAGAATTAGCTTAGAATGGTTAGGGTATTGTGTAGAATAACTGTAGGCCACTGGATTCAAGGATTATGGAAGGTTGACATCAGGTGCATATGGTGGAACTACGATCTTGCAAGATTCTGTTGGGATTATCTAGAGAGAATCAGGAAAAAATATGCGTATAGTCTTGTTCCTCTTGATTAGTAGAGCCGTTTTCGTTTTGGAATCGTGGCATTTCATCCACTGAGCAGAGAGAACGAAGAGAGGAAAGGTCTGTGCATGGAGGGGGTCTCATGAAACCCTAGGTGGCTGAAGGTAGGAGATGTAATCTCCACCGTTGGAGCGTTTTGAAATGTTAGACTTTGTCCTTCGATCGCACGGTCCTCATTCTCCCAGAAAACGGAGGGAAAATTTGAATTGGAAACGCAGTCGTTTCATTTAGCAACGCGTCTGGGCTTTGGCCTCTTTCCTATCCGCACCCCCCTTTCATATGGCCCAAGCAGAATGAACTGGCGCGTATTATTGTTTCCACCCCCTCCCTTTTATATTATTTTGAATTCTTTTTAATTCTTTTAATATTTTTGCAACCTTTAAAAATTCATAAGTAATTGATAAATAATGATTTTTTTACTCATTCTTTTTTCTATGTTTAGATAATAATGTGTAGAAAAATATAAAAATAAAAATGAAATTTTATTTTTAATGTGGAATTTTTGGTGGTATTTTCTTTTAAATAGGGCAATTATTTTCTTTTGGTTGATACCTTATCTTGCAAGAATTGTCTTAGGACCTTCCCTTAGGTTTTTTGAGCCATTCTTTTTGGCATAGTTAGATATTGAACCCTAGTTTCATGTAGGATTTATCCCTTGATTTTAGAAATTAAATTTGATGTAGTTTGATTGTTAGACATTTAGGTGCTCTAATTAGGGTTTTAAGTTGTATAGGTGAACTTCAACAAATTTGTTTTGGGGTTTATAGGCCAAATTAGTGTATGGGGAATATATGGGTTAAGGGTAAGTATGTATAGAATCCCCTAGAATTTTTCTAGAATATTGTATGGTGTTTTAGTATTTTTCATTGATTTTTGAATGTATGGATAATATGTGTGTTGCTTAAAGGCATAAGTTGTATTGTTGTGTTTTCTTTCCTTCTCTGTTGAGTGTGTGAGCTTTGAAGATTGAGTTGAAGACCTTGTGGATCATCATGGAAGCTTTGAAGACCTTGAAGAGGAGTTTAGCATAACTTTTGTTGTTTGGTTTATAGGTTTATAGGTGCATAGGCAGAGCCCTAGATAGAATATTTTGTTCAATAAACAAGGAGTGTCTTGTTCACCTCCTTCCTTCTCTGTGACATAGAGTCCCTTAAGGGTATTCACCTCTCTCCTTTGGAGGGATTAGTGACCTTGCCCTATAAGGTAGAACTTTGAGAGAGCCTTTCCTTTGATGTTAAGTTCTCAATGGCATCCTTTGGAAGTCAGTGAGTACTGTAACATCCCCACCTCATCTTGTTAACTGAATCTTGTTTGCTGGAGCATTGGAGTCATTGAAGATAGAAGCTGAAGCCTTGAAGAGGATGATTCCTTGGAGATTGTGGAAGTCTGAAGACTCTGTGAAGATCAAGTTGATGCCTGAAGATCCCTGAAGATAGTGAAGCCTGAAGGTAGAGCTGATCAAAGGAGCTGGAGCTCAAGGGAGAAGATGAGTTGATACTCATGTTGTAGGGTTGATACCTGGAAAGCAAGTGATCTCTGAAGTCTGAAGACTGGGTTGCTGCTGGAGGAGCTGAGGCTTTATTCTGTTTTCTTTGATGTATTGTGTGTTTTGTCTGATTTGTCTGCTGCATTAGATTAAGCACATTTAGCACAAGTTCAGTCTAAGAGCATGAGTGCATCTGCTTGTACTGTTACTGCTTGGCTTTGCTTGCGGGTATTCGGTAGAGCCCAGCTCCCTTGCCCATGTGTTTATTTTGCTTGATAGCATGATCTCATTTTCTGTCTGTATGATTACAGTTTACTGTTATTTTGCTTGATAGCATGTTGTTTATTTCAGTATGATTACCGTTATTTCATGACTGGCTTGAGGTCGAGACGAGCTTGTGGAGGCTAAAGCCCCACACACATTTCCTCCCTCACTTGCATTGCATGCATTTTACTGGTAAAGCTGATGCTTTTGTCTGTTTTGGTGTATCATTGACATGATCCCTTAGGACTCTCATTTCCTCTGATGAGGATTTGATGATAGACTTTTAGGTTGAAACCTATGCATGACAACATCTAGGAGTTCCCTGTTCAAACCTCAACCATAGGATGAATCCATGGCATGATAACAGTAGGACTTGATAGTCTCCCTCCTAGTTGGGCCTGTTCTCTTCTCATCTCAAAGCAGTTTAAGATACAGTAATCATGAATGATTTCTTTCGTACGTTACGAGCCTTAAGCTATCTGAGAAAGGATTGTGGGAGAGTTTCTTTTCCACAGTCTGGATGTTTAGTATGGTACCCTTTGGGTGACATGCGACGCATTCACTCTCAGGTCATAGTCTCTAGTGCGGTTGAAATCGCAAACACAATAAAAAACACTTCTTTCAGGAAATAAACCGTAGTTTCCCGAACTACGTTCGCTCTGATCTTCCATACAGTGTGGAAGTACGTAGGCATAGGATGCGACGTCCTAGCGAGCAACCTTCCCCATCTTCCCCCGTAGTTAGCCGAACTACGTTGACTCTGATTTCTCATTCTCTGATGAGAATACGTAGGCATAAAGCGCGATGCTTTGCCGAGTCATTTTTCTTTTCTTTTTCAGCCAGCCTTGATAGGTAGATAGATTATAACTAACCCGTCCAAGTAAACAAACAAGTGAGGATCCCGTCGAGTACGACGGACGTGAGGGGTGCTAATACCTTCCCCTTGCGTAACCGACTCCCGAACCCGGACAATGGTTGCGACGACCTTGTCTTACCCTTTTTTCGTCAGGTTTCTCCGATCGTTTCCTTTCCCGCTCTGAGGGATAAATAACGAAAGGTGGCGACTCTTCTGTTTTGCCGGCACCTTATTTTCGCGCAAGCGACACTTATCGCATCAACTCTCCCGCATTTCAACGCAAATCAAACTCCCTCGAAACTCACTCGCGAGTCTGTAAGAGAAACAGAGCAAAAAAAATCAAGTGGATAAAACCGCTCCTAGAGGAATCAGAGTCGCTTCGATGGCGTCTTTGACGATAGCGAATCAACAAAAGAAAACCAGAGACCAATTTTCAAGTATCACTTCTTCTTTCTACGTGTGCTTTGCGTCAAAAATTTGTGCGAGCTACATTCCAAATTATTCTTCTCTGCATGTTGCGCCTGTGTTGTTGTGGTGAGCAGTTGTTGCGGTTATGCTGAAACAAGGTTGAAGTTAGGGTGGTGGTTGTTGACTGATATGGTGTCAAGGTGGTGGCTGCGTTTTTGGTTGCTGGAGCTTGTAGCAGGTGGTGTCAAAAACCTGTAGTGTGAGGCATTGTTCACAAGGTGTTATTGATGGATTTGCATCAAGTATGTGTGAACATTGCAGTTTATGTTGTTTAGAGAAAAAGGGTGGTGTTACGCGGTTAAGAATGAGTGAAGGTAAGGTTGTGAAGGTAGAATTGAGTTGTTATGGTTTTCAAAGTTTTTTGATTTTTGAAGAAGAGATGAACAGGTTAGAATTCCCTCCCCCTTCTCTTATTGTTTCACTTTGTTATCCTCTTTTTATCCCAACGGACTTGTTTTTGAAAATGGTACCACTAATTCCTGTTGTGCTGCAGATGTTGTCTGGTGTGGTGAGGGTCAAGCGTTTTGTTTTGGAGTAGCTAGTTGCTTTCCTTATGTCAGGTTTTTGTTTTGCCTCAAAATGGTTGTATCAGCAAGCATGTTATATGGTTTGTCTTGGACGGTACAACAGGTTCTTTATGTGCTATATTGTGGGAATACTCATGTTATGAAAGTGTGAGGTGTGCTAGTCGCGGTAGCTCGTACGAGAGGCTTCCATGAGCTTTGTCAATTCGTAGTAGCTAGTGATGGTAACATGGGATGAGGTTGTGTGAAGCCCCTTTGGTAGCTTGTTGCAAGTTGCCTTATAGAAGGACTTAGTGACATGACCTTATTTTCCTTCATATTATTTTTCTTTTGTAAATGGACCTTGCCACATCTTTTACCAATTGTTTTACCAACTTTCTTGTACATGGGCCTAATACTTTACAACTTGTAATGGACTTTGAAAATTGTAACATAAGTTTGTTTATTGTATGGACTTTTGAATCATGATTTGGGATTGAATGAGTAAAAGGGTTAATGATATTAACAATGAATGGATTTAAGAACATGGACTAAAAGAAAATGGTTATATAAATGGATAAACAAATGGTTTTAAATGTGAATAACAAAACGGTTTCAAAGTGGGTTGAAAAATGAAATAAATGTGGATAAGAATATGAATTGAGAAAATGGATAGGTTTGTATTTGGACAAATGGGTTGAATAGCGGATGTTGAAGTTGAACTTTAAATGATGAACTGGAATGAATGGATTTTAAAAATATGGGTTAAAAAGGTTTAAAAATGGATAATGATGGATAGAAATGGATCATGGATAGAAAATCCTGATTTTTAGCCCAAGACCAATCTTAACTTTTTTTTCACAAGCCTCTGATTACATGACATACCGTTACCATTGAACAACCCGCAACTGAAACAACGACCATTACTTTTGATTCTCTGAACCTCTAATCAATAAGTTCTGAATTGATCTCTGGGAAAATAAATCCCCAGATGAACACAACCTGGACCTATGATCATGATGAACCTGACTTTTGAATTGAACCTCCCATGAATCATTTCCTGATAACTTGCCGGCTCCTACCATATGACAAATGAAATTTGAGGTACACACCACATCATCCCCGATGGACCTGATCTCCTGTCCATGATGAGAAATAAACCCTGATCCTGAGCCAACTGGAGATAAGTTTGCCAACCAACTTGAACCCATGGACTGATGAATTCTTAGGCCCTTGATGCCTGGAAATTCTTGAAGAAAGTAAGCTTGATACTTGATGATTTGATTCAGAACTACTCCCGATCCCATGTCTTAGAAGACCCATGCAGATCATGACTATGAACTATGTACTAATGATGATGCAAATGAACGCGAAGTAAAGCCAGTCAAAGTTAGAAAAAGGTGAGGGCAAATTTTGGGGTGCAACATGTAGTGTTAGCCATATATTTAATATTCTTATAAATTAAACGCCCTAAATCAATTGGTTCCCTTCTCAAAATAGCTAAAAGTCCTACACACCGCTTCACAATAAATTGTGATTGGTTAGACACGTCTTCTAGAGACTACACAAAAAATGAGGCCCAAGCCCTCATAATTTAGCGAAATTCAGCTATTTTAAGCCATAGCGTTAAGCCACGGTCAACCACCCATTCTGCCCCTGGCCCACAAAAATCCTTAAGAATTTCTTGGGACATGGCCTCGTTTATCACTCTGTGCTCATTTCTATAGGTCCTAAGAGCACATGCAGGAGGAGGATGAAGATCTAAGAGAGTTAATAGCACTAACAGAGTAATTGATATACTTACCTTGCACATAAGAAGTGCAGGTGCCCACATCACTAAATGCCGCATTTGCATAAAATTTTAGGCCTATGGTTTTGTTGGTTTCTTCAATTAGATTATTGAAACTTATCTAATGCCTCTGCTACAACATTGCTACTACTTCTTCGAAGCCTATGAGGTCCTTGCATGCAAAATCTCTCTCTCTCTCTCTCTCTCTCTCTCTCTCTCTCTCTCTCTCTCTCTCTCTCTCTTTCTCTCTCTCTCTCTCTTACAATGTGGTAGCCAACTAACTTGAGATATTTTTCTGCATTAGCTTTTGAAAGAAACTTGAGATTGGGAAAGGTTGGAGCATTAGGTGCGAGGGTAAATCTTAAAGATGAACCTCTTGTAACTCTTCCACTTTTTGAATCCGTAATTCCTGCAACAACACAACAAAATAACATTGACAGAGAAAAAAATATAAAGTAAAGATTGTGAACAGAGAAAATTTTTGAACAAGAAAGAATAGAAATATGATTTATGATGAGAAGAAATTTAAAATATCTATTTATAGTCCATGTTTCCGTTGCCATCATGTGTATTATGTGTCCATTGAATGGGTGACGATAACGGTATTACCAGTGTCTCTCAGCCAATGTCTATATCATGCATGTTATGCATCCATCGTGCGTGAGATACTAATAGTCTTCAGATTCCCCCCAATGTCTCTATCGTGCATGTTATGTAGACATCGCACGCCTGATTTAACGTTATCACACGTGCAATGTCCTGCGTGATTATTCTAAGGGGGGCTTCATCATTTCCTTTTTCTCTCCTTCTCTTTTATTTTCTTTCCTTCGTCTCTTTCACCTGCTTTCTTTGCTTGCAACACAACACACAAATTGTACATGTCTTAATAACCAAAGTTAAACTTTAAAATTTAAAGATTTACTTATTGATGGGTTACCTCCCATCCAACGCTTCTTTACCTTCATTAGCTTGACAGTCTGTGCCTAAGGCACGTCAAGTGCAAGGAATACCCTCACTCGGTTAATTCACCTTCATTCTTTCCTTTATCATCCTCGCTACCTTTTTCTTCAAGCAAGTAGTATGTCTCCAGATTATCAACATACGGTGTCCATTCATACACATTAAACACCACATTCTCCTTATTGAACTTCAAGCTAAGTCCTCCGGTTTCCATATCTATTAAGGTCATCCTGGTTGCCAAGAATGGGTGTCCAAGAATAACTGCACCACCTGTGTCTCCCTTCATGTCAACCACCACAAAATCTGCAGGAAAAACTAAAATGTCGACATGTACTAACACGCCTTGCAAGATACCATGAAAATGAGTAACAGATAAATCGGCCAAAGTGAAAGTCATATTATTCGCTATGATATCTCCCAAATTCAATTCATAAGCCTTATTAAGTGGCGTGATAATGATAATAGACACAAAATCAGATAAATCGTGTGGTATATTTACTCCACCATTGGTGCAAGAGATGGTAAACTTAGATGGATCCTTCATCTTTGGTGACAGTGTTTGGGGAACTGCCGTATTGCATTTCTCGGTCATGTTTACATGTTCTTTGTCCAACTTCTACTTTTTACCCTTTAAAAATGCCTCCATAAATTTAGCAAACTTGGGTATTAGCTTTAAAACTTCATGAAAATAAATACTTTCCTGAAGTGTGGTCAACACCTCTTTAAACTTGGAAAACAATCATGCATCATCTTCCTATACTAGTTTCTTCTTAATTAGTGGATATGGCAGTTTTATGCAATCAAGGATTTTGGGATTATGGTCATTAAGGATATGCTTCTTAGTCCTTCTCCTAGAGGATTTTTTGTATATTAATTGTTCAATGGTGAATCCTTTCTCAGCTTTGTCACTCTTATTTTCCCTCTCCGTTTTCTCAGTCCTCACTCCTTCCTCTTCCATTATTTCATCTTCACCCTTATTAGTGATCACCTCACAACCTGTTTCTAAAGCCTTATGTCACATCCTCATTTTGACCCTAGCCTTTCATATTATATATTCATCACATCATTATCATATACATAGTGCATACCCGACATTTGGATTTGCAATGAAATATCAAAGGAGGATTATGGCTTTGAAACAAGTGTTTTAGCTATGGAGGGCTAAGGGTTTCATGCTTGTTTTTAAAGGTTTTTTTTAACATTGGGAATTTGGATCTTATCATACTCTAAATTTTTACCCCTTAGATGTCATCATCATTTACATAACCATATTATTAGGACAAGCATCCTTGCATCACTAACCAAATCATCAAGCTTTGTTTGTTTGTTTATTTTGTTGAAATTAGGGTTTTATGGAGAAGAGGAGTACACTTAGATCAAGCATGAGTTAAATGAGAAATCAACCAAGGAGGTCCTCGTATATTTCATGGGTCTATAAGAGGTCATTAGGTCCAAAGAAATCCAATTCAAAAGCTTCCTAAGTGGATAGGAAGGGTATTGACTTCATCTGATTCAAAAGTCTACTGAGGCATCACAAAGTCAACTCTTGAGTTTTGTGGTCAACTACGAGCTTTGTGAGTCTTATTCCATGGTCTCATGTGAATTAATCAAGAAAATCAAGTTAAGAATCATAAAGTCAAGAGTGATTTTCAAGGAAAGCCAAGAGGGTTCTAAGTTTATTTTGACTTTCCTATTAACATGAAAGTTGTAGATGGTTATCTCAATTTTCCTTTGATGCCAAGTTTCAAAGCTTCAATTTAGAATTCAAAATCACAATTTCAATGCAATTTTGTTCTTAATTCATTCAAGGAAATCCAAGTTACATGTCCATATTATTCTCCATTCCAAGCCATTGGTCTTAAGTTCAAGAAGTGAACTCCTATTTGCAAATTCATGGTAATTCAAAGTTGGATCTAAAATACAAGAATTGTGTGCCTTAAAACTTCAAGTTGCATTTTTTTTTTAAAAAGGGGGTCCATTTAAGAGTAATCTCTATTGGAAGTTCCAAATAGTTTCAATTAAGATTCAAATTCACAAGTGAGGATGGTATACAAAGAAAACCACATGGTGCTAGGAGTGTTCTATTTGCATTACAACAAAAGTTCCCTGAAATACCAAAATGTAAAGTACAAAAATTCTCATGTTTGATGCCGAGACCAACACATTTGAACTCATTTCACAATTTCAATTTTTGAATTCAATTTTCAATTTATAATCATGTCACAATGTTCTATTGCAATACAATTCCAAAAGTTGACACCAATTTCCAAAAAAAACACAAGCCTTTCTATCTACAAAGCTTCATTAGCCATAACAAAAGCCAAAGCAACATCTTGAAGTATTCATGCAATTTCTCCTCGTCCCTCCAAATTCAACATGAAGCCTTGTCTTCATGTCATAACTTCCCCAAATATCCCCATCTATTCGGAATTTCCTCAAGCAACATTTCATGAAAGGAAAAAGAATATTAGAACTCAACTTATCATCCAAATTCACAATTCAAACATCAAACCAAATCAATTTTAATTCTTGTAACAAACCATAAATCATAAGCCATAAGCCAAACACCAATTCAAAACATAATCAGTTTGTTTACAACAAATCAAGTTCATACAAGATTCAATCATCAAAATCGTTCAAGTTTAAAACCAAACATCAATTCAAGCAAGTTCAATCATTTTTCAAAACCATTCATTACTCATATTCTAATTTAGTTCAATTCACCCAAAGATCACATTCTAATTTTATCACACCAAATCATAAAAAGGAACACTCAAAATCAGAATCCACATGACATCTTTCTACTCATTTTCGTGTAAAGATAATTCCCATAATCAAGGTCAGGAAAGTCAGAATGAGATATAGGGACCACACAAGTTAGAACAACAAAAATAGAGTGGAAGACAATTTCAAATAGTTACAAGGCAATGCTCAGCTATACAAGATACACGAAAAGAGGATGTTTCAGGGTATCATAAAGTCAACAGAATTAGCATTATAAACAATTGACATGGAAATGAAAAAAGACGAAGAATTTGCATAGCCAAGAAAACTCAGATTGTTCACCAAAGGTAATTCTGAGTCAGCATAAGAGGGATCTGAATCTCCATAATAAAAGAGAGGGGGGTTCGATAGAAGGGTGTTGCACCCTAAAATTTGCTCAACCTATTCCACTTGGTTTATGTTTCAATTGCATTAGCATTTGCATATAGAGTCATGTACATAGTCTAATCATCTGCATAGCATAGCATAGCAAGTCATCCAACAAGGGACCAAGTACTATTCTCACCTCTATGAGCCTATCAAGAGGTTATTGTTCAAATCCAATCTCCTTCAAGTCATCAGAAAGAATTTGAAAGCTGGGAAGTCAATGGATCAAGCAGTGCATCCATCTCCTATCTGAGGGTATCTGAAGACCATCAAAGAAGTTGTGAGTTGTGAATTGAGCATGAAGAGTATGTGGACATCATGGAAGGCTTAGAAAGTCATTTGGAGGAGGAGGCAAGTCATTGGTATGATCACAAGGGTTGCAGTTGAAGACAGTCAACTAGGGTTTCATCTGGGTCAACTCTGGGTCAACTGTAGGTCAAAAGATTGATTGAAAGGCATTAAGGTCTATTGGAGAGATGTGGGGTTCATCATTTGACATGTAAATAAGGATATGGTGATGTGCCAAGAATAAATCAAGAGAAATTAAGGAGAAGATAAGTTTCTAAATTAGGGTTTCTGTGTAAAATCCCCTGATTTAGGTCAAACTTCCAAGCAAGATAAGTCAAAATGCAAGATTCAAATGGATCCTTGGTCAACATGAAACTTTTAGAGGATCTAAATACCTTTAATTTTAGTTGTGGAAGACATCAAGGAGATTTATAGAACTCAAGTTATGGTCCTTGCAAGTTATAGGTCATCTGAGGTATCTGAAATTTTGTCTGTGAAAGTTACTTGTCTTCCAAGCAACTTTTACCCCTCAAGGAGATTTCAAATGAATTTCTGGTCAACATAAGAGTTGTTCCTCATTGTCTTATCTTTCTATAATGGTATGGTATGCCTTCATATGATTTGTGGAACTCCACTTATGGTCTTGGAAAGCAAAGGGTATTTTGGTCATCTGAGAATTACAGGTCATTTCAAGCCTATGCCCAAAACTCATACAAGGAAGCTTCAAATGGAAAACTTCACAACATAAAACTTGCTCCAAATGACATTTTTAGTCTATAAAAGTTACCATGAAAGATTGGAAAGACTTATAGCCCAAGGTTTCAAAATTGGTGAATTTAATGAATAAAAAATGACCTAAAATTGAGATTTTTCATAATTTGGCCAAATGGGATGAAATTATAGGTCATTTTGATTGGAAAAAATGTTTTAAGAACATTGGCAAAAGTAGAATTTTTATTTTGGTTCAAGATTTAGAAGTTATGCATGGTTACTTACAAGTGAAGTTACATAATCCAAATCCAAGGGAAAGTGTGCATGGGAAGTTTCTCCAAGGTTCTAGGACTTTCCAATGACATATATATATTGAATTGAAGAGCTTCATGCCATGGTTGGTGAATCATTGTGATCAAAACACAAGTTATACACAATTCTTCCATTTTTGCAAAACCTCTCAAACTTCATCAAATCTCCATCAATTTCCACATTTCTTGATTGGATCATCATCAACATCCTTCATAGATCAGAATTCCATCAAAGATTTGGTTGAATTGAGCAAGAATCGGGCCATCCATCTTCATCATCCAAGGTGTAAGAACTTTGGGATTGCTGAATTCAAGAGGATTGAACAAGAATCTTTGCATACAGAATCAAGATTTGAGTGTGTGGATCAAGTTCAAACCATTGCAAGCATCAGATTCAAGGATTTCCATAGCTGTTATCATCATCATACCAGGTTGGTTCTCTCATTCAAATTGCATGATTTAGTTAGAATCATAGGGAATTGTTAGTATAGAACTGTTAGGATAGGTTAGAGGATTGATTTCACAAAGTTTGGAGAAGTTTCATGGAGGTTATCAATGGTGTACCAAAACTGTTAGAGCTTATAACATCAAGGATATGGCACGATAACCTTGGATAAATGGCTTAGAATGATCAGTGTGAAGTGTAGATTAGGTTAGGATAAGATTTGGAAAGAATTGAAGTGGTTGATAACAGGTGAACATGGTGGAACCAAGCTGTTACACCTATCGGGTTTGGAGTTTGGTTGAGTTTTAGAAGGAATTAATGATATGGTTGTGTAGAGGGAAGAAAATAGAGCATCTTTGCTCTTTGAATCGTGTGATTTCATGGATAGACAAGGGAGAACAGAGGTGATGAACTCGTGCATGGGAGAGGAGAGTTTCAGAAACCCTAGGGTTTCTAAGGTTGAAGACGAAGTGAGAGCCACACGATCCAGGGTTTGACTTGGACTTGGGATGTAATCTGATGGCTGTGGTTTAAAGTTCAAAACGGAGGGAACTTCCAAGGGTGCTGCGCACCGTTTCATTAAACTCTGCTGATGGGCTCAGATTTCCCTTGCTATTCGTACCCCCTATCCTCAGGCCCAAACCTAAAATGAACTAAAAACCTTGCTAAATACACCGTTCCAGTTTTTTTTATTTTTGATTGAGTTTTCTGAATGCATTGGGCCCAGACGCGCTTGCTATGCGCGCCCCCCAGTCTGGGCCCATCCTTTCTTTTAACTGATTTTAATTAATTTCTGCACCCTCATCCATTTAATTTCATTTTAATTTCTTTCAAAAAATTTAATTCTTTGGAAAATCATAAATAATTGAAAAATGCATGATTTTAATTGGTTCTTTTTGCATATTGTTCATAATTTTGTTAAGAAAAATATCACATAAAAAAAATTAACACTTCATTTTATTTTCATATTTTTGGCATATTTTTCTTTTAAATATGTGTAAATAATGTTTAGTTTAATGCATGAATTTGTTGATTTTAGTTTGAATAGATGCTTTAATATTTTTAACCCATTCTTTTTAGGTTGTTTAGCTTAGAGCTTTAGATTGTATATAAAATTTAGTTCATATTTTTAGAACTTAGTCTTAGGTGATTTGTTTAGGTGTGAATAATATGATCAAAACTAGGGTTTAGGAGATAACGTAGGAGAATTAAATCATTTCCCTTAGGAGTTGTAGATTGAATCTTTGGGGTATGGGACTATAGGGATTATGGGTAGATATTAGATCGCTTAGAAAATATTAGGATCCCCCTACTGCTATTAGTATACTGTCTGTATCTGTTTGACTGTGTGGTGTGCCCTCTCTAGGGTTATTTCATTTGTCTGTGTGGGGTATTGGGATTGCTTTGGGGATTGGGAGAGCTGATACCTGTGATGATGAAGTCAATTGGAGATCAAGAGATTGAGGACCAACTTCCAGAGTTGATGAAGAGATCCTTTGCTAGCAGCTGTTGAAGGCTATAGGGTTTAGGAGCTAGGCAGAGCTCTAGAGTAGCCAAATTGATTCATAAACATGGAAGGTCTTGATTGCCTCCATTCCTCTCTGTGATGCAGAGTCTCTCTAAGACATTCACCCCCTTCCTTTGGAAGGCTTGGTGATAGTGTCTAAGAGATAGAACTCTTGAGAGAAAATATCCTGTGTGTTGTTAGCAGTCTGTTTGCCACCTTTGGTGGTCAACTAATTGCTTAACACCCAGTTCACTCTTGTGATTGATTCCTCAGCTTGGAGATTGAGACTTGAAGAAAAGCCATTGCAGATGGAAGACTGATAATCAAGACCTTGCTTGAAGGCTGTGGAGATGAAGACTGAGGCTTGCCTGAAGCTTGCAGCTGTTTGGAGATGACTTGAAGACAGATGTTGATGCAGAGCTGCTGTGGCTGTTTATTTTTGCTGTTTATTTTCTGATGTATTGATTGGTTTTCCCTGACTGTATTGTTTGCTGTTTAACCTGTTAGGTTGAAAGTGAATTCTGTTCACTTTTGCCTATTGTTTTCTAGGTTCGAGGTTGAGTGGGACTCCCTTGCCTCGCTTGTATTGCTGCATCCATGCATTTTACTGCTTTACTGTATATATATGCTATTGTTTCTGTTTCCGTCTATTCCCTTAGGATCTCTATTTCTCTCTGCGCAAGAGAGGAGCATGATAGACATTAGGTCTTAACCCATGCATGATAACATTAGGTTAGTTTGATTCCCTTCGCAACCATAGGTTAGAGTTCTGTCTCTTCTCATCTTAAAACAAACAGAAAAACACAATAAGATTTCAAACACAATAAAAGACACTTCTTCCGTAAAAGAATGTGAACTCATCAAAACGTCAATTTTTGTCCGCTTGGGCCAATAATCAGAAAAACCCTTTTTCAGAAGGAATGAAAACAATCAAAACAAGCCTGTGTCTTCCGTAGCCCGAACTACGTTTGCTCTGATCTTCCGCGCTGTGTGGAAGTACGTAGGCATAGGATGCGATATCCTAGCGAGTAACCTTCCCCTCCTTTCCCGTAGGTAGGCGAACTACGTTGACTCTGATTTCTCGTTCCAGACGGGAATACGTAGGCATAAAGTGTGATACTTTGCCGAGTCATTTTCTTTTCTTTTAACCCCTGACCTTTAGAGTAGATAGAATAACAATCCATACCCGAAAACAAGCGTGGATCCCGTCGAGTACGACGGACGTGAGGGGTGTTAATACCTTCCCCTTGCGTAACCGACTCCCGAATCCAGGTTTTGGTTGCGATGACCATACCTTTTCCCGTCTTTGCGGTAGGTTTACTCTGAGCGTTTCCTTTCCCTCCCGTGGGATAAATAACGCACGGTGGCGACTCTTCTGTTCAGCCGGCGCCGATTTTCGCAGTAGCGACAGCTGGCGACTCTGCTGGGGATCCAACGTCCCCTGGCTGCTAAGGACTGCGATAGTCCTTATGCATTTGGGATCCAACGTCCCTTAAGAGAGTCAATCCTAACGCTTGTTTTCCCGTCGAGGATTTTGTATGGATTTATATTTCTGACCTTTATTTTCAGCATTTTATTATTATTATTATTGCTGTATTGGGGGGTGTGACGGGTGTTCTTTGATTGAGAGATAAGCCAGACCTGGGCTTGAGTGCACCTAGACTTAGAGTAGAGATTAGTGGGCGCGCACGTGCTTTGCATGTCCTAGTGTCCCGCGAAATCTACACTCAGACGAGGTTCTTCTGGTTGGCCTCCTGTCCTGCCCTTTGGGTGGCTCGGGTTGCTGGTTAGTTGGATTGTCGACTCTGGGGACCGATCATTTGGAAGTTGGCTAAGTGAGGCCTCTTCAGGATTTGATGATGCCACTCCTTCTGGGAATCGTATCATCAACCCTGAAAGTCTGTGACGCCGACGACCGCATAGGATGCCATACCTTTGTCAGTTACTAGGACACCTACTTGTGAGAGGGTTTTGGGGTTATGCAGGTAACTAGACCTTCAGATACCGGTCATTTCTTGATCAGAGATCCTGGGTATTTATGGACAGTTATGAGGTCTATCAGAGACCAGTTAGAGTATGGTTTGAGGTCTATCAGAGACCAGTCAGAGTTATGGTTTGAGGTCTGTCAGAGACCAGTTGGGGTTATGTTATGGGTCTATCAGAGACCGGTGTTGGAGCTTTGTATTGGGTCTATCTGAGACCAGGGTTTGAGACTGTTGATATGGTTCAGGCTTCTCAGCTATAGCACTTGGTCCCTGTTGCATGTTGCTTGCATTGCATTATTTGCATAATCACTATCATTGCATCCCATTAACGTGTGTCTGTGCTGCAGGTGCATTTGCACATCCCCTGGTTCTAGTGTCTGGACTTCTGGGTATTGATCATGGCTGGTTTGAGGATGATAGATGCCTATAAGCTACCTATCCCTGATATTGCTCCCCTCCTGGGTCTGATTTCTCTTGTTGATGAGGATGTCCGTAGAAGCTTCAGGCAGAGTTACGGACGGCTGTTGAGTTTGGTTCGCAAATCCACTGATGATGAATTGAATGGGCTGTATACGCTGATGCAATTCTATGACCCGGCTTTGAGGTGTTTCACGTTTTCTAATTTTATCTTGGGGCCCACCATGGAGGAGTATGTGGAGTTTACTGAGCTGCCGGTGCAGAATGCAATTCCTTTTATTCACTCTGCCGCTGAGCCCAAGTTGGAGGATCTAGTTAAGGCCTTGTACATGAATGCTTCTGAGATGTTGATGACTTCTTGGCGAGGGGTTCCAGGTTTCTCCCTCCAATTCCTGGTTGGTAAGGCTCAAGAGTACGCCAAGAATGGGTGTTGGGTGGTCTTTAACGCTATTTTGGCTCTATGCATTTATGGGATAGTGTTGTTTCCCAACTTCCCAAACTTCGTGGACATGGATGCATTTCATCTATTTGCTATTGGTAACCCAGTGCCAACACTGATCGGAGACTTCTACCATTCGATGCACTATAGAAATGAGAACAGGAGAGGCAAGAACGTCTCTTGTTGCGTGCCTTTACTGTACATGTGGTTTAGGAGTCATCTTCCCCTGAAGGGACCTTTTGTGGATAGTACAACTAGCTGGCCAGAGCGCATGATGAGGCTATCTTCCGAAGACATTGAGTGGTTTGACCGAGACTTGCTGGGGTCAGAGCTTATTTTCAGTTGTTCTGGGTACCCTAATGTTCCGTTGATAGGAAGAAAGGGGTGTATCAACTACAACCCTTCTCTGTTTATTCGCCAGTTCGGATATGAGTTGAAGAACCCACCTCAGGAGGAAGAAGTACAGGAATCTCTGTACTTCACCGGTGATTTGAAGGGAGAGTTGCTAGCCAAGCTGCAGCACGCATGGACGCGTATTAACAGAAAAGGGAAACCACTGTTAGGGAAGAATGATTGTCAGGCTTATGCACCCTACAGAGTTTGGATCCAGGAGAGAGCAAGACAGTTGCGGATGCCATTTCCAGATGCACCAGTCCCTGTCCATATTCCGGTGGAAGAGCCAACCACTGTTACTAGGGAAGCCTACGAGCAAGTTGTGAAAGAAAAAGAAGCCTTGATGAAGATCAATGAAGGGTTAGAGCAAGAACTAGCTCAGATACGCAGTGAGAAAAACAAGGTTGTGCATGCTTTCCAACAGCAGATCGAGCTAGTAAACAGACTAGGGGCTGAGTTGACTGAGGAGAAGAAGAAGCGTGAACGTCTGGGGCAAGAGTTCAGAAGCTCCCATGACATGTTGGAATCCAAAAAGAAAGCACTCGACGCCGCTCACCGGGAGATCTCTTCTTGCAATAAGACTTGGAATGCTACGCTCACCAACAATAAAAAGAGGGGAGATAAATTGAAGCAGCAAATTTCTGACCTCGAGGAGCAGTTGAAGGCTAGCATTAAGAAGTATGAAGAAGAGGTGATGACCAGGTACAGTCTCCAGAATGCATTGAACAAAGCCATCGAGGGCAGGAACGAAGCTGTGTCTCAGAAGCGGAAGCTAGAGGATCGCTTCGGAGAAGCGGCATGGGAAGAAACCGCTGGTGACGTGCGACGTGTGCTCAAACGAAGAAACCAACTTGTTGAAGGGCTGCTTACCCGACCAGGTCATCCAGAGACCAAGAAGTTAATAGAAGGGTACCGGGCTTACGGGAGTACTTGATCATTTCATGTATTAACTTGTATGCTTTATTTGCATAGTGCTGACCATCACCAGGATTGTTGGTTGAGGTCATGCCTTCTTATTATACTCAGTGATATTATATTCTTGGCTTATTGGTTTTCTCTGCAATATATGAGGCTTTCTGTGATTCAGCTCCGATCTTCGTATTGCTAGCACTGGCACCTTCACACTAGAACCGGGGAATGATCTTCCCTAATGCACAGACACACACATTGCATTGCATTCATATTCATATCACATTACAGGTGATTATGGGATGGTATCTTATTTCCTGCTCTGTATCAGGTCTTTTCAGGATTGAAGATCAGCGACCGCACCGCTACTCCACTCGCACCAACTGTCGAAGAATCATGGATCAAATGCAGAACGAGATGCAAGATATGCACGAGAAGCTAGCGCTCTTTATGCAGACCATGGAGACTATTGCAAAAGGTCAGGAGAATTTGCAAGCTATGGTGCAGCCTCTGTTGGCAAGGAACGCTGGGCATGGAAATGAGGATCATCAGTCTGTACGAGTCGACACTGTTCATGGGGATGGTACTCCCAAACCAGTGGCTCCACCTGTAGTCAATATACCTGCTGCTAATGTCAACAATGGTACCGCTGCTGGGAACGGTAACGTTGGAATTGGGAACGAGACTGTTGTCCATAATGTTGGGCTTGGAGATGTTAACCTGGGTGATAATATGGGAGGCAACGGCTTCGGTAATGCTGGATTCGGGTTCAATGATCAGGGATTCGATAATGCTGGGAAATATGGTTTCAATACTCAAGGCTTCGGGCAGGACGGTTTTGGTGTGACTAATCAGGGTTACAGAGGATTCGGAAATGGAAACGGCGCTGGGTTAATGGCTTTTGGACCTGCTGGAATTGCTCCGGGGTACGGCAACAGAGGGCGAGGCCCGGTGATGAATCAGATTAGAGCTGGCTGCAACAATGGATACGATGGGTATGGAGCTGGGAATGGTAACTGGCAAGAGGACCAGCAGGAGGACGCTTTCTCCGGTGGAGGTTTCGAAGGGCCGATGGATGACTCCCAGAGGATCAGAATGCTAGAGGAGCAGATGAGGGGGGTCGTAAATCAAAGTGTTGTGGGCTTGGATATGTCAACAATGGGTCTGGTACCTGGCTTGAGGGTGCCAATCAAATTCAAATCTCCTACATTTAATAAGTATAAAGGGGACACCTGTCCAAAAGTGCACGTGCGGTCTTATTACAGAAGAATGTCTGCGTATTCAACTGATGAGAGGATGCTAATGCATTTCTTTCAAGATAGCTTGTCAGGTCCTTCCCTCGAGTGGTATATGGGGTTGGAACCAACGCATATAAAGACATGGAAGCAGCTGGCAGAGGCCTTTGTAGCTCACTATAAGTATAACAGCGACTTGGCACCCAACCGGGTCCAACTGCAGGGTTTATCCCAGAAGAAGGGTGAGAGCTTTAAAGAGTATGCGCAAAGATGGCGCGACATGGCTGCTAGGGTCCGTCCTCCTTTAGAGGACAAGGAAATGAATGACATGTTCATTGGGACATTCACCGGCATGTTTTATGACAAGTTGTTTCACACATCTTTGGCCAGTTTCTCAGACTTAATTCTGATGGGAGAAAAGATTGAAAGTAACATTAAGCAGGGAAGATTCCAAGCTGAGGAATCTACTGCATCTGGAAGCAACAGAAAGGCTTTTGGTGGGAACCGTCAGGGCGATGCAAGAGCAGTGTTTGGGGGCCGAGGCAGAGGTCGAAACCAGTATAATCAGCCGCAGCAGGTGGCAAGCGTTACTATACCGTTTCAGCAACAACCATTTCAGCAACAACAACAACAGCAACAGCAGCCACAACAGGGGGCACAGCCTGCCCAGCGCAGATTCCAGGGGGGGTAAACCAAGGTGAGTGTTTGAGAAGCCTCCTTCAACGTATGCAGATCTGTTATAGACGTTATTAGGGTTGAACTTGGTAGAGAAGAGAACTCTGGCACCAATAACAGGCACTCCTCCGTACGGTTATGATGCAAGCAGGCAATGTGAATTCCACTCTGGGGCCCCGGGCCACGATGTAGAGGGTTGCCATGCGTTTAAGCATGTTGTGCAGGATCTATTGGATAGTAAGGCTATCAATTTTGGAACGGCGGGTCCGAATATAGTGCAGAAACCCATGCCTAATCATGGGGCGAACGCCATTTTAACTGAGGAAGGTTTGAATTTGATTATGAATGTGGATGATCTAAAGACGTCGTTGAGCGAGATAAAGAGCCGATTATTGCAAGGGGGTGTCTATCCAGGATGTGACGAGTATTGTTTAGAATGTTGGACCCTAGCTGGGGGGTGTGATGACTTAAAGAAAGGTATTCATGCTTTAATTGATGGCGGCACATTGCAATTTGACCGAGCAGCAATCGAAGAGCCTGCAGGGGCATTAGCAGATAATCAAAGTGATGTGGCCACTGTAACGATTCCTCGAAAGACGATCACCATAACAGCACCGGTCCAGCGACCACCCATCACTATTACTAAGGCCGGACCAATCCCATATGAGAGCACAAAGGCAGTCCCATGGTCATATGGGTTGGAAGTGTACTGTGACGGAATAAAAATTGATGTTAATAAGCAGCCAGCTGAGACCGTAGATAATGTTGTTGGTACCGGAGGTATGACAAGGAGTGGAAGAATCTTCATCTCGCCTGAGGTAGAAGCCGAAAGACTGGCAAAGGGGAAGGGAAAGATGGTTGAGAATGTCCCAGTGCAGGGGAATGGAAAAGAAGCAGCATCGAAGGATGTAGAAGAGTTCATGCGCTTGATTCGTAAAAGCGATTATAAAATTGTTGAGCATCTGTAGCAGACACCGTCAAAGATCTCTATACTGTCGTTGCTATTGTGCTCTGAAGCTCACAGAAATGCACTGTTGAAAGTCCTGGATACTTCCTTCGTACCCCAAGATGTGTCCGTAAATCAGCTGGAGGGAGTGTTAGCACATGTAAATGCAGGCCATAGCTTGGGCTTTACAGACTTCGATTTGACCCCGAAGGGGAGAGATCCTAATATGGCGCTGCACGTCTCTGTGGAATGTAGAGGATCGGTCATGTCTCATGTACTGGTAGACACCAGATCGTCTTTAAATGTGCTGCCCAAGAAAGCGATGATGAAGCTAGATGTCATAGGAATCTTGTGTACGCCTAGTGACTTGGTGGTCAGGGCATTTGATGGCACGCGGAGAACAGTTTTTGGATCGATAACATTACCTCTACAGGTGGGGCCGAAGGTTTTTGCAACTGAATTTTATATCATGGACATCCAGCCTGCATATAGCTGCCTCCTTGGAAGACCCTGGATTCATGGCGCTGGGGAAGTCACGTCTACCTTGCATCAAAAGTTGAAATATATGGTAGGAGACAGCGTGGTCACTGTATGCGGAGAAGAAGACATCCTGGTCAGCCATCTGTCGTCATTTAAGTATGTGGAGGTCGATGGAGAGATTCACGAAACACCCTGTCAGGCATTTGAAGGGTTGCGCATCAAGGACAAAGGTCCCGGGCCGAGCAAAGTGTCATAGGTAGCTGTCTCGTCGTATAAGGAAGCCCAAGCTTTAGTAGAGACAGGTGAGACAAAGGGTTGGGGCAAAGTGCTGGATATTCCTGTGAAGATGGACCGGTTTGGGCTGGGGTATCAACCGTCGTCATCAACACCTGTTGTGGGGGCACCCCGTTTCAGAGGACCAATAACTATCACTGCTGGTGGAGTATGTCATGAGACCATCAACGCCGCTTCAGAGTCTGACGAAGGAGACAGCGATTGCGATATGGACGTCTGGATTCAGCCGAGCGTGCCAGGACAGGGATTGTGCAACTGGACTATTCAGGAGATTGTTCCTGTGACTCTTAAACAGTAATGCTTTGTTTTATTAATTGTTGAACAATCTGGTGTCTTGCCCGGGGCATCATGATTTTCTTAGGGCTGTGCTGTTATGAACATTGCGTGTTTATCATTAAATAAAAGGCGTTTTTCATGTACAAATATTGCGATCTCTGTTTTTCTTGTTTTGTATTTTTCAATAAAATGGCAACGTGGTTATTCGCTTTATACGCATTTTGAAGCATTTAACCATTCCTTTTGCAGGACAATATTTTCAGATGACATCCTTGAACCACCTATGACTCGTCCCGACTTTGAACACCCGGTATTTCAGGCCGAAGAAGAGATTGTTGAAGATGGTGACGTTCCCGAAGAATTGTCTTGGTTGGTGAAGCAAGAAGAGCGTGTCATTCTGCCTCATGAGGAGGTCATCGAAATTATCAACCTGGGGTCGGAAGGGGTTGAAAAGAACATTCGTATAGGAGCCGCGCTGCAGAGCGACATCAAGCGAAGACTGGTTGAAATGCTCAGAGAGTATAGTGATGTGTTCGCTTGGTCGTATGAAGATATGCCAGGGCTCGATACAGATATGGTTGTGCACCGTCTGCCGTTGAAAGAAGAATGCCCGCCGGTCAAGCAAAAGCTTCGCAGAACTAGACCAGATATGGCAGTGAAGATCAAAGAAGAAGTTCAAAAACAGTGGGATGTTGGTTTCCTAGCTGTGACAAAATATCCCTCATGGGTCGCTAACATCGTACCAGTGCCAAAGAAAGACGGTAAAGTGAGAATGTGCGTAGACTACCGTGACTTGAACAAAGCGAGCCCAAAGGACGATTTTCCACTTCCGCATATCGATGTGCTAGTTGACAACACTGCTCAATACTCCGTATTCTCCTTCATGGATGGCTTCTCAGGCTATAATCAGATTAAAATGGCGCCAGAGGACATGGAGAAGACTACTTTCATAACGCCTTGGGGAACATTTTGTTATAAAGTGATGCCCTTCGGATTGAAGAATGCTGGGGCAACGTATCAGCGTGCAATGACGACTCTTTTTCATGATATGATGCATAAGGAGATCGAAGTTTATGTTGACGATATGATTGCCAAATCCCAGACGGAGGAAGAGCATTTGGTGAATCTGCTGAAGTTATTCAAAAGGCTTAGGAAGTTCAGGCTAAGACTGAACCCTAACAAATGCACCTTCGGGGTGAGATCGGGTAAACTGCTGGGGTTTATCGTAAGTGAAAGAGGAATAGAGGTCGACCCTGTAAAAATAAAAGCAATACAAGAGATGCCGACGCCTAAAACAGAGAAAGAGGTGCGCGGGGTTTTAGGGAGGTTGAACTACATCGCTCGGTTCATATCTCACCTAACTGCTACGTGTGAACCATTGTTCAAGCTGTTGAAAAAAGATCAAGCTATAACGTGGAACGAAAATTGTCAAAAGGCGTTCGATAAAATAAAGCAGTATTTGCAGGAGCCTCCTATTTTGATACCTCCAGTGGCAGGGAGACCCTTGATTATGTATTTGACAGTTCTTGAGGGAAGCATGGGTTGTGTTCTCGGTCAACACGACGAGACAGGAAAAAAAGAGCATGCGATCTATTACTTGAGTAAGAAATTTACAGAATGTGAATCTCGATATTCAATGCTTGAAAAAACTTGTTGCCCGCTAGCCTGGGCCGCCAAGCGTTTGAGGCAATACATGCTGAATCATACAACCATGCTCATCTCGAAGATGGATCCTATCAAATATGTATTCGAAAAGCAGGCGTTATCAGGGAGAATTGCCCGTTGGCAGATGGTCTTGACTGAATATGACATCCAGTATGTCTCGCAGAAGGCTATAAAGGGAAGTGTATTGTCTGAGTACTTGGCAGAGCAGCCTATTGAAGATTACCAATCGATGAGGTTTGATTTTCCTGACGAGGATATCATGTACCTAAAGATGAAAGATTGCGAAGAACCGTTTCCAGACGAAGGACCAGAATTGGGTTCCAAGTGGAAGTTGATTTTTGACGGAGCTGTAAACGCTTACGGTAGCGGAATAGGGGCAATCATCACTACTCCACACGGGTTGCACATCCAGTTTACTGCTCGATTGACCTTTGCAGTTACCAATAATGAAGCCGAATACGAAGCTTGTATAATGGGGCTTGAAGAAGCCATTTATTTGCGAATCAAAAATCTAGACGTATACGGAGACTCAGCTCTGGTGGTGAATCAGATAAAAGGAGAATGGGAGACACGTCAGCCCAATTTGATACCATACATGAACTATGCAAGGAGATTATTGCCTTTCTTTGACAAGGTTGAATTGCATCATGTACCGCGAGCGGAGAATCAGATGGCTGACGCTCTGGCCACTTTGTCTTCCATGTACAAAGTCAACTTCTGGAACGAGGCTCCCAGTATTGTTATCTCTCGGCTCGACAAACCTGCCTTCGTGTTTGCTATTGACGAAGCATCTGACGATAAACCATGGTATTTTGATATCCTTAATTTCCTGAAGAACAAGGAGTATCCGGCTGGGGCATCCAGTCAAGATCAGAAGACTCTCAGGAGATTAGCGGGTAATTTCTATTTGAACCCAGACGGTGTCTTATACAGAAGAAATCACGACTTGGTGTTGCTGCGTTGCGTAGACGAAAAAGAGGCGAAGTTGCTCATGGAGGAAATACATGAAGGTACATTTGGTACGCATGTTGGTGGGCATGCTATGACGAGGAAGCTGCTGCGGGCAGGTTATTTTTGGCTGACTATGGAAACTGATTGTTTCAAGTTTGCAAGGAAATGCCACAAGTGCCAAATCTATGCTGATAAGATCCATGTGCCTCCGAGTCCTCTGAATGTGATGTCATCGCCATGGCCATTCTCGATGTGGGGAATTGATATGATTGGAAAGATCGAGCCGACAGCTTCTAACGGGCACCGGTTCATTCTAGTAGCAATCGATTATTTCACCAAGTGGGTGGAAGCGGCGTCTTACGCAAATGTAACGAAGCAGGTGGTAGCCAGATTCATCAAGAGAGATATCATTTGCAGATATGGAATCCCCGAGAGGATAATCACTGACAACGGTTCAAACCTGAATAACAAAATGATGAAGGAGCTCTGTCAGAATTTCAAGATCGAACATCACAACTCCTCCCCTTACCGACCCAAGATGAATGGCGCTGTTGAGGCGGCCAACAAGAATATAAAGAAGATCGTTCAGAAGATGGTGGTGACCTATAAGGATTGGCATTAGATGCTACCTTTTGCTTTGCACGGTTATTGTACGACGGTACGCACATCAACTGGGGCAACCCCGTTCTCGTTAGTATACGGAATGGAAGTAGTGCTACCACTGGAAGTTGAGATTCCTTCTCTGAGGGTACTACGAGACGTCCAACTAGATGAGGCAGAATGGGTGAAAGACAGATTGAACCAACTGAGTTTAATGGATGAGAAAAGGCTAGGTTCTCTAGCATACGGTCGTTTGTACCAGAGCCGACTGAAGAAGGCGTATGATAAGAAGATACATCCTCGGAGCTTTCAGACGGGCGACCTTGTGCTGAAAAGGATTCTCCCGCCGCAGGCAGATCACAGGGGCAAGTGGACCCCCAACTACGAAGGGCCATACGTTGTCAGAAAAGTCTTTTCAGGAGGAGCTTTATTGTTGTCCACCATGGACGGTGAAGACTTTACGTCGCCTGTGAATTCGGACGCAGTTAAAAAATACTTTGCTTGAAATTGACCCGCTGGACAAAAAAAAGAGAGTCCAGGCAAAAATGGGGCATCCTGGCGAACCAAAAACAGAATGAAAGGTTCGGGCAAAAGTTAGGGATAAACTGAAAAAATGTACACCCGCGAAGTTGAAAACCTACACTGGGTAGCTTCGGCAAAAAAGGGTATCCCGGTGAACTGAAAACCCGTAAAGGGCGGTTCACGCAAAAGTTAGGGATTTGAAAAGCAAATGACTGCGGTCCGAATTTGATATTGCATTGAGCATTAGTGCGGGAGAATATACTCGAGGGGTCGATTATCAGATACAATCTCTTCGGAAGTGTGGATACCGGGAAAGCATTAGAGTCGGGCGAGTCATAGGAGGATCAACTCGTGGTGTTCGTCTGCATCCCGTTGCCGACATGTGTACAAATTTAATTTGTCATTATATTTATGCTTCTTGTGCATACTTGTATATTTGTTGTGCGTAGCTTCCTCTTTTCAGGAGTTACATCCCGTGTACAAGACTCTGCCCATTCAGGGGCCCAATTAATAAAATGTGTTATTCAGTATTTGATGCTGGTTCTTTACTGTTTTGTGCATGATAAACGCCTAAGTTTGATGAAACTAGCATGTGTATAACGTCACTGGCCCTTGCCAATAATTGTTAAAACTTTGAATTAACTGAAAATGATGTCACTAACCTGAATAGATTTGGTTTCATAGGCTTGTCTTATCTTGTTCGTGTTGTTGCAGGGTTCGTAGTCGTACAAAGAGGACAATCAAAAGAGTGCAGTATGGACCAGATTGCAGTAACAAAAGACTCGATCCCCACGCAGGTCGCGTTCCCAAGATAGCAATGTTCCTCACTGAAGAAGGATCAAATTCCCCAGCTAGTCGCAGCTTATTCAAAGGACATTCTCCAGCAAAGTCGTTTATCTTCAGCAGAGTTTGGCGATTCCAAGATTGTAGGCTGTGTTCAGACAGTGTGGTGTCCCCCAGAAGGATTCCTTGTCTCAAGCAGAGTGGTTTAGCCTCAGAAGATTAATATTTGTGAGCTGTATTCAGGCAGTTTACCTTTCCCCGCAGGGTCATTTACTCTCCCCCAGCGGAGTCAGTTAATTTTCCCCAAGAGAATCGTCCCATCCCCAGTGGAGTTCTCTTTTCAGCAAGTATTTTCATTCCTCTCAGTGGAACTCGAAGATTAAGACTCTCCCCGGCAGAGTTGGTTGCGTGTGCCTTGGCATTTATTTTGCCAGAATACCGTGTGATATTCGTTCACTCTCCAGCAGAAGTTCAATCATACCAAGCTCATCTGCTATCTCCCCAGCAGAGTTATATTCCCCAGCAGGGTGTTATTTCAATGAGGTGCTTGGTTTAAGCTCCTAATTTCCCAGCTGAGTCGACGTCACTCTTCCAGCATTTATTTGGCTGGAATAATTCTGTAGCACCTGGCTATCCCCAGCGGAGTCGGCATTGTCTTCAGCATTTATTTTGCTGGAGCGGTTTCCTGTATCCCAGTAGTTCGAGTCTGCATTTGCATCGGCATATAGTGTCATAATTGCATCCACTAAATAAACCCGCGTAGCATTTCCATGTCGAATGGAGCATTGCGTCATTATCAAACATACGCATTTTTGAAACATAAACTAGGTTGGCTAACCGTTTGTTTCAAGTATTGTTATCTTGCAGGTGGAGAGAGCTCTTGCTCAAATGAATTACCAGACATTCAAGATCTCGACGTGAGACATTCAACGAAAGTGTCCGTTTTGGCCTTATTCCCCACAGAGTTATCATGATGAAGTTCTCTTTGTCTCCGAGCAGAGTTATTTGTGTAAATTTCTCTTGTTTTCCCCGCCAGAGTTAGTAGGCAAAATATCTCCTTGTCCCCAAGCAGAGTTATTTGTCATCAAAGGGTTTCATGAATCAGAATTTCAGAGGCTACCGCCCGCTATCTGAGCAGGTGTCCGGTAGTTTGTTTTCGAAATATCCCCAGTAGAGTCCGCTTCCAAGTCGCTATCACGTCAGTGCTAAGAAGTTTGTGGGTTGGGATCGATAGAGCAATGAGTCCTTACGTGGGCAATTTATTCCTATATTGACGGGCTTTCTTCGTGCTAGAGAAGTGGGGTCCTAACGTGGACAGATTTATTTCCTCAAGTTGACGATATGTGTTAGTCCTAACGTGGACAGATTCGGTTTCTTGGTATTGATTGAATGTGAAGTCCTGACATGGACAAGATTGATTACTCTTTGTGTGTTGGTGTCCTGACGTGGACCATTTATTTCCAGCAGATATCTTTCTTCGTAATGGTGAGATGTGCGTCCTGACGTGGACAAAGTTTATAGTTCTTCGTGATGACAAGATACGAGAGTCCTGACGTGGACAAATTTATCCTTCTTCGTGTTGGTGGCAAAGTGTGTGTCCTGACGTGGACGAGTTTTATTTCCCCAGCAAGTCGAAGACGCGCAAGTCCTGGCGTGGACGAGTTTTATTTCCTCAGCAAGTCAAGAGGGGAGTCCTTACGTGGACAAATTAAGAAGAGAGTTATTCCTAACGTGGAAAGGTGTGTCCTAACGTGGAAGATGTAGTCCTTACGTGGACAAGTTAGTTCCTTACGTGGAAAGATTGGATTCCTTACGTGGAAAGGTGGGTCCTTACGTGGACGGAGTTGGTTTCCTTACGTGGAAAGACAAGATTGATTCCTTACGTGGAAAGATTGTACTCCTTACGTGGAAAGATTGATTCCTTACGTGGAAGAAAGATGGTGTTCCTTACGTGGAAAGACAAGATTGATTCCTTACGTGGAGAGAAGTTTAGTCCTGACATGGACGGATCCAGATGAAGTCTTAGTCCTAACGTGGACGGTGTTATTCCTAACGTGGAAGAGTTTATTCCTGACGTGGATGAGTTTAGTCCTGACGTGGACAAATACAGAAGAGATGATTACTCGCGTGGACGGTGTTATTCCTAACGTGGAAGAGTTTATTCCTAACGTGGACGATCTATTTCTGATGAAATGCAGACGAGTTATCCCCAGCGAAGTCGCCGAGGTTTTTCCGGGTTGACGGCAGGTGGAGTCCTAACGTGGACAAGTTTTAGTTGAGATTTCTTCGTGTTGACGAAACAGGCGTCCTAACGTGGACAAAATTCTATCTCTATCTTTTTCAGGCTAATGAAAATAATCCCCATCACGGTCGCTAATGGATCAGTGGGTTGCTGTAAACAGTTAGATTCAGTTGATGAATGTCGTTCCCCAAGCAGTGGTACAGTTTATTTCTGCGGTTGGCAAATTTTCGGGTTCTTAGTATTCAACCGTCTCGTACCTCGAATGTTTGAAGGTCGTTCGCTCTTCACCCAATCAGGTCCAAGTCGCTTGAATAGGGGCAGCTGTTGCACCCTAAAATTTGCTCAACCTATTCCACTTGGTTTATGTTTCAATTGCATTAGCATTTGCATATAGAGTCATGTACATAGTCTAATCATCTGCATAGCATAGCATAGCAAGTCATCCAACAAGGGACCAAGTAATATTCTCACCTCTATGAGCCTATCAAGAGGTTATTGTTCAAATCCAATCTCCTTTAAGTCATCAGAAAGAATTTGAAAGCTGGGAAGTCAATGGATCAAGCAGTGCATCCATCTCCTATCTGAGGGTATCTGAAGACCATCAAAGAAGTTGTGAGTTGTGAATTGAGCATGAAGAGTATGGGGACATCATGGAAGGCTTATAAAGTCATTTGGAGAAGGAGGCAAGTCATTGGTATGATCACAAGGGTTGCAGTTGAAGACAGTCAACTAGGGTTTCATCTGGGTCAACTCTGGGTCAACTGTAGGTCAAAAGATTGATTGAAAGGCATTAAGATCTATTGGAGAGATGTGGGGTTCACCATTTGACATGTAAATAAGGATATGGTGATGTGCCAAGAAGAAATCAAGAGAAATTAAGGAGAAGAGGAGTTTCTAAATTAGGGTTTCTATGTAAAATCCCCTGATTTAGGTCAAACTTCCAAGCAAGATAAGTCAAAATGAAAGCTTCAAATGGATCCTTGGTCAACATGAAACTTGTATAGGATCTCAAGACCTTTAATTTGAGTGGTGGAAGACATCAAGGAGATTTATAGAACTCAAGTTATGGTCCTTGCAAGTTACAGGTCATCTGAGGTATCTGAAATTTTGTCTGTGAAAGTTACTTGTCTTCCAAGCAACTTTTACCCCTCAAGGAGATTTCAAATGAATTTCTGGTCAACATAAGAGTTGTTCCTCATTGTATTAGATTTCTATAAGGGTATGGTATGCCTTCATATGATTTGTGGAACTCCACTTATGGTCTTGGCAAGCAAAGGGTATTTTGGTCACTTGAGAATTACAGGTCATTTCAAGCCTATGCCCAAAACTCATACAAGGAAGCTTCAAATGGAAAACTTCACAACATAAAACTTGCTCCAAATGACATTTTGAGTCTAGAAAAGTGACCATGAAAGATTGGAAAGACTTATAGCCCAAGGTTTCAAAATTGGTGAATTTAATGAATAAAAAATGACCTAAAATTGAGATTTTTCATAATTTGGCCAAATGGGATGAAATTATAGGTCATTTTGATTGGAAAAAATGTTTTAAGAACATTGGAAAAAGTATAATTTTGAGTTTGGTTCAAGATTTAGAAGTTATGCATGGTTACTTACAAGTGAAGTTACATAATCCAAATCCAAGGGAAAGTGTGCATGGGAAGTTTCTCCAAGGTTCTAGGACTTTCCAATGACATCTATATATTGAATTGAAGAGCTTCATGCCATGGTTGGTGAATCATTGTGATCAAAACACAAGTTATACACAATTCTTCCATTTTTGCAAAACCTCTCAAACTTCATCAAATCTCCATCAATTTCCACATTTCTTGATTGGATCATCATCAACATCCTTCATAGATCAGAATTCCATCAAAGATTTGGTTGAATTGAGCAAGAATCGGGCCATCCATCTTCATCATCCAAGGTGCAAGAACTTTGGGATTGCTGAATTCAAGAGGATTGAACAAGAATCTTTGCATACAGAATCAAGATTTGAGTGTGTGGATCAAGTTCAGACCATTGCAAGCATCAGATTCAAGGATTTCCATAGCTGTTTTCATCATCATACCAGGTTAGTTCTCTCATTCGAATTGCATGATTTAGTTAGAATCATAGGGAATTGTTAGTATAGAACTGTTAGGATAGGTTAGAGGATTGATTTCACAAAGTTTGGAGAAGTTTCATGGAGGTTATCAATGGTGTACCAAAACTGTTAGAGCTTATAACATCAAGGATATGGCACGATAACCTTGGATAAATGGCTTAGAATGATCAGTGTGAAGTGTAGATTAGGTTAGGATAAGATTTGGAAAGAATTAAAGTGGTTGATAACAGGTGAACATGGTGGAACCAAGCTGTTACACCTATCGGGTTTGGAGTTTGGTTGAGTTTTAGAAGGAATTAATGATATGGCTGTGTAGAGGGAAGAAAATAGAGCATCTTTGCTCTTTGAATCGTGTGATTTCATGGATAGACAAGGGGAGAACAGAGGTGATGAACTCGTGCATGGGAGAGGAGAGTTTCAGAAACCCTAGGGTTTCTAAGGTTGAAGACGAAGTGAGAGCCACACAATCCAGGGTTTGACTTGGACTTGGGATGTAATCTGATGGCTGTGGTTTAAAGTTCAAAACGGAGGGAACTTCCAAGGGTGTTGCACACCGTTTCATTAAACTCTGCTGATGGGCTCAGATTTCCCTTGCTATTCGTACCCCCTATCCTCAGGCCCAAACCTAAAATGAACTAAAAACCTTGCTAAATACACCGTTCCAGTTTTTTTTATTTTTGATTGAGTTTTCTGAATGCATTGGGCCCAGACGCGCTTGCTATGCGTGCCCCCCAGTCTGGGCCCATCCTTTCTTTTAACTGATTTTAATTAATTTCTGCACCCTCATCCATTTAATTTCATTTTAATTTCTTTCAAAAATTTTAATTCTTTGGAAAATCATAAATAATTGAAAAATGCATGATTTTAATTGGTTCTTTTTGCATATTGTTCATAATTTTGTTAAGAAAAATATCACATAAAAAAATTAACACTTCATTTTATTTTCATATTTTTGGCATATTTTTCTTTTAAATAGGTGTAAATAATGTTTAGTTTAATGCATGAATTTGTTGATTTTAGTTTGAATAGATGCTTTAATATTTTTAACCCATTCTTTTTAGGTTATTTAGCTTAGAGCTTTAGATTGTATATAAAATTTAGTTCATATTTTTAGAACTTAGTCTTAGGTGATTTGTTTAGGTGTGAATAATATGATCAAAACTAGGGTTTAGGAGATAACGTAGGAGAATTAAATCATTTCCCTTAGGAGTTGTAGATTGAACCTTTGGGGTATGGGACTATAGGGATTATGGGTAGATATTAGATCCCTTAGAAAATATTAGGATCCCCCTACTGCTATTAGTATACTGTCTGTATCTGTTTGACTGTGTGGTGTGCCCTCTCTAGGGTTATTTCATTTGTCTGTGTGGGGTATTGGGATTGCTTTGGGGATTGGGAGAGCTGATACCTGTGATGATGAAGTCCATTGGAGATCAAGAGATTGAGGACCAACTTCCAGAGTTGATGAAGAGATCCTTTGCTAGCAGCTGTTGAAGGCTATAGGGTTTAGGAGCTAGGCAGAGCTCTAGAGTAGCCAAATGATTCATAAACATGGAAGGTCTTGATTGCCTCCATTCCTCTCTGTGATGCAGAGTCTCTCTAAGACATTCACCCCCTTCCTTTGGAAGGCTTGGTGATAGTGTCTAAGAGATAGAACTCTTGAGAGAAAATATCCTGTGTGTTGTTAGCAGTCTGTTTGCCACCTTTGGTGGTCAACTAATTGCTTAACACCCAGTTCACTCTTGTGATTGATTCCTCAGCTTGGAGATTGAGACTTGAAGAAAAGCCATTGCAGATGGAAGACTGATAATCAAGACCTTGCTTGAAGACTGTGGAGATGAAGACTGAGGCTTGCCTGAAGCTTGCAGCTGTTTGGAGATGACTTGAAGACAGATGTTGATGCAGAGCTGCTGTGGCTGTTTATTTTTGCTGTTTATTTTCTGATGTATTGATTGGTTTTCCCTGACTGTATTGTTTGCTGTTTAACCTGTTAGGTTGAAAGTGAATTCTGTTCACTTTTGCCTATTGTTTTCTAGGTTCGAGGTTGAGTGGGACTCCCTTGCCTCGCTTGTATTGCTGCATCCATGCATTTTACTGCTTTACTGTATATATATGCTATTGTTTCTGTTTCCGTCTATTCCCTTAGGATCTCTGTTTCTCTCTGCGCAAAAGAGGAGCATGATAGACATTAGGTCTTAACCCATGCATGATAACATTAGGTTAGTTTGATTCCCTTCGCAACCATAGGTTAGAGTTCTGTCTCTTCTCATCTTAAAACAAACAGAAAAACACAATAAGATTTCAAACACAATAAAAGACACTTCTTCCGTAAAAGAATGTGAACTCATCAAAACGTCAATTTTTGTCCGCTTGGGCCAATAATCAGAAAAACCCTTTTTCAGAAGGAATGAAAACAATCAAAACAAGCCTGTGTCTTCCGTAGCCCGAACTACGTTTGCTCTGATCTTCCGCGCTGTGTGGAAGTACGTAGGCATAGGATGCGATATCCTAGCGAGTAACCTTCCCCTCCTTTCCCGTAGGTAGGCGAACTACGTTGACTCTGATTTCTCGTTCCAGACGGGAATACGTAGGCATAAAGTGCGATACTTTGCCGAGTCATTTTCTTTTCTTTTAACCCCTGACCTTTAGAGTAGATAGAATAACAATCCATACCCGAAAACAAGCGTGGATCCCGTCGAGTACGACGGACGTGAGGGGTGCTAATACCTTCCCCTTGCGTAACCGACTCCCAAATCCAGGTTTTGGTTGCGATGACCATACCTTTTCCCGTCTTTGCGGTAGGTTTACTCTGAGTGTTTCCTTTCCCTCCCATGGGATAAATAACACACGGTGGCGACTCTTCTGTTCATCCGGCGCCGATTTTCGCAGTAGCGACAAAGGGGGGTCGAAAGATAAAAGAAAGAAAAACCTAAACAGTTATTGCAAAGAGAAAGAACGAGGGAGGGGATTCATACTTGCGGTTTTGGAGCTCCGAGGATAAGTCTTCTACTTCAGAGTTTTTTTCGTGTAAATATTCCTTGTTTTGCTTGAAATTTATCGTCCACTGTGCTCTCACGGCGTTTTTGCGGAATTTTGGGGTTAGGTTTCTGAAGAGGTTTGACTCGATTTGGGTATTTCTTTTTGGTTTTTGTTGAAATTAACCTAGGATTGATGTTTAGGAGAGGAGAAGAGTGGGGGCTCGTGTTGGTATTATGATGAACTGAGAGACCCTCATCGGAGAAGACGACAATTTTCGCAGTGGGTTTTCTTCTCCGATGACTTTATTAGGTTTCCGACAATTTTAGTTTTTTTTCAAGAGAGAGAGAGAGAGAGTTTTGTTTGAAGTGTAATAAGGCTCGTGCTTTATAACGTAATGTTTGTTGTTTTGATCTTCATCATCATGTTATCTAGATTGATCTTGTGTGCAACTTGTGGCACATCCTTACCGTGTACCTTCCATCAGGTTGGCATGTTTAGTTGACTAAAACAGATCTTAGGATTAAATGGTTATGGGTTACGACACACGGTAGAGTCTTAATAGGCTCTACCCACAGGATCCGATCATCATTTCGTTTTGGGCTGCGGTTGGGCTTGCTTTTGCCACCCCTTATCAAAGCCCATCAAGGATTTCTCTTCAGAATTAGTTACTAAGCGCACCCTCTATGCCTTGTTCTCTTTATTTTCTTTTTGTTTTGTTATCTTCAACATCTTGTTCTATTTAAATATCTTCCAAAGATTCAAAAATTCTACAAAAAACATTTTTAAACATTTTGATGTCTTGACTTATTTTTCACTTTTTATTATTTATTTTTATCATTTATTTTCATATTTTATTTTAGTTATTTGTTTTAGTGCGTGTTCACCAAAATATTCTTGATTTTGTTTTTATTTGAGCAACCTCTACAAGTTTTTTTTTAAATCTATTTTTTTTACATGTTGTGGCATATGGTTAAGGGAATATTGAGTATTTTTGGTGGCCTAAAGTGTTGATGTTAGTAAACTTTTGGTTTGGTTCTAAGGACTTCGGTTCTTTTGGCACTTATGAGTTTATTAGAGGCTTTTGAGGGAAGTTTTGTGCCAATCTTGTTGTGAGTTTTTGCATGTGCATTCTTGAATGTTTGAAGAGGAATTAGAGCTTTGAGTTGGATTTTTATTTGCTCATTTTACTATTTTTGATTGGTACATCAATTTAGGGTTCACTTTAAACATGCTTGGTGTAGCCACTACCATTCTTGGATTGTTATCTCATTTTGAACTCTTTAGCTTTATTTTGATTGTCATCATCCTTACTTTGAAGATTATCACTTAAACACTTGTTGTTACAAGTTGTGTGTCCCTAATTCCAAAGGAAAGGATCCTCCTGTGTTGACTTGTAAGTCATGTTGGATAGTCTTATCCATTCTTTCCCCCGAAACCTTGTGAGAGTTTTGCTTGTCAACCTAGTTCGAGTTTGGAGTCGTCGCATTCCATGTAAAAGTCATGCTTGCACACTTATCCCCCTTCTTGGCCTTGTTAGAGCCAATTGGTCTTGCAACTTAGAATTAGGTTTAGAGTTGGTAAACTCTATGTGAGTATCATTGTTATGAGTACTCATTTTTCCCTTTGTCTTTTTTTAAAGTCAATCTTAGTTAGTTTTTAACTTAGATTTAGAGAGTTGGTTAACTTTGTATAAGTATCATGGTTATGGATAGTTACCCCCCTTTGGAACCTTGATCGTTATCAAGAGCTCCTCATCCCTAGTTAGGTGAACTATAGTTGCTCTGATTCTATCCTAGTAAGGATACGTAGGCACAAGATGCAACGTCTTGGCGAGCATACTTAGTGTGCATACCTTAGGTCTTTACCTTAGCACTCTTTCTCTTTAGCAAACAAACATAGCATAACACAAATACTAATAAGAGGTTCATGTAGAGTACTACAGATACTTAGGAGGCTAACACCTTCCCTAGGTATAACCAACCCCCAAACCTTAGATCTCTTAGCTTTGTTGTTACGTACCACGCTTAGGGTTTTCTTCGATCTTTACCCTTTCCTTTGGATAAATCAAAGCTCGGTGGTGAACTTCATGATTTGTGATTCAAGTTAACTAATAGCTTGATATCTGATTCTCACCATAACAGAAATGGCAACTTCACTGGGGTTGAGCTCCCCTAAGAGGGTTAAGCCCACCTTGTTTATATTTATGTTTGTTAAATGTTTGCTTGCTTGTATACCTATATAATTGTAAATATTTGTGTATGTACATCTGTTGTGCTTGGATTTTTTTGTATGCAGGGTTGTTACTTTGATTCGTGAGATAAGTCCTGACCCGAAGTTGAGAGCACACCTATGATAGGATTGTAGTATAATCAATAGTTAGCTATTGGGAGTAGTCCTAACATGTCTAGCATATGATAACCATGCTCAGTGGAGGCCCCTTTGGAATTATTAATGTTTGATACAAGTACACACCTGTGCAGGGACATACCCATAGTACACACATGTTGGGATGGTTTGAACATGGCTTCTTGCTCGTGATGTTCAGATCTAGGCCTTTGTTTGTTTTCCTGTATTTATCTGTATATGTGAATATGTGTGTTTTTGCATTGCATCCTTGCATACATTATCTTTTGGTTACGAGGAATTCGGTTGTATTTTCTTTGCAAAAATCTTAGGTGTTGATCAATGTTTTTTATACGTTATTTTACCATTAGTTTTAGTTGATCATTTTTATTGTTTAGTTGCATTTTATTCGTTTTTATTGCATTTTACATGTAGGTTTGGTATTCCCATTGTTTCTAGGTTCAGGTAAGCAATCAAGGAGAATCATAGCAAAAAACCGGGAAAAACAGCAAGAATTCGGAAGAGTTTTAAAGTGGACCAGTAGTCTGACACGGCCACCCGTGTAACCTGACACAGCTCGTGTCAGAGAGTGCTCAGAAGGTGCAAAATATGCTGAAACCAGGGAGCTGACATGGCTGCCCGTGTAACCTGACCGCCCGTGTCAGCTGACACGGCCCATGTCAGCACACCTGGAACAGTGGAATTTGCATACATTGTAATAGAGAGCCAACACGGCCGCCCGTGTCAGCTGACACGGCCCATGTTGGCTGGAACGCTTCATCTTCTATTTTTCTTGGAATTTGAGCATTTGTGACCCATGAGGGTATTTTGTGTGAGGGCAAAGCCATAGATACTTAATATACGAGTTTCGATGATGTTAAAACTTAGCCGCATGGAAGAAGAGATGTTTGGCGTTATCACCATAATACATAAGCATATCCTATTTCTCATGTTTCATTTGCTTGCACAAAATATCTCTAGTACTGCACTTAGTGTTGTTAAAATATGCGTCATACGAGTTAAAACTCATTGCTCGTCACAGGTATCATCTAAGAGTGTCAAAAACATCAAAATTAGGCATTTTCTGAAATTACAGGTCTTTGAGTCGACCATACCTCTGCTCCGGTCGACTCATGGTAAGTGTCTCAAACTTGCATTTTCCTCGGGTTAGGTATGGTCGACGCATACTGTTAGTATTTGTATCTGTCTAAAAATTCAGGCTTTGCATCGACGCATAGCCTTGTTCCTGTCGATGCATGGCTGCTTGTTTTGCACAATCTGTTGCCTCGGGTTAGCTCAGGTCGACCTTGCACTCTGCATGGGTCGACTGCTTGTTGTTTGCTGCATAATTTCTGATTTGTCTATTATTTTTTAAATTTGATTTTATCAGTTATAACTATTTTGTCTGGTATAAATATTCAGTTGCTCTATTCATTTCAAATCAAGTGAATCAATTACAAAAACAAGAAAAGTGAAAGAGGTGTCAATTCAAGTTCTCATCATCTTCATCTTCTACATTTCATATCACAACAATCACACACAATAATCTTTGTTGTTCATTATGGATTGTCTAAGGTGATAACATTCGAAGCCGTGATTGGGTAATCTGGTTCGGGTTGAGGAATTGGCAGGTTTTTCTTGAATAAAACCTCTAGGGTTTTATCCTCCAAGATTCTCTGCATTTGGGGGCTTTTGGACGAGTCTTCTCAACATATATTCGGCCGAGTGAAGGTGATCGAGGAGCGGTTGGTTCCGTTGATCTAGTAGCGGTAATCGGTGAATTGTGAAGGAGAAGTTTAGGTTCGACACGCATGTGTTTGAGATCAGTCAGGTTGGGGTTTAAAGACGGAAGTTTGTTCAAACATAGAGCTGTAATTGGAGGTTCATGCACAAGCTGTCGAAGGACTTGATTCGACTCGAATCAAGGGATAAGAGGAGATAGCTTTTACAACAACAAAGGAGTTCGTTTGTTTGATTGCTATTTCATTCTTGTATATACGATTCTACAACAGATTAAATTTATATTATGGGAGCTCAATCCTATTGTTAGAATTGAGGGCAGACGTACCCCGAAGCGAGGACGGCGGGGGAACTGCCTCAACAAATCCTTGTGCCTTTTACCTTAAGCTTTTACATTTGCTTAATATTTGTGTTGTTTTAGTACAAGCAATTATATCAAATTTAGGACTTTTTTGAGTAAGTGCTAGACTTTTTTTTACTCTAGTACAATCGTTAATTGTACAAGGAAATTAGAGCAAATTACTCAAAGTTGAACTCACTTGTAGTGCTCCGCACGCCAAGTGTTTGATAAATTGCCTGAACGAAAATCCTTGTGTGCTGTCCATTTATTGTGGTAATATTTTAAGGCATTGGAACTAGTCATACCACGTTGTGAGCTAAATCAAATTGAAAGTTTGACTAGCATAGTGATTCTCATTACTCGTTATCCGATTCCATCGGCTAAAACGCATATCCAGTTTTCTAGTAACCGTTCGTTATAGGCGGTAATTTTTCCACGGCCGCTTCTGCAAATTAAACAAATTTTTTAAAACCATTTTATTGGTAGCGCCGACTCATTTTTTAAATAAGGGATCTATTCAACCCCCCTTCTAGATCCGTGCCATCGTCTAATAAGTGGTATCAGGAGCACTGGTTCACTCCGCGCTTCAAGTATAACTTAGTAGAAAATGGATAACGAACCTAAAGGGGCCTATAATAGAGCTCCTGTTTTTAATGGAGAAAATTACAGTTACTAGAAAGACTGTATGCGGGTGCACATTAATTCCATTGATCGAAAGGTGTGGAATGTTATTCTTAACGGTCCAATTGAAATAACTATGACCGACGAGAATAACATGATTATGCCTAAGCCTGAAGCACAATGGACTGATGATGACAAGAAGAAATATAATTACGATTGGAAAGCCAAAAATACCTTGATCTCCTCATTAGGAGTTGATGAATATTATAGGGTTTCTCATTGTTTAACGGCAAAAGCTATGTGGAACTCATTGCAAGTTGCACATGAGGGAACCAGTGATGTTAAGCTAGCGAGAATCAATACGCTAACACAAGAGTTTAATCTCTTTCACATGGAGCAAGGGGAAACCATTGCGGACATGTAAAAGAGATTCACTCATCTTATCAATAGATTGCACTCACTAGGTAGGCCAGTTGCAAATGATGTTTCTACTAACAAAATTTTGAGATGTCTTAACAGGGAATGGCAACCGAATGTAACCACCATTAAAGAAGCTAACGACCTCACAATTTTGGATCTCACAACATTGTTTGGAAAGCTGCAAGAGCACGAACAAGTGCTTCTAAGCCTAGAGCAATATGAAAAGAAGGAAAAGAAGGAGAAAATAAAAAATACTGAAAAGAAGTTTATTGCTCTCAAGACTTCTTCCTCAAAGTCTCAAGCTAAGGAGCATAGTGATTACACTTCAAGTGACGACGAAGATGATGACAAGAGTGAGGATATGGGGCTGTTTGTAAAGTGTTACAACCGCTATGTCAAAAAGAATGGCATCCAACACTCCGAGAAAAATCTTGTCAACTTCCAAAAACAACCAAGGTACTCTAGAAATGACGACACTAAAGGAAATAAGACAAGAGGGTCATGTTATACTTGCGTAAAGACCGGACACTACAAACCGGATTGTCCCTTGAACAAAAAGGGCAAAGCAAAAGAAACAAGTAGATCACATAAGAAGAAATCTAAGCCAAGGAGAACGTATATAACTTGGTAAAGCGATAGCAATTCCTCCGAGGATGAAAGCTCAAGTGATGAAGATGAATCCGTAAATCTTTGTCTTTCCGCCCATCAAAAGAACAAAAAGAAACAGGTACAAGCCAAATATAAAAATTCCTTTAAAATGTCTCATTTTAAATTACAAACTGCTTTTAATACTTTGTATTGTGAAGCAAATGAAGCCTTTAAAAGGCTTGCCTTAAATAACCAAATGTTTGCTCACCTTGAGCAAAAGATTTGTGAGTACGAAAAGAAACTTGAGGCACTAAAAGCTTCCATAGTGGAAAGTACAAAAGTAGGTTGTGAGGATCTAAGAAAAAGAGTTGTTAACTTTGGGTGTGACACTTGTTATATTTGATAAAATGAAGTTAGAAACCTAAATGCCAAAATTAACAAGGCTCTAGAGTCCAAAATTACTTTTGCCATTGATAAAGTTAATTTTAGAAAGAGTATGGTTAATGTAACACCCATTTTAATTATTTAGTTATTTTATTATTATTTTAAAAATTATACGTTGGTGTGTCCTTTGGTGGGGGTGTATTTGGTGATGTTTGGTGGGTGTCCCTAATGTGGGAGGACTATTGGTGGTATTTTGGTGTGAAATATAATAATATAAAAATAATAGTAACATTGGTGGGGGTGTTATTATTATTATTATTATATTTATTATATTTGTTAATATTATTAATATTATTATTATTTTGGTGAAATAATGATATTATTATTATTATTATTATTATTATTATTATTATTATATTTATTATATTTGTTAATATTATTAATATTATTATTATTTTGGTGAAATAATGATATTAGTATTATTAGTATTAGCTAGCTTGGATTATGGTGTGACAGTCGAGTCTAGGATGCTCTGATACGTAGCACGGGACTTGGGCATTTTTATTTACTTTATGAAGAACTTATATTTTATTTTCCTGTGAAACGTATCAAACCTTTATTGAATTTTATTATTTAATATTCCGCTGTATTGGAGAAAACCCTTTTTATAAGGAAACGTTGTTTCCATGTGATATCCCACTTGGGAAATTGGAACTCTGATTTTGTTTATTTATAATGTTTATTAATTTAATTGATTTTGGGAAGTGGGGTGTTACAATTGGTATCAGAGTCATACCTCTCCCAGTACGATGTGGTTCGGGGACGAACCAAGCGGAAGCTGGTAGGCATGTAACACCTGAGGTGAAAGAGGACGATGGTTACATGTAACACCCGTGGACGAGGGAGTGGTTGTCGGTGTCATGAGGCATGACAATGAGACACTCCTAGCACAGCTTCTAGGGGAAAACCGAATTCACATCCGAATGAGAGGGATCCTGAGGCTATGCAGGTATGGGACTGCATGGTTGAATGAAGGCTTATAAGGATTAATTGGTACTACCTATACCAACAAGATGCATCTTCTTTTCGGTAGCCCGTTCATAAGAACTCCACAGTTAAGCGTGCTTGACTTGGAGCAATTCTGGGATGTAGTTGAATATCTTTTAACCTGGTGTTGTTCTTTTTGAGAAGTATGGCAGGAAGGAACGATGCTGCATTGGCTGCTGCTATGCAAGCAATGGCGCAGGCGGTTGCTAATCAGAATCAAACTGCAGATGCCCAATTCAGGAGTTTGGCGCAGTTTCGGAGCAACAAGCCGCCGACGTTCGAAGGAGGAGTTTTGGATCCTGAAGCTGCTCATAAGTGGCTGAAGGCAATTGAAAAGATCTTCAGAACGATGGAATGTACTGATGAGGAGAAGGTGAGGTTTGGTACTCACATGTTAGAAGGTGAGGCTGAGGCCTGGTGGGACAATAGTCGCCAAAGATTGGAAGCTGCTGGAACCGCCATTACTTGGGAGGTGGTTCGGAAAGGTTTTCTGGAGAAGTATTTCCCGGAAGATATCCGAAGCGCTAAGGAGATTGAATTCCTAGAGCTGAAACAGGGTAGTATGACTGTAGCAGAGTATGCTGCTAAGTTTGAGGAGCTGGTGCAGTATTGTCCCCACTATAATGTGGAGGGGGCAATGACTTCTAAGTGCTTAAAGTTTGAGAATGGACTGCGTCCAGAGATTAAGTTGGGGATTTCTTGTCAGAAGATCAGGAGCTATCCTGAGCTGGTAAGCAGAAGCAGGATTTATGATAACGATAACCGAGCAAGGATTGCGCACTACAAAGCTGTTAATGACCGTAAGGGTAAGCAGAGGTTTAGTGGTACTCCTTATAGTGTTGTTGCTGATAAGGGAAAACGTAAAGTTGTTGTTGATAAGAAGCCTAGAGATGGGAGAGAATCTGCTGAAGGGAAATATTTTCGGTGCGGTGGTATGGGACACCGTGCTAATGATTGTCCTAATGAAGCCAAGAAATGTTTTAAGTGCGGGAAACCAGGTCATGTGATAGCTGACTGCAGAGCAACTATGCCGACCTGTTATAACTGTGGTGAGAAGGGTCATATGAGTACACATTGTGAGAAGCCGAAGAAGCCTCAAATGTCTCCGGCTGGTGGAGAAGTGTTTGCCTTGGCAGGAACTCAAGCTGCCAGTGATGAGCGTGTTACCAGAGGTACTTGTATTATCAATAATATCCCTTTGATTGCTATTATTGATACGGGTGCAACGCACTCGTTTATTTCTGTAGATTGTGTGAAGAGGATAGGTTTGGTGTCGTCCACTCTGGAGAGACGGATGACTATTGAGACACCCTTTATAGGTTCAGTGACTACTTCTTTGGTATGCCTGAAGTGTCCGCTGACTATTTTCGGTAGAGAATTTGGAGTGGATCTGATTTGTCTACCACTTGGTAAGTTGGATGTTATTCTGGGTATGAACTGGTTAGAGTTCAACCGAGTCTACATCGACTGTTTTCGGAAGGAATTGTTGTTCTTGACCCCTGAAGAGGAAGCTTTAGCAAGTTCTTTGTCTAATAAAGAATTGAGGGCCTTGTTGGAAGATGAAACTAGAGTGTTTGCTTTATTTGCAACATTATCGGGGGATAGCAAAGTGTCAATAGAGGAAGTAGCCGTGGCGAATGAATTTCCGGAAGTGTTTCCTGACGACATTACGGAATTGCCTCCGACGCGAGAAGTGGAATTTGGTATTGATCTTGTTCCTGGTACGAGGCCTATTTCTATGGCTCCGTACAGGATGTCTACAGTGGAATTGGCTGAGTTGAAGTCTCAGATTGGAGAATTGTTGGATAGGAAGTTTATTAGGCCAAGTGTATCGCCGTGGGGAGCTCCAGTGTTATTGGTGAAGAAGAAGGATGGTAGTATGCGTTTGTGCATCGATTACCGTCAATTGAATAAAGTGACTATTAAGAATAAGTATCCTCTACCTAGGATTGATGACTTGATGGAACAGCTGGTGGGAGCTCGTGTATTTAGTAATATCGACTTAAGATCGGGTTATCATCAGATAAGAGTAAAAGAAGGTGATGTTCAGAAGACTGCCTTTAGGACTCGATATGGACATTACGAATATGCTGTAATGCCGTTTGGAGTGACTAATGCGCCGGGAGTATTTATGGAGTATATGAACAGAATTTTCCATTCTTATTTGGATCAGTTGATTGTAGTGTTTATTGATGATATATTAATTTATTCTAAATCTGATGAAGAGCATGCAGGACATCTGAGAATTGCCTTGCAAGTGTTGAAGGAAAATAAATTATTTGCTAAACTGTCAAAGTGTGACTTTTGGTTGAAGAAAGTAAGTTTCTTGGGGCATGTAATATCTGAAGATGGAATAGCGGTGGATCCTTCAAAAGTAAGTGCAGTATTGCAGTGGGAACCGCCGAAGACAGCGACAGAGATTAGAAGCTTTTTGGGGTTAGCCGGTTATTACCGCAGGTTTATTGAAGGGTTCTCTAATTTGGCATTGCCATTAACTCAGTTGACGAGAAAGAACCAAGTTTTTGTATGGGATGCTGCTTGTGAAGAAAGTTTTGAAGAGTTGAAAAAGAGATTGACTATGGCACCGGTGTTAGTGTTACCGACTCCGACTGAACTGTTTGTGGTGTACTGTGATGCGTCTAAGATGGGATTAGGCGGGGTTCTGATGCAGAATGGTAAAGTAGTAGCATATGCATCGCGGCAATTGAGAGTGCATGAGCAAAATTATCCGACTCATGATCTTGAATTAGCTGCGGTTGTTTTTGTGTTGAAAATCTGGAGACATTATTTATATGGTTCAAGATTTGAAGTGTTTAGTGATCATAAGAGTCTGAGATACCAGTTTGATCAGAAAGAGCTGAATATGAGGCAGAGAAGATGGTTGGAATTTTTGAAGGATTATGACTTCAATTTGAGTTATCATCCAGGAAAGGCCAATGTAGTGGCAGGTGCTTTGAGTAGGAAAGCAATTCATATGGCAGCTCTGATGGTGAAAGAAATTGAGTTAATTGAACAATTTAGAGATTTGAGCATGGTTTGTGAGACTACTGCAGATAGTGTAATGTTGGGTATGTTGCAGGTAAATAATGACTTCTTGGATATGATTAGAGAAAATCAGAAGTTGGATGTGAAATTGGTAGATTTAATGCCTGGAGTAGGAAGTGACTCCGATAGTGACTTTAAATTGGATAGTACAGGTGTGTTGAAATTTAGAGGCAGGATTTGTGTACCAGATGATGAAGAATTGAAAAAGTCAATTTTGAGCGAAGGACATCGTAGTAGCCTGAGTATTCATCCAGGAGCTACGAAAATGTATCATGATTTGAAGAAATTATTTTGGTGGTCTGGTATGAAAAGAGACATAGCTCAATTTGTGTATGCCTGTTTGACATGTCAGAAGTCGAAGGTGGAACACCAGAGACCTTCTGGATTTATGCAACCATTAGAGATTCCGGTTTGGAAATGGGATTGCATTACTATGGATTTTGTGACAGGTTTTCCGAATACGGCGAGAGGTTTTGATGCTATATGGGTGATTGTGGATCGATTGACGAAGTCTGCACACTTTGTGCCGCTCAATATTAGTTTTCCGTTAACGAAGCTGGCGGATATTTACATTCGGGTAATTGTGAAGTTGCATGGTGTTCCGTCTAGTATTGTGTCGGATAGAGATCCGCGGTTTACTTCGGAATTTTGGAAGAGCTTGCAGGAAGCTTTGGGAACTAAGTTGAAATTGAGTTCAGCTTATCATCCGCAAACTGATGGTCAGTCGGAGAGGACTATTCAGTCGCTTGAAGATTTGTTGAGAGCTTGTGTGTTAGAAAAGGGTGGTGCGTGGGATACTCATTTACCATTGATTGAGTTCACGTACAATAACAGTTACCATTCTAGTATCGGAATGGCACCGTTTGAAGCTTTGTATGGGAGGAGGTGTAGGACTCCTCTGTGTTGGTATGAAACTGGTGAGAATATGGTGCTTGGACCAGAAATTGTACAGCATACTACTGAGACAATTCAAATGATTCGTGAGAAAATGAAAGTGTCTCAGAGTAGGCAGAAAAGTTATCATGATAATCGGAGGAAAGAGTTGGAATTGTGTGTAGGTGATCACGTATTTCTAAGAGTTAATCCGATGACTGGTGTGGGTCGTGCATTGAAGTCCAAGAAGCTGGATCCTAAGTTCATTGGACCTTATGAGATTTTGCAGAGAATTGGTGTTGTGGTTTATAGGGTGGCGTTGCCGCCTGAGTTGTCAAACTTACATAATGTGTTTCATATGTCACAATTGTGAAAGTATGTTTCTGATCCATCTCATGTGATTCAGAGAGATGATGTTCAGATTCGGGAGAATCTTACTGTTGAGACGATGCCGTTGAGGATCGAGGACCGTAAGATGAAACAGCTCCGAGGGAAGGAAATACCTTTGGTGAAGGTAGCGTGGGGAGGTGCTGCAGGAGGCAGTGTGACCTGGGAGTTGGAAAACAGGATGCAAGAAGCGTATCCGGAGCTATTTCCATCAGGTAATTTTCGAGGACGAAAATAATTAAAGTGGGGGAGAGTTGTAACACCCATTTTAATTATTTAGTCATTTTATTATTATTTTAAAAATTATACGTTGGTGTGTCCTTTGGTGGGGGTGTATTTGGTGATGTTTGGTGGGTGTCCCTAATGTGGGAGGACTATTGGTGGTATTTTGGTGTGAAATATAATAATATAAAAATAATAATAACATTGGTGGGGGTGTTATTATTATTATTATTATTATATTTATTATATTTGTTAATATTATTAATATTATTATTATTTTAGTGAAATAATGATATTATTATTATTATTATTATTATTATTATTATTATTATTATTATTATTATTATTATTATTATTATTATTATTATTATATTTATTATATTTGTTAATATTATTAATATTATTATTATTTTGGTGAAATAATGATATTATTATTATTATTATTATTATTATTATTATTATTATATTTATTATATTTGTTAATATTATTAATATTATTATTATTTTGGTGAAATAATGATATTATTATTATTATTATTATTATTATTATTATTATTATTATTATTATTATTATTATTATTATTATTATTATTAATGAGTACTATTATTATTATGATTATTATTATTATTAGTATTATAATATTATTAGTATTAATAATAATATTGTATTATTTTATTAAGTCATTTTATTAATTGGGATTAGATTTAATAAAGAAAATAGAATGTGAAGGGGTGGGGAGAGTGGTACGATAAATTTTAGAAATTGAGAAAAAGGGTGATAGAAAAGAGAGAAGAGAAAAGGACGAAAGAAAGGAAAAAGAGCGAAGGAAAAAGGGAACGAAGAACGGAAGAGAAAAGGGGAAGGTCAAGAGATCAATTTTAGGAGGATTTCTATCGATCAACCAATTGATAAGGTAAGGGGGGAGAAATTTGATTGGGAATGGTTTATACATGTATAGGGTAGAGGGGATTCCTTAACCCCGTAGGAATTTATCGTTATATAAAGTTTTATATTGGCATGCTATGATTATTGTTGATGTTGGGGGATTGATGAATGCTGATGATGCATTTTGGTGTATATATATATATATATATATATATATATATATATATATATATATATATATATATATATATATATATATATATATATATATATATATATATATATATATATATATATATATATATATATATATATATATATATATATATATATATATATATATATATATATATATATATATATATATATATATATATATATATATATATATATATATATATATATATATATATATATATATATCTATATATATATATATATATATATATATATATATATATATATATATATATATATATATATATATATATATATATATATATGGTGATGATAGTAACTGTAATGTTGATCCATTTTGTTGGATTGTTGATGTTACTATAGTATTGATCCATTTTGTTGGATTGTTGATGTTACTGTAGTGTTGATAGTAACTAGGAATATAAAGCTGATGAGATTCTGTGTTGTTACCGTAGTGTTGGCAATGACCATGATTATAGCTTTGGGAAAGTTATGTGTTGTTTCCCTATAGTCTTGTTAACGACTATGGTTAGGACCTTGGTGAGATTCAGAGTGACTCTGAAGTGTCGGTAATGTACCATAATGTCGGTTCTAGAGTAGAAATTATAGGATAATTGGTAAGTATAATATCTATTGGCATGTTTGTGATTGTGGATTGATGTTGATGAATTGTTGATTTTGGTGTATAGGCTGAGGTGTTGGTTTAGGGAGGTTCTGAGTAACCTCAGAGACTTTTGGTGAGATGTCTGAATTGGTCTCGTGTGATCCTTCTAGCCTTGTTGTAGTGTGAAAATGATGAGTATGGGATATAACTTGTGTACTTGGGGATAGTACGCATTTCCCTTAATATTGTTGGTGAATAATTAGTTGATGTATATGTGTGTAGTGATCAGTAGGATCGTGTATTTCCCGAGCGGTGAGATGTGTTTATATTTGGTGTTAGAAAGTGAGACTACTCACTGTGTGATTGAATTATATGATGTTGGTGTATGTTATATCTATACATATGCATTGATGTATGATGATATGATCAGGAGGATCGTGTGCACTTAGTGTGCCAGAATGTAATAGTTATGCATTGGTGTCTTGCATATCATGGTGTTTTGGTGGGATGAATCATGTCTCAGGAGGAGCGTAAGTGATTCATCCGTACTCCTTTGTGGAGAATGGTGGGGGGATAGATCATGTCTCAGGAGGAGCGTAAGTGATCTATCCAGGTTCGATTGAATGAACCAATGAGTCGGTACCGCATGCATGGTGTTGTGTTGCATAATTGCATTATAATATGTTATATTGTAATTTGAACAGTAGGTTTGTTATATGGTATTGTTGGGGTGAATAATTGATGTGATGGTGTGTTTTACTGCCTTATTTACATGTATTACATTACCATTATAATTTTGATCATGATTTCTCACCCCTTTGTTGTTGTTGTGGTCTGTGCTTCTTCAGAAGTACAGATAATCCAGGTACTTAGCTAGCTTGGATTATGGTGTGACAGTCGAGTCTAGGATGCTCTGATACGTAACACGGGACTTGGGCGTTTTTATTTACTTTATGAAGAACTTATATTTTATTTTCCTGTGAAACGTATCAAACCTTTATTGGATTTTATTATTTAATATTCCGCTGTATTGGAGAAAACCCTTCTTATAAGGAAATGTTGTTTCCATGTGATATCCCACTTGGGAAATTGGAACTCTGATTTTGTTTATTTATAATGTTTATTAATTTAATTGATTTTGGGAAGTGGGGTGTTACAGTTAACCCATATCAAAAGTACACATATGATGTAAGAAACAATGATAGCAAAAGTAATTCGAAAGTTAACTTTTCTTGCTTGTATTGTTGCAAGAAAGGCCACACCATTGCTAAATATCATTTTAGGAGATTTTTGGTTCCTAAAGGCATTTATCAATGGTTGCCTAAATGCGACCATTTTGTCACTCACAACTTAGGACCCAATAAGCCATTGGGTACCTACTCTTGTTAATTCTTTTTCATAGGTACAACGTCTTGAGAACACCGAGAGAAGATGGGTTCTTGATAGTGGCTGCTCAAGACACATGATAGGAGACATATCTCTCTTCATCAACTTCGTGGCAAAGAAGAAGGGATATGTAATCTATGGAGACAACAACTGTGGTGCAATACTTGAAAAAGGTAGTGTAGGTAATCCCTCTTCCACTACTATCTCTAATGTATTGCTTGTCGAGGGCCTTAAACATAATCTCATTAGCATTATCCAATCATGTGACAAAGGATACAATGTATCATTTTCAAAAGATTGTTCCTGAATTGTGCATAATGATGAAATGAAGAGTGTGTTTAATGGCCTAAGAGTAAACAATGTCTATATGCTGGACTTGGATGAAGTATCTTTGACAAGTGATAAATGTCTAATGACAATGAGTAAGGAATCATGGTTATGGCATAGACGTTTAGCACATGTTAACTTTGACTTGATAAACAAGTTAGTTTCAAAAGATCTAGTCATAGGTTTGCCCAAAATTAAATTTACCAACGATCACCTATGTGATGCTTGCCAAATGGGAAAGCAAACGAGGATCTCTTTTAAATCTAAAAACATCGTTTCAACTACGAGACCTCTTGAGCTTCTCCATATGGATTTATTTGGGCCATCTAGAATTAAAATTCTAGGTGGTAACTATTACGGTTTTGTAATAGTTGATGATTTCTCTAGATTCTGTTGGACTATCTTCTTGGCTAGCAAGAGAGATACATTTGCAGCCTTTGAAAGATTTTCTAAGCTTTCTCAAAATAAATTAAACACAAACATAATATCAATTAGAAGTGATCATGAAGGTGAGTTTGAAAACCATTTGTTTGAGGAATGTTGCGGTAAACACGATATTGATCATAACTTCTCTGCTCCGTGTACCCCTCAACAAAACGGGGTTGTGGAGCGCAAAAATCGTATTTTGGAAGAGTTAGGGAGAACCATGATCAATGAAAGTGCATTACCTAAGTATTTTTGGGCTGACGCCATAAGTACGACATGTTATGTATTGAATAGGGTGCTTATTCGCCCAATTCTAAACAAAACACCATATGAACTTTTAAAAGGGCGCAAGCCAAATGTTTCTCATCTTCATGTCTTCGGTTATAAGTGTTTCATGTTGAATAATGGAAAGGAAAACTTAGGTAAATTTGACTCCAAGGCTAATGAAGGTATCTTCCTCAGATACTCTCAGTCAAGTAAAGCCTATACAATTTACAATAAGAGATTACTTACTATTGAAGAGTCTGTACACGTAACATTTGATGAATCTTATCCAAGAGATGTCGGAAAAGGTAGTGTTGTTTATGGTGCAGGTATATCTTCGGAAGACATACTCAAAAGTGCCGAGCCGGGAATTGATCAACCCGACCTAGCCAAAATTGAGAAGGAAAAAGATGACTTTCATGAAGAAATCGAGGTAATTCATCCGTCTACAAAAGATGATCTTCCTCCAGCTTGGAAGTCTTCCAAAGACCATCCCATTGACAATATCCTCGGTGACATATCAAAGGGGGTTACAACTCGTTCTAAGATAAGTAATTTTTGTTATCACTTTTCTTTCGTTTCTCAGATGGAACCTAAAAACCCGAAAGAAGCCTTACACAATAACATTGGTTCTTACCTATGCAAGAGGAACTTAACTAGTTCAAGAGAAATGAGGTTTGGGACCTTGTCCCTCCTCCGCGAGGTCCTTGAGTAATTGGCACCCGATGGGTGTTTAGGAACAAATTGGACAAAAATGGGGTAATAACTCGCAACAAGGCGCGTTTAGTCGCGCAAGGGTATAACCAAGAGGAAGGCATCGACTATGAGGTGACTTATGCACCGGTTTCCCGACTCGAGGCTATACGCCTTTTACTTGCATTCTCTTGTGCGAAAAATTTTAAGCTATTTCAAATGGATGTAAAAATTGCATTCCTTAACGGCTATATAAATGAAGAAGTTTATGTTGCCCAACCTCCGGGTTTTGAGTCTCATGAATATCCTGATCACGTATACAAGTTAAAACGTGCCTTGTATGGACTCAAGCAAACCCCTAGAGCTTGGTATGAGCACCTAAGCAAGTTTCTACTTGATCAATGGTATTCAAGAGGCAAGGTCGACACAACCCTCTTCATTAAGCGTCAAGGAAAACACTTAATTTTGGTGCAAAATTATGTTGATGACATTATATTCGGATCAATTAACATGAATCTTGTAAGAGAGTTTTCTAACCTAATGCAGAGTGAATTCGAGATAAGTATGATGGGAGAGCTCACATATTTTCTCGGGTTACAAACCAAGCAACTTGAGGAAGGAGCTTTTGTAAGTCAAACGAAATATTGTCTTGAGCTTCTCAAGAGGTTTGACATGGAAAACTCCAAAGCCATTGACACACCAATGCCGACCTGTGCAAATCTCAATAGAGATGAAAGTGGTAAGGATGTAAAGGTAAAAAGATATCAAGGTATGATCGGCTCTCTTCTTTATCTTACCGCCTCTAGAACCGATATTATGTTTAGTGTTTGCATGTGCGCTAGATATCAATCTTCTCCTAAGGAATTCCATCTAAAAGTAATTAAGCGCGTACTTCGATACCTTTCGGGTACTCTGAAGTATGGGCTATGGTATTCCAAAGGAAACAATTGTTCCTTGGTTGGATTCTCCGATTCCAATTTTTCCAGGTGCAAATCGGATAGGAAAAGTACCAATGGTACTTGTCACTTATTTTCAAACTCTTTGGTTAGTTGGCATAGCAAGAAGCAGGTTTTTGTTGCCCTGTCAACCGCCGAAGCGAAATACGTTGCCTCCGGTAGTTGTTGCGCTCAAGTCCTATGGCTTAAGCAACAATTGCTAGATTTTAATCTCAAACTTGAGCGTATTCTGATCTTTTGTGACAATACGAGTGCCATCAATCTTACCAAGAGTCCCGTGCTGTATTCTCGCACTAAGCATATCGAAATACGACACCACTTCCTTAGGGATCATGTGGAGAAAAACGATGTGGTTTTTGAACACGTTGATACTAAAACTCAACTAGCTGATATTTTCACAAAACCTCTTGCTACTGAACCTTTCTTTCATATCCTACGGGAACTAGGTATTCTCGATATTTCGGATCGTGTTTAGCGAAATTTCTTACACATCTTTTATATATATATATATATATATATATATATATATATATATATATATATATATATATATATATATATATATATATATATATATATATATATATATATATATATATATATATATATATATATATATATATATATATATATATACTTTGATTATCAGATATCTAACAAATTGAAGATGTTAAAAGTATATGTGTGTGTTCATCTAGCTATATTTGGAATGGAGGTAATATTTTTCCTCAACTATTTCTCTCTTGATACTCATGTTCCCAAAATGCATCAAATTTTGTGTTACATTTGTCATTTATGTCATATTATATGTATGTTATCTCTTTGAATGCTTAAAATATGTTTTGGTTGGTTATCTATGTCCTTTTGTTTGCCCATATGATCAAAAATGACAAAATTTGCTAGTTTTACCTGCATGAGTCGACCTAAACAAGGTTCGGTCGACTCACAAATATGTCTCCAAAATTGAATTTTATTCGGGTATGCTCAGGTCGACCTACCGATCAACGTATACCTTTTGATTTTTGAACGTGTCATTTTGAACACAGTATGCGTCGACGCATACACAGAGGGGTCGACACATCGCGCGAATTCAGCCAAATGTTTTTTGCAAAACCGTTCAAATTTCCCTCTTTAACTCTCTTTTATGACTCATATTAATGTGTATCATTACATTTGCATTGAAACTTGACACCTACATCACATGCTACTCTACTATTCTCCTCTTCCCAAAACCTAGAAGCTATTACAAAAGGGTCAAAGTCTTAAACTTCTCTCCACATTCAAGAATTCTCTATAATATTTGCAATCATCATCAACCCACTTCCTCTTCTTCTCTTTGCAAGCAAAAACCATGGCAACTCAAAAAGTTATCGGTAAAAGATCCACAAGAGCTTCCTCCTCTGCATCTCTCCCAGTGACCGCCGTATCACTGGTTCCTCCTGAGTTTGCCAAAAGCTTCACTAAAAACTTTGGCAAGCGGTCTGTGGTGAAGCAACATGCCTATTATCGCCTCTCTGCTGAGCGAATGCACATTCCTCAGGTAATCAGTCTTCTTGATTTTCAAGGATTTAACAAATTTCTAGAGTGCAATACGAAGTACAACGAAGACCTTGTGAGGATCTTCTATACGTGTCTTCATTGTAAGTTTCCGGGTGCTGAGTTTCACACTAAAATTGGAAATACAAAGGTATGTGTAAATATTGTTGTTTGGCTGAAATCGTTTGATGTACCTCCCGTTTCCGATGGGCCTGTCGTTAAGGTCACTGACACACACATAGTTGATGGCTACGAGTTCAAATAAGCTTTGAACTCAATGCTGAAGAAGCCGTATGCGGCTGATATTGTGGCTAGTGAGTTATTTCTGAAAACTGTCACTACAAGCAAACTAAAACCTATGGCTAGGATTTTGCAATGGATTGTGGCGCGCATTCTGCGGCCTAAGAAAGGAGGATTTTCTCGAGTTGATCAGGCCGAAGTTCATTTGATCTATATCTTGAAGAACAAGACCAAAATAAGTTGGCCTTATTATATTGCTAGTAGGATGCATGCTCTCCGAGATTTGGGTCGAGGTACCACTCTTTCCTATGGTTCATTCATTCAGGAATTCAGGAAATTTTGAACAACGCTCAAGTTACACTTCCGGGGATCCCATATAGATCTCTCACTCCTGATCAAGAGTTTTATCAGAAAACTCTTACTGTGATGGGTTATTTATGGATACCGGAAGAACATCGTTATTTTTGTCAAAATAACCGCCTCTCGGTTGGAAGACTCCGATGGGAGCGATGAGGAAGATGAAGAGGACGAAGAAGAACAAAATGACCAAGGTGATGGACAACCAAGGGAAGTTGTCAATCACATAAATGTGAGTTGGGCTAACCAATCCTCTACTTCAGATCATGGAAATAGTCAAGGTTGGGGCAAATGGAAAAATACAGGTTGGACGTCGTTACGTGAAAACTATCAGCCTCCACAATATTCAGAGTATCAGGAAACTCCACAGTGGGGTCATGAGGAGTCTTCACATTAGAACTATGAGGAGCCTCCACAGTGGGGCTATGAAGAGCAAACACACTTTGCGAATCCCCCGCAACAGCATTCTACCGAACTCCTCGAGAAGATGAGGAATATGCAATTAGAACAGCGTGCCTTCATGACTGATCAGGATGAACATCTCTCACAACTTCGGACTCAATTTGAGTCGCAGGCTGAAAACTTCAACACATTCTCCTCTAATATCAACCAAAGATTTTATGCTCTGGTTGAATCATATGAACGTCAACACCAAGTCATTTCAAATAGCCTCAACACCTTGAACCGTGCCGTTTTGGAGTTTACTGACATGGCCAAGGATGAAATGCCTCCGCCGTATCCATATCATGGGAGAGGCCAACATTTCAGGGGGAGGAGACATTGAAGACTATGCATTCTGCATAATTGCATTTCATCCTTTTATGCTGCTATGAATTTTTCCTTGTATTAAGCATTTCTAATGTGATTAATGTCTTGCTTCATGAACTTACTTACTTGAGTTAATATCTAATGTGTTCATTGTACTTCTAACAATAATTACTATTCTTGTCTATGTATGGTGCTAATTATCTTCTTATTCATTGATCATTAACTTTGTCATGTGTGGATGATTGTTAATGCTTATCCTGTTGTGCATGTTTTGGTATGAGCATCTGATATTAGTTTATCATTTCTTAACAGAAATTTCTTTCTTTTTGATGTTGTCAAAGGGGGAGAAAGTGTCTAACTGTTTAGTAGAACCAAAGATCAAACATGAAGACGTCGCACTTAACGCAAATGAGTAAGTGAGAATGAAGGCATCAAACAAGGGGGAGGATAATGTCGGATATCATACAAATGGGTTATACGTGTTTTGCCATCATCGAAAAGGGGGAGTATGTGAGGGCAAAGCCTCAGATGCTTAATATACGGGTTTCGATGATGTCAAAACTTATCCGCATGGAAGAAGAGATATTTGGCGTTATCACCATAATAAATAAGCATATCCTATTTCTCATGTTTCATTTCCTTGCACAAAATATCTCTAGTAATGCACTTAGTGTTGTTAAAATATGCGTCATACGAGTTAAAACTCATTGGTTATTATAGGTATCATCTAAGAGTGTCAAAAACATCCAAATTAGGCATTTTCTGAAATTACAAGTCTTTGAGTCGACCATAGCTCTGCTTCGGTCGACTCATGGTAAGTGTCTCAAACTTGCATTTTCCTCGGGTTAGGTATGGTCGACCCATCGTTCGATGCATACTGTTAGTATTTGTATCTGTCTAAAAATCCAAGATTTGCATTGACAAATAGCCTTGTTTCGGTCGATGCATAGCTACTTGTTTTGCACAATATGTTGCCTCGGGTTAGCTCAGGTTGACCCTGCATTCTGCATGGGTCGATCGCTCGTTGTTTGCTGCATAATTTCTGATTTGTCTATTATTTTTGAAAGTTGGTTTTATCAGTTATAACTATTTTGTCTAATATAAATATTCAGTTGCTCTATTCATTTCAAATCAAGTGAATCAATTACAAAAACAAGAAAAGTGAAAGACGTGTCAATTCAAGTTCTCATCATCTTCATCTTCTATATTTCATATCACAACAATCACACACAATAATCTTTGTTGTGCATTATGGATTGTCTAAGGTGATAACGTTCGAAGCCTTGATTCCGGTTCGGGTTGAGGAATTGGCAGGTTTTTCTTGAATAAAACCTCTAGGGTTTTGTCCTCCAGCATTCTATGCATTTGGGGGTTTTTGGACGAGTCTTCTCAATATATATTTGGCCAAGTGAAGGTGATCAAGGAGCGGTGGGTTCCGTCGATCTAGTAGCGATAATTGGCGAATTGTGAAGGAGAAGTTCGGGTTCAACACGAGTGTGTTTGAGATCAGTCAGGCCGGGGTTTGAATACAGAAGGTTGTTCAAACATAGACCTGTAATCGGAGGTTCATACACAAGCTGTCGAAGGACTTGATTCGGCTCGAATCAAGGGATAAGAGGAGATAGCTTCTACAATAACAAAGAAGTTCGTTTGTTTGATTGCTATTTCATTCTTGTATATAAGATTTTACAACAGGTTAAATTTATATTATAAGAGCTCAATTCTATTGTTAGAATTGAGGGCAGACGTACCCCGAAGCGAGGACGGCGGGGGAACTGCCTCAACAAATCCTTGTGCCTTTTATATTTGCTTAATATTTGTGTCGTTTTAGTACAAGCAATTATATCAACTTTAGGACTGTTTTGAGTAAGTGTTGGATTGTTTTTTACTTTAGTACAATCGTTAATTGTATAAGGAAATTAGAGCAGATTACTCAAAGCTGAACTCACTTATAGTGCTTCGCACGCCAAGTGTTTGATAAATTTCCTGAACGAAAGGGACCTTTTGATAGAAAAAGAATTTGACGATCAAGATTGTAGCAATCAAGTATTGGGGAACTGAAGATTTTCATGAGCGAAAGCAATTGAAGATCAAGGCAACCCTATTATCTTGTAATGTTAAATCTAATTGTTGAATTTACTTTAAATATTATGAGTAGCTAAACCCTCCAATGTTAGGGGGTGTCCCTGAACTGACTCTGTGATAACCTTATTTTCTTTGAATTAGTGATTTAACGAATTTATCATAATCGTTGTTATCGTATAATGTTCTTGAGGCTTTTCTTATCTAACAAATAAGGGTTCAATTTACGGTTAACCTTAAGTTTGAAAAAACGATTGTTAACACTTTTATACGATAATACTATAGTAGATATTTCCTAGGAATGGGGATACCCTATAGTAACTATACTGTTTTAGATAAAATAAATTGCTTGGTATTATTCCTATAGTGCCAAGGTATTAGGGTATAGGGGGAATACCAAAGGGTTTTCTGCTAAGGAATTAGAGTCAACTAATCTTTAAAACCGGTAGCGATTGAATTGAGCGGTGATTTCTGAAACTAAGAATTAAGGTTGTTACAAGGATTTTCATACACCCTACCCTAGCATGCTCCTCATATCTGTCCAAAACCCTTATTTTACTATTTTTTTCCTTTAGCCTTTTACTTTTACAAATTAAACAAACAAAAACTCCATTGTTCTTTTGTTCAATTGTATTATTATAAAACTCGTATTACTACGGAATCCTCGAGATCGATATTCGGGGAATTATCCCTTATTACTACATCGGTCAAAATAGTACACTTTCTATTTTACCGGTCAAGTTTTTGGTGCTGTTGTCGGGGACTTCCAGAATATCAGTTTTTTTATTCAATTGAAATTTTGTTGCTCTGCGGCCAAAATTTATTTTCAGTTTTTTTCTTTTAATTTTATTATTATTATTGTGTTTTCTTTGTAACTACGAATCTACGTCTAACATTTTATGTGAGGAGAATCCTCAGCTAATTTTTCTTTTGACGCAGAAATCGAAAGGACGCTACACGCAAGGTGTAGACAAGCGAGACTGGCAGGTTCAGAAGCAGAACCTTCAGCGCTAACACCAAAAGACGAAAGAGTCTATGTTTATTCAGAACACTTTAATTCAGGTTCAGAGTCAGGTAGACACATTGTAGCTATGGCAGGACTCCCACCAGCGGAGAGACTTCTTAGCGATTACGACGGAGCTAATGCACTAGCTGGTAGGTTAACAATTGTAAACCAACCAGTGAATGTACCAAATTTCCAGCTGCATCCGAGCACAATCACTCAACCTGAGAGAAGACCTTTCACCGGAAAGGTTAATGAAGATGCCAATAAACATCTACAAATATTTTTGACGATGAGCACTACTCTCAAGATTGAAGGGCACGCGGATGAAGCAAAAAGGTTAAGAATGTTTCCGTTCACTTTAGCTGAAGATGCTGAAGAATGGTTTTACTCCTTACCAGCCGGAAGTATTACTACGTGGGAAGAGATGGAGATGACCTTTTTGAATGAGTATTTTCCTGCCTCTGTTTACATTCGTAAGCGATATGATATTATGAGTTTTAAATAGAGGGAGGGAGAATCACTAGGAGATTCTTATAAAAGGTTCAAACGGTTATTGGTTGCATGTCCTACCTACAATCTGGATCAAACTGAATAGATGCAGATGTTTGTGAATGGTCTTAAGATGAAGACTAAGTAGCTAATTGATACAGTAGTCGGTGGCTCATCTAACTTTAGAACAGCCACCGGTATCAAAAAAATCATTGAAGCCATCGCTACAAACAAGCATCTGGAATTATATGATCGGAGTGTGAGTAAGCCGAAAGAAATAGTTGACTTGAAGTTGGCTGCACAAGTTGTGAAAATGGAAGAGCAAATCAAAGTTGAAGTGGAAAGAAGGCTTAAGGGAATGAATGTGAGTAGTGAAACTGTAGCTCAAGTTCAACCTGTCCAAGCAACGAGTTGTGAGGTTTGTAGTGGATCCCATTTTACTGCGCATTGTCTTGCTACTGCTCAACAAATTGAAGAGATAAAATATTTGAGGTAGAACAATCCATATTCTCAGACTTATAATCCAGGATGGAAGAATCATCCTAACTTTTCCTGGAAAGATCAGAGTGAACCTCAATATTCGCAACAACAACAGACTCCTTAGAAAGCAAAATGGGAGATAGCTATTGAGAAATTGGCAGCTCAAAAAATTCAATTCCAATAAGATACCTGTAATGTTCAAAGGAATAACACAACTTCTATAAAAAATCTTGAGGCTTAAATGGGGTAGATAGCCCAACACCTCTCCACACACGCTCAAGGAATCCTTCCGAGTGCGACAGTATCGAAACCGAAAAATCAAGAGAGTATTAATGTTGTCACAACAAGAAATCAGAGAATGACGGAAGAAAAAGAAAAAGAAACAAATGAGTATGAGTGTATAGAGGTAGAGCTTGAGGTAAGAGAAAAAGTGAAAGAACCAGAAGAAGTTGTGCCATCTGAAAAACCAACTGAAGAGAAAAAGAAAGAGGCAGTTAAATCGAAAATCAAGCTACCTTATCCTCAAAGAGTTACAAAGAAGGATCAGAAAGAAAAAGACTTTGGAAGATTAAGCGTAATGTTCAACAAATTGGAAATCAATATGTCGTTCTTTGAAGCACTAGAGCAAATGCATTTATACAAGAAATTCATGAAAGAAGTAATAGGTAAAAAGAGATCAATAGGTGAGGAGTCGAAGATCACAACTGAGCAATGTAAGGAAATATCACAAGAAAGGAGAATCCACATCAAGCAGAAAGATCCTGGTCCAGTAGTAATCTCTTGTACTATAAAAGATAGAACTTTTAAGAAAGTCCTGATTGATTCAGGTGCTAGTGTGAGTCTCGTGCCTTTATCTATTTTTAAAAAGCTAGATATTGGAAAAGTGAGCGATACGGGAACAAGCTTGAAGTTTTCTGGCCACACAACTAAGAGGTCATATGGGCTAGCAGAGGATGTACTGGTGACGATCGATAACTTCACATTCCTAGTTGATTTTCAGATCATGGATATTCCATAAAATGAAGAGACTTTAATCATACTTGGCCGACCGTTCTTGCTTATTAGTCGGTGCAATGTTGATATTGAAACAGGTACGCTCACTTTGAAATATTTTGATGAGGAAATCACCTTAAAAGCATTGGAGATTAAGAAGAAAGGTAAAGAGGAAGATGGTAAACCTTCAGTTGGAATGATCAAAATAACAAAAAAAAAGAGAATGATCAAAACCACTTAAAGTTGCTCTTATCTCTAAACCTGACCAGCATTTTGTTGCGAAAAAGTCAAGCAATAAAGTTTGGAGGCTAAAGTACCCCCTATAACAATGGGGAGTCAACCGTCGAGCCATGCGACGATAAATGAAGCGTTGCGTGGGAGGCAACCCATATATTTTAAGAATTTATGTTTTCTTTTTGTGGTTACTTTAATTTTTGCAGGAATAAACGAGAATTTGCAAGGGAAAACGTGGAAGCAACAAAGAGATGTTGCATTACCTGTCGACCCCTTTATGAGTACGTCTCTTCCTCTCTTGCTCTTAAACATTGAGGATAATGTTTAGTTCAAGTTTGGGGGAGGTTTTACTGTTTTAAAGTTTCAATTTAAATATTGTTTTAATTGAGTTCGGTAAAAATCACTTTAAATTTCCCCTTTATTAAGACCGTAAAAAAAAATTTGGTGAATGCTATGTTGTATGAGGTAGTCAGGAAAGTATTTAGAGTTTGAGGGAAGAGGAGTTAGAACTAGGGAAGTTGGGAAAATTTGGAAATCGAGGTATAACTTGAACACCCTAGGTTCTCCGGAGTAAGGAAATGAGTCCAACGTGTAGATTTGTGCCATAGTACTTGGATTTGAGAAGTATTCCCCGATTAGTTCATAATGATAGTTTGGCATAATTACAAAGAATTTCATGTTTAAAGATTGATTGTAAGAATGACCAGTGGCACCAAAAAAATGATGAATAATGACGGTAAAGATAACTAATCCTTCTAAGTTAGGTAACATTCACCCGGTTATTTAGCCTAACGACGGTTGAATCTCTATAGTCATCCCAAAGTGGACTAACAAACACTGATGAGCGAGAAAAAAAGAATAAAGGTGCCACAAAAAAAGTATCGATCAGAATGTTGTACATGTGAAGGAAAGCAATCAAAAGTGCCTTAATCTGGTTATCCGAATGAAAGGGGTAGAAAATCGAAGAAAAGACTTAAGCCAAAAGCATAGATGAAGAGGTAGCCAAACGGGGATTTAGGTCCATGGTTTTATCGCGGTGTGTGTTTGTGTAATACCTTCATTAATAGACGATTACCAAGAGAACTAGTTTTAGTCGATCTGAACAAAGACTCATGTTTGAGTACCGACACATCTTACATTCATAAGTCCTTCATTTGATATGTTGTTTGATCTGAAAATTATTTAGCCAAGCGTGTTGCATGAGGTCAAGCAATGGTTTAAGTTTGGGGGAGTTTGATCATTGGTTTTTATACGTTATTTTACTATTAGTTTTAGTTGATCACTTTTATTGTTTAGTCGCATTTTATTTGTTTTTATTGCATTTTATGCATCGTTTTGGTATTCCCATTATTTCTAGGTTCAGGTAAGCAATCGAGGATTAGAGCAAAAAACCGGGGAAAACAACAAGAATTCGGAAGAGTTTTAAAGTGAACCAGTAGCCTGACACGGCCACCCATGTCACCTGACACGGCTCGTGCAAGAAGTGTTCAGTAGGTGCAAAATATGCTGAAAATAAGGAGCTGACACGGTCGCCCGTGTCAGCACAGTACATTGTAATAGAGAGCCAACACGGCCGCACGTGTCAGCTGACACAGCCCGTGTTGGCTGGAACGCTTCATCTTCTAATTTTCTTGGATTTTGGGCATTTGTGCCCATGAGGGTATTTTGGGTATTTTTCTATTGTTGGGTTGGACCTGAGACTATTTAAGACGAGTTTTGAGAAGTAAAAAGGGACCTTTTGATAGAAAAAGAATTTGACGATCAAGATTGTAGCAATCAAGGATTGGGGAACTGAAGATTTTCATGAGCGAAAGCAATTGAAGACCAAGGCAACTCTATTATCTTGTAATGTTAAATCTAATTGTTGAATTTACTTTAAATATTATGAGTAGCTAAGCCCTCCAATGTTAGAGGGTGTCCCTGAACTGACTCTAAAATAACCTTATTTTCTTTGAATTAGTGATTTAACGGTTTTATCATAATCGTTGTTATCGTATAATGTTCTTGAGGCTTTTCTTATCTAACAAATAAGGATTCAATTTACGGTTAACCTTAAGTTTGGAAAAATGATTGTTAACGCTTTTATATGATAATACTATAGTAGATATTGCCTAGGAATGGGGATACCCTATAGTAACTATAATGTTTTAGATAAAATAAATTGCTTGGTATTGTTCCTATAGTGCCAAGTAATTGGGGTATAGGGAGAATACCAAAGGGTTTTCTTCTAAGGAACTAGAGTAAACTAATCTTTAAAACCAGTAACAATTGAATTGAGCGGTGATTTCTGAAACTAAGATTTAAGGTTGTTACAAGGCTTTCATACACCCTACCCTAGCATGCTCCTCATATTTGTCCAAAACCCTTATTTTACTATTTATGCCTTCAGCCTTTTACTTTTACAAATTAAACAAACCAAACCCCCATTGTTCTTTTGTTCAATTGTACTATTATAAAACTCATATTCCTATGCAGTCCTCGAGATCGATATTCAGGGAATTATCCCTTATTACTACATCGGTCAAAATAGTACACTTGCTAAGAAGTTCAATTTCAAGAAACTCGAGTTAACAGAATTGAGGAAGTTATGAGCTCTAGTGACATCTCCTGATGATTTCAGAAAACTCCATCGTAGAATGTTGAGTATTATTAAGACCAGAATGGAAGAGGGAGTTCTTGATACTCTTGTGCAATTTTATGACTCCCTCTATCATTGTTTCATTTTCCCCGACTATCAGTTGGTCCCAATTTTGGAGGAGTATTCTTATTGGGTGGGTCTACCGATATTGAACAAGGAGCCTTTTAGTGGTTTAGAGAAGATTCCATCACCTAAGGATATTGCAGATGACATTCACTTGGAGACGTCTGAAGTCAAAAATAACCTTACTACCAAGGGAGGGATCAAAGGCTTGCCCTCTAGGTTCTTGATAGAGAAGGCTTTCTTCTTGGCTAAAATGAACAGTTTGGATGCTTTCAAAGATACCCTTGCACTTATCTATAGGTTATTTTTGTTCCATAATGTTGAAGAGTTTGTAGACGTCAACGCCATTCATAGGACCCTTAAGGGAGGTGGGACCATTCTGTGTTGTGATCCTCTACTTTATAATTGGTTTATTTCTCACTTACCTCAGGCTGAGCTTTTCAAAGAAAATCCAAACAAGCTTCGATGGTCCCAAAGGCTTATGTCTCTCACTCACACTGATGTACATTGGTACGCTCCAACTTACGACAAAGGAGTTATCATTGATAGTTGTGGTTCTTTTCCCAATGTACCTTTGCTTGGTATTCGAGGGTGAATTAACTATAGCCCTATTCTGGCAAGGCGTTAATTTGGGTTCCCGATGAAAGAGAAGCCTAGTAGTATCCTATTGTCCAGTTTCTTTCATCTTAATGAGGAGGTTAAGTCAGAAACTAAGGATTAAGTTTTACGCGCTTGGAAGACAATTCATAAGAGGACTAAGAATGATTTAAGGAAGAGGAATTGTATAGCTCTTGATCCGTTCACCCAGTGGGTTTGATCTCAAACTCGTGACCTAAAGATGCCATATCTCTTTGAGAAGATTTTGCAACCTGTTGTTGTGTCATCATCAACCATTCCTATTGAACACATGGAAGAATACCAAGAAGAATTTGCAAGGATGAAGCTAGAACGAGACACATGGGAAGGAAAATACCACGCCATTTATGCTTAACAGATGGAGATGAAGAAGTAGCTAAAGGAGAAGGATGACTTGATCGAGCTACTCGAGAGGCGCGTTGTGGAGAGACATGTGGCACAAGAGAATTTATTTTTCTCTAGTACACAGCCAGTTACTAGTCTCATGAGTATTCAGATGTTCCTCCTATATCTGGTGCATGGAAGGGGATTGTTGATAAGCTTGTCTTTGAGAACACCGAGTTGAAGAAGCAGAGAATGCATGGGGTTTGACCTTCTTAGATAGGATCTTTCGTTGCTTTTTAAGCTTGTTGGATTTCTTTTGTATTTTGAGTTTCTTGTTTGAACTTCAAAGTTGTAACTTTTCCCATTATAAATGAATGGAGTTTTTGTTTAAAAGTGTTTCTCATTGCAATTTTCATCTTGAGTTCCTTAAAACCAATTGCATACGCGTTGCATTCATGATTTATTAACCATTCAAGGAACTAAAGTTTGTTTTGTAGATATTATAGAATGGATTCCGAAAAAAGGACAGCTTCAGAGCTTGTGTTCCAAAGTCCAAATTTAGAGAATCTAAGAAAGCTAGGAGGTTTAGTATAAGACCCTGAGGCGTTCAAGTGGATAAAGAGATGCTGGTGACGCTCGTGCAGTTCTACGATCCGATCTATCACTGTTTCATGTTTCCAAATTACCAATTGCTGCCAACATTGGAAGAATACTCTGCGCTAGTTGGATTAGGCATCATTCCTAAACCATTTTCTGGAAGAGAAGGGACTCCTAGTGAAAGGGTAATTACAGAGGCTACGCATCTGGAGATGACTGAAGTACAGTCTCACATGACTGTTAAGGGAAGTTTTTACGGATTTCCAGTTGTGTTCTTATTTGAAAAAACTCAGTATTATAATGAGTCGAAGAATTCTGAAGCATGTGGGGCCATTTTGGTCTTGTTAATTTATGGACTCTTTTTGTTTCCAACTAATGATGATTTTGTTGACAAGAGTACAATCAACCTTTTCTTGATCAAGAATATTGTACCCACTTTGTTGGATGACGTGTATTTTTCCATTCATCGAAGAAGTCATCATGGAGTTGGACAGATTGTATGTTGCACTGCTTTTCTCTACAAGTGGTTTATTTTGCACTTGCCTAGACTACCAGCACTCTGGGATATGCAGAATGGACTCTCATGGACAGAGAGATGTTGTTACTCAAACACTCAGACATTAAGTGGTATGACCTTATGTATGGAAGGATTTCCATGATTCAAAGCTACAAAGATTTCCCAAATGTACCGCTTATCAGCACTAATGGTTGCATAAGCTACAATCCTATCCTAGCTCACCGCCAGTTGGGATACCTAATAAAGAATGAACCTAACCCAGTTCTCTTGAGGAGTTTCTACCTTGAAGAAGGGAAAGATCCGGCCCACAAGGCTCAGATTGTGTATGTCTGACGTCACATTCACACGAGAGGGATGACTGCTTTGTATTTATCCCTTGACATTTTTGTTTCAGAATCCTACTTATCATGGGTGAAAGAAAGACCATTGAAGATGTTATACTCCCGTTTTGAGCCTAGCCCCACAAAACCCACTCTTGTTGAGGAATTGAAAGTTGCTTTGGCTAAAGCTGAAGAAGAAGGGAAAGCTTGAAGAGATAAATATTTCGGGATTATACAAGAAAAGGAAGAGCTTTAGGAGTTGATCCATCAGGGCAGAAGGAAGAGTCAACCAGAAGATGAGAGACCTTCTCATCAAAGGATTTAGGATCTTATTTTCTGTGTTTTATCACTAATCTCTATTGAAGATTTGCACTTCAGTTGCGAATTATTATGTAAAACTCTCAGTTGCTAATTTATGAAGACTTTAAACTTGCTTTATTCCCCATTATTATAACTTTTGTGAATATTTCTTTGGATTCCTTGAATGTTTAATTTATTTGCATTTGCATTCATAATCATTTCATGTGCACTTTCCATTTTTTTGTCTCATCTCGTTGTCTTATCTTCAAAGTCATACTAAATTCCCGACATCAATACAACACACGAGCCCAAGCTCGTCAAAGAATGGAAGAACCGAATTTGGATTTGGATAGGGTCGACAATGAACTTGAAAAGCTATGAGGAAGTGTGGGGCGATTTATGGAGGTCCTACAAGTCATTAATGCAAAGATGGACACTCAGGCTACTATGGTTTCTGAAGTCACTAACATAGTTGTAGAGCCGATTCCAACTATGGTCACTGTTGAAAATGTACCACCCTATGGATTACCACCTGGTTTTGTACCTCCACCTCTTACAATGTCAGTCAATTAACATTCAGTTCCTTTAGGGGCAGAGATTCCTCAAGTTGTTCCGACCTACACTCCATCCTTTGTGCAAGCTCAAGTGCATCCTATTTTTCATAATCATCAACAAGTATTTGAAATTCCTGATGGGTCGGAAGAAGGAAGTGGACGACATGAGAAATTAAAGGAAAGCATAGAAACCATAGGGAGGAAAGTTAAGGCAATGGAGGGAAACGATATCTTTGGTACTGATGCCAGGGATATGTGTTTAGTATCTGGATTGGTAATTCAGCCAAAATTCAAGGTACCCAACTTTGATCAATACTCTGGTGCTACTTATCCTCGGACACACTTGATCATGTACTACCGAAGAATGGTTGATCACGTAGAAGATGATAAGCTAATGATTCATTTTTTCCAAAACAGCCATAAAGGAGCATCTACCAAATGGTATTTGAGCCTAGATCAGTCCCGCATTCACAGCTTCCAAGACTTGGATGACGCTTTCATAAAGCATTATAAGTATAATATAGATTTAGCCCCTGATAGAAGACAATTATTGAGTATGTCACAAAGAATTCTAAATCTTTCAAAGAATACGCACAACGTTGGAGGAAGACCGCCTCTCAGGTGGAACCTCCTCTAAATGAAAAGGAGTTGACATATTGGTTTGTAGACACGGTAAGACCAGAATTTTATGAAAAGATGATTAGCAGCATAACGGTGAGTTTTTCTGATATAGTGGTTGTAGGGGTGAGAGTGGAATTGGGATTGAAGAGCGGAAAAATGACTAGTAGCTCCAATGGTTCCAACAACAGTAGTGTTAAGAAGTTCAGTGGCAATTTTAATAAGAAGAAGGAGGGAGAAACAAATGCCATAACAATGGCGAGAAAGAACCAGAATTTGAAGCAACCCTACTGACAGTATCAGCAGACTCAATAAGGCTATGTTCAACAACCTCAACAAAATTTGACACAACAAGTGATGTATCCAGTACAGTATGCCCAACAACCATATGTGGCAGTTGTCACACCCGTTTTCAATCATTCTGTTCCAACTTATCAGACGGTGCAGCAGGCACATATATATCAACCAATTCAACAGCAAGGGTATCAACAAGCGCCAAACGATCCGCCCTATCAGCAATACCAGCAGTCTAGGGCTCAAGGGCCAAGGCAAAATTATCAAAATTGAAGACCAGCAGTGAGACCTCCAATTCCTCAGATACCAATGACTTACACGAAGTTGTACCCATTTTTGGTGCAACAAGCGTTGATAATAACATGGCTGCTAGGACCACCTTTAGACACCTCATCTCCTCACTACAATCCAAATGCTCATTGTGCATTTCACGAGGGTGATGTCGGCCATTACATAGAAGGGTGTCTTGCCTTGAAGCATCTTGTCAAAGAGCTTATGGAAAAGAAGATTTTTTCTTTTGATGACGTACAGCCCAATGTCAAAAATAATCCATTGCCGAATCACGGAGGAGTTCATGCCATAGAAGAAGCGTCAGATGAAAGGATGGTTTGTGATGCGTCAGAAATCAAGACCCCGTTGTGGTCACTTCATGAGAAATTGTTAAAAACGGGACTGATTGAAGGTACCCATAATGATTGTGAAGAATGTTCTGTTAATCCTAAAGGGTGTGGTGTGGTTCAAAAGAATGTGCAAAGTTTGATTGATGATGGACTGTTGCAAGTGTGTAGCAAAACCAAGAAGGAGGAAGTCTCAGTAGTTGAGCCTATCTTCAATCTACCGAAGAAAGGTGAAACATTTCCCGTGTTTAATATGACCAGTAAAAATGTGAAGCATGTTTTCAACAAATCTGCTATTGTTCAGCCCCGACCAATTATTATCCAGAAGCCAAGATCATTTCCTTTTGAGAGTACAAAAGTGGTCCCGTGGAGATATGATATGACTGTGGTGGACCAAAGATCAGGGAAGGTTATTCAAAATGAGGAAGTAAAGGGTGACCAAGTTGACGTGGAGAATATTGCGGGAACAAGCAAGATGACCCGTAGCGGTCGAGTATATCAACCCAAAATAACAGTGGTCCCTTTAAAAGAGGTTACCCCTGTCATGACGACAAAAGACAGAGAAGTGCAAGTGAATGAAGGAGATGCTGAGGAGTTTTTGAGAATTATCCAAAAAAGTGATTACAGGGTTGTTGATCAGCTTCGTCAAACTCCCTTGAAAATATCAATCTTATCTCTCCTGATGAATTATCCAGCCCATAGAGAGGCTTTACAAAAGGTGTTAATGCAGGCACACGTGACAAAAGATATAACCATTGGCCAATTTGATTCTGTGATAGCCAACATTACAGCCTACAACACTTTGAGTTTCAGTGATGAAGAGCTACCAAGGGAAGGACGTAATCATAATCGTGTGTTGCACGTATCTGTCAGATGTCAAGAAGATGCTTTGGCATGGGTTTTGGTTGACACTGGTTCCTCATTTACTATATTTCCTAAGAGGACGCTTACAAAATTAGCATACGAAGGGGCAGAGATGAGGCCGACGTTGTTAATTGTTAAGGCTTTTGATGGTTCGAGGAGGACGATGGTTAGGGAAGTGGAGCTGCCGATTATGATAGGTACCCATGTGTTCAACATCATGTTTCAAGTGATGGACATTAATCCAGCTTACAGATGTTTGTTGGGATGGCCTTGGATTCATACGGCTAGAGCGGTGACTTCCACTTTGCATCAAAGGATGAAATTTGTTGTGAATGACAAGCTGGTAAATGTACATGGCGAAGAGGACTTAATGGTGAGTAATTTGTCGTCGTTCAGGTATATTGAAGTAGATGAGGATGTGTTGGAAACTTCTTTCCATGTGCTTGAGATAGGCAATGTGGTAATGATAGAAGAAGCAGTGGCAAAGAGTGGTCCATCTTTTGCATCTGCCTAGAGTATAAAATCTACACTGAAAGAATGTACTCCTGCAGGTTGGGGAGAGGTCATTGAAGTAAAAGCAAGATTGGTTCGCCAAGGGTTGGGTTACAAACGAACTTATGATGAAGCATCAGCACATGCCAAAGGACGTTCGAAGACTATTCAAGAGGTGTTCATTAGTAAGGGATTCCAAGTTAATGTTGTGGGAGAAGACTTTGAAGATGAGGATGTTGAACATTTAGTATATCATTGTGAGACTGCTTTAAGCAACTGGGAAGCTGTTGAAATTCTCGCGATCTTTCCTGTGTTGAAGTAATTTGTTTGTTTTCTTTACTTGTTGTTTTTCAAACCTCCATAGTCGTGCCCAAGGCTATAGGATATTTTTGTAGGGCCCCGTGCTTTCAAGAATATTATGATTAATAAAGTTGTTTTGTTAAATTCTTCATTTTTGTTTCATTTATTGTCTAATGCTTTCACTTTTAAAAGAAAATGGAAATCTTTCAAAAAAACAAAAACAAAACAAACTTCCTTTTGCTCCATTTGTCTTTGTGTGTTTTAATAAATTAAGTCATTCCAACGTGCAGTGATAGCCAAAAACCCATTGAATCTAATGACTTTGTTTTCCCTTCTGATTTTGACTCACCTATATACCAAGCCGAAGATGAGGATGAAGATTTCGAGATCCCTGATGAACTGGAAAATATGGCATATTATGAGTACACGAACCATCAACCTCACAAGGAGCAGGTGAATGTTATTAACCTTGGCACTGAAGAAGACAGGAAAGAGGTCAAGATTGGGGCAACACTTGGGGCAGAAATTAAACAGCAATTGGTAAAGCTTTTATAAGAGTATGTTGATGTATTTGTTTGGTCATATCAAGATATACCAGGTTTAGACACTAACATAGTGGTTCACAAGCTACCGTTCTGACCAGAATGTACACCCGCTAAGCAGAAGCTCCGAAGAATTAGACCTGATATGCCTCTCAAGATTCGGGATGAGGTGAAAAAGCATATTGATGCAGGTTTCTTGGCAGTATCAAAATACCCAGAATGGGTGGCCAATATCATGCCTGTGCCGAAGAAATATGAGAAAGTCGGGATGCGTGTGGATTATAGGGATCTGAACAAGGCCAGTCCGAAGGATGATTTTCCTTTGTTGTATATTGATACTTTGGTAGATCATACGGCTCACTTTGCAGTTTTCTCGTTTATGGATGGTTTCTCTAGTTACAGCCAAATCAAGATGGATCCGGATGATATGGAAAAAGACTACTTTCATCACTCCTTGGGGAACTTATTGTTATAAAGTCATGCCTTTTGGTTTAAAGAATGCTGGTGCCACTTACCAAAGAGCCATGGTGACGTTATTTCATGATATGATGCACAAGGAAATAGAAGTGTATGTCAATGACATGATTGCCAAATCTCAGAGTGAAGAGGATCATTTGGATCATCTTTTGAAGTTGTTTAAAAGAATTAGGAAGTATCAGTTGAGACTGAATCCATCCAAGTGTACCTTTGGAGTGAGATCTAGGAAGTTACTCAGTTTCATTGTTAGTCAACAAGGGATTGAGGTAGATCCAGATAAATTTTGAGCTATTCAAGATATGCCTGCTCCGCAGACTGAAAACCAAGTTAGAGGTTTCCTTGGAATATTGAACTATATATCCAAGTTTATTTCCAATATGACTCCCACTTGTGAGCCAATTTTCAAGTTGTTGCGCAAAAATCAGACGGTTGTTTGGAATTTGGTTTGTCAGCAAGATTTTGATAAGATTAAGGGTTACCTTCAAGAACCTCCAATCTTAATTCCTCATATTCTTAGAAATCCTCTTTTCATGTACTTAACGGTTCTCAAAAATTCAATGGGTTGTGTGTTGGGTCAACAAAACGAGTCTGGACAAAAAGAGCACACCATCTATTATCTGAGCAAGAATTTCACTGATTGTGAAAGTCGATATTCACTTTTAGAGAAAAAAATTTGTACTTTGGCATGGGCTGCCAAGCATTTGAGGCAATATATAATTTGTCATACTACTTTATTGATTTCAAAAATGGATCCAATAAAGTATATTTTCGAGAAGCCCGCTCAGACAAGAAGGCTCGCCCGTTGGCATATGTTATCATCAGAATATGATATCCAGTATGTTGCTCAGAAGTTTATCAAGGGTAGCATCTTGTCAGATTACCTTGCAGACCAGCCGATAGAAGACTATGAACTGCTGAAGTTTGACTTTCCCGATGAAGACATCATGTTGATAAAGAAGGGTTATGAAGAACCAGGTCCAAATGAGGGCCCCGAACCTGGTTCACGATGGAAGATGATGTTCGATGGTTCCTCCAATTACAATGGGCATGGTATAGGGGCCATTTTGATGAACCCAGATGGTGGATACACTTCGTTCACAGCCAGATTATGTTTTGAGTGTACCAATAATATCGCTGAATATGAAGCTTGCGTTCTAGGCCTTGAGGCAGCAATTGATCTTCGAATCAAAATCCTTGAAGTGAGTGGTGACTCAGCCTTGGTGATTTATCAAGTCAAAGGTGAATGGGAGACCAGAGATGAAAAACGGATCCCATATAGAGCGTGCATTCTTGAGATGATTGAGTACTTTGATGAGATCACTTTTAAACATATCCCGAGTACTGAAAATCACATTGTCGATGCATTGGCTATGCTAGCCTCAATGTGGAAGTTCATATTTGTTAGTGAAGCGACACTCATCCGAATCGAGAGGAAGACAGAGCCAGCCTACTGCCAAGTGACAGAAGAAGAGACAGAGAGGAAACCACGGTTTTATGATATCAAGAATTATCTATAGAATCAGGAATATCCAGTTGATGCTACATCACTTGACAAAAAAACTTTGAGGAGATTGGCGTCCAAATTCTTTCTCAGTAACTATGTGATTTACAAGAGAAATTATGACATGGTCCTCCTTAGATGTGTCGACAGACGAGAAGCGGATTTGTTAATGCAAGATATTCATGAAGGAACATTTGGCACTCACGCCAATGGATATATCATGTGCAAAAAGATTCTGAGAGTTGGGTATTACTGGTTGACTTTGGAAACCGACTGCGTCCAATATGCCAGAAAATGCCACAAATGTCAAATTTATGCGGACAAGATACATGTGCCTCCAGCATTGCTAAGTGTGTTGTCATCACCTTGGTCGTTCTCTATGTGGGGCATTGACATGATTGGGGAAATTGAGCCAAAGGCTTCTAATGGGCACCGATTCATTCTAGACGTTATTGATTACTTCACAAAGTGGGTTGAAGTTGCATCTTACGCCAACGTTACTTGACAAGTGGTGGCCCGTTTTATCAAGAAGGAGATTATCTGTTGATACGGAACCCCAAGCCGAATCATAACAGATAACAGTATGAATTTGAAAAACAAAATAATGAAAGAGTTGTGTGATGAATTCAAAATTGAACATCACAACTCTTCTCCTTATCGTCCCAAGATGAACGGAGCTGTCGAAGCTGAAAATAAAAACATCAAGAAGATTTTACAAAAGATGGTAAAGACTTATAAGGATTGGCACGAGATGCTGCCATTTTCCTTGCATGGGTATAGAACATTTGTTTGCACTTCGACAGGGGCAACCCCTTTTCATTGGTGTATGGGATGGATGCAGTACTTCCTATTGAGGTTGAGATACCTTCCTTAAGAGTCATAATGGAAGCCAAGCTTGAGGAAGCGAAATGGGTGAGGGAAAGATTTGATCAGCTGAACCTTATTAATGAGAAGCACATGGTTGTGATGTGTCACGACCAGTTATATCAAAAAAGGATCAAGAGAGCTTTTGAAAAGAAGGTTTGCGTCTGAGAGTTCTGAGAATGGGAGCTTGTCCTCAAGAAGATTTTGCCAGTTCATGAAGATGCACGGGGAAAATGGATGCCTAACTATGATGGCCCATTTGTTGTAAAAACAATCTTCTCAAAAGGCTCGTTAATTCTCACAACAATGGATGGAGAACAACTTACTCACCCGGTGAATTCTGATACAGTACGAAAATATTATGCCTAAAGAACCCGATAAGTCGAAAACTCACAAGGGTGGCTTATAAAATAATGGGTATCCCGCTGGATCATAACCTATGAAGGAGGTCCAGGCAAAAGTTAGGGGTGAAATAAAAAATGAGCTCGCTAAGTTGAAAACCCGAAAGGGAGACTTAGACAAAAATGAGTGTCCCGGTGGATTGAAAACCTGAAAGGGCAATCTAGGAAAATATTAGGGGGAAAGGCATTTCACTGCATTAGATGGTTGTCACCTCGGCAGAAGATTATATAAGAAGTTCATTTTAACCGCTCTTGTCAGAAGCGAGGTCTTGGAAGACTCTTAGTCATTAGGGATATATTGTCATTAGATTCATTGTAACCTATTTCCGTGTTGCCATTTTCAATTACAAATGTTCTATGGAGTTTTGTCATTTGCAAGTTTCCATTCTTGAATAAAATCATATTTTTGGACCTTTCATTTGTTTGCAATTTACTATTTTCCATATTTTTTTTTCTTTGTTATGCAAAACATCATTTATTGATCAATAATAATTTTGAAAGCAAAAGATTTGAATTTAAAAATTGTTTTTGAAAGCTTAATAAAACATAAAGTTGCTTTGACTCACGGAAAGATTCAATGGAAATCATACGCCCCAGGAAGTCTTAAGGTGGCAGGATTTCTGATGTGCAATCTCAATACATTTCCCATTGGAACGTCAGTTAAATGGATTTTTTAAGTTGTTCCTTCAATCGGGTGTGGTTACCAAGATGGAAGGAAGTCTCCCCAGTATTCCCTACGAGACACGTTTCATAGCATGGAGAATCATCCTCAGTGGAGTCATCCAACGTCTCTACTGAAAGTTACACCGCCATTTCTGACAAGCTTGCCTAAGTTTTATATTTCCCAAGTGGAGTGGGTCTATTTCCCAGCGAACCTTTGGATGCCTTTATTCTTTGAATTCAGTGTGATTCTTTGCTTCCCCAGCAAGATAGATATGCTTATCTATCTTTCCCCTTTGAGTATCCGATTTCTTCGTCTCTTGTTAGAGTCAACTTTTTCATATCATCAATCATTCGCATCATGCGCATTTAGTTTTCCTTCAGATATTTGTTTGTTACCTTTTGTCTTGTATGTTTTATCCTGTTTGTTACCTATTGTCTTGTTTGTTAAAACTGTTTGTCACGGGAATCCTCCGCCTTTTCAGGTTGTTGGTCATCATCGACGTCTTTACTTTAGTTGTTACTGATTCTATTTTATGATTGTGGGTTGTCACATGTATCCCCTTTGAAGTCTAGTTGTTACTAGCACCTTTGATCGGCTCCATCTGCTACTGATATCGTTTTCCTGGTCGTTACCAGTCTTCCTCCATGAAGTCTAGTCGTTACTAGCAATCTCCGGTAAAGTCCAGTGGTGATTGGAATTGTTGAAAGTCCAATGGTAATTGGCATTTCTTGTGGAAGTCCAGTGGTGACTAGCATTGTTGAAAGACTAATGGTAATTGGCATCTTTTTTAAAGTCTAATGGTAATTGACATTTATTTTAAAGTCTAGTGGTGACTAGCATTTATTTTAAAGTCCAATAGTAATTGGCGTTTCTTTTGAAATTCCAGTGGTGACTGGCATTTATTTTAAAGTCCAGTGGTGATTGACATTCATTTTTAAATTCCAGTGGTGACTGGAATTGTTTAAAGTCCAATTGTTATTGGCACTCTTATCTCATGTTATTATGGATATTGGAAGTTAGGTTGTCACCAACGTCCCCTTGGAAGCCCAGTAGTTACTGGCATCGACCTATCAGAAGCTGGTTGTCACCTTTGCTTGTGGTTTAAGTCCAATTTATTGGGCATGTGCATAGTTTTTTTTCTTTGTCGTTTTTCGGTGTTTCTTGAAGATCCTGTTTGAACTCTTCATTTTAAGGAATTTCCAGAAAGTTTGTTTGTTTTCCAACGTTTGCCTGATCTCTGGTTAGAAGATCATTTCTCAATTCCCTTGGTCTCTGGTTAGAAGACCACTTTCTTTGATTCTCTTGTTAAAAGATTAACCCTTTGTTTAAATTGATCCCTAATAGAGATCATACTTCTTTCTGGTTTTATCCCAGTAAAGAGTTTTGTCTTTGTCTTTATTATGGGGTATCGTCCGGTCATGTCTGAACTTGTCAATCCACTACACTAGATTATTCCCCAATAGAGATCATCTCTTGGTTTTATCCCCAGGGAGGATCCTTTTCTTCTAGAGTGATAGCTGGTTATGCTTGAACTTATTGCTCCATCACTTTAGATTTCCCCAGTTTGTTCAGGTTTCCCCAGTGTTGTTGTCTTTCCCCAGTGAGTAGTTGCTTCTTGTGTTGACTCTGTCTTTATTTGCTTTTGTTGTTGCCTACACTTTTGTGTTTATCATCACATCATTATCATCATGCTAGAGTTCACGGCATGTCAACATTTGTACAATTTTGTCGTCTTTAGCATAACATTGCATCTAAGGGCAAAATTTTCGGTTTGCTATATTTAAATACCTTTCACCTTGATTTTGTAAGGATAGTCATCGCTCACATCATTCAGTAAAGATATTTAAGTATGGGCAACTATCATACCCGAAATTTTTAACCCTTATATGTCATCATCATTTGCACAACCATATTAGGACAGTCATCCTTGCATCACTAACCAAATCATCAAGCTTTGTTTGTTTTGTTTATTTTGTTGAAATTAGGGTTTTCTGGAGAAGAGGAGTACACTTAGATCAAGCATGAGTTGAATGGGAAATCAACCAAGGAGGTCCTCGTATATTTCATGGGTCTATAAGAGGTCATTAGGTCCAAAGAAATCCAATTCAAAAGCTTCCTAAGTGGATAGGAAGGGTATTGACTTCATCTGATTCAAAAGTCAACTGAGGCATCACAAAGTCAACTCCTGAGTTTTATGGTCAACTACGAGCTTTACGAGTCTTATTCCATGGTCTCATGTGAATTAATCAAGAAAATCAAGCTAATAATCATAAAATCAATAGTTATTTTCAAGGAAATCCAAGAGGGTTCTAAGTTTATTTTGACTTTCCTATCAACATGAAAGTTGTAGATGGTTATCTCAGCTTTCCTTCGATGCCAAGTTTCAAAGCTTCAATTTAGAATTCAAAATCACAATTTCCATGCAAGTATGTTCTAAATTCATTCAAGGAAATCCAAGTTACATGTCCATATTATTCTCCATTCCAAGCCATTGGTCTTAAGTTCAAGAAGTGAACTCCTATTTGCAAATTCATGGTAATTCAAAGTTAGATCTAAAATACAAGAGTTGTGTGTCTTAAAATTTCAAGTTGAATTTTTAAAACAAAAAGGGGGTCCATTTAAGAGTAATTTGTATTGGAAGTTCCAAATAGTTTCAATTAAGATTCAAATTTACAAGTGAGGATGGTATACAAAGAAACCCACATGGTGCTAGGAGTGTTCTATTTGCATTACAACAAAAGTTCCTTGAAATACCAAAATGTAAAGTAGAATAATTCTCATGTTTGATGTCGAGACCAACAGATTTGAACTTATTTCACTATTTCATTTTTTGAATTCAATTTTCAATTTATAATCATGTCACAATGTTCTATTGCAATACAATTCCAAAGGTTGACACCAATTTCCAAAAAAACACAAGCCTTTCTATCTACAAAGCTTCATTAGCCATAACAAAAGCCAAACTAAGATCTAGAAGCCTTCACGCAATTTCTCCTCGTCCCTCCAAATTCAACATGAAGCCATGTCTTCATGTCATGACTTGCCCAAATATCCCTATCTATTCAGAATTTCCTCAAGCAACATTTCATGAAAAGAAAAAGAAGATTAGAACTCAACTCATCATCCAAATTCACAATTCAAACATCAAACCAATTCAAGTTTAATTCTTGTTACAAACCATAAATCATAAGCCATAAGCCAAACACCAATTCAAAACATAATTCGTTTTTTTTACAACAAATCAAGTTCATACAAGATTAAATCATCAAAATCATTCAAGTTTAAAACCAAACATCAATTCAATCAAGTTCAATCATTTTTCAAAACCATTCATAACTCATATTCTAATTCAGTTCAATTCACACAAAGATTACATTCCAATTTCATCACACCAAATCACAAAAAGGAACACTCAAAATCAGAATCCACATGACATCTTTCTACTCATTTTCGTGCAAAGATACATCATGCCCATAATCAAGGTCAGGAAAGTCAGAATGAGAGATAGGGACCACATAAGTTAGAACAAAAAAATAGACATTACAAGGCAATGCTCAGCTATACAGGATACACGAAAAGAGGAAGTTTCAGGGTATCAAAAACTCAACAAAATTAGCATAAAAAACAATTGACATGGAAATGAAAAAAGACGAAGAATTTGCATAGCCAAGAAAAATCAGATTGTTCACCAAAGGTAATTCTAAGTCAGCATAAGAGGGATATGAATCTCCATAATAAAAGAGAGGGTGGTTCGATAGAAGGGGGGATCGGAAGATAAAAGAAATAAAAACCTAAACAGCTATTGCAACGAGAAAGAACGAGGGAGGGGATTCATACCTGCGATTTTGGAGCTCTAAGGGTAAGTCTTCTACTTCAGAGTTTTTTTCGTGTAAATATTCCTTGTTTTGCTTGAAATTTATCGTCCATTGTGCTCTCACGGTGTTTTTGTGGAGTTTTGGGGTTAGGTTTCCGAAGAGGTTTGACTCGATTTGGGTATTTCTTTTTGGTTTTTGTTGAAATTAACTTGGGATTCATGTTTAGGAAAGGAGAAGAGTAGGGGTTCGTGTTGGTATTATGATGAACTGAGAGACCCTCGCCAGAGAAGATGGCAGTTTTCGCCGTGGGTTTTCTTCTCTGACAAATTCATTAGGTTTCCGACGAGTTTGGTTTGTTTCAAGAGAGAGAGTTTTGTTTGAAGCATAAGAACGCTCATGTTTTATGATGCAGTGTTTGTCGTTTTGATCTTCATCATCATGTTATCTAGATTGATCATGTGTGTAACTTGTGGCACGTCCTTACCGTGTACCTTCCATCAGGTTGGCATGTTTAGTTGACTAAAAAAGATCTTAGGATCAAATGGTTATGGGTTGCGACACATGGTAGAGTCTCAATAGGCTCTACCCATAGGATCCAATCATCATTTTGTTTTAGCCTGGATTTGGGATTGCTTTTGCCACCCCCTATCAAATCCCATCTAGGCTTTCTCTTCAGAATTAGTTACTAAGCGCACCCCTTATGCTTTGTTCCCTTTATTTCCTTTTCTTTTTTGTTATCTTTAACATCTTGTTCTATTTAAATATCTTCCAAACATTCAAAAATTCTACAAAAAACATTTTTAAACATTTTGATATCTTGACTTATTTTTCACTTTTTATTATTTATTTTTATCATTTATTTTCATATTTTGTTTTAGTTATTTGTTTTAGTGTGTGTTCACCAAAGTATTCTTGATTTAGTTTTTAATTGAGCAACCTCTACAAAAAAAAAATTTTAATCTTTTTTTTACATGTTGTGGCATATGGTTAAGGGAATATTGAGTATTTTTGGTGGCCTAAAGTGTTGATGTTAGTAAAATTTTGGTTTGGTTCTAAGGACTTTGATTCTTTTGGCACTTATGAGTTTATTAGAGGCTTTTGAGAGAAGTTTTGAGTCAATGTTGTTGTGAGTTTTTGCATGTTCATTCTTAAATGTTTGAAGAGGAATTAGAGCTTTGAGTTGGATTTTTATTTGGTCATTTTACTATTTTGATTGGTACATCAATTTAGGGTTCACTTTAAACATGTGTGGTGTAGCCACTACCATTCTTGGATTGTTATCTCATTTTGAACTCTTTAGCTTTAATTTGATTGTCATCATCCTTACTTTGAAGTTTATCACTTAAACACTTGTTGTTATAAGCTGTGTGTCCCTGATTCCAAAGGAAAGGATCCTCTTGTGTTGACTTGTAAGTCATGTTGGATAGCCTTATCCATTCTTTCCCTCTGAAACCTTGTGAGAGTTTTACTTGTTAACCTAGTTCGGGTTTGGAGTCGTCGCATTCCATGTAAGTGTCATGCTTGCACACTTATCCCCCTTCTTGGCCTTGTTAGAGCCAATTGGTCTTGCAACTTAGAATTAGGTTTAGAGTTGGTAAACTCTATGTGAGTATCATTGTTATGAGTACTCATTTCCCCTTTGACTTTTGTTAAAGTCAATCTTAGTTAGTTTTCAACTTAGATTTAGAGAGTTGGTTAACTCTGTGTAAGTATCACGGTTATGGATACTTACTCCCCTTTGGAACCTTGATCATTATCAAGAGCTCCTCATCCCTAGTTAGGTGAACTACGGTTGCTCTGATTCCATCCTAGTCAGGATACGTAGGCACAAGATGCAACGTCTTAGCGAGCATACTTAGCGTACATACCTTAGGTCTTTACCTTAGCACTCTTTCTCTTTAGCAAAAAAACATAGCATAACACAAATACTAATAAGAGGTTCCTGTAGAGTACTACAGATACTTAGGATGCTAACACCTTCCCTAAGTATAACTAACCTCTGAACCTTAGATCTCTTAGCTTCGTTGTTACGTAGCGCACTTAGGGTTTTCTTTGATTTTTACCCTTTCCTTTGGATAAATTAAAGCTCGGTGGTAAACTTCATGATTTGTGATTCAAGTTAACTAATAGCTTGATATCCAATTCTCACTGCAACAGATCCTCTGAAGTTTTCCTACAAAGTTGGATTAGAATTTCCCTTTTGTTTTTGCTTAGTTGGATTTCACGTTTCAAATCCATTCTTTTTCAATTAAAATTCTATTTTCATTCTATTTCCATTTCAATTCCTTCTCCTTCTATTTCCATTTCAATTCCTTCTCATTCTATCTCCATTCTAATTCAATTCCAAAATTTAGGTTCGATTTCAATTTCAAATTCTATGTTTCAAGTCAAAATTCAAATTCTATAACCAAATCCTATTTTCTTTCAAGATTTCCATTTTTTAATTCCATTCTAAGCCAATTTCTATATCCATCTAATTCAATTTCAAACTCATTCTAATTTCAAAATCCCATATCAAGTTCTTTTTAATTCATGTCAAGATGTTCCAACTACCATAATTCACTTCTCTTTAATATTCAAGTCCATAAAAGATCATTCATGTTCAAAAAATTTTAATTGTCCTTTTATTCAATCAAGTTTCAAGTTGTATCCAATTAAAATCCAAGTTGCAATCTCATCTCAATATAAAACATTTCAATTTCAAACTATTTCAATTAAAACATTTCAATTTCATGATCAACTCAAAACTACCAAATTTTCAATTTGGTATTTCAAACTCACAAGCAAGTTCTCATTCCAAATTTAATGCCATTCAAGCTTAACTTCAAGGATCATTTCCAATAAAATTCAAAATCATTTTTCAATTTTCAATCATTCAAGTCTCAAGTTTAAATACAATTTTCATTCAAAGTCATTTTCAAAGTCATTAGAAATCCATGTCAAAATCAACCTTTTTTTCTCTTTTTTTACAAAGTTTAGGTCAATTACAAAGTGTGTGAATTTAAGTTACAAGTTGCAAACCTACACAAGTCCTAAGCCTAAGACACCAAAAACCCCAAAAAGTCGAGTTTTGCATCACACAAACTTCGCCACCCTATGCCAAAAGCTTCAACTCCATGCGCGTCTTTAAGCCATGCTTCGAGCTCCATTCAAGCTATCCATATGCCTACAAAATAAAACAAGAATTACAAATTCAAGATTAAACTCATACCATTTTCCAAATAATTTTTAAACCACTTTAATCCATATGTGATCACACAGTTTCAAATTCAACTCATCTCCAAACATTTCAATCAATTCAAGTTTCAATACAAAATTCAAATTCTTTTCAATGCCAATCCAAATTTTACTTCAAGTTCAAAATTCTTTGCAAAGGCAATTCAAGTTTCATTCAAACATTTCAAAATTAAACTCCAAGTTCTATTAAATCCAATCAAACCAAACTTAATTCAATCATTCTCATAAATTCATGCTTTGTGTAGTTACAAATTCATAAAACATTTCCAATTCAATTGCAACATGTTCAAACATATCACACAAGCATCTTCATATGATATCAATTCAAGTTTAGCATATATTTTTCAATCAACTTCATTAAATCATAACATTTCAATTCTAAGCATTCACATCATCATTTCAAACACATCATCTTTTAACTCAAGTTCATATTTAATTTTATCATATTCAAATCCATTCATTACAAATTCATGTGAATTCCTTTCATGTCTAGCATACAATTTCTATAAATTCATCATGGCATACATTCTTGCATAAAAAAACATGGAGGGCAGCATAGTGTGTGGCATAAGCATGTGTTTCCATTTGCTTCATGATTGTTTGTTCCTTTATATTTTTGTATAAACTAACAACTAATTTGAACAATTCCTCAAAACTCCAAAGGGTGCATACCTTGCATTGCATTTCATATTGCATGTGCACCCACATATGCATACCATGTGTTTTCAACTCTTTTCTCATTCTGTCTCTCTTATTCCAATTTCAATCCTGAATCCTCAACACATATATAATACCAAAGCTCTTGCTTGCTAAAGGATGTCTGAAGTAGAAGAAGAGAATGCAAGATGCAGATCTGAACTTGAAGATAATAGAGGGAATGTGAATCAGCTAATGGAATTGATCCAAGCCTTGACTATTAGAAGTGAGCCTCCTCAAACTGTTGTTGTCTCAGATATCATTGGATCTTTCAGAAAAACTCAACCTATGATGTTTGTGCCTTCCACATGGCCCCCATATGGTTTACATCATGATTTTGTGCCTCGATTTGAAGCAATGGGGAAATCTGTCCCTTTGCCATTCTATATTGAAACACGACCTATCATGCACACTACTCCGCAAATTATGGTGGATACCATTCCACACACGGTCGTTCCAACTGGGATTGCTACACAATATGAGGACTCTAACCAAGTGTATCATGCTACCTTAAATCGTACTATCGCAAAATAGTTGCGCATGTAGACGATGACAAGCCGATGATACATTGCTTTCAATATAGCTTGAGTGGAGCATCGTCCAAATGGTATTTGAGTCTCGATCAAGGAAAGATTAAAAACTTCCAAGATCTATCATACGCCTTTATCAAGCACTATAAATACAACATGGATATGGCACCTGATAGGAGACAGTTATAGAACATGTCGAATAGAGACAAAGAATTGTTCAAAGAATATGCACAGAGATGGAGGGAGTTAGCCTCTCAGGTTGAACCTCCACTAGCTGAAAAAAAGCTCGTTGAACTATTCATGGATACTCTACCACCTGCCTATTATGTGAAAATGGTAGGAATCACATCCTTGGGATTCTCCGAGCTTGTGGCCATAGGAGCCCGAATCGAGCATGGTTTAAAGAGTGGTAAAATCACGTCTGTTGCCACTACTTCCAGTAATGTAAGAAAGAATCAGGGAGGTTTCCAACTAAGACAAAAAGGCGAGACCAATGCTTTGTCTAGTGGTCAGAAAGGAAGTCAGCCAAGGAGAAGATCTCCACAACCTACTACTTATCAACAATCCTCTACATCAGTACCATATTTTCAACAACCTTATGTGGCCTCTATAATGCCAGCTTATCCACCACCACCACCTCTTGTCAGTTATCCATTATATCCTCAACCATTCGTTCCAGGATATCCACCAAAAATGGCTCCTCCATGTCCACCATCTCCTCCAATTCAAAATCATCTGAAACAAAGACCTCAAGCTTCTCCTGCCACGACGACTAATCAAAGTCGTTCCAGAAGAAGTCTAAATTTTGAGCCTATTCCCATGACATATAAAGATTTATACCCATCTTTAGCGTACAAGGGATTGGTGACTACTGAGCTATCATCTCCTTTCATTGGGAAACATCTTCATTGGTTAAACCCAAACCTACACTGTGAATACCATCAAGGTGTCGCAGGGCACGATCTGGATGGATGTTTTGCTTTAAAGGCAAGGGTTCAAGAGCTCATCAATTGCAAGATCATGTCTTTCAAATATAAGGGTCCAAATATTGCTAACAACCCTCTTCCCACTCATGGAGAGCATGTTGCTAATGCTATGGAAGAAGTGTCTGATGAACAAGTTATCAAAGAAGTCAAAGAATTAAAAACCCCGCTGAAATAACTCCATGCCTATTTAGTGGAGTCTGGATTGATTTCAAAGAAACATGATAGTTGTGATGAATACTTTGTCCTTGTGAAGGGTTGTTCCATGGTTAACAATGATATACAACAATTAATGGATCAAGGGATACTTCAAGTCATCCGTGTCAGAGTTGATAAGGATATAGTTGTGATTGAACCTCATTTTTAAATACCACCAACATGGGAGATTAAGTATCATAGTACACCACGTGTTCCACCAAGTGAAGGATATGTACACCCAGAAATAATGATTCAACCTGCTCCTCTTCCTTACTCTAACAATAACGCGGTACCATGGCGTTACAACGCAGCTGTCTTCATAAATGGTCAAGAAGTGTTCTTAGGGGATCAATTTGAAAAGATCTCTAAACCTGAAGTGTCCAATATTGTTGAAACAAGTAGGATGACCCGTAGTGGTTGTGTCTTTGGACTTACTCCACCTCCGAAATTTGTTGAAGAGATAGTAAGAGAACAAATTACTGAAATTCCACAACCCCACAAAAGGCTGGAAATTGTTGGTGAAACAATATCACCACAAGAAGCTGAGGAATTTCTAAGATTGACCAAAAGAAGTGACTATAAGGTGGTGGATTAGCTCCACCAAACTCCTTGGAGAATCTATGTGCTCTCATTATTATTTCATTCAGAAGCTCATAGGAAGGCCTTGTTGAAAGTGCTCATGCAAGCGCATGTATCACAAGGAATCACTGTGGATTAGTTTAATGGAATTGTATCCAATATCACTGCTTGTCATACTTTGAGTTTTCATGATGGAGAACTTCCTGAGGAGGGAAGAAACCATAGTCGAGCTCTACATATTTTTGTGAAATGTCTGGATGATGTTTTAGCCCGAGTGTTAGTGGATACAGAGTCGTCATTAAATGTAATGTCAAAGTCTATCTTGGACAAACTCTCTTATACAGAGACTGTGATAAGACCCAGTATGATGATTGTAAAAGCTTTTGATGGATCTCGTAGAGCTGTGATTGGAGAAGTGGACTTGCCAATACTAGTAGGCCCACATATTTTCAAGATAACTTTTTAGATCATGGATATCAACCCAGCATACAGTTGTCTGTTGGGAAGGCCATGGATCCACGCTGCTGGCGCAGTGACATCCACGCTCCACCAAAAGATGAAATTTATGGTAAATGGAAAGCTAATCATAGTGTCTGGCGAAGAAGATTTGTTGATCAACCACCTTTCATCGTTCAGATATGTTGAAGCGGGTGAAGGAGCATTTGAAACTTCTTTTCAAGCTCTAGAAATTGTTAATGTTGTTTTCTTGGAGGTAAAAGAACAAGATATGGTGGTAGATCCATCATTTTCTTCTTTGAAAGGTGCTAAGGAAATGCTTGAGAGAGGTAGTATTGAAGGTTGGGGTTAAGTGATTCATATTTCTGAGAAGAATAACCATTTTGGGCAGGGATACAAGTCTCAGATGAATGAAGGTATCCAAGATTCCTCCACAGTGTGAGATTCATCCATGACAAAGAAGTGGTCGTTGTAGAAGACGATGCAGTTGATTCAACAAAACCATGCTTGGTGTATCACTGCACAACTGATTTGAATAACTGGGAATCGATTGACTTACCTATAGTTTTTCCATTGTCAAAGTAATTTATTTTCATTTTCTTAAAATCCTTTTGCTCTGCCCAAGGCTTAAGAATCATATGTAAGGCCCCCTTTATTTCAAATGATTATCATCATTAATAAAAAGCATTTTTTCCATTCTTCTCTTTTTGTTTTTGTTTTAAAGAAAATTACAACCTTTTCAAAGCCACAAAAAGCATTTTACCTTCTTGCATTTACTTTATTTAATTTTTTCTAAAATCAACATTAAAATCATGCAGAATAATCAATGAACCCGTTGAACTCAATAATGCTACAATCCCTTATAACTTTGAGACCCTTGTAAACCAAGCGAAAGAAGAGTGTGAGGATGGATGTGATCTTCCTGAAGAACTAGCAAGGTTGTTAGAGCACAAGGATAAAGCCATTCAGCCTCATCAAGAGCCTGTAGAGATCATCAACTTAGGAACATAGGAGGTGAAGAAAGAGGTGAAGATTGATATTATCCTTAAAGATGGCAGCAGGGAGAGTTTGGTAAAGCTCTTGCGTGAATACTTAGACGTGTTTGCCTGGTCATACCAAGATATGCCTAGTTTAGACATAAATATTGTTGAGTACCGACTACCACTTCGGCCAGAATGCCCACCAGTGAAATAGAAGCTGAGAAAAGCAAGGCCCGATATGTCCATCAAGATCCAAGAAGAAGTCAAGAAGCAATTCAATGCGGGGTTTCTAGCAGTGTCTAACTACCCTCAATAAGTTGCTAATATCGTGTATGTACCTTAAAAGGATGGTAAAGTGAAAATGTGTGTGGATTATAGAGATCTAAATAGAGCCAGTCCAAAAGAAGATTTTCCTTTTCCACATATTGATACTCTAGTGGACAATACTGCTAAATTTTCCATTTTCTCCTTCATGGATGGTTTCTCAGGCTATAATCAAATTAAAATGGCGCATGAGGACATGGAGAAGACCATGTTTATTATGCCATGGGGAAAGTACTGCTACAAAGTAATGTCATTTGGATTGAAAAATGTTGGGGCAACCTATCAACGAGCAATGGTCACCCTCTTCCACGACATGATGCACAAGGAAATCAAAGTGTATGTCGATGATATGATCGCCAAATCACAAAGTGAAGAGGACCATATAGGACATCTGCGGAAACTGTTTGAACGACTGAGGAAGTTCAGATTGCGCCTAAATCCTGCTAAGCGTACATTTGGTGTCCGGTTTGGAAAGTGGCTTGGTTTTATTGTTAGCCAACATGGAATTTAAGTAAACCCCGATAAAGTCAAGGCTATTCAAGAAATGTCTGCTCCACGAACAGAGAAAGAGGTTAGAGGTTTCCTAGGAAGATTAAATTATATCTTTAGGTTCATTTTTCATATGACTGCTATGTGTGAGCCTATGTTCAAGCTGCTGAGAAAAAATCAAGTTGTCCAGTGGGATGCCGATTGTCAAAATGCTTTTGAAAAGATCAAATGTTATATGCATAAGCCTCTCATCTTGGTCCCACCCGTGCTTGGGAAACCGCTCATAATGTACCTAACTGTGTTAGAATATTTGATGGGCTATGTACTAGGGCAACAAGATGAATCTGGTCAAAAAGAGCACGCGATTTATTACCTAAGTAAGAGGTTTACTGATTGTGAATCGGGATATTCGTCTGTGGAAAAGACATGTTATGCTTTAGTATGGGTTGCCTGTCGTTTGAGACAATACATGATATGCCATACCATTTTATTGATTTCCAAAATGGATCCAATAAAGTTCATCTTTGAGAAACCTGCTCTAAATGGGAGATTGGCTCGTTGGCAGATGTTGTTGTTTGAGTATGATATACATTTCGTCACCCAAAAGGCAACTAAAGGGAGCGTATTGGCAGAGTATTTGGCGCATCAGCCGTTGGAGGACTACCAATCCATAAAGTTTGACTTCCCCGACGAAGATATCATGGCTATAAAGGATTATGAGATCCCAGACCCTGATGAAGGACCTGAGCCTAGGGAAATTTGGCAACTTGCATTTGATGGTGCTTCAAATTCTAACGAACATGGCATCAGAGCTATTTTGGTCTCTCCTTATGGTAATTTCACCCCTTTTACTGCAATATTATGCTTCGGTTGTACGAAAAAACATGACAAAATATGAAGCCTTTATTCTTGGTCTTGAAGCCGCAATCGATCTTCGTATCAAGAATCTTGAGGTGTACGGAGACTCCGCTTTGGTGATCTACCAAATCAAAGGAGATTATGAAACATGTGATACTAAGTTGGTCCCTTATCATGCTTATGTCAAAGAATTGATAAAGTACTCTGATACCATAATGTTTTATCACATCTCAAGAATATAAAATCGAGTAGATGATGCTTTGGCTACGTTAGCTGTCGTGTACCAGTTCAGGTTCCCCAATGAAGCTCCTCTTATTGTTATAAGGCGACAGACTGAACTAGCTTACTACTAAACAGTCGAAGCAGAAGCCGATGGCAAGCCTTGGTTTCATGACATCAAGTGTTTTTTAAAAAGACATGAGTATCCAGAGAATGCTTCATCCATGGATAGAAAGACTCTAAGGAAGCTAGCATCCAATTTCTCCCTAAGCAATGGTGTCTTGTACAAAATAAACCATGACATGGTGCTACTCAGGTGTGTAGATAGAAATGAAGTTGACATACTGATCAAGGAGATACATGAAGGATCTTTTAGGACACATGCTAATGGGAACGCCATGGCTAAAACGGTCCTAACGGCTGGCTATTACTGGTTGATAATGGAAGCTGATTGTTTTCGTTATTCCAAAACTTGCCATAAATGTCAAATTTACTCTGATAAAGTTCATGTGCCGCCTACTCCTCTGAATTTTTTGACTTTTCAATAGCTATTTTCGATGGGGGCATTGATATGATTGGTGCTATTGAACTAAAAGCATCTAATGCTTATCGCTTTATCCTAGTCGCCATTGATTACTTCATAAAATGGGTAAAGGTTGTTTCTTATGCCAACGTAACCAGATAAGTGGTTGCTCATTTTCTCAAGAAGGATATTATTTATCGATATGGAATTCCAAGCGAAATCATCACAGATAATGGGTCAAATTTGAACAACAAAGTTATGAAGGAGTTGTGAGAGAGCTTTAAGATTGAGCACCATAATTCTTCTCCATATCGCCTAAAGATGAATGAAGTTGTTGAAGCTACAAATAAAAACAACAAGAAGATCATGTAGAAGATGGTGGTAACCTATAAAGATTGGCATAAGATGTTACCTTTCGCTTTGCATGGATATCAGACGTCTATCCGCACTTCAACAGGGGCAACCCCTTTTTCCCTGGTTTACGGAATGGAAGTAGATCTCCTAGTTGAGGTAGAAATCCCATCGATGAGAGTCCTGATGGAAACTAAACTTGAAGAGGTTGAATATATTCAAAACCATTTTAACGAGTTAAATATCATTGAAGAGAAGCGCATGACTGCTTTATGTCATGAGCAACTATGTCAAAAATGACTCAAGAAGGCATTTGATAAAAAGGTCCATCTTCAAGAATATAAGGAATGAGATCTCGTGCTCAAGAATATTTTCCCTGTTCATAAGGATCTACGTGGAAAACGGGCTCCAAATTATGAAGGCCTGTTCGTTGTTAAGAAATTATTTTCCGGTGGAGCCTTAATTCTTGCAACGATGGACGGCGAGGAGTTCCACAAGACGGTAAATTCTGATGCAGTTCCATTGTATTATGCCTAGAAAAAAAGACAGCTGCTAAGTTGAAAACCCTAAAGGGAGAATTAAGCAAAAAGGGCATCCCGGTGGGCTGAAAACCTAAAAGGGCGGTCCAGGAAAAAATTAGGGATATAAAAAATGTCAGCTCGGTAAGTTGAAAACCCGAAAGGGAAGCTTAGGAAAAAAAGAGCATCCCGGTGGATTGAAAACCCGAGAGGGCGATCCAGGCAAAAGTTAGGGATAAATAAAAGGCTAATACTATATCGAGCAAGTTTGATCATCACAGAAAGAACAGGGGCATGAAGATCAACCTAATTGTTCTCGTCAGAAGCGAAGTTCTAGGGATCTTTTAGTTCTAGGGAAAGTAGCATTTATTGAGATTCAATGTAAACCTTTCTCATTGCCATTTTCATTTTTTTTTTCTTTGTAATATCCCATGTGGATCCATGTTTTCATGCGCTGCCATATTATAAATGAAATTTACATTTCTTTTTCTATTCATTGTGTTATTTATCTTTCTTTTGCAAAATGTCATTTATTTTTTATGATATAATTTTGAAGCTAAGAGATAATAATATATTGAGATACATAAATTCTTTGACAGTTGAAATAACTAAAAGGGGAGTTGATATTTTCCCCAGAGACCACAAAATTACGAGATGTTTGTGGAACACTTCTGAAATAATTCCTAAGGAGGACTTGGTCCCATCATTTTCCAATAAGATTTTGACGAAGTCTGACATACCTGAAGAACATGTTCAGAACATCCATTCATTTTAGCTAAGATGCTTCTCCAAGTGTTGAGGAAAACAGGACAGTCATCTCTACACCAAAAAAATCCTTTGTGTCTGTCACAATGATCCACTCTTTGTCTTGCATGCACCCCGCTCAGGTTGTTGCATGTCAAGCGTATCATATCATCTTTTTTTGTTTAGTCCATTAGTGATGGTATTTACTCAAACAGATACTTGGTAAAGTTTATCTCTTTTGTTGATCTGAGGTTTTTCCAAGTCATATGTCAGATAGGTCATAGTTTTAATTACTTTCTTGCTTGACAAATTTTTGAGATATCATTCCATATGTTGTATTGTCAAGTTTTATTGTCAATTTGGTTCTGTGCGAATTCGGAACTTTTCTTTTTATACTCTGCGCAAATCTAGAACCTTTTCTTTTGTACTCTGTGCAAATTCAAAGTCCTTTCTTTTGTTCTGTGCGAATCTGGAACTTCATTTTATGGTTATGCGAGAAGAATTAACCCATCTCTCTTTTGTACTCTATGCGAATCCGGGGTCCTTCCTTTTGTTCTGTGCAAAACTGGAACCCTACTTCATGGTTATGAGAGAAACCATACCTATCATTTGCGTTGTTCTAAGTAGAACCATAGCTCATTTGATTTTGCATCACTCTGTGTGAATTCGGAGTCTTTCCTTATACTCTATGCGAATCTGGAGTCTTTCTTTTTATACTCTGTGCGAATCTGGAGTCTTTCCTTTTTATACTCTGTGCAAGTCCAGAGTCTCTGCTTTTTATACTCTGTGCGAATTTGGAGTCTTTTCTTTTATTACAGTCAATTATCTTTTTGCTCCGTGTGAATCCAGGACATACCTTTTCACTACAGTTTCCAGTAATGTTTTGGTTAGTTCCTTGAAAAGTCAGAACTAACCATTTTCTTCAGGTATCCTCGGTGAGTCATTCTACCCTATTGTTTTTAAGCCCCAACGAACCTCATTGGTAGTCATCTCAATAATCCCCACAGAGTCTGTCTCGCATTTCACCAATAACATAGAGTCCCACGTACATGTATTCATATGTATGCATGGAATCCAATCATTTTTGCTATTATTCAGGTGTTTACCTATTTTGTTCACTTTGGCGTTTATTCCCCAAGTGGATGGGTTTGTTGTCTCTCTCCAAGTATAGTCGTCAGCTTTAGGCATAAAATGCACATCCTTTCTAAATTCCCCATTGAGTTTGATCCTCGTGGGATGATGGTCGCTTTTGTTATCTTCTCCGTGTTTGGATAAGGTGAACCCCATTTGAGTTCATTCCTCAATGGTTGGAGTTTTTTTTACCGTTTCTTTCTAGCTTGTTCCTAGATTGAACTTTGGTCCTTGGCAAGTTTCGCTTTTGAATTTGATTAGGTCGCCGAACCTAGTTTGAACATGCATTTATTTTGCACTGTATCTCGCAGGAAGAATCTTTTATAAATCCCCATTGCGGATAAGTGGCAGTCTCTCCTTTGAGAAACTTATCCATTTTTGTCAACAAGTGGCCATCTTCCTTTAGAAGCTTGTTTCCTTTTTCCTTTTTCTGATAAGTGACAATCTCTTTCGAGAAGCTTATCCTTTATCAGATAAGTGGCAATCTCCTTTGAGAAGCTTATCCATTTTTGTCAACAAGTGGTCATCTCCCTTGAGAAGTTTGTTTCCTTTTGCCTTTTTCTGATAAGTGACAATCTCTTTTGAGAAGCTTATTCTGTGTCAGATAAGTGACAATCTCTCTTGAGAAGCTTATCCATTTTTGTCAACAAGTGGCAGTCTCTTTGAGAAGCTTGTTTTGCTATTGTGATAAATGGCAGTCTCCTTTGAGAAGCTTATCAATTTTTAATGTTCAATGTTAAGTGGCAATCTCTTTTGAAAAACTTATCCTTTTTCAACGATAAATGACAATCTCTTTTGAGAAGCTTATCCAAAGGGTGTTTTCCCGTGAAGTCTGATTATTTTGGCATACATAAGAGTTTAAATACCCTGTATCTTTCTTGATGTTTCCTGAAGATCCCGCTTGATCTCTTCGTTTTAAGGAATCTCCAGAGGCTTGGATGTTTACTTTTGAAAACTCTAGCATTTTGCTTGCACGATCCTTTTGGTATAAGGATCCTACTTTACCTTTTGTCCTAGAGCGTCAGCCGGTCGTACTTGAACTTGTTGGTCGATAACTGTAGTTTTCCTCGGTTGTTTCTTTTCCCCAGTGTTTGGTCATCCCCAGTGAGTTTGCTACTCACTGTGTTGACTTTATCCCCTTGTGTTTTTCTTTCTTTATCTGCATTTTGCATGTATCATCCCCATTATTTTATTTTCATCATGCTAGAATTCATTATATGTCGGCATTAGCATAGTACATCATGGCATATCATCTGCGTTTGAGAGTAAATTAGGGTATTCTTGTATTTAAATAACTTCCGTCGGAATTACATGGGGGTTCCAAGCCCCCATGTCATCTGACGAAACTATTTAAATAGGGATAACTGTCACACCCTCATTTTCACTCTAACCTTTTATATTATATATTCATCACATCGATATCACATAAATAGTGCATACCCAACTTTTGAATTTACAATGAAATATCAAAGGAGGATTATGACTTTGAAACAAGTGTTTTACCTATTGAGGGCTAAGGGTCTCATGCTTGTTTTTAAGGATTTTTTTAACATTGAGAATTTGGATCCTATGAGGTTTTCCTACAAAGTTGGATTAGAATTTCCCTTTTATTTGTGCGTAGTTGAATTTCAAATTTCAAATCCATTATTTTTCAATTAAAATTCTATTTCTATTTCAATTCCTTCTCATTCTATTTCCATTCTAACTCAATTTTAAAATTTAGGTTCGATTTCAATTTTAAGTTCTATGTTTCAAGTTAAAATTCAAATTCTATAATCAATTCCTATTTTCTTTCAAGATTTTCATTTTTTTTAACTTCATTCTAAGCTAATTTCTATGTCTATTCTAATTCAATTTCAAATTCATTCCAATTTCAAAATCCCATATCAAGTTCTTTTTAATTCATGTATGTTTCAACTTCCATAATTCACTTGTCTTTCATGTTCAAGTCCATAAAAGATCCTTCATGTTCAAAATTTTAACTTAATTCTCCTTTTATTCAATCAAGTTTCAAGATGTATCCAATTTAAATCCAAGTTGCAATATCATTTCAATACAAAGCATTTCAATTTCTAACTATTTCAATTAAAACATTCCAATTTCATGATCAACTCAAAACTACCAAATTTCCAATTTGGTATTTCAAACTCACAATCAAGTTTTCATTCCAAATTTAATGCCATTCAAGTTTAACTTCAAGGATCATTTCCAATCAAATTCAACTTCATTTTTCAATTTTCAATCATTCAAGTCTCAAGTTTAAATACAATTTTTGTTCCAAGTCATTTTCAAAGTCATTACAAATCTGTCAAAACCAACTTTTTTTCTCTTTTTTTACAAAGTTTAGGTCAATTACAAAGTGTCTGGATTTAAGTTACAAGCTACAAACCTACACAAGTCCTAAGCCTAAAACACCAAAAAAAAAACCAAAAAGTCGAGTTTTGCTTCACACAAACTTCGACACCCTATGCCAAAAGCTTCAACTCCATGCACGTCTTCAAGCCATGCTTTGAGCTCTATTCAAGCTATCCATATGCCTACAAAACAAAACAAGAATTTCAAATTCAAGATTAAACTCATACCATTTTCTAAATACTTTTCAAACCACTTTAATCCATATGTGATTACACAACTTCAAATTCAACTCATCTCCAGAGATTTCAATCAATTCAAGCTTCAAGACAAAATTCAAATTCTTTTCAATGCCAATCCAAATTTCACTTCAAGTTCATAATTCTTTGCAAAGGCAATTCAAGTTTCATTCGAACATTTCAAAATCAAACTCCAAGTTCTATCAAATCCAATCAAATCAAACTCAATTCAATCATTCTCATACTCCAAGTTCTATCAAATCCAATCAAATCAAACTCAATTCAATCATTCTCATACGTTCAAGCTTCATGTAGTTACAAATTCATAAAACATTTCCAATTCAATTGCAACATGTTCAAACATATCACACAAGCATCTTCATATGATTTCAATTCAAGTTTAGCATATATTTTTCAATCAACTTCATCAAATCATAACATTTCAATTCTAAGCATTCACATCATATCATCACTTCAAACACATTATCTTTTAACTCAAGTTCATATTTAAGTTTATCATATCCAAATCCATTCATTACAAATTCATGTGAATTCCTTTCATGTCTAGCACTCTTCAAATACTTATATAAACTTAAATTCATTTATAAGCATAATCCTGAAAATTCATTTATAAGCATAATCACATGATTGTTTCAAAGGAATATTCTAAATCGCCTGAGGACAAGCGTAATTGCAAAATCGTGGAATTTTACAATTCAAGTTGAGATTTTGACTACCATGCAAAACAGTGAGTTTCATCATTCTTCTAAATAACCTAGCTCTTTCTCCCACTTAAGGCCGGACATTTGCCGACCAAAAGGAACAATGAGGTTATACCGGAAAACCTGCAAAAGAAAAGAGGAAGGAACAAAGAAGATATGTTACAAGTACAATATTACAACCATGAAAGACAGAGTTCAAGACTTGCTGGAACCATATTCGATTCTCCAACTTCCAGCAAACATTAACATGATAAAATAACCTAGCTAGCTCACCTTATCATTGATTTCTTTTAACTGCGATTTCAAAACCTCTGAATTTCCATCCCACATAGACTGATCTCCACTGCATTTATTTTCCCAGACTTTCTTCAACGACATCCTCCATTGAGAAATTCTAGATCTTATCTCTTTGTTAAGTTCAACCCACTCCGGTGCACATCCATTCTTCGAGAGAATTCTGTATAACGTGTCTTCAGCTGGATCTGCATGAGGATTTGTGTCAAGTTTAAGCGGCTTTCCTTTCCCGGGCAAGTTCTCAAATTGGCCTTCTTCCATTGAATGCCATATTCTTTGCTCAACAACGTTGATCAAGTCAGTTTCTGACCTGTCTAACAGCCAATTTGTGTTAAACAAATGATGACAAAACTAACACAGACCATCATACAAGCAAGACCAATTATACTGATCTATCATCTGGGGTATGTTTACATGATATATCAATCTCTTCAATGTTATGTAATGTTCTCATGTATAAACAAAAATAACTAATGTTGCATCCATTAAGAAAAATAGTCAATCTCATTTAATATTCTAAAAATAATTTGAAAACAGCTGTATTGTTCTATGAGAATAAAATGATAATGGAGAAAATAAATCCAAATTAGTTGAAGGGGAATTATGGAATAATAGCATTTTTTATGATAAAAGTAGTTAACTTTTCCTTATATTTGACACCAGAGGTAGTGCATGTTATGATGTATGTGTAATACTAACATGGCATGTCTACCAATGGTGTCCAATAGCAACCAGTGCCTCTTGTTCACATATACCTGAACCTGGTGACAATTTATTGATCATAATGTGAAGATATGAAAAGTGGTGATAAACATAGACAATAAGGGCGTTATTTGGCTATCTTATCAAACTCAGCCGTTCTGATGTATTTGGCTATCTTCTCAAACTCGCCTGTTTTGGCCCTTATCTTGGCAGGGAACAACAAAACCAAGAAAACTGCACCAGGCCGCGCCGTCCCAACACAGATGGGTGGCTTGGCTGGAACAACCGTGATAATGGGATGGATTGGGAACGACACCACTCAAACATGGCCTCTGCGGCCGTGTCATCCGTATATGATATTACACTTAAATTTTTAAGAATATCAAGGTTATTTTCTTGAATTTATTGGTATTTGGAAGTATATTTTGCTAAGACTTATGGCTTTTATTTCTAAATATGAATAAGAATTCATGATTTTGATTAATTTATTTTAATTTTTAACTATCATGTGTTCATTAATATTAACTGTATTAGTGTCTGCGTCACTAAAATCTCGGATGTTCCACTCCCCGCTCCCGTTGCGTCACTAAAATCTCGGATGTTCCACTCCCCGCTCCCATTCCATTCCATTTTTTGGGGATGGTCGTGCCGCGCCACTATCGGGAGATTGATAACATATGTGGTGTAACTAGAGTTCACCTGGTTTCAATCTATTATTTCAATATCATATATAAAGAGTAAAGATCTAAGCAGCACTTTGAGGTAAAAGTAAACATATATATAGAACTATTTGGTAATAAAAGATTAGTACCAATTTAGTCTCTGACACAGCTAAAGTGTCTCTAAAGATTATTCTAAAATTATTTAATTGACCAATATTTGAGAATTTTTAGTATCAAATTGGTGTTTTTAATTTCTTACAAACCAACAAGATATAACATTTTTCTCTAAAATAACAGCTTTGACCGTTCAGTTTTGTAAATATACATAGGAAAAATTCAAAGTTCTTCGTACTTTTTGTTTCATATTCATAATTAACAAATACTAACAAAGTATCATGAGCACTTAATACTTGTAAAGCAATCAAAACAATAATTTCAAATGATTTTATCAATTCGCGTATTCGCTATGGACATGAATTGAATCTATCGAATTACAGAGTATGAGTTGTGACTAACTTCTAAGAGAGTGAATTGTGTAAATAATGCAATACCTAACATTGTTGCGCTGGCCGCGAAGTTCGGGAGGTAGTTTGCGATCGTTGACGGCGTCGATTACAGACGAAAGACGATCCCCGAGCTTCTTATCCGGCTTAGTGGTACCGGAAGATGACGGCGATGAAGACGACGAAGAAGAAGAAGAGCATCTGACGGTGGAAAACGGTGAGTTGTGGAAGTGGAGAAGGGAAAGGGAGTTGAGAGAGGCGTATCTCCGAAGGCGAAGATACGTCGCCATGCTCATCCACGCCGATTTTTTCTTACTCGTTTCACTTATTTCAGAAATGGTCCCTTTTTTGTTCGAAATATCAGAAATGGTCTCTCTTATCTTTTATTTTTTATTTTTTATTTCAGCCGGAACGGCAACGCGGCGGGGCGGAGACGGTTTTTTTATTCCCCAAATCCAAACTCGAATTCTAAATAAATCTCCGTTCCCCGTCTCGAACTCCAGCAGGGATGAATAATTGAACCCCAATCCCGTCCCAAATGGGTTCGAGGATTCCCGCCCCGCCCCCAAACCCAAATCCTGCCTCAAACCCAAATTTTGCCCCGAACCCAAATTTCGCCTCAAACCCAAAACCTGTCATAATCTTAAGAAATATTAACTTGTATTACAAAAATAAAATACAATCTCGAAGAATTTCAAACATATATTTCGAATTATAAAATACAAACGAAAGTATTAATTCATTAATCATACAATTAATATTTCAAATTAACCATTGTATATGTCTAAGAGCATCTTTAATGGGAGTAAAATAAATGGGTAAACTAAGATATTTTTTGTAAACCCAAAGTGTTTTGTAGGATTTAAAAAATTTATAGTTGATTTGAGTAGTTTTTACTTTAATGATGGTTGTCTATAAGAAACCAAAACTTGACCCCACTATTTTCAAATATCATGTCATTACTTTAATACTGTTGGAATATTTTATTAATTAAATAAATAATATTATAATATATTTCACATAGTTAACGTTAACTATATAGATAATGGGAACTAAATTTTATTTCACTTAGATGTCATGTCAGCTCTACTATAATGCAAATTCTTTATTACTGACGTAAGCTATACAAAATTTTGGTTTAACAACCATGCACTAAAGTTGCTCTAATTGATAATCAGCAACTAATCCAAACTCGTAAATGTATGTTCTGCAATGGTTCAACTTCAATTTTTAAATTAACCATTGTATATGTCTAATTGATAATCAGCAACTAATCAACGAGAAGTGGAAGAGTTAAAAATATAATGTATGATTTTATAAAAAATATTATGATTTTTTAAAATAATAATAATAATAAACGGGGCGGGTTTGGGGACGGGTTCGGGGTGGGTACTACAGTCCCCATTACCCGCCCCGTCCCCATATTTAAAAATCGGGAAAAATCTAAACTCGAACCCAAATCCAGTCAAAGCGGATTTTCCCCGTCAAATTCGGAGCGGGTTCGGGCAGGTACCCGCGGGTATGGATTATATTGCCATGTCTACAGCCGAGTGATACTTTCTTCGTAAAAACTTAATTTTTAATTATATTTAAAATAATTCAAATATTCATTAAATCGATAGACATGCAATTTTTGGATTAGTCAATAGTCATTTAGATGAGTGTAAACACAATCAAATAAAAGTTAATTGAATTTTTTTAAAATTTTTGGAATTTGTTATGATGGTTGAGACTTTAGATTCAGTCAAAACATAATAGAGTATTGAGCAATCGAGATCGAGTTTTATAGTCATATTTAGTGTTAATAATATCTTTGACTAAAGAAATGAAGGTTGTGGAACCATGATATGATATATGAAAGAGTGTGAGGGTAGAATTAACGAAACATGCCGAGAGACAAAAGGCAACAAGTTGAACGTAAGGTGTTTTGTCTCATAGAGTAGATAGAATACTCGTGCATTACCTACGTATCTAGCTTAATAAAACAACATTTTCGTAGGTTACAATTATATGGTTAGTATGATAATTTCCTCTATGCATATCATAATTTTCAATCAAATTATTTTACACATTTTATCTTATTCACTTTACCCTATTTTTTATGCATTGCTTAGACTACTAGTTTAATATTCCAACACATCGTACTTAATACTCTCTACAATGGTTAAGGAATGCACACTTAAGGGATAAAGTTCCTTCTAAAGTGAAATCACTTAAAAATAAGGAAATCGTTATAAAAGTTATTTGTTGATCTTCGGCTAACCCTTTGTAATTCTTAGTGTAGTACTTTTATCATGGGTAATCCTAAGAGACTCCTAGTGGAGAATGGTGAAGTATATGCACTAAACAAGCTCTAAGCATGGCTTAGCGAAAATGGTAGACTAGCATCTTATAAATAGAGGTTCAGGCTATTCAGTTTGAGACATCTTTGTGGAAATTAGTAATACACTTGTAATTAAGTAGTTTTCTTAGTATGGGTGAGAAACACAACAGGAAAGAAAAAGATAATGAGACTACTGGTAGAAGCGTTGTCTGAGGAATCTTCAACAAATGTTTCTCAACATCTTTCTCCTAGAGCTTAAGTGTAAGGCTACGAATAGCTACGTAGGTAATTTTCTTTTTTGTTGGGGTTAGACGTAATTGTCCTGGTACTCATGTTTTTATTCCAATTATGGCGTTCGATGTAATTCTTCTTAATCTTTAATATTTATGAATTCTTTATTCTTAATGTTTGTTTTGGATTAACTACCTAAAACATATTTTCATGGTATGACTTGATATTCGAAATGTATTAGTTATTAATAGATCCAAGTTCGTCATCTAATGAATATGCTAAAGTCAAGACATAAATTATTCAGCCTCTCTATTAACTGTTCAAAACTTAATATTGTCATATTGGTTAATAGAATGAGAAATTGTCTATTAGGTAATACGATTGATTTCACGTAGTTGACTCAGACAGGAGTTGTGATGAAAATATTAGGGATAATATTAATAGCTTATTAGAATTGCATATTAATGATCAAGAATACTACACGAGAATAGGTTAACGAAATATAACATCAACAAGTTTTTTCAACTATTAAACACCAAAGACCATTTTATTTTTATGTTATTTTGCATTTTAGTATTTGCAAACAATCAACCATCTAATAAACCATTTTTTAAATCATAAAAACTACTGAGCAATCTTTAAAACGCAATCAGTCTCTATAAAGATGATAAAAATTGCATTTGCTAACTTCACTGGGACAAAAATAGTGTTGTTGTCAGGGACTAGCTTTAAATTTTAAAACATTGCGATAGTTTTATCACTTTAAGTCATTTCTTTTTATCTGTTCATACCAATACATATTTTTTTATAGTTACTAACCTACTAATTATTTTAACTAACAAAACATCTATCAAAGCTTTCACGACAAAATACAAGAGATGTTTATGCACTGGAAATTTTATTATTGTAAGCTTTGCACTAGAAATCATCTCACAGGATATTAACCTCCATCATAATTCACATCTCAGTTTTTAAAAGGATCATTTTTGTAGCACTAAAAAAGTTGTGACTGTAAACGGATATTTGTGTGAATATACACCAATTTATTTTACACTATGAAAATATGAATAATTACTCCAAGATTTTTTAGTCGAAGAGCTACTTGTTAGTTGAGAAAGAACTTTTTTCCACCTAAGCAAGTTCTAGAGTTTCAGATCCATAAGTTGACCATCAATCAATAACATTTATTTTTATTGCATCCAATTTAGAGATGGATGTTACATACATTCCTTTTTTGTGTGAAATGTAACAAACAAATCACGTAAAAGTTTTTTTCCCTCTAAATCTTCTAATATTTTTTCAAAGGCCTCCATGACTATAGTGACCAGTTCATTATCTTAATTAGGATTTTTTCTAGCTACATTTCATAGAGTAAGTGTTGCGAGATAATGTGTATCATAAAATCTTAGGATTAGTTCAAATCCAAGATAATGTATAGTGTAATTATCCTTTCCATTTCACAATAGCGACTTCCATATTTATTTCTCTTCATAATATAATGTACTTCTCCAAACATCACATCTATTTTTTCATAAAATTCTCCCATTTTTTATCCTTTTCCATATGCAAATTTAATCAAATGATAAATTGATTTTGTTATTTTAACTACAATTTCAAATTCCTCCCCAAAACTTTCACTGGAAATTAATTCAGGAACTAAAGCTCCCATTTTTATTGTACTTTCATCTCCTTGCTTAACTCATTCTTTCCAACTATACAACACATCAGTGGTTGTTAAAGCTTCATGACACACAAGAAAATGCTTAAGAAGAATAGAGCGAGAAGGAAACCTAGTTTTGACTACTTTTAACTATTCTAGATTTAAATTTTCTCTAAATATATCCAAATTTTGACTAAGACTAAGTATGTACTTAATTATTGCCTTGTCTTATTTATAGGTATTTCTTAGCCACTCAAATACTTCAGCAAAATCTTTAAAAATCATATTAAAAGTATGTACAACACTGTTGGGGTTGGTTGAATATATACAAGTTGGAGAATTCCCACATCACTTAGTTTTATGAAGGAAAAGGGATTCCAAGTCTATATATAAGATTCAAGCTCTTCATTCCAAGATGCACCAGTCAAAAGCACTTTAAGCTTGTATTTGACTTTTTATATTTTTTTTATACTCTTTTTTTATAGTATTCTGAAGGATAGTTAAATATTTGCTTTGGAGAGTGTGGGTGTATTCGGGCCTTGAGGTGGCTGAGGATAGTCTATGTCTTGTAATAATTTTCACATAGTGTTATTCTCTGGTTGTCATTTGACAACGGTCGTGGTTTTTTCTCCGGTTTTGGAGTTTCCATGTTAATATCTTGTGTTGTTATTGTGTTATTCATTTTTATCTATGCTTTGTTTTTTCTAACAACCGGTATCCGAGCTTTTGGTTCGATACGGGGATAACAGTTCTTAGTATGCTCTGTGGTTGCAGTTTTATGTGATCTTCCATATCAGAAAATAATGATAGTGTTGTGAAAGACAGTGTGAAAATTCTTGGAGTGGTTTACCTTCAAGTGAAGTATACTCTTCTTTATATGGAGTTGATAGTTTTTTAAAAGTATGGTTGTTGGCGAAGACAGTGTGAAATTCTTGGAGTGGTTTACCTTCAAGTGAAATTTATTCTTCATGATAAAGTATATGATTGACGGTGATGACAACGTGAAATTCTTGAAGTGGTTTATCTTCAAGTGAAATATATTCTTCATGAGAGAGTATGATAGTTTTTAAAACTATGATTTTGGTGAAGACAATGTGAAAATTCTTGGAGTGTTGTAGCTTTAAATGACTATACTTCTTTAGGTGTAGTATGATAGTTTTTAAAATTATGATTGTGGGTGAAGACAATGTGAAATTTTTTGGAGTGGTGTATCTTTAAGTGACTATTGTAATACCCATCTAAATCCTACGTATAACTAACGAATATGTTAAGTATAATTACACAACACAATGGCGTCACATTTCATAAAAGCTACATAATCATCCTGCTCCGTAACATGGGTTACACAACATTTCAATTAACCAACGTTTATACCCATGATGTTTACACATCATCAAAACTCATGAAAATATTTGCAGCGAAATCAACATTAAATAATTATAAAATGTAATACAACACTTAATGGTAGGTCTTGAACTCCAACTTTAATAATAATAACAAAATATTATTGATACTCAACTCAAAACATCACATAAACATCTTAATAACATGATTAGAGTTTAAATCTAGCATAACAACATAATAGTTTCGAATATCAAACATACACCCCAACCCGATGTTACATTATCATAGCATAATTCTACTACAAAAGAAAACGATAAACTAAAGGCGAGCTCCAATGGATAACTTCCACTTACTTCCACGGAATCTACTTCTAAGTATCTTTGTGTTACCCATGTAGAGGCAACATTCAAAAAATAGGGGTGAGTAATCATAATCAATTATAATAGACATTAGAAAGAATAGATTGCAACAGTTATATGCAACAATTATATGTAACAATTATATGCAACAAGTTAACAACATCAACATATCATAAACTCACGCCCTAAACATCATAAGTAACTCATATACAACTTTCATCATAAGGCTGACTTATAATCACATAACATTCACAAGTATAACCATATCATATAGCACCAACAAAATTATGCAATGCCACATAGAAGGATAATACAACATCATTGACTCAATGCATGTGGTACCAAATTATGAATACTTAGGTTCATTTAACTTCATGATCCCCACAATAGGATTGATTCCCTCTTGGAACCAGAGCACACCAAATCGCTACCATCACCATAGGTAAGGATTCACTAATCCCTCACGGTAGGAGTTAGCTACTCGTACGCGAACCATTACCATAGGGTCGAGGCCACATCATAATTAGAATCGAAGTTCCTACAACATGGATGCATGGACTCTTAACATGCAGCAACAACAACATATACACATTGGCCCCTCTTATGACCGTGTATTCCACCATCAACATAATCATCATAAACACATCATGCATATATTTGGACATGCACATCATTAACAACATTATCACAACAACAACATTAACATCACATCATATCAACATCATTAACATCACATCATATCAACATTGTCAACATCCCAACATATCAACATCATCAACATCACATCATAATAATAACATCAAACTTCATCAACTCAATATCTCAACAACATAATCATAATAGTATCAACATAGCAACATCATTATCACATAACATTATCACAACAATACAATGATTCATTATTCGAACATGTAAGTTAACACTTCATCAATACAATGACACCAACATCAAACTTCATCAACTCGATATTTCAACAACATAATCATAATAGTATCGACATAGCAACATCATTATCACATAACATTAGCACAACAGTACAATGATTCATTATCTAAACATGCAAACTAAAACTTTATCAATACAGTAAGCATAGAAATAATATTTAAACATTTCACCTATTAATACTATGTTGTAGCTCTAAGCGTTAGCTCTGTAGCACTTCAAACGGCTCGTCAATTGGGATACACGGTTAAAAAGATATAACAAAAATCTTCGGAAGATAAACAAGTTTCAAGTTCAATATTGCTTTCAAATATCAAAATTATCAACTAATTATCATGATCAGCATCTGGAAATAATTTTGTTTCATAGTAATTTGCATTAGCTTCTCAACACTTCGAACGACACTCGATTTGGACTTACGGTTACAAAGTTATGGCAAAAACGACTTCGCAATATAAAATCCTGATAGCTGTTATGGCCACCTGTAATGGTTGTTACTGTAACACCCATTTTAATTATTTAGTCATTTTATTACTATTTAAAAAATTATACGTTGGTGTGTCCTTTGTTGGGGTGTATTTGGTGATGTTTGGTGGGTGTCCCTAATGTGGGAGGACTATTGGTATTTTGGTGTGAAATATAATAATATAAAAATAATAGTAACATTGGTGGGGGTGTTATTATTATTATTATTATTATATTTATTATATTTGTTAATGTTATTAATATTATTATTATTTTGGTGAAATAATGATATTGTTATTATTATTATTATATTTGTTAATATTATTAATATTATTATTATTTTGGTGAAATAATGATATTATTATTATTATTATTATTATATTTATTATATTTGTTAATATTATTAATATTATTATTATTTTGGTGAAATAATGATATTATTATTATTATTATTATTATTATTATTATATTTATTATATTTGTTAATATTATTAATATTATTATTATTATTTTGGTGAAATAATGATATTAGTATTATTATTATTATTATTATTATTATTATTATTAATAATAATGAGTATTATTATTATTATGATTATTATTATTATTATTAGTATTATAATATTATTAGTATTAATAATAATATTGTATTATTTTATTAAGTTATTTTATTAATTGGGATTAGATTTAATAAAGAAAATAGAATGTGAAGGGGTGGGGAGAGTGGTACGGTACATTTTAGAAATTGAGAAAAAGGGCGATAGAAAAGAGAGAAGAGAAAAGGACGAAAGAAAGGAAAAAGAGCGAAGGAAAAAGGGAACGAAGAACGGAAGAGAAAAGGGGAAGGCCAAGAGACCAATTCTAGGAGGATTTCTATCGATCAACCAATTGATAAGGTAAGGGGGGAGAAATTTGATTGGGAATGGTTTATACATGTATAGGGTAGAGGGGATTCCTTAACCCCGTAGGAATTTATCGTTATATAAAGTTTTATATTGGCATGCTATGATTATTGTTGATGTTGGGGGATTGATGAATGCTGATGATGCATTTTGGTGTATAGATATATATATATATGGTGATGATAGTAACTGTAATGTTGATCCATTTCGTTGGATTGTTGATGTTACTATAGTATTGATCCATTTTGTTGGATTGTTGATGTTACTGTAGTGTTGATAGTAACTAGGAATATAAAGCTGATGAGATTATGTGTTGTTACCGTAGTGTTGGCAATGACCATGATTATAGCTTTGGGAAAGTTATGTGTTGTTTCCCTATAGTCTTGTTAACGACTATGGTTAGGACCTTGGTGAGATTCAGAGTGACTCTGAAGTGTCGGTAATGTACCATAATGTCGGTTCTAGAGTAGAAATTATAGGATAATTGGTAAGTATAATATTTATTGGCATGTTTGTGATTGTGGATTGATGTTGATGAATTGTTGATTTTGGTGTATAGGCTGAGGTGTTGGTTTAGGGAGGTTCTGAGTAACCTCAGAGACTTTTGGTGAGATGTCTGAATTGGTCTCGTGTGATCCTTCTAGCCTTGCTGTAGTGTGAAAATGATGAGTATGGGATATAACTTGTGTACTTGGTGATAGTACGTGTTTCCCTTAATATTGTTGGTGAACAATTAGTTGATGTATATGTGTGTAGTGATCAGTAGGATCGTGTATTTCCCGAGCGGGGAGATGTGTTTATATTTGGTGTTAGAAAGTGAGACTACTCACTGTGTGATTGAATTATATGATGTTGGTGTATGTTATATCTATACATATGCATTTATGTATGATGATATGATCAGGAGGATCGTGTGCACTTAGTGTGCCAGAATGTAATAGTTATGCATTGGTGTCTTGCATATCATGGTGTTTTGGTGGGATGAATCATGTCTCAGGAGGAGCGTAAGTGATTCATTCGTACTCCTTTGTGGAGAATGGTGGGGGGATAGATCATGTCTCAGGAGGAGCGTAAGTGATCTATCCAGGTTCGATTGAATGAACCAATGAGTCGGTACCGCATGCATGGTGTTGTGTTGCATAATTGCATTATAATATGTTATATTGTAATTTGAACAGTAGGTTCGTTATATGGTATTGTTGGGGTGAATAATTGATGTGATGGTGTGTTTTACTGCCTTATTTACATGTATTACATTACCATTATATTTTTGATCATGATTTCTCACCCCTTTGTTGTTGTTGTGTTCTGTGCTTCTTCGGAAGTACAGATAATCCAGGTACTTAGCTAGCTTGGATTATGGTATGACAGTCGAGTCTAGGATGCTCTGATACGTAGCACGGGACTTGGGCGTTTTTATTTACTTTATGAAGAACTTATATTTTATTTTCCTGTGAAACGTATCAAACCTTTATTGGATTTTATTATTTAATATTCCGCTGTATTGGAGAAAACCCTTTTTATAAGGAAACGTTGTTTCCATGTGATATCCCACTTGGGAAATTGGAACTCTGATTTTGTTTATTTATAATGTTTATTAATTTAATTGATTTTGGGAAGTGGGGTGTTACAATTGGTATCAGAGCAGGTCGGTCCGTCCGGCCAGTGTTGTTGAGTCGAGTTGAGTCTGTCCTTTATGATGTAGTTGAATATCTTTTAACTTGGTGTTGTTCTTTTTGAGAAGTATGGCAGGAAGGAACGATGCTGCATTGGCTGCTGCTATGCAAGCAATGGCGCAGGCGGTTGCTAATCAGAATCAAACTGCAGATGCCCAATTCAGGAGTTTGGCGCAGTTTCGGAGCAACAAGCCGCCGACGTTCGAATGAGGAGTTTTGGATCCTGAAGCTGCTCAGAAGTGGATGAAGGCAATTGAAAAGATCTTCAGAACAATGGAATATACTGATGAGCAGAAGGTGAGGTTTGGTACTCACATGTTAGAAGGTGAGGCTGAAGCCTGGTGGGACAATAGTCGCCAAAGATTGGAAGCTGCTGGAACCGCCATTACTTGGGAGGTGGTTCGGAAAGGTTTTCTGGAGAAGTATTTCCCGGAAGATATCCGAAGCGCTAAGGAGATTGAATTCCTAGAGCTGAAACAGGGTAGTATGACTGTAGTAGAGTATGCTGCTAAGTTTGAGGAGCTGGTGCAGTATTGTCCCCACTATAATGTGGAGGGGGCAATGACTTCTAAGTGCTTAAAGTTTGAGAATGGACTGCGTCCAGAGATTAAGTTGGGGATTGCTTGTCAGAAGATCAGGAGCTATCCTGAGCTGGTAAGCAGAAGCAGGATTTATGATAACGATAACCGAGCAAGGATTGCGCACTACAAAGGTGTTAATGACCGTAAGGGTAAGAAGAGGTTTAGTGGTACTCCTTATAGTGTTGCTGCTGATAAGGGAAAACGTAAAGCTGTTGTTGATAAGAAGCCTAGAGATGGGAGAGCATCTGCTGAAGGGAAATGTTTTCGGTGCGGTGGTATGGGACACCGTGCTAATGATTGTCCTAATGAAGCCAAGAAATGTTTTAAGTGCGGGAAACCAGGTCATGTGATAGCTGACTGCAGAGCAACTATGCCGACCTGTTATAACTGTGGTGAGAAGGGTCATATCAGTACACATTGTGAGAAGCCGAAGAAGCCTCAAACGTCTCCGGCTGGTGGAAAAGTGTTTGCCTTGGCAGGAACTCAAGCTGCCAGTGATGAGCGTGTTATCAGAGGTACTTGTATTATCAATAATATTCCTTTGATTGCTATTATTGATACGGGTGCAACGCACTCGTTTATTTCTATAGATTTTGTGAAGAGGATAGGTTTGGTGCCGTCCACTCTGGAGAGACGGATGACTATTGAGACACCCTCTATAGGTTCAGTGACTACTTCTTTGGTATGCCTGAAGTGTCCGCTAACTATTTTCGGTAGAGAATTTGGAGTGGATCTGATTTGTCTACCACTTGGTAAGTTGGATGTTATTCTGGGTATGAACTGGTTAGAGTTCAACCGAGTCTACATCGACTGTTTTCGGAAGGAATTGTTGTTCTTGACCCCTGAAGAGGAAGCTTTAGCAAGTTCTTTGTCTAATAAAGAATTGAGGGCCTTGTTGGAAGATGAAACTAGAGTGTTTGCTTTATTTGCAACATTATTGGGGGATAGCAAAGTGTCAATAGAGGAAGTAGCCGTGGCAAATGAATTTCCGGAAGTGTTTCCTGACGACATTACGGAATTGCCTCCGACGCGAGAAGTGGAATTTGGTATTGATCTTGTTCCTGGTACGAGGCCTATTTCTATGGCACCGTACAGGATGTCTGCAGTGGAATTGGCTGAGTTGAAGTCTCAGATTGGAGAATTGTTGGATAGGAAGTTTATTAGGCCAAGTGTATCGCCGTGGGGAGCTCCAGTGTTATTGGTGAAGAAGAAGGATGGTAGTATGCGTTTGTGCATCGATTACCGTCAATTGAATAAAGTGACTATTAAGAATAAGTATCCTCTACCTAGGATTGATGACTTGATGGACCAGCTGGTGGGAGCTCGTGTATTTAGTAAGATCGACTTAAGATCGGGTTATCATCAGATAAGAGTAAAAGAAGGTGATGTTCAGAAGACTGCCTTTAGGACTCGATATGGACATTACGAATATGTTGTAATGCCGTTTGGAGTGACTAATGCGCCGGGAGTATTTATGGAGTATATGAACAGAATTTTCCATTCTTATTTGGATCAGTTCATTGTAGTGTTTATTGATGATATATTAATTTATTATAAATCTGATGAAGAGCATGTAGGACATCTGAGAATTGCCTTGCAAGTGTTGAAGGAAAATAAGTTATTTGCTAAACTGTCAAAGTGTGACTTTTGGTTGAAGAAAGTAAGTTTCTTGGGGCATGTAATATCTGAAGATGGAATAGCGGTGGATCCGTCAAAAGTAAGTGCAGTATTGTAATGGGAACCGCCAAAGACAGCGACAGAGATTAGAAGCTTTTTGGGGTTAGCCGGTTATTACCGCAGGTTTATTGAAGGGTTCTCTAATTTGGCATTGCCATTAACTCAGTTGACGAGAAAGAACCAAATTTTTGTATGGGATGCTGCTTGTGAAGAAAGTTTTGAAGAGTTGAAAAAGAGATTGACTACGGCACCGGTGTTAGTGTTACCGACTCCGAGTGAACCGTTTGTGGTGTACTGTGATGCGTATAAGATGGGATTAGGCGGGGTTCTGATGCAGAATGGTAAAGTAATAGCATATGCATCGCGGCAATTGAGAGTGCATGAGCGAAATTATCCGACTCATGATCTTGAATTAGCTGCGGTTGTTTTTGTGTTGAAAATCTGGAGACATTATTTATATGGTTCAAGATTTGAAGTGTTTAGTGATCATAAGAGTCTGAGATACCTGTTTGATCAGAAAGAGCTGAATATGAGGCAGAGAAGATGGTTGGAATTTTTGAAGGATTATGACTTCAGTTTGAGTTATCATCCAGGAAAGGCCAATGTAGTGGCAGATGCTTTGAGTAGGAAAGTAATTCATATGGCAGCTCTGATGGTGAAAGAAATTGAGTTAATTGAACAATTTAGAGATTTGAGCATGGTTTGTGAGACTACTGCAGATAGTGTAATGTTGGGTATGTTGCAGGTAAATAATGACTTCTTGGATATGATTAGAGAAAACCAGAAGTTGGATGTGAAATTGGTAGATTTGATGCCTGGAGTAGGAAGTGACTCTGATAGTGACTTTAAATTGGATAGTACAGGTGTGTTGAGATTTAGAGGCAGGATTTGTGTACCAGATGATGAAGAATTGAAAAAGTCAATTTTGAGCGAAGGACATCGTAGTAGCCTGAGTATTCATCCGGGAGCTACGAAAATGTATCATGATTTGAAGAAATTATTTTGGTGGTCTGGTATGAAAAGAGACATAGCTCAATTTGTGTATGCCTGTTTGACATGTTAGAAGTCGAAGGTGGAACACCAGAGACCTTCTGGATTTATGCAACCATTAGAGATTCCGGTTTGGAAATGGGATTGCATTACTATGGATTTTGTGACAGGTTTGCCGAATACGGCGAGAGGTTTTGATGCTATATGGGTGATTGTGGACCGATTGACGAAGTCTGCACACTTTGTGCCGCTCAATATTAGTTTTCCATTAACGAAGCTGGAGGATATTTACATTCGGGTAATTGTGAAGTTGCATGGTGTTCCGTCTAGTATTGTGTCGGATAGAGATCCGCGGTTTACTTCGGAATTTTGGAAGAGCTTGCAGGAAGCTTTGGGAACTAAGTTGAAATTGAGTTCAGCTTATCATCCGCAAACTGATGGTCAGTCGGAGAGGACTATTCAGTCGCTTGAAGATTTGTTGAGAGCTTGTGTGTTAGAAAAGGGTGGTGCGTGGGATACTCATTTACCATTGATTGAGTTCACGTACAATAACAGTTACCATTCTAGTATCGGAATGGCACCGTTTGAAGCTTTGTATGGGAGGAGGTGTAGGACTCCTCTGTGTTGGTATGAAACTGGTGAGAATATGGTGCTTGGACCAGAAATTGTACAGCAGACTACTGAGACAATTCAAATGATTCGTGAGAAAATGAAAGTGTCTCAGAGTAGGCAGAAAAGTTATCATGATAATCGGAGGAAAGAGTTGGAATTCTGTGTAGGTGATCACGTATTCCTAAGAGTTAATCCGATGACTGGTGTGGGTCGTGCATTGAAGTCCAAGAAGCTGGATCCTAAGTTCATTGGACCTTATGAGATTTTGCAGAGAATTGGTGTTGTGGCTTATAGGGTGGCGTTGCCGCCTGAGTTGTCAAACTTACATAATGTGTTTCATGTGTCGCAATTGCGAAAGTATGTTTCTGATCCATCACATGTGATTCAGAGAGATGATGTTCAGATTCGGGAGAATCTTACTGTTGAGACGATGCCGTTGAGGATCGAGGACCGTAAGATGAAACAACTCCGAGGGAAAGAAATACCTTTGGTGAAGGTAGCGTGGGGAGGTGCTGCAGGAGGCAGTGTGACCTGGGAGTTGGAAAACAGGATGCGAGAAGCGTATCCGGAGCTATTTCCATCAGGTAATTTTCGAGGACGAAAATAATTAAAGTGGGGGAGAGTTGTAACACCCATTTTAATTATTTAGTCATTTTATTATTATTTTAAAAATTATACGTTGGTGTGTCCTTTGGTGGGGGTGTATTTGGTGATGTTTGGTGGGTGTCCCTAATGTGGGAGGACTATTGGTGGTATTTTAGTGTGAAATATAATAATATAAAAATAATAGTAACATTGGTGGGGGTGTTATTATTATTATTATATTTATTATATTTGTTAATATTATTAATATTATTATTATTTTGGTGAAAGAATGATATTGTTATTATTATTATTATTATATTTATTATATTTGTTAATATTATTAATATTATTATTATTTTGGTGAAATAATGATATTATTATTATTATTATATTTATTATATTTGTTAATATTATTAATATTATTATTATTTTGGTGAAATAATGATATTATTATTATTATTATATTTATTATATTTGTTAATATTATTAATATTATTATTATTATTATTTTGGTGAAATAATGATATTAGTATTACTATTATTATTATTATTATTAATGAGTATTATTATTATTATGATTATTATTATTATTATTAGTATTATAATATTATTAGTATTAAGAATAATATTGTATTATTTTATTAAGTTATTTTATTAATTGGGACTAGATTTAATAAAGAAAATAGAATGTGAAGGGGTGGGGAGAGTGGTACGGTACATTTTAGAAATTGAGAAAAAGGGCGATAGAAAAGAGAGAAGAGAAAAGGACGAAAGAAAGGAAAAAGAGCGAAGGAAAAAGGGAACGAAGAACGGAAGAGAAAAGGGGAAGGCCAAGAGACCAATTCTAGGAGGATTTCTATCGATCAACCAATTGATAAGGTAAGGGGGGAGAAATTTGACTGGGAATGGTTTATACATGTATAGGGTAGAGGGGATTCCTTAACCCCGTAGGAATTTATCGTTATATAAAGCTTTATATTCGCATGCTATGATTATTGTTGATGTTGGGGGATTGATGAATGCTAATGCTGATTATATATATATATATATATATATATATATATATATATATATATATATATATATATATATATATATATATATATATATATATATATATATATATATATATATATATATATATATATATATATATATATATATATATATATATATATATATATATATATATATATATATATATATATATATATATATATATATATATATATATATATATATATATATATATATATATATATATATATATATATATATATATATATATATATATATATATATATATATATATATATATATATGGTGATGATAGTAACTGTAATGTTGATCCATTTCGTTGGATTGTTGATGTTACTATAGTATTGATCCATTTTGTTGGATTGTTGATGTTACTGTAGTGTTGATAGTAACTAGGAATATAAAGTTGATGAGATTCTGTGTTGTTACCGTAGTGTTGGCAATGACCATGATTATAGCTTTGGGAAAGTTATGTGTTGTTTCCCTATAGTCTTGTTAACGACTATGGTTAGGACCTTGGTGAGATTCAGAGTGACTCTGAAGTGTCGGTAATGTACCATAATGTCGGCTCTAGAGTAGAAATTATAGGATAATTGGTAAGTATAATATTTATTGGCATGTTTGTGATTGTGGATTGATGTTGATGAATTGTTGATTTTGGTGTATAGGCTGAGGTGTTGGTTTAGGGAGGTTCTGAGTAACCTCAGAGACTTTTGGTGAGATGTCTGAATTGGTCTCGTGTGATCCTTCTAGCCTTGCTGTAGTGTGAAAATGATGAGTATGGGATATAACTTGTGTACTTGGTGATAGTACGTGTTTCCCTTAATATTGTTGGTGAACAATTAGTTGATGTATATGTGTGTAGTGATCAGTAGGATCGTGTATTTCCCGAGCGGGGAGATGTGTTTATATTTGGTGTTAGAAAGTGAGAATACTCACTGTGTGATTGAATTATATGATGTTGGTGTATGTTATATCTATACATATGCATTTATGTATGATGATATGATCAGGAGGATCGTGTGCACTTAGTGTGCCAGAATGTAATAGTTATGCATTGGTGTCTTGCATATCATGGTGTTTTGGTGGGATGAATCATGTCTCAGGAGGAGCGTAAGTGATTCATCCGTACTCCTTTGTGTAGAATTGTGGGGGGATAGATCATGTCTCAGGAGGAGCGTAAGTGATCTATCCAGGTTCGATTGAATGAACCAATGAGTCGGTACCGCATGCATGGTGTTGTGTTGCATAATTGCATTATAATATGTTATATTGTAATTTGAACAGTAGGTTCGTTATATGGTATTGTTGGGGTGAATAATTGATGTGATGGTGTGCTTTACTGCCTTATTTACATGTATTACATTACCATTATATTTTTGATCATGATTTCTCACCCCTTTGTTGTTGTTGTGGTCTGTGCTTCTTCGGAAGTACAGATAATCCAGGTACTTAGCTAGCTTGGATTATGGTGTGACAGTCGAGTCTAGGATGCTCTGATACGTAGCACGGGACTTGGGCGTTTTTATTTACTTTATGAAGAACTTATATTTTATTTTCCTGTGAAACGTATCAAACCTTTATTGGATTTTATTATTTAATATTCCGCTGTATTGGAGAAAACCCTTTTTATAAGGAAACGTTGTTTCCATGTGATATCCCACTTGGGAAATTGGAACTCTGATTTTGTTTATTTATAATGTTTATTAATTTAATTGATTTTGGGAAGTGGGGTGTTACAGTTACGACATGTAATGCTCCCAGTCCATAACTTCATTTTTCTCACGTTTCTGGTACCAGAATTCAGAGGCCTGTTACGGCCACCCGTAATAGCTATTACGGGTCGTAATAGAGCTCAGAAAACCAATTTTTCAACGCGATTTTGTGTGGTCTCTCTTATTTTTCAGCCTTTTAACAGACCCTAAACCCCAAGTTTTGACCTCCAACAATCCCAAAACATATCATATCATATGGCACATGAATCAAGGGGGATAAACACATCACAACATTAATTCATCATCTCTAACTCACCATTAACACACTTAAAGTCACAACCTTCAAACATCAATCAATGGCATAATATCACCAACCACATCAAAACAGAATTTATGCATACATGAAAGGCAGGCGAATTTCATCACAGAATCATCATCAATTATTTCTCAACATTCATCATCAAATATTTCATAAGATTCATCATCAATCAAAAGAAAACTAAAACCCTACTTTACTCTTCCCTCATGCCAATCACAATTGAAAAATATTATCCACCATTACCTTAGATTTTCTCTAGCAAGGATTCCTTCAAGCTCTAACAATGGTGTCCTTCTAAGACTCTCCTTCTTTTCCCTATCCTCTTTCTCCTTTTCTCCAAACTTTTCACGTACAATTGAGGATAGATTCTTCTCACTTCTTTATTTTCTTAATAAACTCCTTTTTACTAGGCTTTTCCACTTCTACCCTCACTTACTCCTCTAACTCTCTATAATATTCTCATTATTCTTCCAAATACCAACTTTACCCCTTATTTCTCTATTCTTCTATTTTAATTTGATAAGTCACACAAAATAATTTTTATTCTAATTATTAAATAATTCTAATAATTTTAAATTACTTCACTCATCTATAATTACTCTCCACACCCCTCTACCTCATAGCCACACACCCCAACCATACAAATATTTATCAATCAAATAAATCACACAAAATTCATAAGAATTATAAATAAATGATATAATATAAATTGGGGTGTTACAACTCTTCCACACTTAGAGGATTTTCGTTCCCGGAAATTACCTGAGAAAAACAAAGTCGGGTACAACCCTCTCATATGATCCTCATGCTCCCAAGTCATACTCCCACCAGCTGGTCCTCCCCACACTACCTTCACCAAGGCAATCTCTTTATCCCGCAACGGTTTCACTTCCTGACCCTCTATCTATATGGGTGATACTTCGACTATTAGGTTATCTCTCACATGTATATCATCCACTTGGATCACATGAGAATGATCTGGAATGTATCTCCTCAACTGAGACGCGTGAAACACATCATGAAGATTAGCAATTAGAGGTGGTAAAGCAATCTAATAAGCTACTGATTTGATCTTCTACAAAATTCGTACTAACAAAATGTGGAGTGAGCTTTCGAGACTTTAAAGTTCGACTAACACCAATCACCGGCATGACTCTCAAAAACACATGATCCCCCTCTTGGAACTCAAGTTCCTTCCTCCTCTTGTCATGATAAATTTTCTGACGACTCTGCGAAGCTTTCATCTTCCCTTGAATCATCTTGATCTTCTCAGTCGTCTCCTGAACAATAGCAGGTCCGAGTACAACACTCTCGCCTGAATCATACCAACACAATGGAGTCATATACCTCCTACCAGATAGGGCTTTGTACAGTGTCATCCCAATACTAGAATGGAAATTGTTGTTGTAAATAAGCTCAATCAACGACAAGTAGGTTTCCCAAGTACCTCCTTGTTCTAACACATAAGGCCTCAGCAAATCCTCCAAAGACTAGATAGTCCTTTCTGTTTGACCGTTCATTTGCGGATGATAAGTAAAACTTAATTTCATCTTAGTGCCCAAATTAGTTTGCAAAATCACATAGAACCTTGATGTAAATCTCAGATCTCTATCTAACACAATACTCGAAGGTATACCATGTAACCTCACAATCTCTCCGATATACATCTCAGCTAATCTCTGTAAGGGATGATTGATCCTCATCAATAAGAAATGAGCCGATTTAGTCAATTTATCCATTATCACCCAAATTGAATCATTGCCCTTAACAATCTTCAACAAACTTGACACAAAATCTATGGAAATATTGTCCCATTTCCACTTCAAAATATTTAATGATTGCATCAAACCCAAAGGTTTCTGGTGCTCGATATATGACTTCTGGCAAGTCAAACAAACATAGACAAACTCAATAATATCTTTCTTCATCCCTGGCCATCAAAACATCTTCTTCAAGTCTTGATACATTTTAGTGCCACCTGGATGAATACTCAGGTTACCACAATGTCCTTCCTCAAAAATACTCATTTTAAGTTCTAGCACATCCGGAACACATACTCAATCTCTGAATCTCATCACACCATTCTCATTGATTCTAAAGTCATCACCTTTACATTAGTTGATTAACGACGTCCTGTCAATCAATACCAAATCGATCATATGTTCTTCTCTGATCTCTTTAAGAATGTCATTGGTCAGTTTCAACATACCCAATTTTACACTATGAGGAGTCTCTTCACACACTAAAATCATACCTCTAAATTGTTCAATCAATTCCAACTCTCAAACCATAAGCATTAACATGTGTAAGGACTTCCTACTCAATGCATTAGCTACGAGATTAGCCTTACCGGGATGGTAACTCAAATCAAAATCATAATCTTTCAGAAGTTAGAGTCATATCCTCTGCCTCATTTTCA